>OY755043.1:119098773-119770273 GCA_963576565.1 Aspidapion aeneum
AGGTTCCAATTTCGATCTAACTAGATTATTTCCTTATATTTGAACATTTTTACCTTTTTGCAGCACAACCAAATTTAAATAAAACGAAAATTTTCCCATAAATAACAGTTCATCTTTGTGTATAGTTTCTTTTTCTTTTAGAAACAAGAAGAAGAGAAGGAGGTTCGAAAGCGCGAGAAGGAAGAACGCCGTGAACGAAAAAACCGTTCGACGACGCGTTCCCGGTCGAGATCCAGCAGCCCCAAGGAGCAGGAAAATGAAAAAAGAGAGCGCCGGAAAGAGAAGAAAAAGAAGCGCGACCGCTCTCGATCGAGATCGCCCCATGAAAAGAGTAAAGATCGAGAGTCGCGCGAGCGAGAGAGAGAACGAGAGCGCGAAAGAGAACGGGAACGAGAACTGGAGCGAGAAAGACAGAGGGAACGAGAAAAGGAAGAACGTCAGAGGAAAAGAGAAGAAGAGAGGGAGCGTGAAAGGGAACGGGATAAAGAAAGGTTAGTTGACAAAGTTATTGGATTGGACATAGTTGCTTATACAAAACTTTTTTTTTATTATGTCTATTCTCCACTTCCTTCGATCCTGACAATCTTCTTCTGTCTAATTTTTATGACTTATTGATCTTTGGATTGACAGTTGCCATTCTAGTTTAGGACGCCCTCTTTTTCTGCGCCCTATTGGTTGCCATTCTAGGACCTGTTTTGGTAAGCTTTCGTCGTTCATCCGTTGTACATGGCCGTGCTATATCAGTTGCCTTTTAGTAATTTCATCCGTTATGCTTCTCTCGCCTCCCATTCTTTCTTTTATGGTCTCATTTCTTATATGATCTGTTCTAGATATTCTCATTGATCTTCTTATTGCATCCATTTTGACACTTTCCATTTTTGTTTTGTATTTTTTTGTTACGCGACAAGTCACTATTCCATACAACAGCGTACTTTTCACCATTGTTTCATACATGTTATATTTTATATTCTTTTTTATCTATCTGCTCCATAAAATACTGTTAAGATATCCAATAACCTTTTTTGCTTTTACTATTCTTTCATTTCCACTTCTTTACAGTCTATTCCTGTCTTGACAAATGTGACACCCAAGTATACATACTCATTGCATGGAGATATTGTTTGTCCATTGTCTAGTTCGAACTCGATTCGTTTCCACTACATAAGGCTCCACGTTCACTGTAAACCTCCACTTTTGGTATTCTTCCGTGAATCATATATTCTTTGTGTTCTTTATCATTAGCTACGATTAATGAATTTATTAAATACATTTTTAGTTTTTGTTGTACAGGGTGATTTTTTATAATTGCAAGATCGCTATAACTTGGTTATTATTGGGAGTAGAAAGTTCAAGCAAAAACTATTCGGTTTGGTAAATTATGGCCACTTTAGGCCCACCATTAGTATTTTTTTATAGGTTATAATATACAGGGGGCGACAATCAGATCAATTTTTTTAAAGGGAACATCCTATATATTTTTGTATTTTTAAGTTCCGCAAAAAATTAGCTTTACAGATATATGTAACACTATGGCTCTATCTTTGTTAGTTTTCGAGCTATTGACGATTGAAATTCCGAAAATTAGCAAATTTTAAATACGGTGCGGAGTATTTCCTGTGACAAGTCACAAACAATATTAAGATGTGTGGATACCTAATGACATTGTCAGTGCCAAATTTTAAATATTTATCAACAATGTTGCTTTATTCCAATGCAGAAAAGCAAGAGATACTTTTATTATATGCGAAAAATAATAAAAATGCCACTGCTACTGCGAGAGAATATCGAGAACTGTATCCAGCCCGACAATGTCCTAATATATCCACAATTCTTAGGATATATAGAAAATTTCGTGAAACATCGTCTGTGGAACGAAAAAAACGAGTTGTTCGTCCAAACGAAGAGGCTAATTTAAATATTTTAATACATTTTCAAGAAAGCCCACAAATTTCTATAAGAAAAGTATCTTCCGCATTAGTTCAAGAAGGACAGGAACGCTTGACGTCTTTTACCAAAGTAAGAAGGGCCCAGGAACAAATTCTTATTGGGCATATAAACAACAAGAACTTCAAGGCCTAACACCCGATCAGAAAAGAAAAAGGGTAGAGTTTTGTCACTTTATGCATGAAAGACTAAACGCAGAGCCCCGTTTTTTAAATCACATTTTGTGGTCGGATGAGTCGACGTTTACAACTTGTGGTCTACCAAATAGACAGAATAGCAGACTATGGTCAACGACTAACCCTAATTTTGTAAAAGAAATTAAAAGACAGGGAAGACAATCCGTGAATGTCTGGTGTAGCATACTGAACGACCGTGTTGTTGGGCCATTTTTTTTTACCACTTTTTAACGGGACAAATTTAAATTTTTTACAAAATTACTTAGAAAATTTTTTGTTTGACTTGCCACTAAATCAAAGAAGAAGATTGATTTTTCAGTAGGATGGGGCTCCTCCTCATAATGTTCATGAGGTTCGAGAATTCTTAAATAATAATTTTAATGAATGGGTTGGGAAAAACGGCACAATACGCTGGCCACCCAACAGTTTTGATTTAACTCCTTTAGACATTTTTTTATGGGGTCACCTTAAAGATAAAGTTTACAGATTAGAAGCGAGGAATACTCGAGAGCTCAGAGAATTAATATCACTGTCTGTCAATGAGCTTAATGAAAATTTTTCTAATTTAATAACCAGAACAATAAATAATTTAAGAGACCGGTTTCAAAAATGTATTGAAGTCAATGGTGATAGGTTTGAACATTTGTTACGTTAATTTTTATTTATTTATGGATATAAAACAATTAAAACATTTAAAAAATTGTCGTCTTTTGATTTTAAATTTCTATGAAAATTGACAAAGATGATTATTTATATTTATCAAACTGTCAGTCAATATTGTTTCAGTTTGTTATTTACAGTCTATATGTTAACTACTCCGCACTGTATACCTATTTAAAATTTGCTAATTTTCGGAACTTCAATCGTCAATATCTCGAAAACTAACAAAGATAGAGCTATAGTGTTACATATATCTGTAAAGCTAGTTTTTTGCGGAAGTTAAAAATACAAAAATATATAGGGTGTTCCCTTTAAAAAAATTGATCTGATTGTCGCCCCCTGTATATTATAACCTATAAAAAAATACTAATGGTGGGTCTAAAGTGGCCATAATTTACCAACCCGAACAGTTTTTGTTTGAACTTTCTACTCCTAATAATAACCGAGTTATAGCGATCTTGCAATTATAAAAAATCACCCTGTACATTATTTTATGGGTCTGCGCATTGTTAATTAGATGTTCAATTCTAGGTTATTTGAAATACATAATTTTGTGTTTTTATAGGGAACGCGAAAGGGAAAGAACTAGAGACAGAAACAGAGATAGGGGAGGTAGCGATAAGCTGAGTGCCAGAGAAAAAGAGATAGAAGAGGAAGCCAAGGAGAGAAAAAAGGCTGACAAAAAGGCTAGGGAAAAGGAGGCAGCTTACCAAGAGAGGTTAAGGTAAATAACAGTTAATAATACATATTGTCGTTGGTTTTCAGGTTTTTCAGAAAATGTCACAAATCAGGTTTCATCGAACCAACGACGATACTAAATTTAAAGGAATTTTCTTAATTAAAACAAATAATTTATTTCTTGGGTTAAGTTCATATCCTTGCAAAGAAGAGTTTTTTAGCTCACACATATGACTAATTTTTTCGAGAAAAAAAAAGTTGCTCCGATTTCAAAAATTTTTATATATCTTTGCGTTTCAGATGAGTTTGAAACTTTTTTGTCGCGCCGTCTGTCTATATGTCTGTCTGTCTGTAACGACCAACGCGCATAACTCAGAAACCGCTTGTCCGATTTGAATGAAATTTGGTACCTAGGCTGAGTCTTGGGTCGAGATGGTCCCATTTAAAAATGAACAAAATCCACCAAACGCAAGCCCAATTAAAGGGTGGGGGTAGATTTCAAAAATTGAGTTTATGTGAAAATATGGCGTGTGTGATATCAAATGAAAGGTAATTGAGTCTGAAGTTAAACAAAATACATTTTAGGTGATTTAAAAAAAGGGTGGGGGTAGATTTCAAAAATTAGAGTTTAGGTGAAAATATGGCGTGTGTGATATCAATCGATAGGTAATTGAGTCTGGAGTTAAACAAAATACATTTTAGTTTTTTTTAAGGGTGGGGGTAGATTTTGAAAATTAGAGTTTAAGTCAAAACATGGCTTGTGTGGTATGAAACGAAAGGTAATTGAGTCTGGAGTTGAATAAAACATATTTCAGATTTTAGTTATAATAGCTCACACGTACACTATAACTATAGTACCTAGTGTGAGCTTAGGTGCCCATAAATTGACAGAGTATTTACTTTGGCAACCATTAATTTTCTTATTTCAATCAAGCTTTTTATTTTTGTTTCGGTCACAAAAATAAAATTATAAGCTAAAATGCATGTGGTAATTTTAGTATTTTGACTGGTCAGAATGAGAATGACACACACTTTAGATTACTAACAGATTTTTCTAAATTGCTTTCCATAAACAATTAAAAATTATTCATTGAAAATTTAAGAAACAAAAAGTCCGTTTCAAATGATGAAGTAATATTGCTGTTCCACTAACCCATATAGCCAAATAAGAATTAAAATGCAATAAGTAAAAGGTTAATAAACTTTTCGAGGTAAATATCTTTTGGAGTGGCACTCAAAACGGATGTATCAAGGGAAAATCTATAATAATTGTTGCTTTGTATCTAGATTTACCTAAATCTTTCGATAGTATAGACCATGCAACATTATCTCAAAAACTTTATATTTGTGGAGTAACTTTTGAGGAATAGTTTTAGCTCACACATATACTATACTATAGTAGTGTGAGCTATGGTGATCCTAATTTTTTCGAGAAAAAAAAAGTTGCTCCGATTTCAAAATTTTTTATATATCTTTGCGTTTCAGATGATTTTGAAACTTTTTTGTGGCGCCGTCTGTCTGTCTGTATGTCTGTCTGTCTGTAACGACCAACGCGCATAACTCAAAAACCGCTTGACCGATTTTAATGAAATTTAGTACCTAGGCTGGGTCTTGGGTCGAGATGGTCCCGTTTAAAAAAGAACAAAATCCACCGACACACACACAAGCCAAATAAAAGGGTGGGGGATGATTTCAAAAATTAGAGTTTATGTGAAAATATGGCGTGTGTGATATCAAACGAAAGGTAATTGAGTCTGGAGTTAAACAAAATACATTTTAATTTATTTAAAAAAAAGGGTGGGGGTATATTTCAAAAATTAGAGTTTAAGTGAAAATATGGCGTGTGTGATATCAAACGAAAGGTAATTGAGTCCGGAGTTTAACAAAATACATTTTAGTTTTTGTTTTTTTTAAGGGTGGGGGTAGATTTTAAAAATTTGAGTTTAAGTCAAAACATAGCTTGTGTGGTATCAAACAAAAGGTAATTTAGTCTGGAGTTGAATAAAATATATTTTAGTTTTTAGTTATATTAGCTCACACGTACAGGGTGTCCCAAATTGGGCACTTTTAGGGGGTTTAAGGTACTTCTAGGGGAGACAGAGAAAAACTGACCACGCATTGCGAGGCTCAAATTTCAAGAGAAGACTTATAGTGGAAACCGTATTTTGAAATATCGTCTCGTCTTTGAGCTACGGGGGCTTTTTGAAAAGTCTGCATTTTGGAAGGGGGTCGATAACTTCGTTATTAATGGAAATTTTGATTTAGAGTAAATTGCAATTTTATAGACTTTGTCACGAGGAATTCACCCGCTAAATTAAATTTTAACTGTCACTTTTAGTTTTTGACATATGACATAAAGTTGCATTTTTTCTTATGGAATGGCCTATATTTTAATTAATTTTCGAATTCGTCATTGAATTCTTTTCAAAATGATGTATCATATGTCATAGTTTGATTGAGCAGTTTAGGAGATATTCAGCTTTTTCACTTATTTCTAGTGCGCTATGATTTCTTGCTGAGGAAGGTCAAGGCACTCCAGTATCTTTATTATTTTACACAGTCAAAAATATAGTAAGCCTGGTTTGGAAAAATTATAATTCAGCTGACGGTCCTCAAATCCTAGTTATAAAAAGTAACAAAAATGATACATATTTCAAAATAAAATTAAAACGCTTTTGTGCAAAATAATTTTATATAAAAGCGTAATGTCAAATTGTTTAAACAATTGAAAACAATGACAAAACGTCAAGGCGCAAGGGCAGCTTGATTTGCATAGTATAAGACAACAAAACTATAGGAGCATTGAAGTAGGATTTGACCGCAAGGCTTTCACGTCAATGGCGCATGACGTCATTCAACGCACACTGGACAAAAATAAAAAACTTTAATTATCTCTGAAACCGCACAATCAAACTATGACATATGATACATCATTTTAAAAAGAATTCAATGAGAAATTCGAAAATTAATTAAAATATAGGCCATTCCATAAGAAAAAATGCAACTTTATGTCATATCTCAAAAACTCAAAGTGACAGTTAAAATTTAATTTAACGGGTGAATTCCTCGTTACAAAGTCTATAAAACTGCAATTTACTCTAATTCAAAATTTCCGTTAATAACGAATTTATAGACCCCCTTCCAAAATGCAGACTTTTCAAAAAGCCCCCGTAGCTCAAAGACGAGACGATATTTTAAAATGCGGTTTTCACTATAAGTCTTCTCTTGAAATTTGAGCCACGCAATGCTTGGTCAGTTTTTCTCTGTCTCCCTTAGAAGTACCTTAAACCCCCTAAAAGTGCCCAATTTGGGACACCCTGTACACTATAACTATAGTACCTAGTGTGAGCTTAGGGGCCCATATATTGGCAGAGTATTTTATTGGCTATTGATACTTAATAAACGAAAAATATCTATTTCGGTTAAAGAGCAATTTTTTAGATATTTTAATATTACAGAATGTGGGAAACCCGGGAAAGGAGAAAAGCGAAAGAATACGAACGTGAAAGAGAAAAGGAAAGAATAAAAGAAGAAGACAGAGAGCGGGACGCGAAACGATTAAAGGAGTTTTTAGAAGATTATGATGATGAAAGAGATGATGTGAAGTATTATAAGTAAGTCATTTGGACTAGATACGTGTAAATATCAAAATTTGACATGTAAAATGGTCTTTCGAGATTTTTGACATAGTTCGAGTAGGACAAAATTATGAATTTTAAAAAAGTTTTGATAAAATCAAACAAGTTTCATGGCTAATCGGGCAAAAAGGAGTTTTTTGTTTCCCTTATATTTTTCCGTGGGTAGCTTGAAAGCTTAACCTCACGGGGGTCCAAGATCTAATGGACACCTAATAAGTGTTGACAGTTAACCGTTTCGTCCTTATGGGACTCCTCAGAACACTGCTGGTCAAGTGACAAATCTTGCGAAGTTAATCAGACGGTTTTGTCTCTAATTAAATGTAATTAGTGAGCGAACTATAGCAAGAGGCGCCATCTACCGACTATAGTTGTTTTATTTTATTTGCATTCGATCTTTTCATTGATCGATATTGTATAGCAGTGTTTTTCCCTGCTTTTGGTTTTTTGTTTCTCTCGTATCTCGGTAGATGGCGCCTCTTGCTATAGTTCGCTCACTAATTACATTTAATTAGAGACAAAACCGTCTGATTAACTTCGCAAGATTTGTCACTTGACCAGCAGTGTTCTGAGGAGTCCCATAAGGACGAAACGGTTAACTGTCAACACTTATTAGGTGTCCATTAGATCTTGGACCCCCGTGAGGTTAAGCTTTCAAGCTACCCACGGAAAAATATAAGGGAAACAAAAAACTCCTTTTTGCCCGATTAGCCATGAAACTTGTTTGATTTTTAAATTCACGGGTATGAAATTTCACGTTTGTTTTGATAAAATGTTTTTAAAAATCTTTTGAACTTTCTTTACATATTCGAATATAATACATTATTTCAATCACACCCTACATATTTCTTCTTATTAATTAATGTGGTTTCCAGGGGCAGAGAACTTCAACGGCGAGTGGAAGCCAGATTAAAAGAGGCAGAATCAGATACTAAAGACAGAACAAGAGAAAAAGACGAAATGGAAGAAATTAAAAAAGCGATATTTGCTGGTGATCATGACGATCCTGAAGCAGAATATGAGAAGGTATGTTTAATAAAAATTAATATACAATATAATTATAATATACTTTCAAATTACCTGTGTTAGGTTGGTGTATTTGTTTTCTTTTATTAAACATTAACACTTCTTACTATAAATACGTACATATTAGGATAGAAGCTTTCTAACGTAAGAAAATACTCTATAATCTATGTAAATTGTTAGTATTATTTGGCTTAAAAATTCCGCTGATAGACGCTCACGTGTCTTATGGCCGATAAGAACGCAATAAGCGTTGATCTGGCCTGCAAGGCAGAAAGAGCTGTCGTAGGTCACGGATTAGTTTGTTTCTTTTTATTTGTAATCGATCTTTTCATTGATCGATATGTATAGCAGGTTATTTTCGTCTGCTCTTGTTTTGGTTTCTCTCGTATCTCGGTAGATGGCGCTTCTTGCAATATTTACCTAGGATTAGAGACAAAACCGTCTAACTAACTTTGCAAGAGTGTCACATTGACCAAGCAGTGTTCTGAGGAGTCCCATAAGGACAAAACAGTTAACTGTCAACACTTATTAGGTTTCCACTAGATCTTAAACCCTCGTGAGATTAAGCTTTTAGAAATCAAACAAGTTTCGTGGCTAATCGGGCAAAAAGGAGATTTTTTGTTTCCCTTATATTTTTCCGTGGGTAGCTTGAAAGCTTAACCTCACGGGGGTCCAAGATCTAATGGACACCTAATAAGTGTTGACAGTTAACCGTTTCGTCCTTATGGGACTCCTCAGAACACTGATGGTCAATGTGACAAATCTTGCGAAGTTAATCAGGCGGTTTTGTCTCTAATTAAATGTAATTAGTGAGCGAACTATAGCAAGAGGCGCCATCTACCGAGATACGAGAGAAACAAAAAACCAAAAGCAGGGAAAAACACTGATATACAATATCGATCAATGAAAAGATCGAATGCAAATAAAAGAAAACAACTATAGTCCGTGACCTACGACAGCTCTTTGTCTTTCAGGCCGGATCAACACGGATTGCATTTTTACCCGTCTTCAAGACAGTGAGCGTCAATCAACGGAATTTTAAAGCCAAATAATACTAACAAACGTGGAATTCCGTACCCCCACCTTAAGTTACCCACGGAGAAGTATGAGAAAAACAAAAAAAATTTTTTACCCGATTGGCCACGAAACTTGTTTGATTATACTCTGTTTCTGTTTAGATAAGAAAACAACGAGAAGACCTCTACAAGCCTAAACTGATAATTGATGTCAATTTGGAAACATGGAAGCAGAAGGAAAGAGAAAAAGAACGTGAGCTCGAACGGCAGAGACAGAGAGAGAGCGAACGCAAACGAGAATTGGAGAGGGAAAGGCGGCATAGGGAGGAAAGAGAAAAGTAAGTCAAAATTGCATTCTTGAAGGCGTCTACTACTTCCTCTGGCGGCTGAAATCTTTGACCACACAGTCCATTCTTGATTTTCGGAAAAGTATATATGGAGGACAAAACTTCGACGTTTTGTTGGGTTAAAAATTCAATGGTTTTTTGTGCCTTGTGCGAACTTGCATTGCCTTGGTGGAGGATGATTCTTCGTTCGGGGTTCGTTTTTTGAAGCTCATCGATGACTTTCGGCAAACAAATAGTGATGTACCATTCGGCAGTAACAGTCGTTTGATTTTCCAGAGAAATTGTTGCTACATGATCTGCTTTTGAGACAAATGTCGCGATCATCTTTTTGAATACACTTCGAGAACAGATGACTTTTGTTGGCTTTTCTTCATCTTGGAACACCCAAACAGACGACTGACGTTTATTTTCGGGTTCGTGTGAGTAAATCCACGATTCATCACCACTGAAAATGCTCTTCACGTTTTTTAAATTTCCTACCTCAAAGCGGTCTAGAGTTTTCTTACACCAATTGACCCTAGCTCCTTTCTGTTCTTCGGTTAACAGACGCGGTATTCAGCGGGAAACTAATTTTCTTACCCCTAATTCTCCATTCAAATTTTTTTGAATTGAGGTCTTTGAAATTCCCAATGAAGCCTTAATCTTGCGATATTTCACACGATCTTCCGTGATGAGCATCGATGTTATCCATAGCAACGAGAAGCTGTCGACTGAAAAATTGCAAGAAATTTGCATATCCGCTATGTTGCCAGTTCTACGCGCGTACTAGTATTGAATTATTGGATGTAATTAAATCTGTGATCTATCTAGGTTAATATTGCTACTGCAATGTTGTTCAGATCTGTCACATTTTTTTCAAAAAACATGCATTTGCAAAACGATTTTTTAGCTCACACATATACTATACTATAGTAGTGTGAGCTATGGTGATCCTAATTTTTTCGAGAAAAAAAAAGTTGCTCCGATTTCAAAAATTTTTATATATCTTTGCGTTTCAGATGATTTTGAAACTTTTTTGTCGCGCCGTCTGTCTGTCTGTCTGTATGTCTGTCTGTAACGACCAACGCGCATAACTCAAAAACCGCTAGGCCGATTTTAATGAAATGTGGTACCTAGACTGAGTCTTGGGTCAAGATGGTCCCATTTAAAAATGAACAAAATCCACCGAACACAAGCCAAGTAAAAGGGTGGGGGTAGATTTCAAAAATTGGAGTTTACGTGAAAATATGGCGTGTGTGGTATCAAACGAAAGGTAATTAAGTCCGGAGGTAACCAAAATACATTTTAGTTTTTGTTTTTTTAAGGGTGGGGGTAGATTTCAAAAATTTGAGTTTAAGTCAAAACATGGGCTGTGTGGTATCAAACAAAAGGTAATTTAGTCTGGAGTTGAATAAGATATATTTTAGGTTTTAGTTTTATTAGCTCGCACATACACTATAACTATAGTACCCAGTGTGAGCTTAGGGGCTCATATATTGGCAGAGTATTTAAATTATAGCTTTCCTGTCCTCCTTTCGGGAGGCCGAAATCGGTGTTTGTTAAACTAACCCTGGTCAATTGATCGACAACGGATCCTAACCTTTCTTTATTTTTTTCCAGCCACACTCAGGTTAGGATAAATTAGTGATCAATTGACCAGGGTAGGTTAACATTGATTTCGACCTCCCAAAGCGAGGACAGGAGAGGAATTTAGGACCCCTTCTTATTTCCCTCCATCACAAACAGGATCCAAAGAAAAACGTGTGAAAATTGAAAAAAAGCTTACCCTAGTTTTGCTTATTAAATTTTCGCGCCAAAATCTTAAACTATTCGTGTTTGCTGCGATGATGCACTGTTGTCATTTGTGAGGTGTAATAGTCTCTCACTAACGGCCCGTGGAAGATCAACGATATTTTGTTTTGTATGTTTTTTTATCATTCTTCAATTTTGCTCGCTACGTATTTTCTGATAAAATTAGTAGTTTTTGCGTAAAGGCAAAATAATTAAAAATAGTCAAAAAATTCAAGATGGTGGCGTCATTTTGACAATGTTCCTCTATTGGCAGGTATCAGTAATTTTAGTATGTTCAACAGAACCATAAAAGCTATCGATTAAGACAGCTTTGTGGTATTTTATTCCCAATTCACCAAATAAATTTTACCTTCCTAGCCCGCGCAGTAATGGCTAGAGGAGGTATTATTTTCGACGAATTTTTTTTTGAGACAATGCGGCAACTGTGTTATTTGGGTGTATTTTTACCTATTTTAGCAATATCGTTATCGTGATGTGTGTGTGTGTGTATGAACCGCTGAACCGATTTCCATGAAATTTTTAGGTAAAATAGTTTTCGGCACTGTAACGAGCTAATTAGATGTTGGTCAAAATCCATTAATCCTCATGACATTTTTTTGACAAAAAAAATGCTCACTTTTTATCGGAGTATCGCATCAATATGCGCTTTTCGGAATGTAGTATATTACCAAACAAGTTTCATGGCTAATCGGGCAAAAATGAGTTTTTGTTTCTCTCATATTTTTCCGTGGGTAGCCTGAAAGCTTAACCTCACGGGGGTCCAAGATCTAATGGACACCTAATAAATGTTGACAGTTAACTGTTTCGTCCTTATGGGAGTCCTCAGAACACTGCTGGTCAATGTGACAAATCTTGCGAAGTTAATCAGACGGTTTTGTCTCTAATTAAATGTAATTAGTGAGAAAACTATCGCAAGAAGCGCCATCTACCGAGATACGAGAGAAACAAAAAACAAAAGCAGTCGACAAACTGCTATACCTATCGATCAATGAAAAGATCGAATACAAATAAAAGAAAACAAACTATAGTCCGTGACCTACGACAGCTCTTTGTCTTTCAGGTCGGATCAACGCATATTGCATTTTTACCCGTCTTCAAGACACGTGGGCGTCAATCAACGGAATTTTTTTGTATAGTAGATTACATTCTGCTCAATAATTTTTGTTATAACCAAAAACTTAGGGCTTTAGTTTCTGATATAATTATAAAAAACTGTTTTGAAGGCTGATATATCGTCGCCCTAGTGGTGAACTGTCCTAACCCACATAAACACAAACTTGAGGTAGCACACTTTTAAAATGTTTTTTTTTATGGAAAAATTCATGTTTTCGTATCTAAAATTCTAAACAAAAGACGAAAAACAGTATGTTTTAATCTTCTGTTGACAGTTTTATAAAAAAAAAACATGATTTTATTAATGATTTTTTTTAAAGCGTGCTATTTCTAGTTTTTTTTATGTGGGTTAGAACAGTTCACCACTAGGGCGACGATATCATGGCTTCACTTGAAGTGTGCTAATAAGCTAGATAGGAAGGTATCAAATCCGTCATGGATCCATTTATTTTTATATATACCCAGGCCTAGTAGACACAAACTCAGGTAATATAAATATAATATAAGAAAAAGTAAGGGAAGACTGAGTTTTTTATTTGGCATGTATTTTCTAGTTAAAACATGCTAAATATATATATTTTTTTAATTATAGATACGTTAAGGCACAAGCCGAGCAAGAATTAGCAGCCGTGGAAGCCGAGCCAATTGACAGTGATAGTGAGAATGACATAGACAACGGACACTTTAGTCCGCCAGTCCCTGAACCTTCCGATTCTCCGTCGAATGATAATTCTAATTCCGGACCTGCTGTAAGTTAAAAATCTATATTTGTGGTGGATTAAAAAACTTTATTTGGGTATTGTGTTCCTAGTAATTAAGGTAAACTTTAACGATTTAAAAAAACAACTGTCTTGTCAGTGTAAAGTTTTTATTTGAAGACAGACCAGGAAAAATAACTAATTTCTTGGTAACGCTTAACAGCAATAACAACTTTCGATTATTTTGATATCTTTTTTGACAAATATTTTCTTTCTCAATTGTCTAATATGAAGTTTGTAATTTTACAGTGGACACAAGTTCAAGCTCCAGATGAAGACTCACGGCAGTCGTTTACGTCACCTCAAGAAAAGTCTCCTCACCAAAGCAGTGGCATGAAAATTACTCTTTCCAAGCCTATTTCACTCAATAGTTCGCATTCGCCAAAGCAAGGAGACACTAGGTAGGTTTCGTTCGACTTATTTATGGGGCTTTAACAATTTAAATAATTTTAAAACTTCTCCTTTTCTTCTTCCTTGCATGTCTCATTCACTGCTTTCTGTGGTATTCTATTTTTATACAAGCTTTATACAACTCCAAATTATCTCAGTTGGCGGCTAATTCGTTATTTTGTCCGTAACGCCCATAATATCTTGAATAATATGTATGATAAAAATATTTATGTAAGCCTATGAAGTCATCGTTTATGCAGTAAAAAAGAAGAGAAAAAAACACAAAAAAGCATTTTAATTTTTTGTGTTTCAATGTTTCAGTTCTTCCTCCAAGACGATCAAACTTTTTTAATTAGTTGGGCACCCAATTTACATTTTTGAATAAAATTGGGTAAACTTTACCTAAAATAAGAATAGATATATATTTATTTTATTTTATTATAGATCATTAATAGGGTAAAGAGGGAAATTTCCCGACATTTTCCCAAAGTAGGGACAAAAACCAAGGTAGCTTCGAAGGAGAAAATAGGTAATTAGCACAGTTTGTCTTGTATGACTAAGTTACCTACATGAGACTTTGACCAAGGATTGGACAATAGGTCTGTGTTTAGACCAGACAATTCAAAATGCCTTCTGTGGTCCTTGTTTTGTGGCACCCTCTACATCTGTCAGAATAGATAAAAATTAAAACATTTTTAAATAAAAAAAGAGGAACACAAATAATGGTTGGTGTTAGCTCCCGCTAAATTTCGCGGTTGTTTATATATATTTTTAAAACCACACAATTGTATGAAGGAAAAGCGCATTTCGCGTATTTGGACATGCGCACCAACAACCAGGGAGATCCTTTGTCGACCGCCTCGAGAAAATGGCGTGTTAATTTCGTTCTCCAACTATTTCAAATATCTACACCTGAAAGTGCTCGATTTTTGTGTACTGAAGCATAGAACTAGAAACTTCAGCCCTTCAGGTACGTGGTGACATCATTAGATCCAATCAGGGGCCCCTTAGAAGCGGAGAATTTGGCTGCAAACTGGTGAGTGCCTTTGATTTTGATTACCGTTGTGTGACACCAATATTTTACCTATGGACGTTTGATTATTTCGTAATTTCATATCAATATATTTATGTTTGCTCGCGCTTTCATTAATTAAATTATACAGTCCATTGCATTTATCGTTTTTCTTACCGCGGGCTAACAGTTGGTATGTGTTTAACTATTTATGAAAAAAATGGTGATGAATTTTAACAACTATTGTATTCATATAGGGGTTATAAAAATATTTTATATACATATTGAGATGAAAAAAACGTGCGCCGGAAATATTGGCGTAGAATCCATTACTTTTACCTCCAAAAAAATTCACGCAACTTTTAAAAAAATAGTGTTTTTTATGTTTTGAAAAAGACAAAAACTGTCTTGTTTTAAATTTATCACCAAATGTTTATGTTTGCCCACCAACCATTAATATTGTGTTCCTCTTTTTTTTCATTTCTTTCTATTCTGACAGATGTAGAGGCCGCCACAAAACGGGGGCCCAGAAGGCATTTTGGATTGTCTTGTCTAAACACAGACATATTGTCCAAACCTTGGTCAAAGTCTCATGTAGGTAACTTATACGTTTTTTTCATCTCAATATGTATACAGGGTGTCTCTAAAAGGTCTGTACAAAATCTTAGCACATATTCCTGAGGTCAACTTACCTTAGTCCGAAATTGCTCCGTTTCAGCGATACAGGGTGGTAAATTTAAAAATGTATGAACATTTCTCAACGCATTACTTTAAAAATTGGTACTCGGGGGGTTTTTTGGGATGCGAAACCTAAATATGGATACCTTTTCACTGTGGCCGTTAGAGGGCGCTTCACAATGCTCTTTTTATAGTTTAAAATGACTATAACTTTTTTCTCAGTGTAACTTTTAACTTTTTTTGTTAAGCAAATATTTTTCTGAATTTTTTAAAGCCAAAAAGGTACTCTTGTTAACATGAGCTAAAATAACTCGTTTTCAAAATATTTCCGTTTTTAGTGTTCGATGCCGCAACATAATACTGAACTTTTTTGAATGACTATTTCAGTAGTGTTTTACACTGGCAAAATGTCATAGCAATGGCCAGTTTTCTACTGACTATTGTTCTCAAAGCTTTCTTCAAGCTTGTTGCTTTTCGGCAATTTCGCCTATGAAATTTTTGATAATTTTTAAATTAACTAACTTATTTTGACCTCGAGAATATGTCCTAGGATTTTGTACAGACCTTTTAGAGACACCCTGTATAAAATATTTCTATAACACGTATATGATTATAGTTGATAAAATTCAGCACCATTTTTTTCAGAAGTGGTTAAACAACGGTTTCTCTTTTTTTTTAAATCTAAAAATGTTTTCATTTCTTTCTATTCTGACAAATGTACAGGGCGCCACAAAAACGGGGACCCCAGAAAGCATTTTAAGTTACCTTAAACCATATGGGCTAAAATGAAGTTGAAAACTTGTCTAAACACAGACATATTGTCCAAACCTTGGTCAAAGTCTCATCTAGGTAACTTAGGCATGCAAGACAAACTGTGCTAATTATCTATTTTTTCCTTCCAAATTACCTTGGTTTTTTGTCCCACTTTGTGAAAATATCCTCTTTTTTAACCTATTAATTTTCTATAGGGAAAAATTACTTCCTTATTTTAAGTTGGGGTTAATTTATTAGGTTTGTTCAATTAAATGTTGCCACGGTTACGTATTAAAAGAAAAATGTCTTATTGAGTTTAACTCATTTATTCGCGTCTTCTTCACTTATAGTAGAGTACATTTGTAGGGTATTTCAATAAAAAGCTGCAAAAAGGGTAGCTGATATCAAAAGCTGACTTTTCAATCGAGGATCCCCTGATTTGCGGCATCGGAATCCAAGATGGCCGCTGCCAAAGATAAGAAAAAAAAATGAATTCCCTGCTGTAAGACAAATTAAATTAATTTTGATAAACTTACTTTAAGTGGGACCTACTTAATTCAAAAATGTAAAAAAAATTACACC
Source organism: Aspidapion aeneum (assembly GCA_963576565.1). Taxonomy (NCBI): domain Eukaryota; kingdom Metazoa; phylum Arthropoda; class Insecta; order Coleoptera; family Brentidae; genus Aspidapion; species Aspidapion aeneum. Next base: position 119,115,333 of record OY755043.1, read on the forward strand.
TGTCACTGCAAAACAAAATGGCGGCTATATTTTAAAAAAATCGTTTTTCATCGATATTTTCTTTATTTTTTGCGCGATATTTATTTTTAATACCTCATATTAAAGCCACTGACCAGCTCTTTAACCGTAATGAAAAAAGTTATTAGTTTCTCAGCCGACACAAAGATGGCGTTTAATATGTCAAAAATAAAAGAGACCTTTATAACCTGTAGACCAAATTAAATTAAAATTTTTTTTTTTTTGGATTTTATCAATAGTAAGCCAAGTTTTGCAAAAATTTTTAAAAATTTACAATTTGACATCAAAGATTTTAAGATGGCGGCCGAAGTTCAGATAAAAAAGTTATTTTTTTGTTCTTGTTTGACAGAACTAGTATTGCCGTGTAATATATCGATTTATACTAAATAGGGGTCGCCGATTTTAAATATTTAATCATAAATGACACATGTCTATTATTAATCAAGATGGCGGCGTTCAAAATATAAAAACAACATTATCTTCTTGGTTTGGTAATTTTTTTTACCAAAATATGTAGTTTTATATTACTCTTAATTAGTTTTAAGTCATAATGTACAAAACTAATTATATTTATTTATTTTTTAAAGATGGCGGTCGAAAAAGTAAAAAAAAACATTTTTGTTTATTTTTTCTAAATTTAACAAAAAAAACTGAGAAAACCAAGTCTTCTCGTTAAACAAAACACAAATCTTTTAAATATGTCAAAAAAGTTGACATATGTCACGTGCCGGGTGATTTGAATAAATTGACATATTTTACTTAATAGCTATCTCCGTTAATATTGATCTAACAGTAACGTTTAAATTAGCAAAGTTAAATAATTTTTCCTAAATCGTCAGAATCTGATGTCAAAAATCACATATGTCATACACTTGTTAAACTATTGACATATTGTTTATGTTTTTAAATAAAACACCCTGTATATAATGTTTTTTGTTCATAGGGCTCCTTTTTCTGATTTCAAAAATATGTAATATGTTGACATTTAGACCAGCCGTTATTGAAATATTTGCATTTTAATAACCTAAATAAACAATAAGGATGTTGCCATTTTGTTAATGAATATAATTTTTAAAATGCAAATATTTCAACAACGGCTGGACTAAATGTCAACATATTATATATTTTTGAAATCAGAAAAATGAACCCTATCAATTAAAAACATTATGTACAGGGTGTTTTATTTAAAAAAATAAACCATATGTCAATAGTTTGACAAGTGTATGACATATGTCATTTTTGACATCAGATTCTGATGATTTAGGAAAAATTAATTAACTTTGCTAATTTAAACGTTACTGTTAGATCAATATTAACGGAGATAGCTATTAAGTAAAATATGTCAATGTATTCAAATCACCCGGCACGTGACATATGTCCACTTTTTTGACATATTAAAACATTTGTGTTTTGTTTAACGAGATGTCTTAGTTTTCTCAGTTTTTTTTTTAAATTTTGAAAAAATAAACAAAAATGTTTTTTTTTTACTTTTTCGGTCGCCATCTTTAAAAAATAAATAAATTCTATGTTTTTTGTACATTACAATTTAAAACTAATTAAGATTAATATAAAACTACATATCTTGGTAAAAAGATTTACTAAAACAAAAAGATACTGTTGTATATATAATTTGACCGCCGCCATCTTGGATAGTAATAGACATATGTCATTTATTATGAAATATTTACAATCGGCGACCCCCATTTAGTATAAATCAATATATTACACGGTAATACTAGTTGTGTCAAACAAGAACAAAAAAATTACTTTTTTATCTGAACTTCGGCCGCCATCTTAAAATTGTTAAATGTCAAATTGTAACTTTTTATAAATTTTTACAAAATCTGGCTTACCACTGCAAGGCCAACACAAAAATACAGGCCACGACCCTTAAAAAATCAGCTGTTCTCCCGGGGCTGAATTTTACATTGGGTTTTATGGGAGGTCAGACGTTTTTTTATGATATTTTCAAAATGGCACTACAGATTTGCGCAAAATTTCAGTGAAATATTCTCAGACACCATCCCGATATTCCACCAAAGTTTTGTAAGGAAGCAACATGATTAAAAGGTTAAAATCTTCAAGATTTAGCCTTCCTTATTTTGAATTCAAATTACCCGCCATGTACCACATGCCAACTGTTATATTTGACATGTATTTGACTTTGTCATCTGTGATAGTCATATTCCCTCTGCTTTAAACTTAATTTTTGCGTGAGCTAATAAAGCGGCTCTGAAAAATTAAGGATTACTATAGATTTTAAAAAAATTGTTCTAAAAGAATATAGTAAAAACAATCTCAAAACCGGCTTTATTTAAAAAAAAATCAAACATTTATGAACCGTCATTCCAACTTCAATATTTTGATGACAATCAGCTGTGTCGTAACGTGGCCATCAAAAAAAAATCAGCCCCGGTTGTGACGTCAACAAAGTGGAGGATCGTGGCCCGTCCGGGTTGATTGCCCTGAATACTGATAAAATCCAAAAAATTTTAATTTGGTCTACTGGTTGTAAAGGTTTCTTTTATTTTTGACAAATTAAGCGCCATCTTTGTGTCGGCTGGGAAACTTATTATTTTATTTAAGCAGGTTTAAAGAACTGGTCAGTAGCTTTAATATGAGATGTTAAAAATAAATATCGCACGAAAAAGAAAGAAAATATCGATGAAAAACGATTTTTTTTAAATATAGCCGCCATTTTGTTTTGCAGTGACAGGTGTACATTTTTTTTACATTTTTAAATTGAGTATATCCCACTTAAAGTAAATTTATCAAAATAATTTAATTCCTCTTAAAACAAGGAAATCATTTTTTTTCTTAACTTTGGCAGCCGCCATCTTGGATTCTGAGGCCGGAAAATCGGGGATCCTCGAATTAAAATTTAGCTTTTGGTGTTAGGTACTACTATGCCAAATATAAAAAAATATACCCATTTTGCAGCTTTATTTTACAAATTTACTCTACTATTATCTCGAAACAAATTTCTTGAAGGTAGAAACTTTAAATTGTTGTTGGTGACTGTTGCGTGGAGACAGATTTTGGCGAGTCGTATTAATTATATGAATTATGTTTGTATTTCAAAACTACTATTAATATTAACCAACATGTACGAACTGTCTTAACTATTGGCAAACTAAAATATTTTTTAACTGGACCATATTTAGTATTTTTTGATAAAACTTTTGACAATTAGTAAGAAAAAGAATTCCTTAGCGCGCATTTAAATCCTCAATAAACAGAAACATCTCAATAACCAAATATTTAGTAATTTTTTGATACATTATTTTTGTCTAGAACCGTTTCATATATCGCAATGGGGTTTTAAATGCGCGGTGCATTTAATTATCTTCTTTAAAGCGCAAAAAATATTTTTTCAAAATTTGCAAAACTCGCACAAAAAAAGTGTTATTTTAAAATCCTTACAATTAGATTTTTGCCTACAATATTTAATAATAATAATAATGCGCCGCCTCCATAAACTTAACGGCTTCACGAAAATTGAATTATTTTATAATTCCCGTTTATATTAAGTACTTTTCCCATAAAAGAGTTATTTCAAAACCCTTACGCGCTCATTATATGCCATACGCAGAGCTCCCTCTTACGGTCACTCCGAATTTGTTAGTTTTTTTTATTTAACTTGTTATTTAAATAACCAATGCTATTGAGAGCTATTTGTCGCTTCTTTTTGCTGCATATTCTTTAACTAAGCAGCGGCATAGTTATAGTTTTTGACAATGTTATTGTTTTTAAGAAGATTAATGTATTAGCTCACACTACTGCTATATAAGTAGTGTGGGCCATGGTGATCCTAATTTTTTCGAGAAAAAAAAAGTTGCTCCGATTTCAAAAATGTTTATATATCTTTGCGTTTCAGATGATTTTGAAACTTTTTTGTTTTGCTGTCTGTCTGTCTGTCTGTCTGTCTGTATGTCTGTCTGTAACGACCAACCCGCATAACTCAAAAACGGCTTGTCCGATTTTAATGAAATTTGGTACCTAAGTTGGGTCTTGGGCCGTGATGGTCCCATTTAAAAATGAACAAAATCCACCGAACGCAAGCCAAATAAAAGGGTGGGGGTAGATTCCAAAAATTAGAGTTTATGTGAAAATATGGCATGTGTGATATCAAACGAAAGGTAATTAAGTCTGGAGTTAAACAAAATGAATTTTAGTTTATTTAAAAAAAAAGGGTGGGGGTAGATGTCAAAAATTAGAGTTTAAGTGAAAATATGGCGTGTGTGATATCAAACGAAAGGTAATTGAGTCTGGAGTTAAACAAAATACATTTTAATTTTTTTTTAAAGGCTGGGGGTAGATTTTAAAAATTAGAGTTTAAGTTAAAACATGGCTTGTGTGGTATCAAACGAAAGGTAATGGAGTCTGGAGTTGAATAAAATATATTTCAGTTTTTAGTTATATTAGCTGACACGTACACTATGACTATAGTACCTAGTGTGAGCTTAGGTGCCCATAGATTGGCAGAGTATTTTTTAAAATTATATTAATTTTTTTTATTTTAGGAAGAAAAAAATGGATCTGAGACAAGTGTTTAACCCGGATGAAGACGACACTGATACAGTTGTCAAAAAGAGGAAACTAATACCATTAGGTGAGATTTATTGGATTATTTTTTTTATTTATACGTGGCCTGTTCATTCAACTAACCCGCTAGGGCTAAGGACACTTATTGAAAACTCGGGAAAAGTTTTCAAAAACTCGGGAAATGTTCAGGAAAAGTCGCAAAATGTTCTCGAAAACTCGAGAAATGTTTTGCAAAAGTCTGTAATTATTCAGTAAAAGTCTGGAAATGTTCTGGAGAAGAATGAAAATGTTAAGAAAATTGTTTTAAAAACTTTAGAAATATTCAGGAAAAGTCTGAGAATATTTTGGAAACCTCTGAAAATGTTCACGAAAAGTCAGCAAATGTTGTAAAAAAGTCTAAATTGAAAATGTTTAGGGAATGTCTGAAAATTTTAAAAATTTTTAGGAAAACTCTGGAAATGATCGGAAAAAGTATGGTAATATTTAGGAAAAGGCAAAAAATTCTTCTATTAAGTCTAGAAATGTTTAAATTATGAGCGACGGAAGTGTCATTTAGTAGGAAGTAGATTTACCTACTCGATTTTTTTAAAAGATATCCGTATTTTGATGCCAATTTGATCGGATTTTGGGGGTTTAGGTTGTTTCTAGCATAAATATCAAAAATTTTAGGCGAATTAAACACGAGGCATGCTGGCTTTCTGAAAAGTTTGCATTTTTGATATTGGTTAACTTTTCATTATTAATTTTTTTCAGTAAATTAAATACATTTTTTTTACATAACATTTACCTGTCAAATTTTATTTATTCCGTAAAACTTTGCAAAACAAAGTTGTGATATAAGTTTTCCGTTTATTAAATGCCTGTGAATGTGTACCAAAATGTAATTTTTAATTTTGTTTTAGATTACGACGAAAAGTCGAAATCAAAACACAAAGAAAACGGCGAACGGGTTGAAAAGAAGGAAGAAAAGAAGGACGAAACCAAATCACAAGAAGAGAAAAGAAAAACAATCAAGAACCTCATCGAAAAAATACCCACAGAAAAAGCTAAATTGTTCGCCTATCAACTGGATTGGGGATCAGTGGATAATGGTAAGTTTTATACTAGATTTTTTAACAGGATACACTTTTCCTGTTAAAAAATTAAGCAAAATATCCATGTCAGCTCATTGAATACACACTATTCCCAAGTAACATTATTACCACTCAACGTTTTATTAATTTGGTTCCTAGGTTATTTAGAGGGTGCTGTTATGGGTTTTAAGATCAATTTGGCTACATAAAGGTAATTTATATTGCCAATTACCTAAAGGAGTGTTATACAACCAAAAAGTGATTTATAAAGGGAGCATAATAAAACTGATATTCCTTCTGTTCCTTTTAGATACTTTTTGTTTTATTGATTTCTGATTTATAAAGATGGTCTTATAAACCATTTTACCTAAAGTTTTTAAAAAGAAATAAATATAAACTTATCACAAAAGTGTTTTATAATAGAGCTAAAAGGTTATCTTATATCCTTTTGTTTTTATAGTTACCAGTAGTTTAAAAGTAAATATGATTAGATAGGCGGCCATATAGAACCTAGTTTCCTTAACGTTTTTAAGAGTGGTAAATATAAACTTTAGACTTTTGGTTTTTGCCATTAATTTTAGGCATTTTAAAAAGGTTTTAAAGGTAAACTTAATTCTTTTGTATTTATAGTTACCCATAGCTGTATATTAAATATTATTGAAATAGGCGGCCATATAAAACCTTGTTTCCTTAAGGGTTCTAACAGAAGTAAGTAAATACTTTCGTGTTTTATTTTTTTAGGTATTTCTTGTAAAAATAATACATACACCTAGGTACAGATTGGTACCTACCTATTGCAAGATTGGTTATTTAAAGCCAAATAATTAATAATTGTTGAGTTTCCGTCCTCCTGGGTATAAGAGGTTGCCCTCCAACCTGCAGGCACAACGAATATCATTCCACTGGCCCTCTCGATTGTGTCGAAATTGCACGAAAAAAACATTTAAAAGTGTTCAATTATACGCTTTTAAACACTTTAAAAACAAATACAAAAAATTTAAGTGAGGTTATGTTGACTATGTTTACATTGTTCTTTTTTGTTGGTTTCATAAGGGCACTCAAAAATCCTAGTTGCGATACAGTAACAAATAAAACCAAGTGACCACTATAAAACCATAATGGCGTATACAAATTTATTTAAAAAATATTGTAAAGAGTTTTAACAATAATTTTACTTTAATTTTGATTTATGTAAACCTAACAGACTTTTTTAATCGTGAATAGTGTAAATGATTTTTTTTTAATTTTAAATATTTGTTATTTTGTTATTAAAAAACTATTAAAAAGCATTCTTCAGGTGGCGCGCTTGTTTTGAGAGCTTTTCAGATACTATTTTATCAGAAAAATAAATCTGGCAGGCAATTTGATCATCAACAAAACGACAAACTCGGTATATTTTTATGTGATAAAATAATCTTGGGACTCTGACATTTTTGGCAATTTTGTGACCTAAATTATTTTATATAGCCATTGTGAATCTAAAATATCGCCATAGCTTTTATAGAAAAACTTCTTTACTCTAAAGGTATTATGGTATTCAACAGAATCGCCAGGATACCAAATTACCAAGTCTAGTTTTATAATAGGATAGAGGACGTTTCTGAGTTGCTTTTAGAACCTGGCATAATAGCTTTAGGCTCTAAAAGGTTCTATACTGGTGGAACCGCTAGAGGGCGAAGCTGGAGTTTATTTCTTATGGTTTTATAGTGAGTTTAATACATAGGTTGCCACCACCAATTTGGGAGGCCCATTTAGGAGGTCTAAGGGGTATATAAGGGTAATGGGAACGTGCTAGCGACCAAACATTGAAACTAATGGTTTTAAGGAAAGGCGCTGGCAACCTTTTAGTTTCTGCTATAAATAAAGAAATGTTACTTGGGTTTTCAGAAACGCCTTTTTTTTTCAAAAAAAATTTACAGCTCCCTTGTCCTTTTGACAGGCCTTAATCGGTGTTAAGCTAACCGTGGTCAATTGTCAAACACGTCCGGTTGGGATAAATTGGTGAACAATTGACAACGGTTAGTGTAAATTTCGGCCTCCGAAAAGGAGGAGAGGGGAGCAATGATTTAAGGAAAAATAAGTTTCGTGGCTAATCGGGAAAAAAGGAAGGAGTTTTTTGTTTCTCTTATATTTTTCCATGGGTAGCTTCAAAGCTTAACCTCACGGGGGTCCAACATCTAATGGACGCCTAATAAGTGTTGACAGTTCACTGTTTCGTCCTTATGGGACTCCTCAGAACATTGCTTGGTCAATGTGACACCCTTGCGAAGTTAATTAGACGGTTTGTCTCTAATCCTATGTAAATAGTCAGAAAACTCTTGCAAGAACACCATCTACCGAGATACGAGAGAAACTAGAACAAGAGCAAGCGAAAATAAACTGCTATACATATCGATCAATGAAAAGATCGATTGCAAAGAAAAACAAATAAACCATCCGTGACCTACGATAGCTCTTCTGTCTTTCAGGCCAGATCAACGCTGATTAGCGTTTTTACCCGCCATCAGACACGTGAGCGTCAATCAGCGGAAATTTTAAGCCAAATAATACTAGCAAACGTGAAATTTAGTACCCGTGAATTTAAAAATCAAACAAGTCTCGTGGCTAATCGTTTTCAGACGTTTATGACTTTTACTTGTAACTTTTTTCACTGAAAAAAAAAACCGTTATCCACCTAAACTCGCATTAAGTCTAATTAATATTCCTCGTTTGCTGCGCTAGGTATATTTCCACCCCCCCCCTTTTAAGTAGTTTTTATGATAGTATTAATTTTTTCCATTTTTGGCAATGGTCTAAACATTTCAGGTCAAAAACTTGGCCTTTGCCTCGTTTCTGTTAAAAAAATTGGCATTATTAATTTTAGGCCTTATGGAAAAGAAAATACGTCCTTGGATTAACAAGAAAATTATTGAGTACATTGGAGAACCAGAACCGACTCTGGTAGATTTCATTTGCAATAAAGTGATGGCCGGTTCGGAACCTCAGACTATTTTGGAGGACGTCCAAATGGTAAGTTTACGAAACTAAGCTAGTTATATTTTTACACTGAACATTCCTAAAAGCTTATACGTTTTTTGTTTCCAATAAAACATTAATTAAGATAGTAAGCTTTAAGCTTTATATCTTAAAAACTACCAAAAAAAATATTTTTTTAAAAAATACTAAAAAAAAACTTTTTTTATCCAAATTTTTTTTTTTTTGGAAGTAAGTTTTTAGACTACCCCAAATCGATGGGCTATAAAGTCCATATCATTATTTTTGAGACAACTTTTTACAGCTTTTTTTTGTTGGCCTATGCTATTTGTTATGATAAACAGCTGATAGCTGTCAAAAAGTTATCTCAAAAATTATGATATGGAGTTTAGATCACTCAATGTTAAGTCGCCGGGTGTTTGCCTCAAATTTAAGTAGGAGCGCCTGCCTGACGTCATATGTCCAAGATTGCGATTTTTCCCATGTTTTTCACAAACTTTTGCTTTTAACTTTTGCCACATCAACTTTAACCCTTTATAGGATACCGGTCGATATTTTAACCAACGAAAAAAAAATATTTGCCAAAAAGATACAGGTTCAATATTTACCCACATACTTCATATTGTCGGGTACGATTTTATTTTAAATCGAGCCCTTAAACGAGGGTACCGTAGTAGATCTCTTATGTGAATAAAATAAATATAAAACAGTTTTAAAAACGTTACAAACTTTAATGAATACAAAATAAAACTCTGTTGCAATTTACAAATTGTTACGAGACTTTTCTTATGACCTATAAAACAAACAAGACCCAAAATATTAAAATAAAACTTTAACTTACCAAAATAACAAACTTCAAAATATTCTTTAAATATAAAAATCTTATGTTTCTTTACTGACAATTAATTTTAGAGGTTTTAGTTAAATTCAACAAAACTTAGAATGTAACTACCGACTTGTCTTCTCAAAGTTTGGGTTTTTATAAAGGGTAGGTTGGACCTAAATAATCCATTATCCCCTTTTTAAAGACCTTGGAGGAACCAAGTCAGTGGCGTTGCTGATAATCCTAAAATTTACTTTACATTCTAGCTAATGAGCTAAACAAGATAAGCTAAACAAAAACAGAGATAAAATACATTTTATAGACAACATTTTCTTATCTCACAGTATTTCCATGCCCAATCACTTTGAAGGGAAAACCCTCTCGCTACTTGCTGTATCCCCACGCTTAACCATTACAACTCCCACTCTAGGCTTTTCAATAGTTTTTCTCGCCATAACCATCTGCTGTGTAGTGGGCGGCAACCAAATGTTTTCTATTTTGGAGGGAGGCGGAACCACTTTCTTATCTCAACAGAACCATAATTGTGTTTGTCGCTTTTCCAAGATGGTTTCGTACAGTGGCACAGTCAGGGGTTATTTGCATTCCTGACAAAGCTTCTACCAACGCACACTGGTCGACAATTTGACCGGATTTTTTTAGCTTTTACGATTCAGAAAAAGTGGTTCAAAATTCAACCAGTGAGCATTTAGACAAGTTGAGAAAAACACGTGCCATTTGTCTGCAATGGATACTGGTCGATTTTACCACCAGTTGAAAAAAAGGGGGGGGGGGGCAAAGTTTTTCCACCAATTTTCTTTAAAAAAAAATCGGTCAATTTCCTTCAATCATTATCCGCCCTATAAAGGGTTAAAGAAAATTTATATAGGTTATGCTTTGTTTGCAATATAACAACAATTTAACTGTCGTTTTAATAAGGTTTGTATCTCAAGAACTAAAAAAAGGTATTTTTTTTACATTAAAAAAATTATAAAAATCAAGATTCTAGAAAGTTATGAGTTACATTACTCAAATTCGGGGCAAACACCCGAGGAGTTAAAATTAAGGGATCCATAGCCAATCTTCAATTTTATTTTTCTGATAAAAAAGTTACTATTTTTTAGAAAAAAAAATGTATACAGTGTGTCCACGTAAGTTGGCGGCATATGGGAAACTTTTTTATTATTAGCTTTACGAAAAAAAGTTATTCTTCATAAAAAGTTCTGCATGGTCCAAAACCTAAAATGCAACCATCAGATGTTAAATTTTTTCAGTCATATTACGAGGTTTGTCAAAAAATGTGATTTTTGCTCTAGAGTAAAGTACCTTTCTTTTTGACAATATCGAAAATTGTTATAAAGAAAAGATGTTTAGAATTAAAAATAGCTTTCAAATATTCAACATTGTTTATTTACATTATTATTATTTGCATCCTAGATTAATTATGCATTAATGTGCAAACTTAAAATAAAAAATAAAAATATTTTTTTAATGTAAATAAACAATGTTAATATTTGAAAGCTATTTTTAATTCTAAACATCTTTTCTTTATAACAATTTTCGATATTGTCAAAAAGAAAGGTACTTTACTCTAGAACAAAAATCACATTTTTTGACAAACCTCGTAATATGACTGAAAAAATTTAACATCTGATGGTTGCATTTTAGGTTTTGGACCATGCAGAACTTTTTATGAAGAATAACTTTTTTTCGTAAAGCTAATAATAAAAAAGTTTCCCATATGCCGCCAACTTACGTGGACACACTGTATATTTGTTATTTTTTGAGATATAAAGCTAATTTCTTTACTATATTAATTGGTGTTTTCTTGCAAACAGAAACTGTATTAATAGATTTTCTGTAAAACTAATTTAGCGAAAGTCATAGGCCAAAGTTTGTGAAAAAACGTGAAATAAAAAGAATTTTTGAAATCGCTCTATATTTTTGAAAGATATAGCTACAACTATTACTAATAAAGAGGGAGGGCGAAACTAGTAAAATGATGTTGGAAAAAAGTCTTTAAGCGTGTGCAGAAAGAACTTTTGAAATCTCTTTATATTTGTGAAAGTTATAGTTATTACTAATAAGGATGACGGGGAAGAGAGAGGGTGAGGCGGGGGGAGGGGAACTACGAAAATGGTGTTGAAAAAAAATCTGAAACCGTATGCAGAAAGAATTTTTGAAATCGCTCTATATTTGATAAAATTATGCGTATATGGTTTTTGAATAGGGTGGGGGGAATGACAGGAGGGAAGATGGGTGGGAGCAGGAAGGACGTCAAAGTAACTACAGCAATTTCAATAAAATCGCCTGAAATTTAGATAATTTTTATGCCTTAAAGCCTACACCATGTGACAAAATGGCGTCTGAAGACCGCCATGTTGATTTCTGTAAAAAAAAAATATAGCCTATAGCACCTTTGGGATCAGTAGCAATTCAAAGACACCTTCTTTTTGTCATAATCGGTTCAGCCGTGCTGCAGTTGGGTAAAAAGCCGCCATCTTGGATTCATGATGTCACACAAACCCTCCCACTCCAATTGGAGGCAAACACCCGATGAACTAAAATTGTGTGATGTATTACCAATCGATCTAGGGCAGTTTAAAAAAATCCACAACTATCACGGGACACGATTTTTTACTATAAGCTACTCAAGTAACATCGAGTACTACCCATTCCAAAAAAATCATCGTTACAGTATTAAGTTCGTTTCTAATCGACATTTTATCGCGTTGAAAGTAAGATTTTTTTTTTCAGGTATTAGATGAAGAAGCAGAAGTTTTTGTCGTCAAAATGTGGAGGCTGTTGATATACGAAGTGGAAGCAAAAAAATTGGGATTAGCCAAGTAAGCTTCAAAGCTACGTATAGCCCTTAAATTTGTATTATATTTATATTTTATCGATGGACATATAAACGGTTTGGTATGAGCGAAAACCTGCGCGAAAAATTCATCAAACATTTTTTTTATTTTGGCCTAGACAAGGGCTGTTTTAAATGATAAGAATCATGATTTGAACTTTTTATCATGTTTTTATTACCACAACTATTGTCACAACTATTAGTCCACAGTACACCAGTCTATTTTTTAAGTAATGAGTAACATTCTGAATTTTCGTACATCTTTATATTGCTGAGACATCCAAATTTTTCCTCTACGAAAATTCTTGAAAGTTATTCCGAACAGAGTGCGCGGGAGCAGAAATATTTCGAGCTTCGGCCTGTCTAAGCCAAGTATGCGATTTTGGGGACAATGTTGCCATTGGTTTTAAGACACATTTTTTAAGCCACAAAAATATATTTGCCAGTTACTAGTTCTATACTGTTACTTTTTTCATCTCATAAATTATGAGATGAAAAAAGTAAGGTTAAAAAATTAGTTCCCTGCAATTTTTTTTTCTGTGGCTTAACAAATGTGTTTTGAAGTAAATGGCAACATTGTCCCAAAATCGCCTGCTTGGTTTAGTTAGCCCGAAGCTCGCAACATTTCTGCGCCCGCTCACTCTGTTACGAATCGCTTTTAAGAATTTTCGCAAAGGAAAAAGTTGGTTGACTCGGCAAACTAAAGCTGTGTACGAAAATTTAGCATGTTACTTATCACTTAAAAAATACTCTGCTAATATATGGGCACCTAAGCTCACACTAGGTACTATAATAATAGTGTACGTGTAAGCTAATATAACTAAAAACTGTAATATATTTTATTCAACTTCTGACTCAAATACCTTTCGTTTGATACCACACAAGCCATGTTTTGACCTATACTCTAATTTGTTTATTTTACCCCCACCCTTTTTTTTAAACTAAAATGTATTTTATGTAACTCCAGACTCAATAACCTTTTGTTTGATACCACACAAACCATATTTTCATTTAAATGCTAATTTTTGACATTTACCCCCACCCTTTTTTTAAAATAAACTAAAATGTATTTTGTTTAACTGCAGACTTAATTACCTTTCGTTTGATATCACACACGCCATATTTTCACATAAACTCCAATTTTTAAAATCAACCCCCACCCTTTTATTTGGCTTGCGTTCGGTGGATTTTGTTCATTTTTAAATAGGACCATCTCGACCCAAGACCCAGCCCAGGTACCAAATTTCATTCAAATTGGGCAAGCGGTTTTTGAGTTATGCGCGTTGGTCGTTACAGACAGGCAGACATACAGACAGACAGACAGACGGCGCGACAAAAAGTTTCAAAATCATCTAAAACGCAAAGATATATAAAAATTTTGGAAATCGCAACTTTTTTTTTCGAGAAAAAATTAGGATCACCATAGCTCACACTACTATAGTATAGTGGTAGTGTGAGCTAATAGACAGATGTGCTGTGGACTAGATTTTATGTCGGGCTGCCGTTCATAGATGGCGGTTGTCCGTTTGTCAAAAAAGGTGATGCCGGAATATTTCGCGATTCAATACCCTCATACCTTTCGCAAAATTATTTGGTATGGAAATGGGGAGTAAAGATAGATAATCTACTGGTACAGTCATGGACGCTTTAAATTGCTACACTCGACAAACCTAACCAAAAAAACGGTGAAACTTACCTTTGTCTATAAACATACATATTTAAAAAACTGTTTTTTCTGATATCGTTAAATATCGTAAAAACTTTTTACACTAAAAATACGCCGGCAATTTAACAAGTCCCCAACTGTACAACCTGTTAAAGTAATTCTCGATGTGTTTTATTTTTTTTTGAATATTTTAAGAATTTTTAATTTTTAAACAAACATAGAGTCCAGTGATTGATTGTCTATTCAAAATTTTAGAGATTGAAACCTTTTTATTAAAGAATTATTTCTTTATTAAAAAATACTCATACCTTTGTGATAAAAAAGGTGAGCGTGAGGTAGGAACGTATCTCAAAGGCTTGACGTAAGAGCTATTTAGCGTGTGTCAGTTGCATTCGATCAACAAATGTACATTCGTCGTTAAATATTCTATCCGTTTATATGTCACAGAATATTGAACAAATAGGAAATTAAATCCCCACTTTTCTTTCCTTATATTAGATTAGTTTTTGATCGTGCCAAATTTAGTCCTGATAACTTCGCCAACAACGATAACTTTAACAATATTTGACAGTTCGAAATAGGCTTTTTGGTACCGGTTTTTGTTGACGCCAAGGGTATTTTTAAAATCGAGACAGAGAGAGAGACGTTTGCTGAATAGGGGAAGATGATGAATATTTTTTTAAAGTTTTAATACTTAAGTTAGAGCTCTGAGCCCTGAAGGGGAGAAAAACTAGAGATATCCCAAAAAAATAACCCCAAAATTAAATTCGCCCCGCCTGGGAAAACAGAGTCTATTAAACTAAAAAACAAAGGAAAAAATCGGCAACACGCTAGAAGCTTACCTTCTGTAATTCTGCAGCAGTTCCAAACTTTCACTGGCGGCACCGCCCCTTCTTGCGACTGGAATTTCGGTCTTCAACCCGAAAACACGTGTGACTTCTTTTAGTTTTTTGGCGGAAGTGAAGTCTTCGTTCCCCTGTCACACACAGGGTGGCGCTTCAAACTCTCAGCGTGAGCAAAAAACGCGCTTTTAACAAAATGATCAGGTGATCAAAAAGAAAATAACTTTCAACAAAGAGAGAAATTATCACCTGATCGGAATTTTTCCCAAACAGGACTTTCTTTTTTTGAAGGTTTTTGCAGAAAGCCCAAAATATCAAAACAAACTTTAAGGTTAGGTTTTCCCAAAAATTCAAAATAAAACAATAAAGAAAAAATAACTGGCAGTATTAAACATAAGTTTTTGGTCAAATGTAAGTCTTTCTATGAATTGTTTTTAAATATTACTGGTCATAAACAAATAGTTCAGAATCATTTCAATTTCAAACAAGCTTTATTGTCGGAAGAAACCAGTCTTATTGACAAAGCAAAACAAAAAATATCTAAAAGTAAAAGTTTAAAAATTATTAAAAATAAAATCTGTTATATGCGTAGTAACTACAATTTTAGTGGTATTTCTATTAATACTAAATTTTAAAATGTTTACATCAGGTACATGTACAGGGTGTCCCAAATTGGGCACTTTTAGGGGGTTTAAGGTACTTCTAGGGGAGACAGAGAAAAACTGACCACGCATTGCGAGGCTCAAATTTCAAGAGAAGACTTATAGTAAAAACCGCATTTTGAAATATCGTCTCGTCTTTGAGCTACGGGGGCTTTTTGAAAAGTCTGCATTTTGGAAGGGGGTTTATAACTTCCTTATTAGTGGACATTTTGATTTAGAGTAAATTGCAATTTTATAGACTATGTCACGAGGAATTCACCCGCTAAACTAAATTTTAACTGTCACTTTTAGTTTTTGAGATATGACATAAAGTTACATTTTTTCTTATGGAATGGCCCATATTTTAATTAATTTTCGAATTTGGCATTGAATTCTTTTCAAAATGATGTATCATATGTCATAGTTTGATTGAGCGGTTTAGGAGATATTCAGCTTTTTCACTTATTTCTAGTGCGCTATGATTCCCTGCTGAGGCATTTCAAGGCACTCCAGTATTTTTATTATTATAAACAGTCAAAAATATAGTAAGCCTGGTTTGGAAAAATTATAATTCAGCTGACGGCCCTCAAAGCTTATAATCATTCCGTTTGTTCGGTGGATTGAAGTTCTCGGTATGCCTGTGGCAGCTTCTAATTGTCTCAATGATCGCGAATTATGTTGTTCTAATTCACCAATAATGCCTATCTCCTCTAACTCACGGTCCCTCCTAACGTCATATATTTTACCCCTCCGTTTGAAAATGCCATACTGAACAAGGTTCCTTTTCAACTTTGGAAATATATCCATATACGGTTGCCTTCGTTCGGGATACCTTTGAAGATATAAGTTTCCAGCGCCCTGTCGACTGTCATTACTTTCCCAGTAACATTTTAACATTGATACATATTTTAAAATAAAATTAAAAACGCTTTTGTGCAAAATAATGTCATATCAAAGCGTAATGTCAAATTGTTTAAACAATTGAAAACAATGACAAAACGCCAAGACGCAAGGCCAACTTGATTTGCATAGTATCAGACAACAAAACTATAGGAGCATTGAAGTAGGATTTGACCGCAAGCTTTCACGTCAATGGCGCATGACGTCATTCAACGCATACTAGACAAAAATAAAAAACTTTAATTATCTTCGAAACCGCTGAATAAAACTATGACATATGATACATCATTTTCAAAAGAATTCAATGACGAATTCGAAAATTAATTAAAATATACGCCATTCCATAAGAAAAAATGCAACTTTATGTCATATCTCAAAAACTAAAAGTGACAGTTAAAATTTAATTTAGCGGGTAAATTCCTCGTGACATAGTCTATAAAATTGCAATTTACTCTAAATCAAAATTTCCACTAATAACGAAGTTATAGGACCCCTTCCAAAATGCAGACTTTTCAAAAAGCCCCCGTAGCTCAAAGACGAGACGATATTTCAAAATACGGTTTTCACTATAAGTCTTCTTTTGAAATTTGAGCCTCGCAATGCGTGGTCAGTTTTTCTCTGTCTACCCTAGAAGTACCTTAAACCCCCTAAAAGTGCCCAATTTGGGACACCCTGTATAACCACAACAAGCACACCTATAAAATAAGTTTGAACATTTATTTATAAAGCTCAATTTATTATGAAATTTAAATTCTCCCCGTATCACAGCTATAAAACATTTTTTTTCTAAACAATTGCGGACTGCCCTTTTAAATAATTTCAAAGTTTGCATTTGTCTAATAGCTAATGACAAATGATTATAAATCTTAATGCTTTTATAGATCAGTAAGTGTTTTGTCAATGTTAATCTGCACTACTTGTTTATGACAAGCAAAATTTAAAACTATACATAGAAAGACTTACATTTGACCACAAACTTAAGTATTAAAACTGCAAATAAAATGATCCTTTTGACAAAAAACAAATTATCTGAAAAGGTTTGCTTATCAAAAATATTTTTGAAAAAGAGCACTACATAAAGTGCTCAAACTTTTTTAATATTGTAGTAGACAGGGCTTTCAGCACCTTCATATTTTATGAAATTTTTAATTTTTTTTTCAGACTTCATATTTTTAGAAAAACCTTCATATTTTCCCCAATGAATAAACTTCAGTCATAGAATAAGTGTGGAAATTTTCAATATTTTTCCTAGTCTTAAATTTTGAGTTCCTTTTAATTGATTATTAGTTTGTTGCCTCTGAGAAAGTCTGAATAAAGTAGGGCTTTTTTGCCTTTTTTTTTATTATTCTTATGTTTGTTGCATTTCTTATGTTAATTAGTTGTTTTGGTCATCCGTAGATAGTTGTTCTATGAAAATTGACAAAGATGATTATTTATATTTATCAAACTGTCAGTCAATATTGTTTCAGTTTGTTATTTACAGTCTATACGTTAAATACTCCGCACCGTATACCTATTTAAAATTTGCTAATTTTCGGAATTTCAATCGTCAATATCTCGAAAACTAACAAAGATAGAGCCATAGTGTTACATATATCTGTAAAGCTAATTTTTTGCGGAACTTAAAAATACAAAAATATATAGGATGTTCCATTTAAAAAAATTGATCTGATTGTCGCCCCTTGTATATTATAACCTATAAAAAAATACTAATGGTGGGACTAAAGTGGCCATAATTTACCAAACCGAATAGTTTTTGCTTGAACTTTCTACTCCCAATAATAACCGAGTTATAGCGATCTTGCAATTATAAAAAATCACCCTGTACAGCTAGCGCCAGCCGTCCCGAAATCGCGCGGAATGTAATGGAAGCTCGTTAAAACACAATTGCGCACGTTAGACGTACGTCAAAATTCTTATATTCCACGGAAGCCTTGAACTACATGTGACGTTCAAATGTCAAGTGTCAAATAGCGTTAGTCGTCGGCCGTTTTTGGCACAACCAAAAACTATCTATTAAAAATACCGACCAACGTCAGATATTTGATTGTCAAATATGGTTTTAATTCAAAATAAAGAGATATTTACAGTGATTTTTTTTTTATGATCACTGAATAAATTAATGAACTAGTTCGACGTGGCCTCCATGTTATTCATTTAATATTTTTAGTGTTTTTTTGGCCTATTTGTTTAATATTCTCATACCTCCAAACTTTAAGATTTATATTTTTACCTTCTCTTTGAAAGACTTTTTTGTTGGTAAAACTTGAATTCTGGAGGTACCAAAAATAAAACGAAAATTTTAGTTTAATCAATTTTTTTTTGAAGATATTGACATTGTAAATAACTTTTTTAAGTTTTAAGTTATTGATTTATTCTATTATACTTCATTTTAAGTTACATTACTATTATGCAGGAATAAACCAGCCATAATAAAAAAAAGTTTTTTCAAACCCCATAATTTTTCTTGTTTATTTCATTTAACGATCGATAGTTTCATATGATTTTTAAAAAATAAATTCATATGACAGTAATTGGACAAAATTACAGCAACAAATCATATGTTTATACATAACAGTAAATTAAGTACATTTGTACATGGACTAAATATTGATCTTCGACGTGTTAAAAGACCACATATTTTCTAAATCGTATGAGATTAGAACTCGTTTATATGTTTTCTGGTTTGGAAAAGATTAATTTTTTATTTAATTAATAGAAAATATTTTTCTCATGTTTTCAAAGCCTTGGATATTTAGTTTAAGTTATTTATGTTAAACTCATAGGTGATATAGTAATTAATAACATTTTAAAATATCAGTCGTGCAAAAGCAGTTACAAGCGGGATTAAAAATCGATTTATGAAAATATAAAAACAGACTATCAAGCAATCCGAAACAGCCAAGAATTTATTATTACATCGATCTACAGTATCAAGAACTATAAAGATAGACTGGACGACCAAGAATATTATCTAAGAAATTTAATCGACTTTCGACCATCAGAAAAACCCTTGGCAGATTTTAAAGAAAGTTGTCATTGTCAAGTGCAACTCAACCTGTTAAATCATCCAGGGCTATCAAAATGGACGGGTCACGATCCTCCACTTTGTTGACGTCACATCCGGGGCTAATTTTTTTTTGATGATCACGTTACGACACAGCTGATTGTCTTTAAAATATTGAAGTTGAAATGACGGTTCATGGATATTTGATTTTTTTTAAATAAAGCCGTTTGTGAGATTGTTTTTACTTTATTCTGGCAGAACAATTTTTTTTAAATGTATAGTAAGCCCTAATTTTTCATAGCCGCTTCAATAGCTCACACAAAAATTAAGTTTAAAGCAGAAGCGAATGTGACAATCACATATGACAAAGTCAAATACATGTCAAATATAACAGTTGGCATGTGGTACATGGCGGGTAATTTGAATTCAAAATAAGGAATGCTAAATCTTGAAGATTTTAACCTTTTAATCATGTTGCTTCCTTACAAACCTTTGGTGGAATATCGGGATGGTGTCCGAGAATATTTCAGTGAAATTTTGCGGAAATCTGTAGGGCCATTTTGAAAATATCATAAAGAAACGTCTGACCTCCCATAAGACCCAATGTAAAATTCAGCCCCGGGAGAACAGCTGATTTTTTCAGGGTCGTGGCCTCTATTTTTGTGTTGGCCTTGAATCATCATCCAGTCAAAAAACCACAACTTTCAATAAAAAATGGGCGTTCCCGTTTCAAATTTATTATAAATCATGCTTACTGGATAGCCAAAGAATGTATAAAACTCATTTTTAGCGACAAATCAAAGTTTAACCTGTTTCGAAGTGATGATGTGTGACATGTAAGCCGCCACCAAGCCTTCGAACCAGGTAAACTTTAATTCGTCGCCACAAAAGAGCTTTTTTCAATCTTTGACAGTACAGTGAGCATGATTAATGGATCGTTCATACTCGTCTTTTGTCTTGGTTTAGTCATATGTCTTGTCATAAGAAAGTTAAAACCACTGTTTCTTATGAGAGTGTTCATACAATGCTTTTGCTTTTTTTTTTGATTTGTTATTGTCTTAAGAGTTGCCAACTTTCAATCCTTAGGACAACGACTAAGACGAGTGACAGACATCAGCTGATATTTGTTGTTTTTTTTTTAACAGGGCGTCCGAAGAGCGCAAGCGCGCGGCCGAAATTTTGAATTTACCGCCATTAATCATGTTTTTAACAGAAAATCTCAACATAACCTCAAAATTTTATTTGTTTTTATTTTCTTTTTCGCTTTTGTTCTTTCGTGTCTGTGTTTCGTGCACAAATTAGGTTAAATAAGATTGTTTTGTGTAGAAAATGACTTTTGAAAAGGGGCCTTTTTATTGAAATTGAATTTTTTTTTCAGTGGGTTATGACTAAGACTAATCAAAAACAAAAGACGAGTATGAACAGCCGATTTTGTTTAAGACAGCTAAGACTAATCAAAGGACAAAGACTAATCAAAAACAAAAGACTAAGACGAGTATGAACAATACTTAACTACAAATTTGAAACGCGAACGTACATGTTTTACTGAAAAGAGTAATTTTTCGCCTGGATACTGATTTAACAGCTGGAGTTGAACTAAACGCCTTTTTACAGTTCTGAAATTTTTGTCACAGTGACATTTTTTTTAAATCCTGCCAAGAGTTTTGTTGATGGTATAAATAAGTTATTTTTACACTATATTTTACTACGACCATCAAGTTTCTTAGATGCTTTTCTTTGACGTCAGGTGATTCTCAACGGCAGATCAAATCCTTGAACTTTAAAATTTAATCAGTTTAACATAAATAATGTTTAAAAATCAAACAAGTTTCGTCGCTAATCGGGTAAAAAGGAGTTTTTGTTTCTCCCATATTTTTCCGTGGGTAGCTAGAAAGCTTAACCTCATGGGGTCCAAGATCTAATGGACACCTAATAAGTGTTGACAGTTAACTGTTTCGTCCTTGTGTGACTCCAGGAACACCGATTGGTCAATGTGACACTCTTACGAAGTTAATTAGACGGTTTTGTCTCTAATGTAAATAGTGAGAAAAGTCTCGCAAGAAGCGCCATCTATCAAGATACGAGAGAAACCAGAACAAGAGCAGGCGAAAATAAACTGCCATACATATTGATCAATGAAAAGATCGATTACAAATAAAAAGAAACAAACTTATCCGTGAGCTACGACAGCTCTTCTGCCTTTCAGGCCAGATCAACATTGATCGCGTTTTCACCCGCCATCAGACACGTGAGCGTCAGTCAGCGGAATTTTTAAGCCAAATAATACTAACAATTGTTACTTTGCACTTCGCAAGAGTGTCACATTGACCAAGCAATGTTCCGAGGAGTCCCATAAGGACGAAACAGTTATTTGTCAACACTTATTAGGTGTCCATTAGATCTTGGACCCCCGTGAGGTTAAGCTTTCAAGTTACCCACGGAAAAATATGAGAGAAACAAAAACTCCTTTTTACCCGATTAGCAACGAAACTTGTTTGATTTTTAAATTCACGGGTACTAAATTTCACGTTTGATAAATAATGTTTGTTGCTATATTTTTGTCCAGCAGAAAGGTGTAGTCAGTTTAATAAAAAAATTATATTTTCCAAACCAGAAAAAATATAAAACAGGTGCCCTTATAAGTCGTCGAAAGCCAATCTGTGTAGTCTATGTGCATATGTACTTAATTTGCTTTTTAAGTTAAGAGCTTTTCACTAATGTTTGGACTAAACGAAAATCATATACGTAATATTCCAATACTACCTGTTACCTATTTACACAAGGGTTGGCGTTTGATGCAAACATTCAGAAATAAAGGTACAAAAATGCACAGATACCAAATTTACATAGATAGAGTTTTTGTCAACTGTACGCCGATGATTTGACGTAACGAATACAAGAATAAGATAATATTCTTTTTATTTATTTATTTATTTATTTATTAAACGCTTATAGCACTTGAAAATTACATTCATGCGTAAAAGTATAACCAATCAGGACATTTTATCTTAAGGACCGCAAAGAGGATAGACTTATACCCATTGGTATTGCTATTTCAAATATGTTTGCATTCTGCGAGGGGTAAACAGCGCTCCAAAATTGTGTACAGCGTGTCCCATTTTCGATGGGATTAAATGGGAAACTCGGTTATTATTAAAGATATTGATTTTCTGATGGCACCTTACCGTGCTCTTTTTTCAAGACCTGAAAAATGGTGTATTCAGATTTTTGCTATACCCCGTAGTTTTGCTAATACAGGGAGTTTTTGAAAAAATTGCATTTTTAATAATTCCTTGTGTCTCGTTTATTTTGCAAGATATTTTTATTCTGTAAAAACTTTTATGTGGCAACTTTTTTAGAAGAAAATAACGACGTTGTCAATTTTTTAAAATATTGTTTAGTTTTTGAGATTTGGTATTTATCATAAAAAAATTAAATACGGACCTGGATTTTTTTCATCACTATTTTGATTGGTTTCATGCTATTATTATCACAATATAATAAAACATTATTATTTTTTTGTATTAAGGTAAAAAAAAAATTAATATTTAAAAAAATAATTTTAGTCCGAACCTGGAAATTTTCAACATAAATATAAATTAAAAATTGCTAGTTGAACGATTTTTAGTTTAAATGTTTTGAAACTTTGCAAATTAAAATGGTTTTACTTTAATTTAAAGATTTATATGAAACAAAGTCTTCGACAAAAACAAAAAAAATAATGAATTACATGTTTAAACTGATTGCGATTATGTGTAAGACATTGTTGGCATTTTTGAGTAATTTTTCTTAGCGCATAAAAATATTTATGCCGTTTGTTATTGGGATTTTGTTGCTTGAATAAAGCAGTCAAACATATCACATTTTTCAAAATCTGGATACGGTCGATTTCTAGCCATTTTAGAATAATTTTGAGTGACTTATTTACAAAAATGACAAGTAAAATGACAATGTCAATTCCACGCTTTTGTTTCTCTAAGTTGAAGTAATTTTCATGAGTTGCTGTGCTATCAAATAATTACTATGATATTTTTGTAACTTCTTAACATTTTTAACTTTATTTATTAATCTTTCAATTAACGTTTCAAAACAGATAAACTAAAAATCGTCCAAGTAGTGTGTCTTGCCATTTTTAATTTATATTTACGTTAGAAATCTCCAGGTTCGGACTAAATTTTTTTTTGAAATATTAAATATTTTTTTTAACCTTAATAAAAAAATATTAAAGTTTTATCATTTTAAGATAATAATAACATGAAATCAATCAAAATATTAATAAAAAAAATCCAGGTCCGTATTTAATTTTTTTATGATAAATACTATATCTCAAAAACTAAACAATATTGAAAAAAGTTGACAACGATTATTTTGCTCTAAAAAAGTTGCCATGTAAAGGTTTTTACAGAATAAAAATATTTTGGTAAATAAGCGAAATACGAGGAATTATTAAAAATGCAATTTTTTCAAAAACTCCCTGTATTAGCGAAACCACGGGGTATAGCAAAAATCTGATTACACCATTTTTACCGGCTCAAAAAAAGAGCACGGTAAGGTGCAATCAGAAAATCGATATCTTTAATAATAACCAAGTTTCCCATTTAATCCCATCGAAAATGGGACACGCTGTACACTAATACCTCATTTTACCTCTAATACCCGAATTTGTTAAACTAATACCTCTATTACCCTCTAATACCCATAATAATACCCACTAATACCTACTCGAGCCTACTAATACCCACTGATATCTCTGGAAAAAAACCCACTTTTCGCAGTTAAAAAGTTATTAGAGTGTTTTTGGTCAGCACATGTAGACGTCAATTTCGTTATAGTTGTGGTTATGTTAGTGGTTAATAACCATAACTATTTGTCACGAACAACACAGTTTTTGGACACGCCACATAACGAACTGTCATTTCATAAAACTGCAAGAAAACCATTTTACAAGAAAAATAGTTTGAAACTTTCATCAAAATAATCAAAAATTTCCATTTTTGGTTGGTTGAAATGTCAATGTAAAATAACCATACCCACTCACATAAAGTTAGCGCTAAAGATCCGTAATTAACCACGTCCTTTGTGGTAATTAAACAAAACCACGGGACAGGTTGCAATTGCGCCGACTCAGAATAACCACAACCACGATTTTGGAGACAAATGTGCTGACCAAAAACACTCTATTACTTGCCTTGAATGAGAAAGGGTTATAAACTTTTTAATTCAAAATAATTGAGACACTTTTTATTGACTGTTTGACAAATGTGACATTACAAATAACATTTAAATGTCAGACTTGTCAAACTCTCAGTAAATGTTGTCTCAATTTTTTGGAATTGGAGTATAGTTCATGGAAATGAGATCCCCGAACCCGCAAACCTCGAAAACGACATATTACACGATATTTTCCATCTCACCACATCCCCACCCCTTCTTACCCCCATCCCCAAAGCTACGTACGTCAAGCAGCATTTGAACAACCTGATTAAAAATTTAAATGTGAAAACACACCCCGAAAACCGTCCTCATTGCATTTTACACCGAAAAATTCATTTTTTTGGCAGTTCAACCCACCTCTTACCCTCTACCCCTGGGCTGATTTGGCTTAAATACAATCCGAACCATTCTCCTATGGAGCTCTACCTGTGTGCCAAATTTCAAGTCGATAGCTCAATTCATTCAAAAGTTATCGCGTAAACTAACAGACCGACAGACACAAATTTTTTTTTTGCTGAAAATAGGTTTTCTACGCGTTTTGGGCCATTTTAAGACGATTTAGCCAATAAAAATTTAAAAAAAATTTTTGCCGATACTATACTTCCACATCATTTAGGACTACAAGTAAAAATGAACGGCTTGAAAAATTTAAAATTGAATTTAAAAAATCATATTACTACCTGTATTACACTATTATTGGCAACATTGTAAAAAAATAGCAATCGTGCTGCACTCGGTGGAGTTAACATAACCTAACTTTATTGCTTTAGCCGATTGCCAACTTAAATTAAAGTATTATGAAAAATGAATCATATAGACAATTATCAGTCTCACAGAACTTTCTGCTGAACATAACTTACCTTATTTTTTTTCACTGCCACCACAAAAAAACAAAGTTTACCACTGGATACGCACGGTTTTTTCACAACAGGTGTAGGCAATGTTGCCAAATCGTTAATATGTATCTACTAATAAGGAGGTTCCCATAAAAAATGCTCATAATCTACTGTAGCATATTGATACGCGTCGAAAGGTACCAGATACCAGGTTACATTGCACTTGTTCTGTGATAAATAGGGAAATAAGTTTGAAAAATCGTATGTTCTTTTATAATTCTAATACAGCTATTACCCAGACTAATTCCTCTAATACCTCGGCTATTACAACTAATACCCTTCTAATACCCACTAATGCCTACTAATACCCTAATAATACCTCTAATACCCACTATTTCCTCTAACAAATCCCCTAATACCCAAGATTTGTACACCAAAATACCCACGCGGTTTACCCCTCGGCATTCTGCATCGTAAGGTACCGTAGGTATTGCAATAATACGTACTATATGGAAATAATATGCATATGTCTTTGAAAACAACCAATCAGGTCTTTTTTGCTTAAAGACCTCAAGGCCCTCATGTTTGCATCATGAATCGGCAGTTACCGTGGGTATTGGAATATTATGTATATGAGGAAGATTGCAAAATCAAAGATTTATATATATATTTTTATTATTTATTTAACAAAATTCGGATTACAAAAAAACCCTCAACACTAAAAAACTGCGCACCGCATAAATGCGCATTGAATAACATATTATACAATAATTTTTATAGACATCTTGTAATTTTTTGAAATTTCGCCCTTTCAAGATTTCTAGTGTTTTTAAAGAACAAAGGAATTGAAATCAAGCTTCAAAAATTTCGCGAGTAAAATATCAAAAAATTAAAGGTGCTTTCTAAAATATTTTTGGTTTAGCAACATGCACAGCTCTGTGTATTATTCTAAGAAATATTGCCACTAAAAAATTGTCTCCTTTTTTAATGTTTTTATTTATTTTGGAAGTACTGTCCTAAATCATGCAACTGTAGTAAAATAAAAAAAAATCACTTGTTTTATAATATAAACACATTAAAAAATAAGTAAAAACATAGGGGATAAAGGTGTTTAGTCGTGATAATAAGGTTATATAAACCGAATTTTAGCCTTTTAACTCACAATTTTTTTATTGAATTAATGTTTTGTTTTGTTTTTTAGTATTTATATTTACTGAGGATTAAAAAGTCTTTTAAATTCTTATGAAAATCACTTTTGATCAAAAATTATATTGAATGCACTTAGAACATTTATCTACCGAGTTTAAGCAGTATCTAGAATTTTCGGCCATTACCATAAATTATAATTTTTAAAAAATGCTTAACCACCTTAATCCACTAATCTGTTCATTTACATCAATTGCATGTTTTTGTGTTTTAAATAATTTTGTTTTTTTTTTCGTGTATTCCTCTATAAAAAACATAAAACAAATAACTAGGAACAAAAATCGTCTTAATTTAGTTTCTCAAGAAGTTACTTACAGAAAAAAAAAACAATTTATTTAATTTTCAAGGCAAAACCATTAAAATAAGAACACACTGGTTGCCTTAAAAATGGTTAGTTTTGCTCCAATATCACATTTAACTGCTCAGATCCAATTTTTGTTAATAAATCACCCATTCTACTAAAATGAAAGGAACTTAGAACCAGAACTAAACGGTAAGAATAAAAACGCGATGTCTACGTCTGTTAAGAATTTTAATTTAAAAAGTGTTAAATGTCCTTATTCGGTATGTTTATAATCATCCAAACTTTATACTTTTAAATAAGAACGACAATAAAACACACATAATTTTATCAATGCAAAACAACCTAAAGCCTATTTTTTTAGTACGTTACGTATTCGTTTACTTATTTTAACATATTTTTTGGTGCATTTTGGTTAGGTTTAGAATAGGTGGCCATACACACAGAGGTTGATCCGCCGGTTTGGAACGGCGCGGTTCAAACTGGCGGATTTGTCTTTCAATTAGTGGACATTCCACGCGCCAGTTATAGCCGGTATAGATTTATCTGTGAGTTCAGACCGGCGCGGCGGGCGAAACTTGTGGGTGCCGCGCTCGATATTTTAACCGGCGCAGACTTGTCTGTCGGTTTGCACTGTGCCAGGAATAACATACCGTTCATATTTTATTAGTTGAATATTATGGCACATGTTTCCGGAATGATATAACCAAGAGCCTGTGCAGAAATTCCCACTGAAAATTTCAGATCTTCATATGATTTTCCCGTGGCAAGAAAACAAAGGGCAGCATTTAATCGCTGTTCTGGTCCAATGGCATCTCTCATTTGGGTATCTTGTTTCGTAAGATCCTCTCTTACCAAATTTAATAAAAGATCATACGTGTTAATATCCATTCTTAAATAATTTTTAAAATCGTCTGGATCATTTTCTCTTATCTCTTTTAATAGAAGGTCATGGCTAAATAGTTTCCTCTTAAGCAAATAACTTTTAACCCACTTGGAATGTCTCTTTTTTACACCACTATGCATTATTTCCATATTAATAATCATTCCCATACACAGAGCCTGCTTCTTTTTAGCTCGAAACATTTTACATACACTATGCTTAAAATACCGTGCCGCATAAAACTTTCGACTTGACGAAATTCCACAGTTTTGGTTTAACCGGCAGATAAATCTTGAGTTTTCGCACACTAACGCGCGGTTATATCTGCCACAGACCGATATGAAGGATCGATTCGAAAGATTTTTTTTGTGTTAGTGGACTGCAGCAGTTTTAAACCGTTGCGGACAAAACGGTCAGACTTATCTGTGACGTTCCAAACCGACGGATCAACCTCTGTGTGTATGGCCAGCTATTGGGTCGCGGAACTTTGTGCGAAAACACATTGTTTGAAAACCATTTTTTTGAAAGCAATAGTTCGAAAACAGTTTCTCCAAACGGAAATTCGTTCGAAAACAGTTTCTTCGAACGGAAATTGGTTCGAAAACATTGTTCGAATGAAAATGTATTCAAAAACATTTTGTTCGAACGGAAATTTGTTCGAAAACATTTTGTTCGAACGAAAATTTGCGCGAAAACATTTTGTTCGAACGAAAATTTGCGCGAAAACATTTTGTTCGAACGAAAATTTGTTTGAAAGGACATTTGTTTGAAAAAATTTTGTTCGAACGGAAATTTGTACGAAAAAAATTTGTTCAAACGGAAATTTGTTCGAAAACGTTTTCTTCGAACAAAAATTCGTTCAAAAACATTTTGTTCATTAAAAACAGCAACTGTTTGACTAAGGGGTCTCTTTCTAACATATTTTTTCAAAAAAAAAAAACTTTCCTGATTTCTTTCGCGGGATCCTAGAGGGTGTGAAACCAAACCGAACCGAACCGGTATCCTACAAAATGTTTTCAAACGAATTTCCGTTCGACGAAAACGCTTTCGAACAAATTTCCGTTCGAACAAAATGTTTTTGAACAAAATGCTTTCGAACAAATTTCCGTTTGAACAAAATGTTTTCGAACAAATTTCTGTTCGAACAAAATGTTTTCGAACAAATTTCCGTTCGAAAAAAATGTTTTCGAACCAATTTCCGTTCGAAGAAACTGTTTTCGAACAAATTTCCGTTCGAACAAAATGAATTTCAAAGAAAATGTTTTCGAACAATTTTCCGTTCAAACAAAAAAATTCGAAAAAAATTTTTCCAAGAAATTTCCGCGACCCGTTTACATTATTTATTTATTAAAAAAAAAACTTAAATTATATGAAATATAACAAGTGTATAGCAAATGCACTCGCGTGCTGCCAAATACGTTAGAGCATAAATACGTGTTTAAAAAATCGAAAAGTGAAGCACTCATAGCTTGCTTTCGAAACAATGGCAAATTTAAATTCGCAGAAGTTAATTTTCAAGTGCGCATGAGTGTGTTTTGACAGGTAGACACACAGCTGCTATGTGGGTTGACGCCATATTTGTTGTTTTTTTAAATTTTGCGTTGTTTTGCGTTTATCGTGTAAAATTATGTTCTTTTTCTGTGAAAAATGGAAAATAATAATTCACGAAGAACAGGTGCGGTTTGTGGCAAAAAGTCCTAAAGTAAGGGGGTGCATTCCATAGGTAAGTACGTGTATTTTTCTTTATAATTTGTTAATAAAGTTAGGAGTGGTTTATAGATGCTATTAAACACTCTTCATGGTGTCCACAATAAATCTGCACAATTCATTTTATAAAAACTACAATTTTAATCCACATTTTGATAAATTTTCACCCAAAAATAATAGACATAACCCTAAATTTTTGACCATTGTCAAATGATGTAGTGACGTAACGGAGTACGTTCCAAAACCACCAAAACTGACGCATCCACAGTAACCGATATCCTGTCTATTCGATAAAGGAACATTAAGAATAAAGCGACCCTCACACGACCAGTATTACTGACAGTATTTTTATATACGTCTTTGTTTGTCAAGCGTTATAAACAAAGACATAAAATACTGTCAGTAATACTGATCGTGTGAGGTCCGTTTTAAGTAGGGGGTATGCCTCATATTTATGCTCTAACTTATTTGATTTAACCATATCAAGTGAAAAATATTTAGTCTGTCAAAAATTATGGTCAATGTAAAAAATTAAATAATTTAGGCACGATCTTTAAGATTTTGATTTATTGCATTGTATACCGGGTTATTCAGTAAAATACTGACTATGAATAGGAAAAAGAAACCAAAATTTGATGAAATACTTAATTTCACGAAATTCTGCAAGTAAAACACTTTTGGGATATAAAAACATTTTATAAAGAAAAAGTTTTAAGTTAAGAATTTTTATAGATTTGAGATCTAGAAACGGTTCACCGATAAACACTATTACGACTGATTTAAAAATTTCTTCGTCGTATTAAAACAGTAGTATGACTATTTTGACAAAATATCAAATTCATAATTTTACAGCAAGATGAAAATTTTCTTAAATAAAAAAAATACGTATTCTTTTATACACACTTATTGAATAATACGTGGATTCTGTAAAACACAGATTTGTTTCGGCATGTTGCCAAGTTCACGTACGTCTTAACGATTCACTACTTCAGTCTCTAATAGACTTTTTATTATCTACTAACTTAAAATTTTGGAAAGCCCTCAGGAAAGCCTTACAAACCCTGTTTTTCGAGTTCATGGTTATGGTTAGCTTCCCAAATTTTATAAACCATATAGTCTTATCGAAAACCAACCACTTTTTATACCACATAACGCTAAATTTTTTACCATTGTCAAATAATGTAGTGACGTAACGGAGTACGTTTTAAAACCACCAAAACTGACGCATGCGCAGTAACCGATATCCTGTCTATCCGATAAAGGAACATTAAGAATAAAGCGGCCCTTACACGATCAATATTACTGACAGTATTTTTATATACGTCTTTGTTTGTCAAGCGTTATAAACAAAGACATAAAATACTGTCAGTAATACTGATCGTGTGAGGTCCGCTTTAAGTAGGGGGTATGCCCCATATTTATGCTCTAACTTATTTGATTTAACCATATCAAGTGAAAAATATTTAGTCTGTCAAAAATTTTGGTCAATGTCAAAAATTAAATTATTTAGGCACGATCTTTCAGTTTTGATTTATTGCATTACATACCGGGTTATTCAGTAAAATACTGACTATGAATAGGAAGGAGAAACCAAAATTTGATGAAATAATTAATTTCACGAAATTCTGCAAGTAAAACACTTTTTGGAGATAAAAACATTTTATAAAGAAAAAGTTTTAAGTTAAGAATTTTTATAGATTTGAGATCTAGAAACGGTTCACCGATAAACACTATTACGACTGATTTAAAAATTTCTTCGTCGTATTGAAACAGTAGTAAGACTTTTTTGACAAAATATCATATTCATAATTTTACAGCGAGATGAAAATTTTCGAAAATAAAAAAAATACGTATTCTTTTATACACACGTATTGAATAATACGTGGATTCTGTAAAACACAGATTTGTTTCGGCATGTTGCCAAGTTCACGTACGTCTTAACGATTCACTACTTCAGTCTCTAATAGACTTTTTATTATCTACTAACTTAGAATTTTGGAAAGCCCTCAGGAAAGCCTTAGAAACCCTGTTTTTCGAGTTCATGGTTATGGTTCGCTTCCCAAATTTTAGAAACCATAAAGTCTTATCGAAAACCAACCACTTTTTATACCACATAACGCTAAATTTTTGACCATTGTCAAATAATGTAGTGACGTAACGGAGTACGTTCCAAAACCACCAAAACTGACGCATGCGCAGTAACCGATATCCTGTCTATCCGATAAAGGAACATTAAGAATAAAGCGGCCCTTACACGATCAATATTACTGACAGAATTTTTATATACGTCTTTGTTTGTCAAGCGTTATAAACAAAGACATACTTAAAAATACTGTCACTAATACTGATCGTGTGAGGTCCGCTTTAAGTAGGGGTTCTGGCTTTAAGCATCGCGTATGAGAATGCATGGATATGCCCCATATTTATGCTCTAACTTATTTGATTTAACCATATCAAGTGAAAAATATTTAGTCTGTCAAAAATTATGGTCAATGTAAAAAATTAAATAATTTAGGCACGATCTTTAAGATTTTGATTTATTGCATTGTATACCGGGTTATTCAGTAAAATACTGACTATGAATAGGAAGGAGAAACCAAAATTTGGTGAAATACTTAATTTCACGAAATTCTGCAAGTAAAACACTTTTGGGATATAAAAAACATTTTATAAAGAAAAAGTTTTAAGTTAAGAATTTTTATAGATTTGAGATCTAGAAACGGTTCACCGATAAACACTATTACGACTGATTTAAAAATTTCTTCGTCGTATTGAAACAGTAGTAAGACTATTTTGACAAAATATCATATTCATAATTTTACAGCAAGATGAAAATTTTCTTAAATAAAAAAAATACGTATTCTTTTATACACACGTATTGAATAATACGTGGATTCTGTAAAACACAGAGTTGTTTCGGCATGTTGCCAAGTTCACGTACGTCTTAACGATTCACTACTTCAGTCTCTAATAGACTTTTTATTATCTACTAACTTAGAATTTTGGAAAGCCCTCAGGAAAGCCTTACAAACCCTGCTTTTCGAGTTTATACGCATGGTTAACTTCCCAAATTTTATAAACCATAAAGTCTTATCGAAAACCAACCACTTTTTATGCCATACACCCAATGTGTGATAGGATACAAATAATTTCATATTTTTCTAGTTTACTAGATAAATCACATTTATCAAGGTTACTAGATAAAATAAATTTATTAAGGCACACTAAGTATATGTCTCACACGTGTGGTCTGCTACTGATTCGCCTCAATTGCCTTACGTTCGGGGTTTTCTTCTATTTGTTTCATCTCGGTTTTTTCTAAGTCATTTTTGTTGCTATCTTCAGTCTCTTCACTTTGTGCTCGTCGCTCGATCTCCGCTTTTAGTTGGCCGATATCTTCAGTGCTAAGAAAAGAAAGATACAAAAATTAGGCTTCGTCCAGTGGCGAACTAAGCCCGTGTAAGGCTCAGGGCGGCAAATCTAAACAATCTTTCTTGTTAAGCAGGTTAATAGTTACTTTCAAGATTGGGCAAATCCATACTGGTAGATTAAAAGGGTATAACTTTAAAAAATATATTTTCAGCCCAAGTAACATTTTAGGGCATATTGGCAAGCTGACGGGTCAAAATTTCCAATCATAAAACTTCAAATTTTTCTTTAAAAAAATTACTTCGAAAATAAAGCTTTGTAGGATATGTCATAAACTGGAACAAATAACCCAAGAAATCGTTAATTATGGAAAAGAAATTTTAAAGAATTCTTTTAGGAAAAACTTCCTAATTTTTTTCCCTCTTTGTAAGTCTTTAAACTCGTTTCAGCTATAAAGGCAAAGGGAGGAGACAATTTGTGCTAAGCCGGACCTAGTATTCTACTATGAGGTTCTCAATTGCCGTGACCATTTTTAAGACAACATTGCTAAGTTAGGGTTACTTATTTTTGACCTGAATTAATTCCATTAAGGCAGGGCCGTTTTTGATTAAGTTACAGGATAAAAACTATTATTTTTAACAAATAAGTACGACCTAAAACGCATCGTTTAACGATATAGGAAATTGCCTATGTTAAAACTGATAATTTGTGTACCCTGTAGGGCTTCTCTAAAGTAAATACTCGCAAAAATTATCAGAAAAACGTTTTATTTCAAAATACTCATTAACATAACCTCTTACAACTGTCATTCTACGATTTCATGTAAAGTTAGCAACAACAGGCCAATCACTGCCTTCATAACTTAATTAGAGCTTTGCAGGGCTTACAGTACAAAATTGTACATTGTCAACAAAAACTTGCACTTTATTTTGTCCTAATAAAAAAAACGTATCAGTGGTGGGAGACATGGTGTGTGAAAGTTCTGAATGAACCTAACATTTTGTTTAGCTAACGTTGGTTAGTTTCGCTAGTTTTTCGCAGATCACTTTCAGATGACGTCACAACAGCGCGGCCATTTTAGTTAGAGGACAACCAAACCAATGTTGATGTTTTTAAGATTGTTTCGTGTTTTACGTTGTTTTTGTGTTTATTTTTTTACCAAAAACTAAAAAAAACACTTAAACTACCAACCGAACCGAACCAAAATATTTACCACTATTTTGTAGTATAACACTAGGAGGAAATGAGAGGAAAAGAGGGAAACACTTGAAGAAAAGAAAGAGTGGCGCATGCGCAGCATAAAAAATGGGATTCCGATTTGCTCTCTAAGGCTCTAGCACGAGCATGAACGATGAACATAACCCAAGGTCGATAGGTTCCCTGGTAACTTTCTGACCAATCAGAGCCAGTTGTTGAACGCGGGAAATGACGTCACCCGGACGCCACAAAAAGCATTTAATATAGTAGAAAATCTTCAAGTTTCTTTTGTTCCTTTATTTTAAATGTAAATGTAAAGTGTCTCTTATAACAATATTCAGAAAATACATCAACTAACTCAAATATAAAACTTACCTTATAACAAATATCCCAAATGCATAATGTCTTGGAAAGCTTTTAGCTTCTTAAGTCCGTTAAAATAACCACAAGTAGAAAGTATAAATAAACTAGAAAAAGTCAGTTACAGTTTTAAAATAAATATAGTCCAAAAAAACACCACAAATGTAAAAAATAAACCATCAAAGATTAAAAATACTTAAAAACACATGTAAACATATCAATCTGGGCACTCCCTATGACGCGCTGTCACCTCTCACGCCGCTTCAACCTTAGAGTTAGTTACCAGGCAACATATCCTCTAACATAACCTACATAAATTTTTAATGTCAACATTGAGAGCTGAAGGAGTGAGGGAGAGAAAACTAGTAAAAATGGTGGCAGAAATAATTTTTAAAATCTCCCTATATTTGATAAAATTATACGAATATGGTTTTTAAAAAGGGTTGGGGGAAATGACAGGAGAGATGGGTGGTAGCAGGGAGGACCACAAAGTAATTACAGCAAATTAGAGGACATTTGCAATGGGTGATCAACGGAATTTCATTAAAATCGTCTGACATTTAGGTAATAAATTGGTAAAAAAAATCGCTTTTATTATTATGATAATATTAGAATGTTAGAAAATTATTTTTTAATTTTTAGTGCATTTTATAAAAGATTGTGACTTAAAAAAAAATATTTACCAATTTATTTTCTACTTTTTAGTTTCAGCAATCTACTCTATTAAATGAAAATATTTGTTCAATAACAGAATAGAAGAGTTTATTCTAGATTACAATGAAATCGCTGATCGTGAGTTGTTTGGAAACTCATTTTTCTATTGTGGGAAAGAGAGGGTGGGAGTAGAGGTAGAAATATATTTTTTGTTTGGGCTGTATTGCCATCGGACCTTTATGCATATACCAAATTTTATAAAAATCATTTGAAGTGAAGTGTGTCAAAAACGCATTTTTTATGGAAGGGGGTGGGGGTAGGGTGGCAGGACAATTTTTCTTAATGTTGTATTGTCATGGGACCACTATGTGTGTACCAAATTTCATCTAAATCGGATAATGGGAAGTGTGTCAAAAACGCTTCACAAGATTTGATTTAGATAGTTAGTTAGACAGAACATCTGAAGCTAAATAAAAGCTTGTAATAAGAATAAATGTGTTTGTTTTTGGCTACGACATTAGATATGCGAACTTGTGGGCGAAAATAATGGTAAAACCAATCTCTAAGACGATGTTCGCGGAACAAGGATAGACAATATGTTTTTTGTTCTTTTTGATAATTGTTATTTTGTTTTTGTTAATTTTTCTTAAACAATCTCAATAATACTCCGTAAAACGATATAACTGAATTGCTTTTATGACCAAACATCAACATTTGATCATGAAAAAAATACAGTTTCTTTATTTTTTAAAACATAAAAACACTAGTTTTTTTTGGAGGTAAAAATCATGGATTCTATACCAACCATTATTATTGTGTTCCTCTTTTTTTTAAATGTTTTTATTTCTTTCTATTCTGACAGATGTAGAGGGCGCCACAAAACTGAAGCTAAACGAAGTTAAAAACCTGTCTAAACACAGACATATTGTCCAAACCTTGGTCAAAGCGTTTTTTGATGGAGAGTACCTCAAACAACGGCCAAAGTCTCATCTAG
The DNA here is from genome assembly GCA_963576565.1 of Aspidapion aeneum. Classification (NCBI taxonomy): domain Eukaryota; kingdom Metazoa; phylum Arthropoda; class Insecta; order Coleoptera; family Brentidae; genus Aspidapion; species Aspidapion aeneum. The sequence goes on from OY755043.1 coordinate 119,151,399, forward strand.
GCAATTTAGACATGCAAGACAAACTGTGTTAATTACCTATTTTTTCCTTCCAAATTACCTTGGTTTTTCTTCCCACTTTTGTCTATAAGGAAAAATTACTTTCCCTTTTTAAGTAAAGTTTACCCAATTTTAACCAAAAATGTTACTTGGGAGGTTTTCTCCAAGTTCGACTTACTCTTGTAATCTAATAGTTTGAAAAATGACGGCTGCCATTTGTAGTGCAGATTTGGGTCACCGAAAACAATACACGGACCAATTTATTAAAAGGCTTTTTTTCGATAAACGCTCGCACCTTTATTAGGCGCACGTAGCAGCATTTTGTACAAGCCATTCTCGTCTAAACGTCATTTAGTAACTCACCTAATTTGTACAAACAGGATCCCATTAATGACATTTAGCATGTCCAAAACTGAACCCATAGAGGGAGGTTGAATCTGAATGGGGGGCAGGGAAGCACCGTTTTTCCCGGTGAAGACTTCGTTCATCTTCTTTTGAAGAACCACCGCTTGCTGGGTTAAATGTTTAAGACACTCGGAAGACTCGCGGGTTTTTTCGTGGTTTTCTCCCAACTGAAATTATAACAACAAATATTAATGTTGCTGTGCAAAAGATTATTTAAGAGTGGTGTGCAGTGCTAATCAAAGTAGGCTAGGCAAAAATCGGTATTGCCCAAGTAACATTATTACCACTCAAGGTTTTATTAATTTGGTTCCAAGGTTATTTAGAGGGTGCTGTTATGGCTTTTAGGATCAATTTGGCTACAAAAAGGTAATTTATATTGCCAATTACCTAAAGAGGTGTTATACAACCAAAAAGTGTTCTTCTGTTCCTTTTAGATACTTTTGGTTTTATTGATTTCTGATTTATAAAGATGGTCTTATAAAACCCTTTTACCTAAAGTTTTTAAAAAGAAATAAATATAAACTTTGGTCTTTTAGTTTTTTTCATTACTTTAGGTCATAACAAAAGTGTTTTATAATAGAGCTAAAAGGTTACCTTATATTCTTTTGTTTTTTTAGTTACCAGTAGTTTAATAGTAAATATGATTATATAGGCGGCCATATAGAACCTAGTTTCCTTAAGGTTTTTAAGAGTGATAAATATGAACTTTAGACTTTTGGTTTTTGCCATTACTTTTAGGCATTTTAAACAGGTTTTAAAAGGAAGGCTCAAAGGTAAACTTAATTCTTTTGTATTTATGGTTACCCATAGCTGCATATTAAATATTATTTAAATAGGCGGTCATATAAAACTTTGTTTCCTTAAGGGTTCTAACAAAAGTAAATAAATACTTTCGTATTTTAGTTTTTACTAGTACTAGTACAGATTGGTACCTACCTATTGCAAGATTGATTATTTATTATCCTCCTGGGTAGGGCACCCAAGCCTAGATAAGGCCTGTTTAAACGGCCAATATAAGAGGTTTCCCTCCAACCGGCAGGCACAACGGATATCATTGCACTGGCCCTCCTGATTGTGTGCAAATTGCACGATAAAAAACATTTAAATTTAACACAACACTTTAAAAAACAAATACAAAAAAATTTAAGTGAGGTTATGTTCACTATGTTTACCTTCTCTTTTTTATTGGTTTCATAAGCGCACTCAAAAATCCTTGTTGCGATAGAGTAACAAATAAAACCAAGTGACCACTATAAAACGATAATGGCGTATATAGAATTATTTTACAAATATTGTAAACAGAAAATATTTATCTAGTCGTTTTAGCAGTGTTTTTTAACAATAATTTTACTTTAATTTTGATTTATGTAAACCAAACAGACTTTTTTAATGGTGAATAGTGTAAATTATTTTTTTTATTTTAAATATTTGTTATTCAGTTATCAAAAAACTATTAAAAAGCATTTGTGAGCTGGCGCGCTTGTTTTGAGAGCTTTTCAGATACGATTTTATCAGAAAAATAAGTCTGGCAGGCAATTTGATGATCCACAAAACGACAAACTCCTCATACATAGGTATATTTTTCTGTGATACAATAATTTTGGGACTTTTTTGGCAATTTTATGACCTAAATTATTTTATATAGCCATTGTGAATCTAAAATATCGCTAAAGCTTTTATAGGAAAAATTCTTTACTCTAAAGGTATTATGGTATTCAACAGAATTGCCAGGATACCAAATTACCAAATCTAGTTTTATAACAGGATAGAGGACGTTTCTGAGTTGCCTTTAGAACCTGGCATAATAGCTTTAGGCTCTAAAAGGTTCTATACTGGTGGAACCGCTAGAGGGCGAAGCTAGCGTTTATTTCTTATGGTTTTATAATGAGTTTAATACATAGGTTGCCACCACCAATTGGGGAGTCCCATTTAGGAGGACTAAGGGGTATATAAGGGTAATGGGAACGTGCTAGCGACCAAACATTGAAACTAATGGTTTTAAGGAAAGGCGCTGGCAACCTTTTAGCTTCTGCTATAAATAAAGAAATGTTACTTGGGTGTTTTGCCATTCACAGACACGCTTACACATTACTAGGCTAAAATTTCAAAACATAAAAAAAAACAAAAATCAAAATAAGCCAAAACAAAACATCCGATAAAAAGCTAAGAAATTCATATTAGGTATGAAATATGGAAAAAGACAGTAACTAGCAAAGAAAACGAAAAGCGTTTTTTTCCTACCAATAAATCTTAAATTATGTTTTGTAAATATTCAATAAAACATTTACTGCTTTCTGGAAAACCTAAGTCTTTCGTTCTTAAAGTCGATTTGCCACACATTTTCTAATGTGTAGATTTCGCATGCGAACAAACCACGCGATGCCTCCTAGTTCTATCTCTCTTATTCCGATAGTGCCAGCGGCCTTGTCTGTTAGACTTTACTCACATGTTGCTTGTATATAGTGAATGCCTCCTTCTCGTTGTTTAAGGCCTGCCTAAAATTGCCCATACAACTTTGCGTCCTGGCTACAAGATGGTACGTGACGGCCACCTTAAGTGATTTAGCGCCGTAGTATTTGATATTGAGGGCTAGCGCTTTTTCGAGGAAACGCAGAGACAGTTCGTATTCACCCACTGCGTGAAGAATAAGGCTGATGTTGCTCTGAAATAGGTAAAACATGTAGGTGATTCCACTGTAACGATTGTGACTAAATTTTTATTCGAGGATCTCCGATTTTTCGGCTTCAGAATCCAACTTGACGGCTGCCAAACCTTGTTTTGGGGGATTTTTTATAGTCCCTTTTGACCTTTCGTGTCGGGCACCCGAGATCTTTGGATTCAGCGAATTCAAAATAGGGGAAAATTACTGTAGTGTTTGCATATTAGTGAAACGATAAACACACAAATTTAAATTTCCCGCGCCGCACTATGGTCCGAGGGATCAATATTTTGGCCAAAAATAGACTTTTGCAGTCAAACTCTCTAATCACTTAAACGCATATCAATAAAGAAGTCTAAATTGCTAATATACAATTAAAACATATTTTTTATTACCCCCCCCCCCACTCTTGCCACCAACATTTTCGTGATTTATACTGCCTAAAATCCCTTTAAAAAGTGTATTATTCTTAATATGGTCTGCAAATTACACAGTCTCACAAAAAATTATAAGTTGCAAAACTCAGAGGGTAGACTCCCCAAATTCTGGTGCACTAAAATCCAGTTCCCCTAAAAAAATGTTTCAATTATCGAATTTGCCCTATTAGCCCCCCCTGGGGGGTAAAATTTGATCTATTATAAAAATTCAAAATATATATATTCTTAAGTATGTTGGTCCGCAGAACTAAAATTTAAGGATTAAAAATTTTGTAACCATTCAGTAACCCAATCACCCCTTTTACTCCGTTTATTTGGGGGTCAAAACTTTACTTTTTTAATGGACATGAACAGTTTATCATGGAAATATTTCTATTTGCTTAATTCAACGAAGACAATAAAAAAATAATTCACTCAATTATCCCCTAAGTCACCCTATCCCGTATCCTGGAGGGGGGAAGAAGGGCAGCTGTTGAGCTGTCTCCCTTTTTAACCAGGTTTTTTTTTAAGTCGGACATTGAAATTCAATTAGAATATGAATTCCCCCCCCCCTCTAAATTACCTGCCCCCTCTTCTGTTTTGGGTTGAATACGACCTTGCCTGCTGCTTTTTCCTCCCTAAGAGGAGAAGCCGTAGACACTAAAATAAAAATTCATGTAGAAGTTTAGTCGTGCCTATAGTAAGTTCTATACGAAATTTATTTATAGACTCCCACTCCCACGCCTTCCCCTGCCAGGGAGATGCTAAACAGTTTTTCTTGTTCTGGTTGGATTCAGGGAATACCTAATAACGCATTAAAAACTTTTAATGTTCCTAAAAAGTGAAGTTTTTACCTCCACATACAGGGTGAAAAAGAGAGCATGAATGCGATGAATGATATAAATTAAGGATAAATTTGTATTGATCATCATATTTTAGTTTGGGGGGTAATAAAAGCAAGTTAAATAATTAAAACCTATTTTTTTTGTTTCACCATCTTAATAATTTTTAACCTAGTTAACCCCCCACCATTCTAAATTGTTCTTTTCCTCCTCCAGTAAAAATTATTCTATATTTGAATTTAGATGCTCCAAATATCCCAAAACCGATGTTAAATGTTTGCAGTTTCTACTAATTTCCTATCTATTTTGACGGCCATCTTGAATTTTTCCCTTGTTTTTTAAAGTTCATTGCTAAGACAGGAGTTTTGATATCTATGATTCATTTTGCTTCTTTAATGGTACTTTGCTCATTACTATCTATATAGAAGACACACGGAAACACAAATTAAAATGCACTAGAATAGGCACTTTGTGTCTATCAGAATATGTACGGTCATGTTTAATAACGAATTGGGAGACTATCGCACCTTTTCGCACCAACAGTGTATGTACTCCGGAAAGTACATATCAGGACGAAAATATTTTTACAAAAATTAATATGAAAGTTTTTTTGTTAGTCCAATGAAATATCGAGAAAAAAAAATTCATACACTTCTGGCACAATTTTTGTATCATTGGTATTTAAAGAATAAGTTTAAAATCCCTGTGACTAAAATTATCAAAAAATAAACTACTTACCCTTGGTTAAAAAAGCCATTTTTAAAAATTTTTATAACTCTTCGCACTTCTTAGAAATAGCACATTAAAGTTAGTGAAAAATAATGAACAATAAAAAACAATTGCTGATTGTCAGGAAATGTCAAATTCAAACAACGATATTTCGAAGCCTGCTTTGCCAATGAAGCCAATTATGCTGGAATTTTAAGGTGCCATTATTTAGCTTTAAAAAATATGTAACCAAACAGTTTTATTGTTAAGTTAGTTTTTGCTATTTTTGGCCAAAATATTGGGGTTTCAGACTAAAGTGTGCCGTGACAAAGTGCTAATGACGTAGGCAATATGGCCGCGCGACTGACCTATGAGAAAGCAGCATTGGAGTGACGTCACGTGGGACGGTCTCTCGTTACGGGACCATTTTCAGGTCTACACGAATTTTATAGTAAGTCTGTTTTCATCCATAAATATTTGCGCAATCATAAATAATTACGCGGCTTAAATAACATAAACACCAAAGTGGCGACGAGTGCCAAGTACGGGCGTAAATATTTTTTGAATTCCTTCGTTAATTTCTCAGAAAACCGTGATTGACTGTTCGACGACCGATCGGTTCATTTGCCAAAAAGTAATATAATCCTTCTAGACCGAAAACGGAAAGCTTTTCAGATTGTTTGGCTTCACTATCTTCTGTCCATCAGGCCTTAATTTAGCAGGCTGCTGTGTAAAATTGTGGTGAAGTAAAACGGTCCAATCCCTCTCATATTCTATATCTATATCTATATATATATCAAAGGCTAAATAAATAGTTTTTTGTACTTACATCTAACAAGGCTACTTCTGGATGGTTCTCACCACATACAATGACGGCAAGGTATCGAGCACGGTACAAAAGTTTCAAGGCCGTACTAATTTGGCTATTAGCAAAGCAGTACAGGGCTAAGTGAGCCTAAAACAAAATAGATACAAAATATAAATACTTTAACTTTAAGGAATGGCGAGGAAGATCAAAAGTAAACAAAAAGTTCAATTAACTTTTGGTCAAAGTTATAGCATTTGTTAAGTGTAATGAGTGGGGCAAAACGGTGAATTTTAAAAATGACTTATTTGACAACGTCAAATAATTTTGTGACTCATTCAAAAAAGGTTATTTTCCAAAAAATCATAGGTTAAGGCCGCTTGACATGGTGCATGACAATAAAATTTGCAGACAAATGCATGAAATTTTGCCCAGGTGCATGCGTAGTACAAATCCAGTTGATTGTTGCAGGCAATTCATTTTTATCGGTCCGGTACCATTTTTTTGCATGCAAACTGTACTTGCATGCAAACTGGGGAATTTTTACCTAGATGCTGGGGAATCAATGAATGGCCATGCACAATGTCAAACGAAAAGAAGATTTTTTGCAGGCAACAATTTGTTCGAAATTTTTGGCTTGCAAATATTTGCACCATGTCAAGCGGCCTTTAAGGAGATACAGGGTGGCTAAATAACGTTTGCAATAGGTACAAATTTGTATTTTTTTTATGGATTTTTGTCCATATCTAATAATTACAGAAAAGTGTAATATAAACACCACATTTAGAAACATTTTTTTTATTTAAAGAAAAAAGTATTTTGATCATTTTACATATTTTTATTAATAATTTCAGCACTCAATTATTACGTTTATTGCAGTGCGAAATTCCACAAAAATGCGATTGCCTGTTTCAATTTTTAAGGAAGTTGTAACAAAAAACTAGTCTAGGTAAAGTTTAACTTAACTTAAACTTGTATTTTTTAAATTTAATAAAATATAACTAGTACATTAAGTTTACACAAGACGCTAGCGCTACCAAGTCCACTTCCAATCCCTGACTTCGCATGCGTAGATCTACCAATATTATTTACCTCATGTATTAGAATAGATGTACAGGGTGATTTTCACTTGAATGATTCTAACCACATGAAAATAGAAAGTTTCAAAAACCTAACCTAACGAAACCTAATCAGATCTAACCGAACCGAAACAAAGCAAACTAAACCAATATTTAAAAAAAAAAAAAAACTTTCCTGACTTCCTACCCGGGATCCTAGAGATGTGAATCCGAATCGGACCGTACCGAACCGAACCTATCCAAACCTAACCCTACCCAACTAAACCTAATTAGCAGTACGTGTTGTAGTTTAGTTTGGTTAGGTTAGGTTTGGTTCAGTTTAGTTAGGTTCGGTTTGGTTCGGTTCGGATTCACATCCTCTAGGATCCCGGGCAGGAAGTCAGGAAAGTTTTTTTTGGAAAAAAATTATTGGTTCAGTTTCCTTCGGTTCGGTTCGGTTAGATTTGATTAGGTTTTGTTAGGTTAGGTTTTTGAAACTTTCTATTTTCATGTGGTTAGAATCATTCAAGTGAAAATCACCCTGTATTCATCTATTCTAAGACATGAGGTAAATAATATTGGTAGATTTGCGCATGCGAAGTCAGGGATTGAAAGTGGACTTGGTAGCGCTAGCGTCTTGTTAAGTTTACAGGTCTAAAATGCCTACGTTGAGACCTTTAGTTAGGTCACCATCTATAAGGTACCCACAAAACACCAAAAGGTACTATAAACATTATACAGGGTGACCCAGGAAAATTTGGCACTATTGATTTTAAAAACAATCTTATGAAGCTTGTCAAATTACAAGAAAAAATAGGTAGCTACAGATATTTTCGTATTAGCCTGTATACAGGGTGTTATCCACCATTGCTAACCTTTTTATTATTAAACATAGAAAAAAGTTTAAATTAGTAAACTAGGAAAATTTTTGACGCTCTTTAAGATGGCCAAAACAACAAAATAATCGATGATCGCGTTTTCAACTTTTTGAGTTTATTATAAAAATTTTATAAGTACCTAGGTGCCTTTCGGAAAAAAAATTGCGGCACAGAAAATGATTTGTAGAAAAAAATTAATGGATCCATGACGGACCTGACACCTTCCTAGCTAGCCTATTATCACACTTCAAGTGAAGCCATGAAAATATATTAGCCTTGAAAACAGTTTTTTGTAAATATCTCAGAAACTAAAGCTCCTACGAAGTTTTTCGTTATAACACAAATTATTGAACAAAATATCGTCTACTATATTTCTACTACTATAAACAGTGTATTGATACGATGCTTTTAAAGTTTTTAATTGTCAAAAAACTGTCATTAACATTAATGGATTTTGACCAAAATTTAATCAGCTCGTAAGAGTGTCGAACACTATTTTACCTGAAAATTTTGTGAAAATCGGTTTAGTGGTTTAAGAGCTATCGTGTTACGGACAGAAATAATACACACACACAGGCAGACATCACGACGATATTGCTAGGATAGGTTAAAATACACCCAAATAACATATTTTCGGCGTTATCTGAAAAAATGTTTTTTTCGAAAATAATACCTTCTCTAGCCATTGCTACGCGGGCTAGGAAGGTAAAAATGGCGCCATTAAAAAAAATTAAGCAGTTTTCGTTAAGTGGCCTTGTAGTATCCAACAGCATTTCTGCAATAGTAAAAAAGTACTGAAAAACTAAAAATGATTATAACTTAAAGAAAAAATAAGGCCAAGTAAAGGCCCCAAAAAAAATTGCAATTTAAAAATAAACTAATAAAAAAATTTTACTTTGTATTTTTCAAAAAAAATGTACTGCCGAAACTACTTTTCGCAAAAAATGCGACCGCTAAAAAAGCTTTCTGGTAAAAATGAAAACAAAAATAATTCAAAGAATAAAGAATGTACAAAATTTTACTAACTAGTCTGTCTCAAACCCGGTTTCCTAAACCTACGACTTTCTCGTGCGTGCCCGCGCACGCGTCACATGACTGTCATAACATTTCATATTGAGATCATGTGATGCGTGAGCGGGCACCCATGAGAAAGTCGTAGGTGGGAACCGGGTGTCACTCTGGAATCAATTTTCAAGCATGAGGGCCAGTCCATTCGTATTATACAGGGTGTTTCAGACCACCCGCAGAGGCCGATTATTTTAAAAGGGATAATTATTTTTAAACATTTTTAAATCAATATCAAGGTAGTGAAATGGGCTCTTTCTGATGATGTAGGTTTTAAAGTCCTAGCCTCGAAGGAAGTTTCAAAATTCCGCTCGACGTTGATTTTTTAATGGAACATGCTATTTCTGATTGCGGATTTCAATTATACGCGGAAAAAATTAAAACGTTTTATTCGAAAACTTTTTCCCAAAAATGCTTTTTTAAACCTCAAAACTGATATTAAATTATTTCGCAGTTATAACCAAGAAAAAAACGGAAAGTAACCAAAATATGAACTGTGTTTAATGCTGCCAGTTATTTTTTATTTATTGTTTTGTTTTGAATTTTTTCGAAAACCTAACCTTAAAGTTTGTTTTGATATTTTTGGGCTTTCTGCAAAAACCTTCAAAGGGAGAAAGTCCTGTTTGGGAAAAATTCCGATCAGGTGATAGTTTCTCTCTTTGTTGAAAGTTGTTTTCTTTTTGATCACCTGATCATTTTGTTGGAATCATGCGCGTTTTTTGCTCGCGCTGGGAGTTTGAAGCGCCACCCTGTGTGTGACAGGGGAATGAAGAAATAACTTCCGCCAAAAAACTAAAAGAAGTCACACGTGTTTTCGGGTTGAAGACCGAAATTCCAGTCGCAAGGAGGGGCGGTGCCGCCAGTGAAATTTTGGGACTGCTGCAGAATTACAGAAGGTAAGCTTCTAGCGTGTTGCCGATTTTTTCCTTTGTTTTTTAGTTTAATAGACTCTGTTTTCCCAGGCGGGGCGAATTTAATATTGAGGTTATTTTTTTTGTTTACACTCAATGACACATTTCCATTAAAAAGATTGTTTTGGCCTGTCTTGTGTCATTTAATTTAGACTTTAGTTACTTTCCGTTTTTGTCTTGGTTATAACTGCGAAATAATTTAATATCAGTTTTGAGGTTTAAAAAAGCATTTTTGGGAAAAAGTTTTCGAATAAAACGTTTTAATCTTTCCGCGTAGAATTGAAATCCGCAATCAGAAATAGCATGTTCCATTTAAAAAAATCAATGTCGAACGGAATTTTGACACTTCCTGTAAGGCTAGGACCCTAAAACCTACATCATCAGGAAGAGCACATCTCACTACCTTGATAGTGATTTAAAAATGTTTAAAAATAATTATCCCTTTTAAAATAATTGTGCGGGTGGTGGTCTGAAACACCCTGTAGATAGACCATGTTCTACACTCAACTGTGTTTAATGCTGCCAGTTATTTTTTCTTTATTGTTTTGTTTTGAATTTTTTGGAAAACCTAACTTTAAAGTTTGTTTTGATATTTTTGGGCTTTCTGCAAAAACCTTCAAAGGGAGAAAGTCCTGTTTGGGAAAAATTCCGATCAGGTGATAGTTTCTCTCTTTGTTGAAAATTGTTTTCTTTTTGATCACCTGACCATTTTGTTGGAATCATGCGCGTTTTTTGCTCGCGCTGGGAGTTTGAAGCGCCACCCTGTGTGTGACAGGGGAATGAAGAAATCACTTCCGCCAAAAAACTAAAAGAAGTCACACGTGTTTTCGGGTTGAAGACCGAAATTCCTGTCGCAAGGAGGGGCGGTGCCGCCAGTGAAATTTTGGGACTGCTGCAGAATTACAGAAGGTAAGCTTCTAGCGTGTTGCCGATTTTTTACTTTGTTTTTTAGTTTAATAGACTCTGTTTTCCCAGGCGGGGCGAATTTAATTTTGAGGTTATTTTTTTTGTTTAGACTCAATGGCACATTTCCATTGAAAAGATTGTTTTTGCCTGTCTTGTGTCATTTAATTTAGACTTTGGTTACTTTCCGTTCTTGTCTTGGTTATAACTGCGAAATAAGTTAATATCAGTTTTGAGGTTTAAAAAAAACTTTTTATTTCAAAACTTTTTCCCAAAAATGCTTTTTTAAACCTCAAAACTGATATTAAATTATTTCGCAGTTATAACCAAGAAAAAAACGGAAAGTAACCAAAATATGAACTGTATTTAATGCTGCCAGTTATTTTTTCTTTATTGTTTTGTTTTGAATTTTTTGGAAAACCTAACCTTAAAGTTTGTTTTGATATTTTTGGGCTTTCTGCAAAAACCTTCAAAGGGAGAAAGTCCTGTTTGGGAAAAATTCCGATCAGGTGATAGTTTCTCTCTTTGTTATTGTTTTCTTTTTAATCACCTGATCATTTTGTTGGAATCATGCGCGTTTTCTGCTCGCGCTGGGAGTTTGAAGCGCCACCCTGTGTGTGACACGGGAATGAAGAAATAACTTCCGCCAAAAAACTAAAAGAAGTCACACGTGTTTTCGGGTTGAAGACCGAAATTCCAGTCCCAAGGAGGGGCGGTGCCGCCAGTGAAATTTTGGGACTGCTGCAGAATTACAGAAGGTAAGCTTCTAGCGTGTTGCCGATTTTTTCCTTTGTTTTTTAGTTTAATAGATTTTGTTTTCCCAGGCGGGGCGAATTTAATTTTGAGGTTATTTTTTTTGTTTACACTCAATGACACATTTCCATTGAAAAGATTGTTTTTGCCTGTCTTGTGTCATTTAATTTAGACTTTAGTTACTTTCCGTTTTTGTCTTGGTTATAACTGCGAAATAATTTAATATCAGTTTTGAGGTTTAAAAAAACTTTTTATTTCAAAACTTTTTCCCAAAAATGCTTTTTTAAACCTCAAAACTGATATTAAATTATTTCGCAGTTATAACCAAGAAAAAAACGGAAAGTAACCAAAATATGAACTGTGTTTAATGCTGCCAGTTATTTTTTCTTTATTGTTTTGTTTTGAATTTTTTGGAAAACCTAACCTTAAAGTTTGTTTTGATATTTTTGGGCTTTCTGCAAAAACCTTCAAAGGGAGAAAGTCCTGTTTGGGAAAAATTCCGATCAGGTGATAGTTTCTTTCTTTGTTGAAAGTTGTTTTCTTTTTGATCACCTGATCATTTTGTTGAAATCATGCGCGTTTTTTGCTCACGCTGGGAGTTTGAAGCGCCACCCTGTGTGTGACAGGGGAATGAAGAAATAACTTCCGCCAAAAAACTAAAAGAAGTCACACGTGTTTTCGGGTTGAAGACCGAAATTCCAGTCGCAAGGAGGGGCGGTGCCGCCAGTGAAATTTTGGGACTGCTGCAGAATTACAGAAGGTAAGCTTCTAGCGTGTTGCCGATTTTTTACTTTGTTTTTTAGTTTAATAGACTCTGTTTTCCCAGGCGGGGCGAATTTAATTTTGAGGTTATTTTTTTTGTTTACACTCAATGACACATTTCCATTGAAAAGATTGTTTTTGCCTGTCTTGTGTCATTTAATTTAGACTTTGGTTACTTTCGTTTTTGTCTTGGTTATAACTGCGAAATAATTTAATATCAGTTTTGAGGTTTAAAAAAGCATTTTTGGGAAAAAGTTTTCGAATAAAACGTTTTAATTTTTCCGCGTAGAATTGAAATCCGCAATCAGAAATAGCATGTTCCATTTAAAAAAATCAACGTCGACCGGAATTTTGACACTTCCTGTAAGGCTAAGACCTTAAAACCCACATCATCAGAAAGAGCACATCTCACTACCTTGATAGTGATTTAAAAATGTTTATCCCTTTTAAAATAATTGTGCGGGTGGTGGTCTGAAACACCCTGTAGATAGACCATGTTCTACACTCACATATTCGGTGATGGTATAAGGGTGGTCAATCCCGTTGACTTTTTCTGACATAAGGACGGCTTTCTGTTGATAGGCCATCGCTTCGCCGTGCTCGCCCATAATATAGTTCAGTCTTGCGATCATTCTGAGGCACTGTGCGATCTCTGGGTGCATTGCCCCATATACGTTGTTTAGCAGATTTAAGGCTTCGCTAATCAGTTCGTAGCCGTCTTTTAGGCAACCCTGAAAAACAAAGCTACTATTATTCTTGTCTTTTAATCATAAATAAGCGACTACACCCCAAGAAACATTTATATGACTTACAACCTAATGTTACCTGAACCGATGTCGGATTTAGTGGAATTTTAAGTTGCAAGATTGAATATGCGTTAAGCGACGTCGCATTCATATCAAAACCGACGTTATCAAATATACGTCCGTTTTTTTAACGATCTCGCGACGTCAAATAATGCAACGCAATATACCATTAATTTCCCAACGTCGGTCTTACGTTCGTTTGTTCGACGTACAAAAACTCTGACCAGTCCAACGACCAACAGACGTCGGCGTCGGGTACGTCCGGCGAAGACCCTAACCTCAGACCTAAACTAGCGTTTAGTTTGGTTGGTGTATTTTCCGTAACTTTTACTTGACCTATTCCACGTCCGTTCATATGGCCTACGCGTCACGTGTACAGCCTACTGTCATTTATAGACGCCTATAACCTAACAAGAAGTGCATTTGTTTGGTCAAGAGATATTTTGGTCAGGACGGCTACGTTTCAGGACATGACGCAGTTTTATATATTTTTTGGATTTTGGAAACCATAATACCCCATCCTCTTCCCACACGTGGGGTATGGGTTTTATTTCCCTTAGATTTTTGATAATAAAACAAACATTTCTAAAAAATAAAAATAAAAACAATGATTTCGGTGGGTAGTTAGCTTTGGGACCGTGGGCTTTACCTATTGTAGTAGAAAAAGAGCGGACGTTGAGTTCCAATCCCTTGGTAGGCCGACGCAAAATTATGCGGGGCGAACGTCCGAATTTAATGGGACGAAATACGTTTGCCGGACGTCGGACTTCGACTCTTTGGTTATCTTTCACAACCAAAAGTGGAGACCCGGTCCGAATTGGTATATTATTAGTTCACATTAAGTCAGACACAGTAATCCGCCATTTTAAAAAGGTTAGCGTCTGTCGGCCATTATAAAATACTTTTTCTTTTTCTAATTTTAAGTAGAAATGAAAGAATAATTGTAAAATTATTAACAAATTTGAGTTTAGTGAGGCAGCAAAATATTTTTTTTACATAAATAAAAAAAATAATAGAAATTAGATCTATTTAACAAATATATATTTTATCAATAAACATGCCTTCGTTGTAAAATTTTTGTTGGATTCCTGCTTTAAAATATAAATTATTAATATTGTAATACCCCCTTTCATGCATGACTATAATTGTCATTTGTAAAATGCACCCATTTTTATGAGACTTGTTATAATAAGTGTAAAATATTTACTTATCAGGTATAATTTTAGTTACTCGACAGGAATTCTTTTTAGCAAAAACTATATGTAATCTAGGCAATGGAAACGAAACCAAACGCAACTTACCTGTTTGCGACTAAATTTAAGTGACGGAAATCCAAAGTACAACTACGTTGTTAATTGGTAAACTCTATTACCTATAAGGTCAGATGCTGACGTCGTAGCGACCCGAATTTGTATTCCCCATTTAGGTGCAAACGAGGGTCGTCAGGCGGTCGAAACGACGTCGGCACCCCACGTCGCGTTTATCGCAAGCAACGTATGGGTAACGTAATATGACGTCCAAATGCTGCTTGGGACGGTGTTTCACGAACATCGAAAAAGAGGCCTTTTTGGGTATTAAAGTGAAACTTTGGAGAAACGCTCGGACACGTCGATTTTGTCTGCGAGGGGGACACTTTTTGGCTATCTTGAAATTTTTGTAGCCCGAACTTCCTTCGAGGGGTATACTGTACCCCTCTATTTTGAATAGGGAAAGTGGGTCTAATGATACCTTGTTTTGAAGCTCTCTTGAATATCTTTACAACCATGTAAAAATTTCAAAAATTCATCGATTAGTTTTTGAGATATTTGCTTTCAAATTTTCAAATTTAACATGGAAGGATAAAATAAAAATTAAATCCGAAAAATAGTAAATTCTAACAAAATTTTTATTTTATCAGTCCATGTTAAATTTGAAAGTTTGAAGGCAATTATCTCAAAAACTAATGGATAGATTTTTGAAATTTTTACACGGTTGTAAGGACATTCAAAAGGCCTTCAAAACAAGGTATCACTAGGCCCACTTTCCCTATTCAAAATATAGGGGTAAAGTATACCCCTCGAAAGGGGTTCTTGCTACAAAAATTTCAGGATAGCCAAAAATTGTCCCCCTCGCAAACAAAATCGACGTGTCCGAGCGTTTCTCTAAATTCTCACTCTATATACTCAAAAAGGCCTCTGTTTCGATGTTTGTGAACTACCGTGTATACCATTCATTGCAGTGTAATAACCCATATTTTATTAAAACAAAAACATGAAACTTTTTTCTCAAAGATTAAATAGTGAACAACTTCAAGTAATAATCAAACAAGTTTCGTGGCTAATCGGGCAAAAAGGAGTTTTTTGTTTCCCTTATATTTTTCCGTGGGTAGCTTGAAAGCTTAACCTCACGGGGTCCAAGATCTAATGGACACCTAATAAGTGTTGACAGTTAACCGTTTTGTCCTTATGGGACTCCTCAGAACACTGCTGGTCGATGTGACAAATCTTGCGAAGTTAATCAGACGGTTTTGTCTCTAATTAAATGTAATTAGTGAGCGAACTATAGCAAGAGGCGCCATCTACCGAGATACGAGAGAAACAAAAAACTAAAAGCAGGTAAAATCACTGCTATACAATATCGATCAATGAAAAGATCGAATGCAAATAAAAGAAAACAACTATAGTCCGTGACCTACGACAGCTCTTTGTCTTTCAGGCCGGATCAACACAGATTGCATTTTTACCCGTCTTCAAGACAGTGAGCGTCAATCAACGGAATTTTTAAGCCAAATAATACTAACAAACGTGGAATTTCGTACCCGTGAATTTAAAAATCAAACAAGTTTCGTGGCTAATCGGGCAAAAAGGAGTTTTTTGTTTCCCTTATATTTTTCCGTGGGTAGCCTGAAAGCTTAACCTCACGGGGGTCCAAGATCTAATGGACACCTAATAAGTGTTGACAGTTAAGTAATAATTTTATTGAATTTGTATCTAGATTTCTAAAGAAATTTGGATCTATTACGTTTTACCTCGTGTTTTAGCTCACACTACTACTATATAAGTAGTGTAAGCTATGGTGATCCTAATTTTTTCGAGAAAAAAAAAGATGCTCCGATTTCAATTTTTTTTATATATCTTTGCGTTTCAGATGATTTTGAAACTTTTTAGTTTTGCTGTCTGTCTGTCTGTATGTCTGTCTGTAACGACCAACCCGCATAACTCAAAAATGGCTTGTCCGATTTTAATGAAATTTGGTACCTAAGTTGAGTCTTGGGCCGTGATGGTCCCATTTAAAAATGAACAAAATCCACCGAACGCAAGCCAAATAAAAGGGTGGGGGTAGATTCCAAAAATTAGAGTTTATGTGAAAATATGGCGTGTGTGATATCAAACGAAAGGTAATTAAGTCTGGAGTTAAACAAAATAAATTTTAGTTTATTTTTAAAAAAAGGGTGGGGGTAGATGTAAAAAATTAGAGTTTAAGTGAAAATATGGCGTGTGTGATATCAAACGAAAGGTAATTGAGTCTGGAGTTAAACAAAATACATTTTAATTTTTTTTAAAAGGGTGGGAGTAGATTTTAAAAATTATAGTTTAAGTCAAAACATGGCTTGTGTGGTATCAAACGAAAGGTAATTGAGTCTGGAGTTGAATAAAATATATTTCAGTTTTTAGTTATATTAGCTGACACGTACACTATGACTATAGTACCTAGTGTGAGCTTAGGTGCCCATAGATTGGCATAGTATTTTTTTAAATGATAAATTTAGGTCTTTTTATACCGATTTAAAAAAAAACTTTACTAAAAACCATACAAATTTATATAATGTGGAACAGCCAAATGGAATAAATTCGATAAGGAATAAATGAGGGCATGTTGGGACAAACGCTTAGACACGTGGATTTGTATATTCAAAGGCGCATTTTAAAAAATACTCTGCCAATATATGGGCCCCTAAGCTCACACTAGGTACTATAGTTCTAGTGTACGTGTGAGCTAATATAACTAAAAACTGAAATATATTTTATTCAACTCCAGACTAAATTACCTTTTGTTTTGACTTAAACTCAAATTTTTGAAATGTACCCCCACCCTTAAAAAAAACAAAAACTAAAATGCATTTTGTTAAACTCCGGACTCAATTACCTTTCTTATGATATCACACGCTATATTTTCACTTAAACTCTAATTTTTAAAATCTACCCCCACCCTTTTTTTTTAAATGAATTAAAATGTATTTTGTTTAACTGCAGACTCAATTACCTTTCGTTTAATATCACACACGCCATATTTTCACATAAACTCTAATTTTTGAAATCTACCCCCACCCTTTCATTTGGTTTGTGTTCGGTGGATTTTGTTCATTTTTAAATGGGACCATCTTGACCCAAACCCAGCCTAGCTACCAAATTTCATTAAAATCGGCCAAGCGGTTTTTGAGTTATGCGCGTTGGTCGTTACAGACAGACATACAGAAAGACAGACAGACAGACGGCGCAACAAAAAAGTTTCAAAATCATCTGAAACGCAAAGATATATAAAAATTTTTGAAATCGGAGCAACTTTTTTTTTCTCGAAAAAATTAGGATCACCATAGCTCACACTACTATAGTATAGTATATGTGTGAGCTAATATACAGTGTGTCCACGTAAGTTGGCGGCATATGGGAAACTTTTTTATTATTAGCTTTACGAAAAAAAGTTATTCTTCATAAAAAGTTCTGCATGGTCCAAAACCTAAAATGCAACCATCAGATGTTAAATTTTTTCAGTCATATTACGAGGTTTGTCAAAAAATGTGATTTTTGCTCCAGAGTAAAGTACCTTTCTTTTTGACAATATCGAAAATTGTTATAAAGAAAAGATGTTTAGAATTAAAAGTAGCTTTCAAATATTCAACATTGTTTATTTACATTAAAAAAATATTTTTTTCTACATTTTCTGCGATTACGTTGGAAATTTAAGTTTGCACATTAAAGCATAATTAATCTAGGATGCAAATAATAATAATGTAAATAAACAATGTTGAATATTTGAAAGCTATTTTTAATTCTAAACATCTTTTCTTTATAACAATTTTCAATATTGTCAAAAAGAAAGGTACTTTACTCAAGAGCAAAAATCACATTTTTTGACAAACCTCGTAATATGACTTAATTATAATATATATTAATATAAAAATTTAACATCTGATGGTTGCATTTTAGGTTTTGGACCATGCAGAACTTTTTATGAAGAATAACTTTTTTTCGTAAAGCTAATAATAAAAAAGTTTCCCATATGCCGCCAATTTACGTAGACACACTGTATATATAGGGTGTTTTGTGACAGTGGAAAAATACCAACTTTCTTATTTTAAATGCAATGTATATTATTTATTTTTTTAATTCTTCAGAAAATTCTAGACATTATTCATGTACAATGTCCTATACCCAGGGCTCTCAACAGATAAACAGCAAAATAATATGAAAAATATGAACTTTTTTAATAAAATTATGAAAAATATGAAATTAAAAAAACAAAATATGAAGGAAATATGAATAAATCATAAAAACTTCCGTTTTTTTTTGGGTCCTCTACCAAATGACTTGTTATGTCAAACCCAACTGTTTTTTAGGAAAACTCATTTACTCAGCAAAAATATATATTTCTTGATTTCATTTATTAAGAAAAGTATTAGCAAACATTTTGAAGTTGAATTAGGCCTGGATCCCCACCCAAACAACAAGGTATAAGGTGTTTCCAGCTTTTTAAACCAAGGTCTACTACAATTATTCAAAAAAAAAATTATAAATGCAAAAGTTTTAGGCTTTATCCTATACCATCAAAAAAAGTTATAAAAAAACACAAACATTGTAAATCTCTTACGGAACATCCTACAAATTAATATGTTAATGATTAAACTTTAAAAAAATAGATATTTTCTTTCTAAACTCAAAAATATATGATAAACTGACAGTTGATAAAGCCACTGTGAAAATATTAATATCTACAATTTCTAGCGGTTTGGGACCTACTCTACATTTCTTGAAAATAGGTACCCTATTTTCTATCTCTTGAAATAAGTGCAGTATACATTTGTGGATCTCTGTACATCTAGCACACAGAAAACTTAAGTATACTCGTTGATATAATTGGTATACTTTAAATACCTATTCCGAGCTCAAACATTAAAAAAAAAGTCAACATTACAGAGTAAAAGAATAAGATTCAAACAAGTTCCGTGGCTAATCGGGCAAAAGGAGTTTTTTGTTTTCCTCATATTTTTTCGTGGGTAGCCCGAAAGCTAAACCTCACGGGGGTCCAAGATCTAATGGACACCTAATAAGTGTTGACAGTTAACTGTTTCGTCCTTATGGGACTCCTCAGAACACTGCTGGTCAATGTGACAAATCTTGCGAAGTTAATTGGACGGTTTTGTCTCTAATCAAATATAAATAGTGAGAAAACTATAGCAAGAAGCGCCATCTACCGAGATACGAGAGAAACAAAAAATAAAAGCAGGCGAAACACTGCTATACAATATCGATCAATGAAAAGATCGAATGCAAATAAAAGAAAACAATTATAGTCCGTGACCTACGACAGCTCTTTGTCTTTCAGGCCGGATCAACACATATTGCATTTTTACCCGTCATCAAGACAGTGAGCGTCAATCAACGGAATTTTTAAGCCAAATAATACTAACAAACGTGGAATTTCGTACCCGTGAATTTAAAAATCAAACAAGTTTCGAGGCTAATCGGGCAAAAAGGAGTTTTTTGTTTTCCTCATATTTTTCCGTGGGTAGCCTGAAAGCTAAACCTCACGGGGGTCCAAGATCTAATGGACACCTAATAAGTGTTGACAGTTAACTGTTTCGTCCTTATGGGACTCCTTAGAACACTGCTGGTCAATGTGACAAATCTTGCGAAGTTAATTAGACGGTTTTGTCTCTAATCAAATATAAATAGTGAGAAAACTATAGCAAGAAGCGCCATCTACCGAGATACGAGAGAAACAAAAAATAAACGATAGCGAAACACTGCTATACAATATCGATCAATGAAAAGATCGAATGCAAATAAAAGAAAACAATTATAGTCCGTGACCTACGACAGCTCTTTGTCTTTTAGGCCGGATCAACACATATTGCATTTTTACCCGTCATCAAGACAGTGAGCGTCAATCAACGGAATTTTTAAGCCAAATAATACTAACAAACGTGAAATTTCGTACCCGTGAATTTAAAAATCAAACAAGTTTCGAGGCTAATCGGGCAAAAAGGAGTTTTTTGTTTTCCTCATATTTTTCCGTGGGTAGCCTGAAAGCTAAACCTCACGGGGGTCCAAGATCTAATGGACACCTAATAAGTGTTGACAGTTAACTGTTTCGTCCTTATGGGACTCCTTAGAACACTGCTGGTCAATGTGACAAATCTTGCGAAGTTAATTAGACGGTTTTGTCTCTAATCAAATATAAATAGTGAGAAAACTATAGCAAGAAGCGCCATCTACCGAGATACGAGAGAAACAAAAAATAAACGATAGCGAAACACTGCTATACAATATCGATCAATGAAAAGATCGAATGCAAATAAAAGAAAACAACTATAGTCCGTGACCTACGACAGCTCTTTGTCTTTCAGGCCGGATCAACACAGAATGCATTTTTACCCGTCTTCAAGACAGTGAGCGTCAATCAACGGAATTTTTAAGCCAAATAATACTAACAAACGTGGAATTTCGTACCCGTGAATTTAAAAATCAAACAAGTTTTGTGGCTAATCGGGCAAAAAGGAGTTTTTTGTTTTCCTCATATTTTTCCGTGGGTAGCCTGAAAGCTAAACCTCACGGGGGTCCAAGATCTAATGGACACCTAATAAGTGTTGACAGTTAACTGTTTCGTCCATATGGGACTCCTCAGAACACTGCTGGTCAATGTGACAAATCTTGCGAAGTTAATTAGACGGTTTTGTCTCTAATCAAATATAAATTATGAGAAAACTATAGCAAGAAGCGCCATCTACCGAGATACGAGAGAAACAAAAAATAAAAGCAGGCGAAACACTGCTATACAATATCGATCAATGAAAAGATCGAATGCAAATAAAAGAAAACAATTATAGTCCGTGACCTACGACAGCTCTTTGTCTTTCAGGCCGGATCAACACATATTGCATTTTTACCCGTCATCAAGACAGTGAGCGTCAATCAACGGAATTTTTAAGCCAAATAATACTAACAAACGTGGAATTTCGTACCCGTGAATTTAAAAATCAAACAAGTTTCGTGGCTAATCGGGCAAAAAGGAGTTTTTTGTTTTCCTCATATTTTTCCGAGGGTAGCCTGAAAGCTAAACCTCACGGGGGTCCAAGATCTAATGGACACTTAATAAGTGTTGACAGTTAACTGTTTCGTCCTTATGGGACTCCTCAGAACACTGCTGGTCAATGTGACAAATCTTGCGAAGTTAATTGGACGGTTTTGTCTCTAATCAAATATAAATAGTGAGAAAACTATAGCAAGAAGCGCCATCTACCGAGATACGAGAGAAACAAAAAATAAAAGCAGGCGAAACACTGCTATACAATATCGATCAATGAAAAGATCGAATGCAAATAAAAGAAAACAATTATAGTCCGTGACCTACGACAGCTCTTTGTCTTTCAGGCCGGATCAACACATATTGCATTTTTACCCGACATCAAGACAGTGAGCGTCAATCAACGGAATTTTTAAGCCAAATAATACTAACAAACGTGGAATTTCGTACCCGTGAATTTAAAAATCAAACAAGTTTCGTGGCTAATCGGGCAAAAAGGAGTTTTTTGTTTTCCTCATATTTTTCCGTGGGTAGCCTGAAAGCTAAACCTCACGGGGGTCCAAGATCTAATGGACACTTAATAAGTGTTGACAGTTAACTGTTTCGTCCTTATGGGACTCCTCAGAACACTGCTGGTCAATGTGACAAATCTTGCGAAGTTAATAGGACGGTTTTGTCTCTAATCAAATATAAATAGTGAGAAAACTATAGCAAGAAGCGCCATCTACCGAGATACGAGAGAAACAAAAAATAAAAGCAGGCGAAACACTGCTATACAATATCGATCAATGAAAAGATCGAATGCAAATAAAAGAAAACAATTATAGTCCGTGACCTACGACAGCTCTTTGTCTTTCAGGCCGGATCAACACATATTGCATTTTTACCCGTCATCAAGACAGTGAGCGTCAATCAACGGAATTTTTAAGCCAAATAATACTAACAAACGTGGAATTTCGTACCCGTGAATTTAAAAATCAAACAAGTTTCGTGGCTAATCGGGCAAAAAGGAGTTTTTTGTTTTCCTCAAAAGAATAAGATTCATGAAAAAGCCAAACTAACTACGGATGACCAAAACAACTAATTAACATAAGAAATGCAACAAACATAAGAATAATAAAACAAAAGGCAAAAAAGCCCCACTTTATTCAGACTTTCTCAGAGGCAACAAACTAATAATAAACTAAAAGGAACTCAAAATTCAAGACTAGGAAAAATATTGAAAATTTCCACACTTATTCTATGACTGAAGTTTCTTTATTGGGGAAAATATGAAAAATATGAAGGTTTTTCTAAAAATATGAAGTTTTATGAAGTCTGAAAAAAAATATGAACATTTTCATAAAATCAAACAAGTTTAATGGCTAATCGGGCAAAAAGGAGTTTTTTGTTTCCCTTATATTTTTCCGTGGGTAGCTTGAAAGCTTAACCTCACGGGGGTCCAAGATCTAATGGACACCTAATAAGTGTTGACAGTTAACCGTTTCGTCCTTATGGGACTCCTCAGAATACTGCTGGTCAAGTGACAAATCTTGCGAAGTTAATCAGACGGTTTTGTCTCTAATTAAATGTAATTAGTAAGCGAACATAGCAAGAGGCGCCATCTACCCAGATACGAGAGAAACAAAAAACCAAAAGCAGGGAAAACACTGCTATACAATATCAATCAATGAAAAGATCGAATGCAAATAAAAGAAAACAACTATAGTCCGTGACCTACGACAGCTCTTTGTCTTTTCAGGCCGGATCAACGCATTTTGCATTTTTACCAGTCATCAAGACAGTGAGCGTCAATCAACGGATTTTTTAAGCCAAATAATACTAACAAACGTGAAATTTCGTACCCGTGAATTTAAAAATCAAACAAGTTTAATGGCTAATCGGGCAAAAAGGAGTTTTTTGTTTCCCTTATATTTTTCCGTGGGTAGCTTGAAAGCTTAACCTCACGGGGGTCCAAGATCTAATGGACACCTAATAAGTGTTGACAGTTAACCGTTTCGTCCTTATGGGACTCCTCAGAACACTGCTGGTCAAGTGACAAATCTTGCGAAGTTAATCAGACGGTTTTGTCTCTAATTAAATGTAATTAGTGAGCGAACTATAGCAAGAGGCGTCATCTACCGAGATATGAGAGAAACAAAAAACCAAAAGCAGGGAAAACACTGCTATACAATATCGATCAATAAAATATCGATAAAATGTGAAGGTGCTGAGAGCCCTGTATACCTAAGTCTAACCATTTTTGAAATATTGAGAGTTCAAAAACTTTGATTGACATCAACCGCGACCACAACCGGTTTTAACGGAAAATCGAAAATTCCGATTGCAACTGTCAAAATTGCACTGTTCAAGACTTTTTATACAATTGCGGATAAGAGGATAGGCGTATTATTGCTATGATGATATTATATCGAGGTATATGATAAATATAATATTATGGATTATACTATTATTGTATGATGAAAAATTATCGCTCACGAACACAATTTTCTTCAGCTTACCTGTTGAATCTTATTTTGTCCAGTAGTGTAAAAATTGTAGGCGTCTGTAGCTCTGGGGTTGATATGTTTCACAATAGGGAAAATGTTCAAAATATCTTCTTCATAGAAAATAACCTAAAAAATGGTTTTAAAACATAGTCATTGAGACACGTGGTATTTTTCATTTATTTGTTTGTTGAAACCTTCGAACATTAAACCAACTAGTTCAATTTTCTAAGGTTGAAAGAAATATATTAATCATAACAAAAACATTTCATGTAAAAAAAGCCAAGTACGCGAAAATGGCATTCCGTAAAAAGAATTGAGATAAAAGTAAAGCCAAGTTTTCCAATACAAATTTCAAAATGAAAGGTTCTTACTAGTTTGGAAATATTTTTCTAAACTTGGCTATTACGGCTGTAAATAGAATTTTGGGGTGTTTTTTTTCTATAACTTTATCATAGTTACTATCGGTCTTCCAAAGCTCAGCTTTCTAGTATGTCTGGAAGTAGGCAATGTTACTTTTACTTAACTTTACATTTATAGGGGAGGGAAGTAAATTAGAATTTTGGGATGTTTTAATTTTTTCCTATAGTTTTATCATAGTTCCTATCAGTCTGCCAAAGCTCAACTCTCTAGCATTTCTGGAAGTGGGCAATGCTACTTTTACATAACTTTAAATGTATAGGGGAGGGGAGTAAATTAAAATTTTGGGGTTTTTTGATTTTTTCCTATAGTTTTATCATAGTTCCTATCAGTCTGCCAAAACTCAACTTTCTAGCATTTCTGGAAGTGGGCGATGCTAATTTTACATAACTTTAAATGTATAGGGGAGGGGAGTAAATTAAAATTTTGGGGTTTTTTGATTTTTTCCAGGGGTTTGGTCATAATTTCTATCAGTCTGCCAAATTTCAGCTTTGTAGCATGTCTGGAAGTACAGTAGAATATTGATGATCTATATATGAGTGAGTCAGTGAGTGAGTGGCAATTTCGACGTTTTTTGAAATTTCGTAACTACTTTACTACTTTATGGAATTCCATGAAACTTGGAGGGGTTCGGTTTGGTTCGGTTAACTCCATGGAGATCTACGACTGTGCAAAGTTTGAGATTCGTAGCTCATTCCGAAGTAGAGTTTTAGGTAGGTCAAATATCGGCTGAAATGTTTCCAGAAAAGATGGTTACGGCGCGAAAACTTGGCGAGGCACTGCCGTGCCCTCAGATTCAAACATGCCCCATATGGCCAAACTTTGAAAACGGATCATAAACAAAATATACAGATACAAAAACCCGCACGGTAAGTTAAGATATGGAAACAAGAAAAAGGTTAAGCGTGTCTTTTTTATCAACCTCATATATAAATTTTTGGGGTCGCCCACGACGTGTGTGAAATGTGAAGTCGGTATGATCAGTTTATTCATCAAAAATCCCTGGGTTTCTTGGTAATCTGTGGGTTGTACTAAAGAGAGTAACATTCTAGATTTACAGAGATTTCAAAATAAAGTATTAAGAAACATTGTGAATGTACTTTGGTACGTCCCGAAAAAGTGACCTTTATCGGGACCTAAAAACCGAAACTGTAGCAGAGACTACAAAAAAGTACGCAAAAAGCCATGTTAATGTGGAAGAAAATCAGCTTCTAGACAATACTATGCTAGTTGAAAGACTAAAAAGGGTGAAGCCGTTTGAGCTAGTGAACTAAATATATAAAATTATATAAAACAAAATAATGCTATAAATACAACACAATTGTGAGTTACAGACGAAGCCGAAAGCGAGGCGAACTGTTGAGTGAACCCTAAGTTTAAATCTAACATTTCTAGTAAATTAAGTTAAAATAAAATTGCTAATTAGCCTTATTGACTAGATTGTAATACAATAAATAGTGTTTTAAAAAAATAAAAATCAAAAAATTGAATTTTAAAACAACCTGTATAGAAAATAATATACACACTGAGATAAAATTCAGAAAAACGTAAATTAGGAAGCTCTGGTTACTTACCTTATTTTTCAAATCCAAATTGTAGTCGCGTAGCAAAATTTGTAAACCAGTTTTAAGACAGAAACCTCGCAGAAGCGATACCTTCTGCAGACCAAACTGTTCGATGGTGCTTTCTATGTCATGTGTGACCAATTCGTAGTCAAAGTAAGCTTTCAGTTCTTGTCTAAGCTGTGCCCTAGAAAAATGATTCAAACAAATACATTTTAGATTTTTAGTTATAAAGGGTATCCGACAAATATCTCAAATACTACGCATTTTTTTGAAAAGTGAGCGAACTATAGCAAGAGGCGCCATCTACCGAGATACGAGAGAAACAAAAAACCAAAAGCAGGCGAAAGAAAACACTGGTTTTTTGTTTCTCTCGTATCTCGGTAGATGGCGCCTCTTGTTATAGTTCGCTCACTAATTACATTTAAT
Organism: Aspidapion aeneum; assembly: GCA_963576565.1. Taxonomy (NCBI): domain Eukaryota; kingdom Metazoa; phylum Arthropoda; class Insecta; order Coleoptera; family Brentidae; genus Aspidapion; species Aspidapion aeneum. The sequence continues at coordinate 119,177,547 of OY755043.1, forward strand.
TAGAGACAAAACCGTCTGATTAACTTCGCAAGATTTGTCACATCGACCAGCAGTGTTCTGAGGAGTCCCATAAGGACGAAACGGTTAACTGTCAACACTTATTAGGTGTCCATTAGATCTTGGACCCCCGTGAGGTTTAGCTTTCAGGCTACCCACGGAAAAATATAAGAGAAACAAAAAAACTCCTTTTTGCCCGATTAGCCACGAAACTTGTTTGATTTTTAACTTCACGGGTACGAAATTCCACGTTTGCAAATACATTTTAGATTTTTAGTTATAAAGGGTATCCGACAAATATCTCAAATACTACGCATTTTTTTGAAAAGTTTTATAACCGAATGTAAAAGATATTTATCTAATGACGTCGCACAAATTGTATGGGCGTTGGGCTTCGGTGGAATGCTGTAAGACCTCCCATACAACGTTTGAATGGGACAAATATTCAGATGGGCTCCAGTTTTCATAATAAAAAGAAACAAGTATGTCAAGACATTTCGGCTTCGGCAACTTTTTTAGTTTGGCAATTTGCAGAAATAGAAGTAGTTACCTTAACACTGGGTATGAGAAGTTGTCAAATGAAAATAAATTGTTAAAATGTAAAGACCCGTGAACCCCGGTATTTACATACAAAATAAAGGTCATCCTTGCACACACATTTAAAAAATACTTCACCATTTGCAACCTTAAAGGTAGACAAGTTTCGTGGCTAATCGGGCAAAAAGGAGTTTTTTTGTTTCCCCTATATTTTTCCGTGGGTAGCCTGAAAGCTTAACCTCACGGGGGTCCAAGATCTAATGGACACCTAATAAGTGTTGACAGTTAACCGTTTCGTCCTTATGGGACTCCTCAGAACACTGCTGGTCAATGTGACAAATCTTGCGAAGTTAGTCAGACGGTTTTGTCTCTAATTAAATGTAATTAGTGAGCGAACTATAGCAAGAGGCGCCATCTACCGAGATACGAGAGAAACAAAAAAACCAAAAGCAGGCGAAAGAAAACACTGGTTTTTTTGTTTCTCTCGTATCTCGGTAGATGGCGCCTCTTGTTATAGTTCGCTCACTAATTACATTTAATTAGAGACAAAACCGTCTGATTAACTTCACAAGATTTGTCACATTGACCAGCAGTGTTCTGAGGAGTCCCATAAGGACGAAACGGTTAACTGTCAACACGTATTAGGTGTCCATTAGATCTTGGACCCCCGTGAGGTTAAGCTTTCAGGCTACCCACGGAAAAATATAAGGGAAACAAAAAAACTCCTTTTTGCCCGATTAGCCACGAAACTTGTTTGATTTTTAAATTCACGGGTACGAAATTCCACGTTTGTTAAAGGTAGACCTTTATACAGTGTGTGCTGGTCTAACAATTTTGATTGTTGACATATTGGCTTGTTTTTGATTTGACATATTGGCTTGTTTATAAAATCACATTGTCAAATTGCAAACTTTAGATGGAAATTTCAAAGTTTCTTGTGCCCATCGGAAGATTTGTCCCATTTAAAGGTTGTATGGGAGGATCTTCTCTATAACATAGGTGAGTCTAAAAGCATTTCACCGAAGCCCAACGACCATAGGATTTGTGCGAGGTCATTTGAATTTAACATATCTGTCAAATATATGTTATTTTATAGCATCACTGTCAAAGGCTAGCAGTTTTTATAAGTCATTCATTTGTTTTTTGGCAAACAGATTTCCAAAATCACTTTGAAAATATTTTCACTTTAATCGAAATTTTAGATCCTTCAGTATGCGCCAATATTGCAATTTAAAAAAGGAGCAGGCTTGGAGCCATAGGATAGCGTAGTTCATGTTCTAAATTGCTAATACATGTAATAAACCCAAAGTTGCATTATACCGGTTTTTAAATAGATGATAAACTATTGAAAAAAAAACAAGAGAAACAAAAAAAATATTAAAAGAAAGCAAAAACACTCTTACCACAAAGATTTAGGAGTCAAGTTAGCCCATTCGTTGTTATCACTGACAGACAACGGGTTTGCCCTTCCTCGACCTCTCTTGTTGCGTTTTTTGGTGGTTTTGCTCAAAAACTCATCGTTGTTCTGCAGAGGGTTGGCCAGGCTGCCCGAGTACAGGAAGCAGTTGAGAAAGTGGGAGACCGCTACAGACAGGTACATCATTTCACAGCCCTAAAAATAATATATCTTTTAAGGCACAAATAAATAATTTAAACCTGCCGTAAGATAGTAGGGATTGTCACTCGATTTTAAGTATCAAGTCTATAGACTTGATACTGACCGGTTTAAGAGTATTTTTTTAATACCTACAGGTCAAATAACTGCAAAGATTTGTGAATTTCATACCATATAAATTCAAATTAATTTTAGAAATACTCTGCCAATATATGGGCCCCTAAGCTGACACTAGGTACTATAGTTATAGTGTACGTGTGAGCTAATATAACTAAAAACTGAAATATATTTTATTTAACTCCAGACTAAATTACCTTTTGTTTGATACCACACAAGCCGTGTTTTGACCTAAACTCAAATTTTTGAAATCTACCCCCACCCTTAAAAAAAACAAAAAACTAAAATGTATTTTGTTAAACTCCGGACTCAATTACCTTTCGTTTGATATCACACACGCCATATTTTCACTTAAACTCTAATTTTTAAAATATACCCCCACCCTTTTTTTTTTAAATAAATTAAAATGTATTTTGTTTAACTGCAGACTCAATTACCTTTCGTTTGATATCACAAACGCCATATTTTCACATAAACTCTAATTTTTGAAATCTACCCCCACCCTTTTATTTGGTTTCTGTTCGGTGGATTTTGTTCATTTTTAAATGGGACCATCTCGACCCAAGACCCAGCCTAGGTACCAAATTTCATTAAAATCGGCCAAGCGGTTTTTGAGGTATGCGCGTTGGTCGTTACAGACATACAGACAGACAGACAGACAGACAGACAGACAGACAGACAGACAGACAGACAGACAGACAGACATACAGACAGACCGACCGACAGACAGACAGACAGACGACGCAACAAAAAAGTTTCAAAATCATCTGAAACGCAAAGATATATAAAAAATTTTTAAATCGGAGCAACTTTTTTTTTCTCGAAAAAATTAGGATCACCATAGCTCACACTACTATAGTATAGTATATGTGTGAGCTAATAAAGAAAAACCACATAAAAAATTTGTAACGAAATGAAATTTTTTGGAAATTTACTCCGTGCAGTCGTAGGATTCCCGTTAAAAATAGTCTCAAATTGTAGTGCCACCCCTGAAAGGTGGTTTAAAGTTCGAAAAACAATAGAAATAATCCATGATTGATAAAAAAAACTTATAAAGAAAAATTTTCAAAGCTAAATAATACATAAATAACTTGAAACTATATCTGTAGTTGCATTACTGTATTAAATACGTGTCAATATTAAAATATTGTAAAAAGCACAAGATAATATTAGAATCCGTTTTCAATTACACATCCACCAAAACAATTGAACATTGGTTTAATCGTCGCTAACGTGTCTAAAAAATTAACACATAAAATATAGCGGACATCACCTAGTGACGTTTAGAGGTTTAAATATGACTACCATTTTTAAACCAAAATATTATATTATTTTTATTTATTTGACCTTTGTGTGGAAATAATGTCTTTGTTACAACGAAAAAAGATGGCCCATATCGCAAGGTATCTATGAACAATTTATATAAATATTAAAAACTATTGCATTCACGGGAAAAATAAGTGAAACCTTCAACCAAAATCCAGACTGTAGACCCTTTAGTAAATACTAATGTTGGTGTTGAAATGAAAATTTTGAAAATTTTAAATCAAAGGGACAAGATATTTAGGGTTGAAAACAACAATTCCCGGACAAAGTGTGTCCTTATTCGTCATAACTAATTTAAGGCAAAATTTCAAAGTGACAGGTGGCGTTCAAAATCCGGAAAAAATGACAGGTTGTTGGGAATTTGGGGTTGCTAAAGCTCCACGCATTGGTTGCGTCTGCTTTGCGTTCGGTCTTGGACTCTCTCAGATAGTCTTTCACGACGGATCGTACAGCTCACTTAAGTCATCGCATAGCTTAGAATCGCCGATTACTACATCAGAAACAAAAACAATTCATGTAAAAAAAATTTACTACTATGTCGGTTTAGAACGTTTTTCTACGTCGTCCGACGCCTATTCTCCACCTCCTTCGATCCTGACAATCATCTTCTGTCAGATTTTTTTGACTCATCGATCTTTGGATTGACTGTTGCCATTCTAGTTTAGGACGCCCTCTTTTTCTGCGCCCTATTGGTTGCCATTCTAGGACCTGTTTTTATAATCTTTCGTCATTCATCCGTTGTACATGGCCGTACCATATCAGTTGCCTTTTAGTGATTGTGATCTATTCTAGATATTCTTATTGATCTTCTTATTGCATCCATTTCGACACTTTCCATTTTTGTTTTGTATTTTTCTGTTACGCGACAAGTCTCTATTCCATACAACAGCGTGCTTTTCACCATTGTTTCATATATGTTAAATTTTACATCCTTTTTTATCTCTCTGCTCGATAAAATACTGTTAATTCATCCAATAACCTTCTTTGCTTTTACTATTCTCTCTTCCAATTCTTTACAGTCTGTTCCTGTCTTCATTGCATGGAGATATTGTTTGTCCATTTTCTAGTACTAACTCACTGGATTCGTTAAGTACTGTGTCTTGTCCAAGTTCACTGTTAATCCCCACTTTTGGTATTGTTCTGTTAACTTTCGCATCATATACTCCATGTCTTCTTTATCAATGACTCACTTGGTCGTCAGCAAACTGTAGTGTGTATATGGTAAATCGGTCGTTAAGTTGTATTCCCATGCCGTGCACTTTACGTTTCCAGTTTTTTAGAGCTACTGCGATATATATTTTAAAAAGAGTTGGGGAGATACAACATCCCTGTCTTAAGCCTTTTGTTACCAGGAATTCTTTTGAAAGTCCATTTCCTCTTTTAATTTTAGATTTTGACCCTTTGTATAGTTCTTTTATCGCTTTTATGTATGTATGATTGATATTAGTTTGCTCTAACACTGTCCATAATTTTTCTACTGGAACGGTATCATATGCTTTTTGTAGGTCCACAAAGGTAACATGAGTCAGTATATTTCTGGGGCTAGTTTTCTCAATTACTTGTTTAAGACAAAAAACATTATCACTACAAGATTTGCCTGTACGAAACCCACTTTGCTCTAAAAAAAACCAATTACATAAAAAGAATTGAGATAAAGGAAATGTTTTTTTTAAACTTTGCTATTACAGCCAAACTTTTTTATGTTCAATTTAGCACTGTGCCTAAGAGTCATTTGCAGCCGTAATAGCCAAGTTTAGAAAAACATTTCCAAACTAGTAAGAACCTTTACTTGGGTTTACTTTTATCTCAATTCTTTTTACGGAATATCATTTTCGCGTATTTGGCGTTTTTTAAATGGACTGTTTTTGTTATGATTTCACTCCTTTTTTAAAGGATTTGAATAATATTTAAGTTTCGAAGTAGTAAAATATGCGGAATATTGTTCAAAACTTTTGCAATGCCTTATTGAAAATTTTGAAAGTTTTTAAATAAATTTTTTCCCATGGTTTTATCATAGTTCCTATCGGCCTTCCAAAACTCAGCTTTCAAGCGTTTCTGGAAGTGGGCAATGATACATTTATATAACTTTACATGTATGGGTATGGGAGGGGAGTAAATTAGAATTTTGGGGTTTTTTGATTTTTTCCAAGGGTTTGGTCATAATGTCAATCAGTCTGCCAAATTTCAGCTTTGTAGCATGTCTGGAAGTATAGTAGAATTTTGATGATCTATACATACCCAACTAACATTTATAGTAGCGGCTACATGTTCTAAAGGCTTTCCTACTTTCTTATAGTAGAAATGTGGTGACCCCAACCAAAATTTGTTACTTTTTAGTTCTAACTACTATTTAGTATCAGGAAATAGTAGATGTTTCGTAAAAACGACCCTCTAAACTACTTCCTAGGATTGTTTCTTGATAGTCGATTCTGATAGTCTTCTCTACCACAATAGGACGTTGCTAAAGTTTTACTTTCTTTTTAGTGGTTATTTCGTAATCGCCCCGACTTTAATAGCCTACTTAATTACCACTAGAAAGTTAAGCTTCATTGGAGTCCCAAACAAGTGTATCCGACAACTACATTATAACTTTAATTTTTACCACAAAAGTTTGTGTCATCATAGTAACATCTGATGTAACAATGTAGACAAAATAACTTTTTGGATCAACTTTAAAGCCGCAACTACTTTGACTTTTTTTTAATGTCGATCTTTTAAAGTAATCTCTCCTTCCTGTTTCTACTTTGAAAACGTAGACTTTTTGAAGTCGCATCTTGGTCGCATACATTCTTAACCCTACTTTTTGTGGCTCCTTTTATAATATGGGAATATTAGAAATAGTTTTGCAAATATTTTTTTAACTACCTTGAGCAGTCCATTTTTTCGAGCTCATTGCTTGGCCATTTTGAAAAACAATCAAAATGCAAAATATTGATCCAAAGTATCGAGTACCGCACACGGTTTTAAGAATTCCCTGTTCCATGCTTAATCTCCATCCTTAATCTTTTACGCTACTTGTTGCTGTTCTATTCTTGTACTGTCTTTACGGTCGTTCGTGTTTGTGCTGTGGCACCACCCTATCGCCACCGTAACCCTCTTGTGCGGACTAAACCGAATTCGTTTATCTATGCCTCTTCATAACATATTGACTCTGCAAAGCGGACCGAACCGTGGTCTTCTGTGTGCCTCTTGTGCTGACGTGTCGTGTCTCACTGTGATTCATTTTATGTGTTGAGCTTGTGTCAATTTGTCTATTTAGTTTTCTTCAAATTTGTGCTGTTGTTAAAGCTTGGTTTGAAGTGAATAAATTTAAATTTGTGCTGTGTTTTGAACTCATTAGACTTAAATTTGTACTATTTTCGAAGTGTGGTGTGTAGAACGCTTCAGTTTAAGCGCAAGGAAAGACGCGCAATATGCCCAAATCGCGAAGAAGAAATTCTTTCGATACAGTTCTGCCTTTTATCAACTGTCAGTTTTTAATGCGAACAAGTATGATATATCGTGGTTACATGCGGATTTCTAAGCGATCTAACAAGTCTCAAAGATTGTTTTTTTACTTATAGGGCTTATAATAATAAAAATTACTTAATATTGAGAATGCGAAAATATCTAAAAACAATAAAAAATACTACAAACGAATTGTGAGAGCAATGTGTAAATAAAAAAAGTAATAATAAGTTGATTTCATTGATGTGACTACGTTCTTTTAGTTCCTTGACCAACACTTCCCAGAAATTCTAGAATAGGGATCATGCTCTCGACTGCAACATACATTTTTAAAAAACACTTTTTATTGGCACTTCATTTATTGTTCTAATGGAATTTAATTTATCTTGTTTTTGTTTTAAAACCTACCAGAAATTCACGCTGGTACAAAACCTATAAGCAGTGGTGCTGTTGTTGACCGAAACGGCAAATGACAAGTGGCGACACCCCAATAACTTGAGGGTAGTAGTTATACTTATCGCGTGGTTCCTATCACTCTGTAGACGTTTTCTAGTGGCGAAAGCTAGTTAACACTACGGTTCTGCAACGAAGGAGTAGAAATTCGAGTGTGTTATCTAGAACTAAAAAGGAATGCCGACATAAAAGTCGTAAGTGACACGTTGCCGTAACTTAGGCTCACTTTCAAGTAACCCTTTCGACTATCAGGGAATATAGTTTGGGACGCCATGTTTTTTTGTAACAAAGAAAATCTAATATTTTTGTTGTCGTTTTATGAGCTCATATTAAAGAGCTATACTATTTTATAAACAAATTAGTTGAAGCTTACCAAAAATGCTCTTCTTAAGCACCATTTGTTGGAGTTAACTGTCGATTATGAAAACATAACCTCCAAAATCACAACACAAAAATTCCATCAGCTACCAGAAAACGGCTCAATTTTACGGGCGCACCGGTTTTTTGCAATATATATAATGCATGTTATACAAAAAACTTTGCGTCGCACTCGAATTTTGATCCTCTGTTCGTAAATTCTCACACTTTTGGATAACATAGTACATACTATAGCCATAACCAAACAAAAAAACTAAGCGAGCAATTCTACCAAAAAGAAACGATTATATTATTTGCAACTACATCGCAACTTTTATGCCATTACGGAAAAAACAGCCTCTACGACGTAGTAGATACCTGGCTACGACGTAGTAGTGTAGTTGTTACTACAGTGACTTTAAACACTTGGCCTAGTAGTTACAACCAGAAATTGGTTCCCCACTTAGGGAATTATAACGTCGCTGTATGGTATACTGAGACGTAGCGGGAGTACGTTGCGGTTATTTTTAAGAAATTTTTTCTAGTTGGGGTTTCGTCGTTACGACTTTAAATGTTTGTTGGGTAAGTGAGTAGGTGAGTGAGTGAGTGGCAATTTCGACGTTTTTTGAAATTTCTTTACTACTTTATGGAAGTCCATGAAACTTAAAGGGATTGTTAACTCTATAAAGTTCAACGACTGTGCAAAGTTTGAATTTCGCAGCTCATTCCAAAGTAGTTTTAGATAGGTCAAATATGGGCTGAAATGTTTCAAGAAAAGATGGTACAGCAGTTTGCGCGCGAACTTGGCGGGGCACTGCCGTGACCCCAGATTTACAGTGTGTTCCAAAACCCCATGTACAGGATGTATCAAATTCTACTTTTCTAGGGGGTTTTAGGTGTTTCTAGGGGAATTAGCAAAAAACTAACCCCCACCTGCGAAGCTCAAATTTTAATAGGTTAAAGGTGATGATTTTGTAAGGGTTTGTTTTAGTAATGTTCACAATAAACTAAACTAATTTTAACCAACTCATTTAAAAATCCTCCGCGTTTGCCAGCACTTTAACTTTTATATATTTTTAAATGAAATGAATGTAAACACAAATAAATACAAAAGGTAAGTAATTTTTGCACGATAGTACAAAAAAATAGGTTTAAAGCAAAAAAAAAACCGTTGTTGCTTACCTGTAAATACGTGGTAAAAATATGTTTGGCACTGCGCAAGATCAATTCGGCAACGGCAATACTGTGCAAATATTCGAGTTGTCTCACTTTGGCGAGGAGCATCGTGAGTCTGCCCAAATAGCGAATGTTGATGCCGCGGTTGTGCAGAGATTCTGATAAAGTGAAGCCGTCCATTGGAGCTGATGAGTGGTCCAAGCAGTCTCTGATCTGTAAAATTGAATAAGTCAAATAAATATAAAACTATCGTACCTCAATCAGAACGGAAAGTGGATCGCTTTGTAGTAAGACAGAGGGGTGCAAATATCTTCTTATTTTGATTTATTCTAAGTAGGTAATTAATGCACGTGAATTCCATCATCTGGAGATAATAGAGGATTGGGGCAACAAAAACCTTGTACAGTTCCACGCGCAGAAAACCCAAGCAGCCCTGTTTTCAAAAAAGACCAGCACCGGTGAGCCAAACATCATGCTATCTGGAAGTGCTGTCACATTGCAGAGCCAGTTGAACATCTTAGGAGTCACTGCAGAGACCAACATGTCTTGGCACAGTCCCGTGGTAGATATAGCTTAAAGGACGTCCCAAAAGCTTGGGGTGCTATTTCTTACAAGACATCTGTATACACCAAGCCAACTGCTGACACTCTACAAAGCCCAGATTCGACCAACTATGGAGTACTGCTCACATATATGGAGTGCGGCACCCAAACATACCTTAATGCTCAAACAAGTTTAATGGCTAATCGGGCAAAAAGGAGTTTTTTGTTTCCCTTATATTTTTCCGTGGGTAGCTTGAAAGCTTAACCTCACGGGGGTCCAAGATCTAATGGACACCTAATAAGTGTTGACAGTTAACCGTTTCGTCCTTATGAGACTCCTCAGAACACTGCTGGTCAAGTGACAAATCTTGCGAAGTTAATCAGACGGTTTTGTCTCTAATTAAATGTAATTAGTGAGCGAACTATAGCAAGAGGCGCCATCTACCGAGATACGAGAGAAACAAAAAACCAAAAGCAGGGAAAACACTGCTATACAATATCGATCAATGAAAAGATCGAATGCAAATAAAAGAAAACAACTATAGTCCGTGACCTACGACAGCTTTGTCTTTTCAGGCCGGATCAACGCATTTTGCATTTTTACCCGTCATCAAGACAGTGAGCGTCAATCAACGGAATTTTTAAGCCAAATAATACTAACAAACGTGAAATTTCGTACCCGTGAATTTAAAAATCAAGTTTAATGGCTAATCGGGCAAAAAGGAGTTTTTTGTTTCCCTTATATTTTTCCGTGGGTAGCTTGAAAGCTTAACCTAATGCTTTTGAACACTGTGCAAAAACGAGCTATCAAGCTGATCAATGACCTCGCTGGATAGTCTCGAACATCGAAGAACTGTGGGTGATCTATCTCTCTTCTACAGGTATTATCACGGAAAATGCTCTGAAGAGCTGGCACGTATGATTCCCCCGGGAGTAGCACCTACTAGGCGAACACGTCAAACAGACGGTAAACATCAATTTACTGGAGACAGCATCGCTGTGGAATGGACTCCCTGCGACAGTTTTCCCTGCAGATTACAACCTGAACCGTTTCAAAAAGCGTGATAGGGATCTCCTTGCGAGTGCGCATACCCGTAAAAAAAATCAGTATTTTGACGGTTAAAAACCTAACCCAAGTAACATTTTAGGCCATATTGGCAAACGGTCAAAATGTCCAATCATATGTCAAAACTTTTTCCTTAAAAAAATTACTTTGCAGTAAAGATTTTGTCATAAACTGGAACAAAAAGAAATCGTTATTTATATACAAGAAATTTTGAAGAATTCTTTTAGAAAATTTTTTTTCCCTTTTTGTGAGTCTTCAAACTCGTTTCAGCTATAAATGCAAAGGGAGGAGACAATTTGTGCTAAGCCTAATCTAGTATTCTACGTTGACGTTCTCAATTGCCGTGGACATTTTTGAGACAATATAGCTTGTGTTATCTTGACCCCAAAAATTTCTTCAAAGTAAAGAACTTTTTTGGTTTGGTACGTAAGTTAGACTTACTTATTTTTTATCTGAATTAATTCCTTTAAGGCAGGGCCGTTTTTGGCTAAATTACAGGTTGAAAATTATTATTTTAAACAAATACCGGGTGGGCCAAAAAAAACAGGACAATTTTTTTTTCGTTATAACTTTTGAACTATACCATGGATTTTGATGAGACAAACTGCACTTGGCACTCCAAGATGGCGGACGAAATAAAATTGTACCCTTCAAAGATGCTCGTTTATTCTTGTGTTGCAAACATGTTTTAGTAATTTTTTTAAATCGCTAAGAAAGTAGCATTCTTGCAACACACACAACAAGGTATAAATCAGCAAAATCGGTTCGGTGGTTCTAAAAAAAAATATTTTTGTTTTAACCATTGTTTTGATAATTATACGATTGCCTTGCCAATCATTTCTGCATTTATTTCCTTATAAATTCATTACTACTGAACCAATTTTAATCAAATAAAAAATATCCGGGTGAGAATTGATTGCTTTTTAAAAACCATCAATAAAATTTATTAACATCCTAAAATTTAAGATGGTGGACACAATTCTTATTTTCTAAAAATATTTTAGTTTTCTTTTTAATTTATAGAAAAGCACTACTCTTCCCCCGCACAACAAGGTATAAATTAGTAAAATCGGTTTGGTGGTTCTCAAAAAATCTATTTTTGTTTCGGTCATTGTTTTACAGATTATACGATTGCATTGTCAATCCTGTCTGGATTCATTTCTTTATAAACTCATTATTACTGAACCGATCTTGAAATAAAAAAAATTATGGTGAGAATTGATTGTTCCTTAAAGTTTATATTCGAAATTTGCCGCCATCTTAGAAGTTAGGATGTCGGATATAATCATACTTGACCCTTCAAAGAGACACGTTTATTCTTATTTTCAAAAAATATATATATTTTTTTTTAATTTATAGAAAAGCACTCAATTAATTTTTATCTCTTCATGTGGGAGAAAAGTAATGTTTTTCTATAAATTAAAAAAAAAAACTAAAACATTTTCGGAAAATAAGAATGATTCTGTCCGACATCTTAAATTCTAAGATGGCGGCAAATTTCGATTATAATCTTTAAAGAGCAATCAATTCTCAACATGTTTTTTTTTATTTCACTAAAATTAGTTTAGTAATACCGAATTTATAAGGAAATGCATGCAGACAGGATTGACAATGCAATCGTATAATCTGTAAAACATTGGCTAAAACAAAAATAGATTTTTTGAGAACCACCACACCGATTTTACTCATCTGCACCTCGTGTATGGGAAAAGTAGTGCTTTTCTATAAATTAAAAAAATATATATATATTTGGTGAAACTAAGAATTAACACGCCATTTTGGAGAATCAAGTATGATTCTGTCCGCCATCTTAAATTTTAAGATGGCGATAAACTTTGATCATGATCTTTAAAAAGCAATCAATTCTCACCAGAATGTTTTTTATTTTATTAAAATCGGTTCAGTAGTAACGAATTTATAAGGAAATAAATGCAGACATGATTGGCATGGCAATCGTATAATATGCAAAACAATGGTTGAAACAAAAATATTTTTTTAGAACCACTAAACCGACTTTGCTAATTTGTACCTTGTTGTACGTGGCAAGAATGCAGCTTTTTTACTAATTTAATTTAAAAAATAAACGAGCATCTTTGAAGGGTCCGCCATCGTGGATTTTGAGATGGTGGACAAAAAATACATTAATTCTCTGCCAAGAGCAGTTTTTCCCATTAAAATCGATTGTAAAGTTCAAAAGTTATAATTTAAAAAAAAATTGTCCAGTTTTTTTTTGGCCCACCCGGTAAGTACAACCTAAAACGCATCATTCAACTATATAGGAAAATATTCTATTTTATTTAACCATATGAAAACTTTGGCGTTGCCTAGGTTAAAACTTGCACTTTATTATATCCTAATAAAAATGGTTGAAAACAAGAAACCTAAAACACAGCCCTCTCAAGGAGTAGTGGTGGAAGACTATGCTGTGTGGAAGTGTTGACATAACCTAACATTTTGTTTAGCTAACCAGGGCTATCAACATGGACGGGCCACGATCCTCCACTTTGTTGACGTCACATCCGGGGCTGATTTTTTTTATATTGAAGTTGGAATGACGGTTCATGGATATTTGATTTTTTTTAAATAAAGCCGTTTTTGAGATTGTTTTTACTTTATTCTGGCAGAACAATTTTTTTAAATGTATAGTAAGCCCTAATTATTCATAGCCGCTTCATTAGCTCACACAAAAATTAAGTTTAAAGCAGAAGCGAATGTGACAATCACATATGACAAAGTCAAATACATGTCAAATATAACAGTTGGCATTTGGTACATGGCGGGTAATTTGAATTCAAAATAAGGAATGCTAAATCTTGAAGATTTTAACCTTTTAATCATGTTGCTTCCTTACAAACCTTTGGTGGAATATCGAGATGGTGTCTGAGAATATTCCACTGAAATTTTGCGGAAATCTGTAGTGCCATTTTGAAAATATCCTAAAAAAACGTCTGACCTCCCATAAGACCCAATGTAAAAGTCAGCCCCCAGAGAACAGCTGATTTTTACATTGGGTCTTATGGGAGGTCAGAGGTTTTTTTATGATATTTTCAAAATGGCACTACAGATTTCCGCAAAATTTCAGTGAAATATTCTCAGACACCATCCCGATATTCCACCAAAGGTTTGTAAGGAAGCAACATGATTAAAAGGTTTAAATCTTCAAGATTTAGCATTCCTTATTTTGAATTCAAATTACCCGCCATGTGCCACATGCCAACTGTTATATTTGACATGTATTTGACTTTGTCATATGTGATTGTCACATTCGCTTCTACTTTAAACTTAATTTTTGTGTGAGCTAATGAAGCGGCTATGAAAAATTAGGGCTTACTTTACATTAAAAAAAAATTGTTCTGCGAGAATATAGTAAAAACAATTTTAAAAACGGCTTTATTTAAAAAAAAATCAAATGTCCATGAACCGTCATTCCAACTTCAATATGTTAAAGACAATCAGCTGTGTCGTAACGTGACCATCAAAAAAAAAATCAGCCCCGGATGTGACGTCAACAAAGTGGAGGATCGTGGCCCGTCCATTTTGATAGCCCTGGGTCGTGTTGGACTTATGAACGACACGCGACGTACAAAACTCTCCTGGCGCCATCTAATGAAAATTTACCAAACGTTTAAGCAAAACCAATGTCAGTTACTTATATTCCCTGTGGTACAAAAGCAGCATATTTTAACTTTTCTAAAAAGAAGTGAATTAGTAAAACAGTGTTAAAAATCTGGCTGTGGATGGTGGTAACTTTCGAAAGTACGAATCTGTTATATGGCCTTCGATCCGACACTAACAGATAGGCAGGTTACTTGTCACGAAAGATCTGATTGATTTTTCAGAAAAAAAACCAAAGTTACATACAGAACAACAAAAATTAAAGAACGTAACATGAAAGAACGATATTTTTTAAATTAATATCCAATTTAACTTAGACTTATGAACGACACGCGACGCACAGTGGGGCCGGGACCCACAAAAGTTACCGAAAATTGTATATGCATATAATGTTTATTGAAATTGTCTATAAACGCATTTTTTATTCTTAAAATTAATAATTTAATGAAAAATTATTGTCGCACGAGCAGTTAGCCGAGGTGTGCGGTACGCTAACGCAGTACTTATATATAGCAACAAAATTTAATATTAAAACTTAAAGTAATTAAAAAAAACAACAACCCTTATGTTTCCTGATTGTAATTTCATTATCTAGGTAAAATAACATTTAATTTGATAGCCCACAACCCATATTAATAAAATGAATAAATTTAAAAATGATCTTTTTAAAAAAAGTATACTTAAAGGAATAAAAAAAAACAACAAAACAAAACTAACCTACGCTATAATTATCACAATCTGAAGTAGCGGGGAGACGATGGAGATGGATTTTTCCAAATAATTTTTTGGGGTCTTTTGCCATTTTCTACAAGAACCGAGAGCGCCTCATTTTGTGACAATTGATTGTTAGTCGTTTCTTTTACTACTTTTGTTAAAAAGAAGAAGCTCAATCGGGATTTAAAGATAATTCTTTTAATAGTTTGAAAGCTTAAATATGTAATATAAACTCCATTTGCGCAGCATATAATATTTCCTCAATTGTGTTTTTTTTCGCAAATGTGCAGTTTTCTGACGTTTACTGTTTTCACTGCATTCTGTAAACTCTGTTAGCAGACGACATACTTTGTAATAGGCAAATTTTGGAAGTTAAATTACTTTCCAATCAATTTCTGTTTGTTCAAATAAAAGTTGACTCATTTCTAGCAGCTTTTTTCCACTTCTCTTTAAACTATAACATACATTTTGACACTTTTGGTTTGAATTTAAAGACGGACATTTTTTTACTTTTATCGAAATATCATGAGGGTTGATTTCAAAATAATCCACATATTATTATTTTTTTTATTTAAATAAAAAATTTTCGACCCTAATTTTTCTAAATTTTGTCTTTATTAAAATATAACAAACTTATTTTCTCCTGTCATTTTTAGCGCACAATATACCAAACTATAATTAATTATCTATCTATCTATAGTGATCCTACTGAAAGCTACAAGAACAAAAAGTGCGATGATTTTACCAAAATTATATATCTTTGCTTTCGTGAAAAATAATTTGAAGCATTTTTGTCTGTATGTATGCCTATATGTTTATATAACTGTAACCAAAGCTTATAACTCAAAAAATATTTATTCATTTTAGCTCACACATATACTATACTATAGTAGTGTGAGCTATGGTGATCCTAATTTTTTCGAGAAAAAAAAAGTTGCTCCGATTTCAAAAATTTTTATATATCTTTGCGTTTCAGATGATTTTGAAACTTTTTTGTTGCGCCGTCTGTCTGTCTGTCTGTATGTCTGTAACGACCAACGCGCATAACTCAAAAACCGCTTGGCCGATTTTAATGAAATTTGGTACCTAGGCTGGGTCTTGGGTCGAGATGGTCCCATTTAAAAATGAACAAAATCCACCGAACAGAAACCAAATAAAAGGGTGGGGGTAGATTTCAAAAATTAGAGTTTATGTGAAAATATGGCGTGTGTGATATCAAACGAAAGGTAATTGAGTCTGCAGTTAAACAAAATACATTTTAATTTATTTAAAAAAAAGGGTGGGGGTATATTTTAAAAATTAGAGTTTAAGTGAAAATATGGCGTGTGTGATATCAAACGAAAGGTAATTGAGTCCGGAGTTTAACAAAATACATTTTAGTTTTTTGTTTTTTTAAGGGTGGGGGTAGATTTCAAAAATTTGAGTTTAAGTCAAAACATGGCTTGTGTGGTTTCAAACAAAAGGTAATTGAGTCCGGAGTTTAACAAAATACATTTTAGTTCTTTGTTTTTTTTAAGGGTGGGGGTAGATTTCAAAAATTTGAGTTTAATTCAAAACATGGCTTGTGTGGTATCAAACAAAAGGTAATTTAGTCTGGAGTTGAATAAAATATATTTCAGTTTTTAGTTATATTAGCTCACACGTACCCTATAACTATAGTACCTAGTGTGAGCTTAGGGGCCCATATATTGGCAGAGTATTTTTTAGGAAATTAATAAATAGTTACGGAGAAAATAAGTACCTACATATTTTTTATTCCAATTCTGATTTTAATCTTTTACGCTTAAATGCCCAAGAATTGGCAGAATATAATTCTAAAATGTGTTTAGTCCCTTTTTTAACTAGGCAAAGGTGTTAATAAACCAAAACAGAGTGATATTTTGTTATTAAATATAAATTATAGTGTGTGGGACATTTAGACGGAAATGTGGCTTGTTAAAATGTCACACAATATGCAAATGCTTGAAACTCTGGAAATCGTTTTCTTGAGTTAAACCGCAAAATACCGCAAAAAATGCTTATACCACATTAAAGATGAGGTTTTGTAGAACAGGAAGTCATAAAAGTGTGTGATGGATTCGAATGGATCCTTAACTTTTGAGCCAGCTGAAACTACAGTTTTAAAACAAAACTCAATTTCTGTTACGTTTTGATTAGAATTTAATTATCTAAATAACATCAAAATAAACTAAATAATTGTATACTAAACAAATCTATACTTACCGTAGTTAGTGCTAGCCATTTACCTTTTAGTTCTAAGAAATTCCGTCACAGAGAAAATGACCTTTGAAAGTACTAAATATTTTACTTTAAAAAATGCATATGTAACACAATTAAAATGACGTTACCTTTGACAAGCGCTATCAATTGTTTTGTTGTACGCAGTTTTTCATGGATGCCTCAAATAAAGAAAGAGATGCAAGGAGGATAATTTTCAAGCGTTTTTTCACTTAAATTTCATATCCTGAGTTTCATATTTTTGTTAACTTTTATGGGTCCCGGCCCCTCTGTGCGACGTATAAAAAGCCCCTGGCGCTAACTAGAAAAAAATCACCAAACGTTTAAGCGAAACCAATGTCAGTTACTTATATTTCCTGTGGTACAAAAGGAGCATATTTTACCTTTTCTAAAAAGAAGTGAAATAGTAAAACAGTCTTAACAACCTGGGTGTGGATTGTGGTAACTTACGAAAGTAGGAATCTGTACTGTCAACAAAAATTCAGCGGCATCTTTGACTAGTTGTCTCTGTTTGGCTAAAGGTGGATCTAGACTTTCACTGTGCTTGATTCCGGGAGAGTACACATCAGGATTGAACCTTATGTCGAATTCCGTGTCTTTGAGGGAACCTACGGCTATCGCGGCGGTTTTGACGATATTTTTTGTACTCTCTTCAACTAGAAACAAAAAATAGTTTTGGTGATGTATTTTATGTAGTCAAGGAATAAAAATACCAAATTTTAAGTCAGTTGGGAATAAATTATTTATTTCTACCATGAAAGAAACAAATATTTATAAATCAGATACATTTCCAGGTAAATCCATTGCCAACTTTGATAGAGAGACGAAAGAATATGAATAAAAAACCTGTAGACGTTAAATAATAGTAGAATTAAATCATACTTACGTTCCATTTTGCTTCCTTCTGTGATACTTTCTACAATCTTTTTGGCCTCGTCTTCTTCAATTTCATCTTTTTTCTCTTCTTCATTGTCATCCTTTTCCTTTTCATGTGCCTTTTTTTCTTCCTTATTCTCCGCCTTCTTTTCCTTATTTTCCTTTTCTTTGTTGTCTTCTTTTACTATTTAATAAACAAAAGTAACAAATAGTAATTTACCTAATAAGAGCGGAACGTGACACTTTTCGGTACGATATTACAACTGGCCAGCAATCAAGGGCGACCAAATCAATTTGCCCCTTGACACACCTCAAACACCCTTAGCACCGTTTTTCTTAATAAAATGGTATTGCCACCAGAACAAATTGTGACGCCGTCCCAGGGTTACATGAAAACCAAGCGAATATTTTTCTCTAATTGCAGTTACAAAATCTTTACCATCTTTTGAGCGTAAGCGTTTTAGTGTACATAGCTTTGATAACCACCGTTTTATTTATGTAAATTAAACACTTTATTTAAAGCAAGTGATGATATATTGATAAAATAAAATATAGTACATGTTCTATATTTTTATATATATATTAGCAAAACGCTTTTATGAGCAAAAGTTTGTATGGTAAAACAAAACAATTCAAAGTCAATTTTCATAGTCCACGAATTTCAAGCAAGAACCGATAGATTAAAGTTGAAAATAAATCTCTCACCATAATTACAGAATTCCACCAGTAATATTTAACACTACTTAGTTTATATTTTAGTGGCATTATCGTTACCTTTTGCACATTTAGTCATTTTTATTATTTATTTACTATTTACTTATTATCACTTTTTAGTTTGGATTTAAAACCCAACTCCGATTAAGATGCTTCTTCTATCTAGATCGCGCTTTTATACCAAATCTTAAAGTGGGGAACAACAACGAGGTTTCCAGCGTCGCGACTTTTGCTGTTTTTAACACCATATGAGTGAATATTATTTAAGTTGCCAATTTAGCTGACCACTACAAAATCATAAATCTAAAAAGCCGCATGTTCGTATCTGTTTGGATTTCAAAGTTCTGAATTTACCTTCTTTACACTCCTCACCCACCTCTTACTACTGGTTTTTTTCATAAAATTGTATTATCATCAGATTAAAACACAAATCTGAAAACCGCATGTTCATATCTGTTTTGATTCCAAAGTTATAAATTTACCCCCTTTACGTCCCTCACCCATCCCCTAAACCTGTTTTTTTGCTGTCATTACAAAGTTCTGAATTTATTCCCTTTACACCTCGTCCTACTTCCGATTTTGTTAAATAAAATTGTATTGTTACCAGATCAAATCATAAGTCTGAAAACGGCAGATTCGTATCTGTTTTGATTTCGAAATTCTCAATTTCCTGTCTTTATACTCTTCACCCACGCCTTTATTTTCGATTTTTACCTTCCTAGCCCGGGCAGCAATGGCTAGAGAAGGTATTATTTTTGAATAATTCGTGTTATAGCCAAAAACTTCATAGGAACTTTACTTTCTGAGATATTGACAAAAAGCTGTTTTCAAGACTAATATATTATCATTGGTTCACTTGAAGTGTAATAATAGGCTAGCTAGGAAAGTGTCAGATCTGTCATCGATCCATTTATTTTTTCATAAAATTGTATTGTCATCAAATGAAATCATAAATCTGAAAACGGCATGTTCTGTGGTTTCAAAGTTATGAATAAAAAATGATGAATGAGTATACCTTCTGTTTTTGCCTCATCCTCGATAGCCTTGGCGTTGTTGTTAATTTTTTCGGCGGCGGCGGATTTGCGCTGATTCATCTGTTGGAGGTGGTAAGCGGCATACTTGATGAACATCATGTAGCGCGAGTCGACGAAGCTGTCAATCAGCTCTTGACGTAGACAGCAAAGTTTGTGCTTGTGTTCGATGGGAAACCCGAGTGCGCGTACTTCTTTGCTCAGTTCTTCTCCTTCCACTAATTATAAAAGTATTTTAATTATAATTATTCTATAAAAATGATGGAAGAACTGGATACAGCAGCTAAAAATATAGGCTTGAGTATGAACTACACTAAAACTAAAATCATAACAAACACCCTGAGAATTTCTCGTTCTTGTATTAAGACACCGCAGCCTGCATAGATGGAAGTTTTCCGAAAATTTATGTATGGCTTCGGTAGTTCAGTGGTTAGAATGTTTGCCTAGATAGCAAGAGATCCCGGGTTCGATCCCCGGCCGAAGCAGATAACTTTTTTCTTATTTTTCTTTCTTTAGTTTCACTTGTTGTTTATATCAAACTTGTTGTTATCCGGTCTGACTGGCCTGCGTCATAATTTTAATAAAGTCACACTTCCTCGTTTTATTATCTTCACTTACACACAGCGAATTCCACATAAAATATAGTAGCGAGGGCAAAGTAGCATATTGGCCCTATAACTTGGAATCTAATAACAAAATGCAAAAATTTGTAAAAGAAATCGTTTGCTTACATTTCAAAAAGTTAACATCCGGAGGAAACGTCCTTAGCAGATCCAGAATGTAATGACGACCATCGTTGCCGATGATTCCTTTGCATTCGACACTCGAACAAAGTTCAAAGGGTTCGTCTTTTTCATTCAAAACGTGGTGAGGAAGAATCTTTAGCTGTTGTCCAGCTTTGTTTAGCTAAAAAAGAAACATTGACAACAGCGCAACGACAGATAACTTAGGCTGGAGTTCCTGTATGTTGACATATTTGTATATATTATCATTAATTGAAAAGTTTCTTGGGTTTAGGGATGGGAAAGAAAAACCAATTAGTCTTTTGGCAACGTTTCGTCTTTAATTAAGACTTTATCAAGCCCTACGAAGAACAAACAATAAACAAAATAGAATGATGGGCAAATTAAAATAAATTTAAATGATTTTTTTTCTTTTTTTTTATAACCACCCCCTCTCAAATAAAATGGGCATTATAACAGGATTGTTACACAGAGCAACAAAACTCAGTAGTCCAATCTTTCACAACGAAAATATAGAGAAGGTTTAAACAATTTTAAAAAACAACAATTATTCCTTAAATTTTATTAACAGAGCCATAAATAAATTCAATAAAAAACCACAACTGCCAAAAACAGAAAAAAGATATTTTAAATTTCCATTTATAGATGGCCTTTCTCAACAAATAAATCATTGCCCAAAAAATACTGACTCAATTTTAGCTTTTTATAATGTTAAGTCCACCAACTCATTATTTTCAAAATTAAAGGACTCTACACCTCAAGAAAAACAGTCAAATTTAATTTACAAAATTCCTTGTGAATGTCAAAAATGTTATGTAGGTCAAACAAAACAATACATAAAAACTAGGTTGCAACAACAAAAAAATTATTGCAAAAATGATAAGAGGTATGACTCGGACAGGACTGCGCTATCCAAGCATCATTTCGAGACGGGACATAATTTTAAGTTTGATGAAATGTCGGTACTTGAAAGGGAACCTAATTTACAAAAAAGAAAAATCAGTGAAATGATCCATATAAATTTATAAAACACAGTAAATCTTAGACCAGACACTGATGGTCTGGCTCCTATATATAGTAATATTTTAAATGTATATAAAAATCAAAAAAAGCTTTAAAAATGTTAATGTTTGTATTTGTAACTTATTTTAAATTGTATTTTACTTTAATTTTAGAAATTTTAGCTCACACTACTACTATAAGTAGTGTGAGCTATGGTGATCGTAATTTTTTCGAGAAAAAAAAAGTTGCTCCGATTTCAAAAATTTTTATATATCTTTGCGTTTCAGATGATTTTGAAACTTTTTTGTTTTGCTGTCTGTCTGTATGTCTGTCTGTAACGACCAACCCGCATAACTCAAAAACCGCTTGTCCGATTTTAATGAAATTTGGTACCTAAGTTGGGTCTTGGGCCGTGATGGTCCCATTTAAAAATGAACAAAATCCACCGAACGCAAGCCAAATAAAAGGGTGGGGGTAGATTCCAAAAATTAGAGTTTATGTGAAAATATGGCGTGTGTGATATCAAACGAAAGGTAATTAAGTCTGGAGTTAAAAAAAATGAATTTTAGTTTATTTTTAAAAAAAGGGTGGGGGTAGATGTCAAAAATTAGAGTTTAAGTGAAAATATGGCGTGTGTGATATCAAACGAAAGGTAATTGAGTCTGGAGTTAAACAAAATACATTTTAGTTTTTTTTTAAAGGGCGGGGGGTAGATTGAAAAAATTTGAGTTTAAGTCAAAACATGGCTTGTGTGGTATCAAACGAAAGGTAATTGAGTCTGGAGTTGAATAAAATATATTTTAGTTTTTGATTATATTAGCTCACACTATAACTATAGTACCTAGTGTGAGCTAAGGTGCCCATAGATTGGCAGAGTATTTTTTACTGTTCATTGTTTTGAATTTGTGCCCTATATGTCTTTATTTAATCATTTTACAGCAAATCTAGTTTAACAAAATAATTTTTTAAAAACATTTTAATGATCTCTTAAAATTCAACAATACTAAATATGTTAATGATCACTTTATTTTCCACAAATTAACAAACACTTTCTTTATATTAGGACAAAACAGAGGATAGCTGGCAACACACAATGATGAAATATGCTTTTGTTTAAGAAACTAAAAACATAAATAAAGACCTAACCTATTTTATTTGCCTCCAAATTAAAGGCTATAAACAATAAATTTGTATTAAAAAAAAAAATTAAATTAATGAGCCGCTTTAGTAGACATGAATCTAGTTTGCTACGATGTTAATAAAGACATCTTAGGGATGAACCTTCAGGTCTAAGTAAGTAAAATTTAAATTGAAAATAACGTTTTTTAGTTAGGGAAGAAAAGAGGGAAAAAAAAGAAAAAAAAATCATTTAAATTTATTTTACTTTGCCCATCATTCTATTTTGTTTATTGCTTGTTCTTCGTAGGGCTTGATAAAGTCTTAATTAAAGACGAAACGTTGCCGGAAGACTAATTGGTTTTTCTTTCCCATCCCTAAACCCAAGAAACTTTTCAATGGAATTTATAGGGAACGAATCACAATCAATTATTATTAATATATCCAAATATGTCAACATACTCTAACTGAGGCTAACTTCGAAGTCCCTGTCGCATCTTACTGTTTGACAGATGACGTAAGGCATTGTACTTTTTCTTGTTAGCGTTACAAGTCCCTTCATTCTTCGATGCCTGGTAGGAGTCGTCATTTATTCACATTTTGCTTATAGATATTTTCAAAGCAAAAAAATGGCGGAAGAAACTATTGACGCAGTTAGCTAGCCCTAGAGACGCTGTATGTCTGACATATTTTAAAAATAATAATTGTACAAATATGTCATACATACAGGGTCTCTAGCTAGCCCTAGAGACGCTGTATGTATGATATATTTTAAAGAACCCGCGACAAGCCCATCAAAGTCACTGAAACTGATATTTTTTGGTTATGTTAATTTTTGTCAAGTTCATTGGCGTTTTACTAAAATAATTTAAGTAATCAGCCGTGTGACATGACTCATCATGCAACATATAAACAAAAACACGTTTGTCCGTCACCCCCGGTATATGTTTTATCAAAAATCGTTTATTTTTATAGTCCGACTCTTATAAATCAATAAAGACGGAAGGTACGTCTCTGTCTAAACAATGCAGAGGAATGAACCGATATTTCCCTCCTTTGATAAGTTTGTTGCGTCTCTATTTCTTTAAAATACAGGGTGTTCTCAAAGTTGAGTCATTTATTTTAACAGGTTGCAAAACCCGTACAAATAAGTAATTGTACAGTCGGGGACTTTTTAAATTGCCGCTGTATTTTTTTTCAATCAAAATTAATCATTTAAAGAAATCAAAAAACTTGAATTTTTAAACATATCACAATTTTTAGCTCACACTACTACTATAAGTAGTGTGAGCTATGGTGATCCTAATTTTAAAAAAAGTTGCTCCGATTTCAAAAATTTTTATATATCTTTGCGTTTCAGATGATTTTGAAACTTTTTTGTTTTGCTGTCTGTCTGTCTGTCTGTCTGTCTGTAACGACCAACCCGCATAACTCAAAAACCGCTTGTCCGATTTTAATGAAATTTGGTACCTAAGTTGGGTCTTGGGCCGTGATGGTCCCATTTAAAAATGAACAAAATCCACCGAACGCAAGCCAAATAAAAGGGTGGGGGTAGATTCCAAAAATTAGAGTTTATGTGAAAATATGGCGTGTGTGATATCAAACGAAAGGTAATTAAGTCTGGAGTTAAAAAAAATGAATTTTAGTTTATTTTAAAAAAAAGGGTGGGGGGAGATGTCAAAAATTAGAGTTTAAGTGAAAATATGGCGTGTGTGATATCAAACGAAAGGTAATTGAGTCTGGAGTTAAACAAAATACATTTTAGTTTTTTTTAAAGGGTGGGGGGTAGATTGAAAAAATTTGAGTTTAAGTCAAAACATGGCTTGTGTGGTATCAAACGAAAGGTAATTGAGTCTGGAGTTGAATAAAATATATTTCAGTTTTTGATTATATTAGCTCACACTATAACTATAGTACCTAGTGTGAGCTAAGGTGCCCATAGATTGGCAGAGTATTTTTTACTGTTCATTGTTTTGAATTTGTGCCCTATATGTCTTTATTTAATCATTTTACAGCAAATCTAGATTAACAAAATAATTTTTTAAAAACATTTTAATGATCTCTTAAAATTCAACAATACTAAATATGTTAATGATCACTTTATTTTCCACAAATTAACAAACACTTTCTTTATATTAGGACAAAACAGAGGATAGCTGGCAACACACAATGATGAAATATGCTTTTGTTTAAGAAACTAAAAACATAAATAAAGACCTAAGCTATTTTATTTGCCTCCAAATTAAAGGCTATAAACAATAAATTTGTATTTTTTTAAATAAAATTAAAAATTAATGAGCCGCTATAGTAGACATGAATCTAGTTTGCTGGGATGTTAATAAAGACATCTTAGGGATGAACCTATAGGTCTAAGTAAGTAAAATTTAAATTGAAAATAACGTTTTTTAATTCGGGAAGAAAAGAGGAAAAAAAATCATTTAAATTTATTTTAGTTTGCCCATCATTCTATTTTGTTTATTGTTTGTTCTTCGTAGGGCTTGATAAAGTCTTAATTAAAGACGAAACGTTGCCGGAAGACTAATTGGTTTTTCTTTCCCATCCCTAAACCCAAGAAACTTCAATGGAATTTACAGGGAACGAATCACAATCAATTATTATTAATATATCCAAATATGTCAACATACTCTAACTTAGGCTAACTTCGAAGTCCCTGTCGCATCTTACTGTTTGACAGATGACGTAAGGCATTGTACTTTTTCTTGTTAGCGTTACAAGTCCCTTCATTCTTCGATGTCTGGTAGGAGTCGTCATTTATTCACATTTTGCATATAGATATTTTCAAAGCAAAAAAATGACGGAAGAAACTATTGACGCAGTTAGCTAGCCCTAGAGACGCTGTATGTCTGACATATTTTAAAGATAATAATTGTACAAATATGTCATACATACAGGGTCTCTAGCTAGCCCTAGAGACGCTGTATGTATGATATATTTTAAAGAACCCGCGACAAACCCATCAAAGTCACTGAAACTGATATTTTTTGGTTATGTTATTTTTTGTCAAGTTCATTGACGTTTTACTAAAATAATTTAAGTAATCAGCCGTGTGACATGAATCATCATGCAACATATAAATAAAAACACGTTTGTCCGTCACCCTCGGTATATGTTTTATCAGGGCTATCAAAATTGACGGGCCACGATCCTCCACTTTATTGACGTCACATCCGGGGCTGATTTTTTTTTGATGGTCACGTTACAACACAGCTGATTGTCTTTAAAATATTGAAGTTGAAATGACGGTTCATGAATATTTGATTTTTTTTAAAATAAAGCCGTTTTTGAGATTGTTTTTACTTTATTCTGGCAGAACAATTTTTTTTAAATGTATAGTAAGCCCTAATTTTTCATAGCCGCTTCATTAGCTCACACAAAAATTAAGTTTTAAGCAGAAGCGAATGTGACAATCACATATGACAAAGTCAAATACATGTCAAATATAACAGTTGGCATGTGGTACATGGCGGGTAATTTGAATTCAAAATAAGCAATGCTAAATCTTGAAGATTTTAACTTTTATTCATGTTGCATCCTTACAAACCTTTGGTGGAATATCGGGATGGTGTCTGAGAATATTTCACTGAAATTTTGCGGAAATCTGTAGTGCCATTTTGAAAATATCATAAAAAAACGTCTGACCTGCCATAAGACCCAATGTAAAATTCAGCCCCGGGAGAACAGCTGATTTTTTCAGGGTCGTGGCCTCTATTTTTGTGTTGGCCTTGGTTTTATCAAAAATCGTTTATTTTTATAGTCTGACTCTTATGAATCAATAAAGACGGAAGGTACGTCTCTGTCTAAACAATGCAGAGGAATGAACCGATATTTCCCTCCTTTGATAAGTTTGTCGCGTCTCTATTTTTTTTAAAATACAGGGATGTTCTCAATGTTGAGTCATTTATTTTAACAGGTTGCAGAACCCGTACAAATAAGTAATTGTACAGTCGGGGACTTTTTAAATTGCCGCTGTATTTTTTTTTCAATCAAAATTAATCATTTAAAGAAATCAAAAAACTTGAATTTTTAAACATATCACAATTTTTAGCTCACACTACTACTATAAGTAGTGTGAGCTATGGTGATCCTAATTTTTTAGAGAAAAAAAAAGTTTCTCCGATTTCAAAAATTTTTATATATCTTTGCGTTTCAGATGATTTTGAAACTTTTTTGTTTTGCTGTCTGTCTGTCTGTCTGTATGTGTCTGCTAGCTGTAGCTGTCTGTAACGACCAACCCGCATAACTCAAAAACCGCTTGTCCGATTTTAATGAAATTTGGTACCTAAGTTGGGTCTTGGGCCGTGATGGTCCCATTTAAAAATGAACAAAATCCACCGAACGCAAGCCAAATAAAAGGGTGGGGGTAGATTCCAAAAATTAGAGTTTATGTGAAAATATGGCGTGTGTGATATCAAACGAAAGGTAATTAAGTCTGGAGTTTAAAAAAATTAATTTTAGTTTATTTTTAAAAAAGGGTGGGGGTAGATGTCAAAAATTAGAGTTTAAGTGAAAATATGGCGTGTGTGATATCAAACGAAAGGTAATTGAGTCTGGAGTTAAACAAAATACATTTTAGTTTTTTTCAAAAGGGTGGGGGGTAGATTAAAAAAATTTGAGTTGTTTAAGTCAAAACATGGCTTGTGTGGTATCAAACGAAAGGTAATTGAGTCTGGAGTTGAATAAAATATATTTCAGTTTTTGATTATATTAGCTCACACTATAACTATAGTACCTAGTGTGAGCTTAGGTGCCCATAGATTGGCAGAGTATTTTGTTTTGGTTCAAACTACTTTCCCGACTTTCAAATAGGAATATTTTTTATTTTTAAGGGCGGCAATTTAAAAAGTCCCCGGCTGTACCAAAAATCGTCTATATAAAAGTTATTAACAATTCTAAAAATGTAAAATTTAAAAACTGTGTAGACCTGACTTTTTATCAATGTTTTTTTGTAGAATACAAATTACTCATTATTTATTCATTCATTGTACGGTTTTCAGTGAGAATTTCGATTTGACCAGTAGTAAATAATTCGCTAAAGTGCGTGATATTTTTGTTTTTTTGGGTATTTTATGCGATGCCATTTTGGCATACGCATAAAAAAAACAATGAACTAGTGGATAAAATGTTAACTTACGGGGAGTGCCAACAAAATGCAGCCGCAGCATGTCATTTGTACGCGGAAAGTTTTTAAATTTTACATTTTTCGAATTGTTAATAACTTCTTTATTCTGCAACTTTTATATAAATGATTTTTGATACAATTACTTATTTTTACCAGTTCTACAACCTGTTAAAATAAATGACTCAATTTTGAGAACACCCTGTATATTATACATACAGGATCTCTAGGTAGCCACTGAGTAAAAGATTCTTCTCTTTCCTGTCCCCAAATTTTTTATGGGAAATATCGGACATCTAGGATTTTATTTTTTTGCCGATTTTCACCCTTAATATGCATTTCTCAAATGAAATAGTGACAAACAAATTTGTAGAGAATTTAAGTCTCTACAATTTTAGACCGAGCAATACTTCTATGGCATCTAGGATTTTATGTCTTTTTCCGGATTTCACCCTTAATATGCATTTCTTAAATGAAATAGTGAAAAACAAATTTGTAAAGAATTTAATTTTGTAAAATTTTTGGCCGAGCACACAAACGTAGTTTTTCTAACTTTCAGTTATTCCTACAGGACCAAGTTATATTATAATATTTTACTTACCAAATCCAAATACTTGGGATGTGACAAAACCGTCTTTCCAAAATCGATTGATCCGTACACCACCGATTGCTCCTGCTCTCTTTCCAAGATTCCAGGGATGATGGATTGAGCGGTCACCCTGTAGCCTCTATAATCGATCACAACTGTTCCCAGAGTGTAGAGACCAGGTAAGTCCACGGCGCTGTAAACTCTTACGCCCTGAAGGTCGTTGCGCTAAAGACAAAAAGAAAGGAATTTGTAACTCAGTGCCAACCAATTTAAAATGAAAAATTAAATTAAATCTGAACAAAAACATAGTTTTTTTAGGAATTATAAAATATTTTAAAAATCAAACAAGTTTCGTGGCTAATCGGGTAAAAGGAGTTTTTGTTTCTCTCATATTTTTCCGTGGGTAGCTTAAAAACTTAACCTCACGGGGGTCCAAGATCTAATGGACACCTAATTAGTGTTGACAGTTAACTGTCTCGTCTTTATGGGACTCGTCAGAACACTGCTTGGTCAATGTGACACCCTTGTGAAGTTAATTAGACGGTTTTGTCCCTAATCCTATGTAATTAGTGAGCAAACCCCCCGCAAGAAGCGCCATCTACCGAGATACGAGAGAAACCAAAACAATAGCAGGCGAAAATAAACTGCTATACATATCGATCAATGCAAAGACCAATTACAAATAAAAAGAAACAAACTAATCCGTGACCTACGACAGCTCTTCTGCCTTTTAGGCCAGATCAACGCTTACTGCGTTTTTACCCGCCATTAGACACGTGAGCGTCAATCAGCGGAATTTTTAAGCCAAATACTACTAAATTTCACGTTTGATAAAATATTTTAGCTTTAGAGTTAAAAAATATATTTTTTAGTTTTGAATTTTATTATGAAATATTAGCAATAAAAAAGGTGAAGGTAACATGATATTTTTAAAGTCTTATTACTTACATGCACAATAAAATCTACACAAAAAAAATCTACTGATGTTTTTTCTCTGTAATGAAGTACTTTGATAAAATTTGACCTGGCAACACTGGTTGCTTTGAAAGAAGAAAAAGCCTATGGCCAATGTTGTAAATAAATAGAAAATTGAACTACGGTCTAAATTCCTCGTGTGATATTGAGCACGTAAGTATTTTTTTTATGTCTAGCTTTGGACTTCCTTAAACGTACATTTAGGTATCCGATAACTTACACAGCATGGCTAAATGCTATAGATAAGATAAGAACAACTGCATATGCATAGAATATGTAGTATATAAGAAAAAAGGATAGAAGTTTACACATGGTTACGCCCATTGTTTTCCAGACCCACAGCCAATACCTCTCCTCTGTGCGTCCCGGTAAAGTAGAGGAAGGAAATTTATGACACCGACTGTTTCCCCCAGTGCGGCGATCTTTTCTTTCGACAGTTCGTAAAGAAAATCGATCAACGATTACCGCAAACTAAACTTTATGGCTTCCCCAGTGAAGAGAGAAGAGTTCATTAAAGGACCTTGTAGAAACAAAGCCAGGAACATTATTGGACTTACCAGACAGGAGATACGTATAGTGACTGGTCTTTATACGGGTCACTGTCGACTGAGAGTGCCCATGCACAGAATGGGACTAACAGAAGAGACCGAATGTAGACTCTGTATGGAGGATGACGAAACAGTCAGACATGTACTGTGCGAATGT
This sequence comes from Aspidapion aeneum, assembly GCA_963576565.1. NCBI lineage: Eukaryota > Metazoa > Arthropoda > Insecta > Coleoptera > Brentidae > Aspidapion > Aspidapion aeneum. The sequence continues at coordinate 119,207,635 of OY755043.1, forward strand.
CCGGCTATTGCACGTTTACGTCAGAATACTTTCGGTAAACCTCAGATCGACTCAGAAAATCTGAACAGTCTCACCCAAACTGATAGCCGGCCTTTTTGGAGGATTAGGCATACAGTGGTGAGAAACCACTTAAAAGTGAGCCACAATAGACCCACTGGTGGTCGCAGTGGAAGGGCTGCAAGGCCCACTCACATATGAATCATCATCATCATCCTCAGCGAAATAAATAAAAGAGGGGTCTGTTATAAAAGCAAATTCTTTCATATTGATTTAGGAACTACCTAACGAATTAAATTCTCAAAAATACCACCGCTCTATGCTAAACAGTATCTGAGCGTGATACTAAACTCAATTCGGACATTACTTAGCATGTCAGGTGTCACTGATTGTAGGGTGGTGATTATTTTTGCTCAAAGTTTATCCAAAACATTTCATTTAAAAACACTCTCACAGGCAAAGAGTCATGAGCTGGGCAACCATCTTGCATACACCAAATTTGGTTAAAATCAATATTTGGCACCTGTTGAATCGCAGGACTGATATGGTCCTGTAACAGAGCTAAATAATTTTTCCCTCGTAAATTACCATTGATGAAAAAAGGACCAATGATATTGTCACCCAATCTCCCAATCTAGACATTAAGATTTTGATCATACTGGGTCCGTTCGGCAGTATGCAGTATTTTTCTGTAACCAGTAACGAACAACGGAAGGATTGAAATAAAATTTTGGACTTCCATTGTCTTTATTTATTTTAAAACACGATCGGTTAGTAAGTATCTCTAACCGTTATCAAGTGTAAACTAAACAATCTAGTCTTTAGGCTACTACTTATACTACTTGGTGTGCAGTCAGGTGTGACGGCCCGCCCCCTTTTTAATCCTAAGACGCGTGTTTTCCTTAAGGAGTGGTTTCCATATGTTTAGTATGTCCGTGCTTGGTTGACTGAAAACTTCTTTATTCTGCATTATAAAGGTAGCTTCAATAAACTTTCGTTTTCGCCAATGCGACTCCTTATGTAAAACTTTAGCTTCTGACCACTGAATCCTGTGATCATTTGACCATGCATGATCTGCTAAACCGGATTTTTCAATATCCCCTAATTGGGTACTTTTTAGATGTTCATTTACTCTAACCTGAAGAGGGCGTTTCGTTTCACCTACATATGATTTACCCCACTCACACGGGATTTGGTAAATACATTCCTTATTATTTGAGGGATTGTCTGGTTTTGTTTTAGATACAAAACTTCTTATCGTATTTCCTGAAGAAAATACTGTTTTTATATTATAGTGTTTAGCTATTCGTCTTATGTTTTCTGAAATCCCTTGAACATATGGAATGTTAATAACACCTAACGGATTATTATTTTGAGAATTTGGTACATTTAGTTTGTTTTTAATTTTAAATATCGTTGAGTTAATTAATTTCTCGGAATAACCATTCTGTTGTAAGTCCTTTTTAATGTTGTTAATTTCTGTGGTTAATTCTTCATTATTACTACAAATATTTACGGCTCTTAAATACAAACTTCTTATAACTCCTTGTTTTGTAGCAACAGAATGATTAGACTTAAAATTTAGGTACTGTCCCGTGTGTGTAGGTTTCCTATATACAGTGGTTTGAATGTTTCTGTCTGATCGTTTGACAAGAACATCCAAAAATAAAATAAATAAAGACAATGGAAGTCCAAAATTTTATTTCTACACAATCATTGTCTACAAGTTTCAAACAAAGAACGGAAGGATTGTGACGGCCATGAATTAACAACAAACTTTCGTCTGTAAAAAAAATATTTTTAACAAAATTTTTATCCTGATTCGCTTTTTCAATCATGATTTCACAAAATTCCATTCTTCGATACAGATCATCTAGAAAACTTTCTTGCGTTTTATTTTATTTTAAAACTCCGGTACCCATTTTGTTTCAAAAAGTTTCGGAAGGTTAAGGGTGAAATATCATCGCCCACATCATTGGAAATTGCGTTACCGGAAGAGGAACGCAAAGCTTCTCCTGCAACACACATCATAGCTTCGCGCCGCTCCCTTTCCTCTCCTATTTCACGAACAGGAGGTGCTTCTCCACCACTGCATTTGTGGCACAAATTGACACATCCTGTTCGTTGGAAATGGGTCACTATTTTTTGGACCGTGCTTTCGCTTGGAATCCCACTTCTCCAAATTTGCCACATCTTGACAGCTACTTTCCCCGAAATACCATTGAACCATTTGTACTTTTTGGCTTGAGCTCGATTTTGCGTGAAAAACAAATACCCACTTCTCACCTGTTTCGCTGCACACGACGGAATAACGAAAAACTTCGTGGAGACGAAAGGTCGGGATGTATTTCCCTACTTTCCCACTACCAGCCCGAATGGGGGTCTCTAAAACAGCGAAAAATATTTCAAGACACCGCCTTAAATATATTTTTCTCTCTTTTACTTCTCTCTTACACACATTAAGACCAGCAGGCAATTTATGAATCCTATAGATTTTAGCAATGCTGTATAGTGGAACAAAACCAGAAATATTTAAATTTAGCTTTTTGCATAGCCCCATAAAAAAAATGATGCTGCTTGTAATAAACCGCCTTGAAAACATTTCATTTAAAAACACTCTCACAGGCAAAGAGTCATGAGCTGGGCAACCATCTTACATACACCAAATTTGATTAAAATCAATATTTGGCACCTGTTGAATCGCAGGACTGATATGGTCCTGTAACAGCTAAATAATTTTTCCCTCGTAAATTACCATTGATGAAAAAAGGACCAATGATATTGTCACCCAATATCCCAATCTAGACATTAAGGTTTTGATCATACTGCGTTCATTCGGCAGTATGCAGTATTTTTCTGTAACCAGTAACGAACAACGGAAGGATTGAAATAAAATTTTGGACTTCCATTGTCTTTATTTATTTTAAAACACGACGTTTCGGTTAGTAAGTATCTCTAACCGTTATCAAGTGTAAACTAAACAATCTAGTCTTTAGGCTACTACTTATACTACTTGGTGTACAGTCAGGTGTGACGGCCCGCCCCCTTTTTAATCCTAAGACGCGTGTTTTCCTTAAGGAGCGGTTTCCATATGTTTGGTATGTCCGTGCTTGGTTGACTGAAAACTTCTTTATTCTGAATTATAAAGGTAGCTTCAATAAACTTTCGTTTTCGCCAATGCGACTCCTTATGTAAAACTTTACCTTCTGACCACTGAATCCTGTGATCATTTGACCATGCATGATCTGCTAAACCGGATTTTTCGATATCCCCTAATTGGGTACTTTTTAGATGTTCATTTACTCTAACCTGAAGAGGGCGTTTCGTTTCACCTACATATGATTTACCCCACTCACACGGGATTTGGTAAATACATTCCTTATTATTTGAGGGATTGTCTGGTTTTGTTTTAGTTACAAAACTTCTTATCGTATTTCCTGAAGAAAATACTGTTTTTATATTATAGTGTTTAGGTATTCGTCTTATGTTTTCTGAAATCCCTTGAACATATGGAATGTTAATAACACCTAACGGATTATTATTTTGAGAATTTGGTACATTTAGCTTGTTTTTAATTTTAAATATCGTTGAGTTAATTAATTTCTCGGAATAACCATTCTGTTGTAAGTCCTTTTTAATGTTGTTAATTGCTGTGGTTAATTCTTCATTATTACTACAAATATTTACGGCTCTTAAATACAAACTTCTTATAACTCCTTGTTTTGTAGCAACAGAATGATTAGACTTAAAATTTAGGTACTGTCCCGTGTGTGTAGGTTTCCTATATACAGTGGTTTGAATGTCTCTGTCTGATCGTTTGACAAGAACATCCAAAAATAAAATAAATAAAGACAATGGAAGTCCAAAATTTTATTTCTACACAATCATTGTCTACAAGTTTCAAACAAAGAACGGAAGGATTGTGACGGCCATGAATTAACAACAAACTTTCGTCTGTAAAAAAAATATTTTGAACAAAATTTTTATCCTGATTCGCTTTTTCAATCATGATTTCACAAAATTCCATTCTTCGATACTGATCATCTAGAAAACTTTCTTGCGTTTTATTTTATTTTAAAACTCCAGTACCCATTTTGTTTCAAAAAGTTTCGAAAGGTTAAGGGTGAAATATCATCGCCCACATCATTGGAAATTGCGTTACCGGAAGAGGAACGCAAAGCTTTTCCTGCAACACACATCATAGCTTCGCGCCGTTCCCTTTCCTCTCCTATTTCACGAACAGGAGGTGCTTCTCCACCACTGCATTTGTGGCAGAAATTGACACATCCTGTTCGTTGGAAATGGGTCACTATTTTTTGGACCGTGCTTTCGCTTAGAATCCCACTTCTCCAAATTTGCCACATCTTGACAGCTACTTTCCCCGAAATACCATTGTACCATTTGTACTATTTGGCTTGAGCTCGATTTTGCGTGAAAAACAAATACCCACTTCTCACCTGTTTCGCTGCACACGACGGAATAACGAAAAACTTCGTGGAGACGAAAGGTCGGGATGTATTTCCCTACTTTCCCACTACCAGCCCGAATGGGGGTCTCTAAAACAGCGAAAAATATTTCAAGACACCGCCTTAAATATATTTTTCTCTCTTTTACTTCTCTCTTACACACATTAAGACCAGCAGGCAGTTTATGAATCCTATAGATTTTAGCAATGCTGTATAGTGGAACAAAACCAGAAATATTTAAATTTAGCTTTTTGCATAGCCCCATGAAAAAAATGATGCTGCTTGTAATAAACCGCCTTGAAAACATTTCATTTAAAAACACTCTCACAGGCAAAGAGTCATGAGCTGGACAACCATCTTACATACACCAAATTTGGTTAAAATCAATATTTGGCACCTGTTGAATCGCAGGACTGATATGGTCCTGTAACAGAGCTAAATAATTTTTCCCTCGTAAATTACCATTGATGAAAAAAGGACCAATGATATTGTCACCCAATATCCCAATCTAGACATTAAGGTTTTGATCATACTGGGTCCGTTCGGCAGTATGCAGTATTTTTCTGTAACCAGTAACGAACAACGGAAGGATTGACTTCCATTGTCTTTATTTATTTTAAAACACGACGTTTCGGTTAGCAAGTATCTCTAACCGTTATCAAGTGTAAACTAAACAATCTAGTCTTTAGGCTACTACTTATACTACTTGGTGTGCAGTCAGGTGTGACGGCCCGCCCCCTTTTTAATCCTAAGACGCGTGTTTTCCTTAAGGAGTGGTTTCCATATGTTTGGTATCTCAGTACTTGATTGACTGAAAACTTCTTTATTCTGCATTATAAAGGTAGCTTCAATAAACTTTCGTTTTCGCCAATGCGACTCCTTATGTAAAACTTTAGCTTCTGACCACTGAATCCTCTGATCATTTGACCATGCATGATCTGCTAAACCGGATTTTTCAATATCCCCTAATTGGGTACTTTTTAGATGTTGATTTACTCTAACCTGAAGAGGGCGTTTCGTTTCACCTACATATGATTTACCCCACTCACACGGGATTTGGTAAATACATTCCTTATTATTTGAGGGATTGTCTGGTTTTGTTTTAGTTACAAAACTTCTTATCGTATTTCCTGAAGAAAATACTGTTTTTATATTATAGTGTTTAGCTATTCATCTTATGTTTTCTGAAATCCCTTGAACATATGGAATGTTAATAACACCTAACGGATTATTATTTTGAGAATTTGGTACATTTAGTTTGTTTTTAATTTTAAATATCGTTGAGTTAATTAATTTCTCGGAATAACCATTCTGTTGTAAGTCCTTTTTAATGTTGTTAATTTCTGTGGTTAATTCTTCATTATTACTACAAATATTTACGGCTCTTAAATACAAACTTCTTATAACTCCTTGTTTTGTAGCAACAGAATGATTAGACTTAAAATTTAGGTACTGTCCCGTGTGTGTAGGTTTCCTATATACAGTGGTTTGAATGTTTCTGTCTGATCGTTTGACAAGAACATCCAAAAATAAAATAAATAAAGACAATGGAAGTCCAAAATTTTATTTCTACACAATCATTGTCTACAAGTTTCAAACAAAGAACGGAAGGATTGTGACGGCCATGAATTAACGACAAACTTTCGTCTGTAAAAAAAAATATTTTTAATAAAATTTTTATTCTTATTCGCTTTTTCAATCATGATTTCACAAAATTCCATTCTTCGATACTGATCATCTAGAAAACTTTCTTGCGTTTTATTTTATTTTAAAACTCCAGTACCCATTTTGTTTCAAAAAGTTTCGGAAGGTTAAGGGTGAAATATCATCGCCCACATCATTGGAAATTGCGTTACCGGAAGAGGAAGACAAAGCTTCTCCTGCAACACACATCATAGCTTCGCGCCGTTCCCTTTCCTCTCCTATTTCACGAACAGGAGGTGCTTCTCCACCACTGCATTTGTGGCACAAATTGACACATCCTGTTCGTTGGAAATGGGTCAATTTTTTGGACCGTGCTTTCGCTTAGAATCCCACTTCTCCAAATTTGCCACATCTTGACAGCTACTTTCCCCGAAATACCATTGAACCATTTGTACTTTTTGGCTTGAGCTCGATTTTGCGTGAAAAACAAATACCCACTTCAAACCTGTTTCGCTGCACACGACGGAATAACGAAAAAATTCGTGAAGACGAAAGGTCGGGATGTATTTCCCTACTTTCCCACTACCAGTCCGAATAGGGGTCTCTAAAACAGCGAAAAATATTTCAAGACACCGCCTTAAATATATTTTTCTCTCTTTTACTTCTCTCTTACACACATTAAGACCAGCAGGCAGTTTATGAATCCTATACCTTTTAGAAATGCTGTATAGTGGAACAAAACCAGAAATATTTAAGATTAAAGGTTAACTGAAAGTTGCTAGTTGACACTTACCGGTGCCACGAAAGCCGCCGCATCTCCTCCCAGTTCTTTGTAGTGGTCTCTGACATCGAATCCCAGTGAAAAGAAGATGTTGTTCCATATGAACATTTGCATTTTGGCTTCTTCGCCTGGGTTAATGGCCATCACGTTTCCATCGATGACGGCCATGGCGCCTTTGGTGGCCGCTGCAACGAAGTCGCTATGAACCTAGAAAATAAATAAACAGAAATTATTATTACTTTCTGAAATATCACAGGGTTATTGTTTTGACAACCATACAGAGTCGTTACTCGTATATCACGGATTATTTTTTGCATTTTTGTAGTACCTGATCCACTTGACTCAAAAATGTATTTAAATATTTTTAAGTTGATTTTGAATGTTTAACAGGGGATCAAAAATTTAAATTTCAACTTTTTTTATTAAAAACATTGATTGGACAAAATTTTTTTGTATGGTTATATAGGGTGTCCCAGAACTAATGGTACATCGTTAAACTGTAGATTCCTTGAGTCAAAATATTAAGATTTAGCCATACTTACCTTAGTCCAAAAGTTGATATTAACCGAGATACAGGGTGTTAAACTTTATTTTTTCAATTCGATTTTCTTTAATAACTTTTTTACTAATTAATATTTTGTCAAAAACTAACCAGCGTATAAGACGATCCCGTTGAAAAATTTGATGTATAGTGTACAGTGTGTTCCTTGGACCACTACCATTGCATAAAAATCAGTATATTTTTTTTGTGCCTCAGTGTATACCAGTTTTTATGTAAAATAATGGTTTTCCCATCCTTTTTATGTAAAAAAGTTATACTGTTTTAAAGTCGCTCAGAGCAACGGTTCTTGAGTTTTTTGCATTTAAAGTTTTTATTGCATATGAGTGATCTGCCTAATTTATGTATGATACTTTCTTCAATTATTTCTACTAATTAATAATTTTGCACAAAAAATTGGGTTTGGTGATTTTTGGGCATGGACAATTTAATTTTGGTTAAAAAAATAAAAATAGTATACAGGGTGTTCTCTAGCTCGGTACCGTTACATTAAAATAGGTCTAACTTTTTTGTTCCTCGGTGTATACAAGATTCTATAAAAAACATTAATTTTTTAATTTTTTTTAAGTGAAAAAGTTTTAGTGTTTAGATGTCGCATAGAGCAACGGTTTTTAAGATATTTAAATTATAAGTTTTTATTGTATGCGTAAAAGATTTTTGATTAAATTCTTACCTACTTCATTAGCTATAATCAATAATTTTTATAGCATTTTAAGATTGGATGTTTTCTTAAAAAATATTAAGTTAAAAAATATACAGGATGGTTCTTAAATTATCATAAGTGTGTTAAAACAATTGTAAGTTGTCCGTTATTGCAACTGTGTAGGGCGATGTTTTTAATGAGGAACAAAAACTTCTTCGTTTTAGTGTTTTTAAAAATGGTAAGTACGTATACTTTATCAATGCAACTATTTTTTTATTGTTTTGAAAGAAAATTATAATTATTAATAAAATTAATATTTTATTATTTATTTAAAAAAATATAAAATTTCTTAAGCATGGCGCTCTCAGCAACAAAGTTAAAATTTTAAAATTGACAAATAGTAAATCAAACTTGTTTATTATAGTAGGCTTTGAAAATAAAAAACAATAAAATCCAATAAAGTTGCTGTCTGCGTCTATTCTGTCAAACTTTCTTAAAACTACAGAACTGTTTGTAAAATTACTTAATAATTAAAATCATATTCTGTTTAAAAACCTGCTTAAGTATACACCGAAACACAAAAAAAAATACACATGAGATTTTAATGCAATGGTAGTGGTCCAAAGAGCACCCTGTACATTGTACATAAACTTTTTCAACGGAATCATCTTACAAATTTCAGAAAAACCTACTTGCTGGTTAGTTTTTGCAAAAATATTAATTAGTAGAAAGAATTGAAGAAAGTATCATACATAAATTAGGCATTTCACTCACATGCAATAAAAACTTTAAATGCAAAAATCTCAAAAACCGTTGCTCTGAGCGACTTTTAAACAAAATAACTTTTTTACATAAAAAGGATGAAAAAGCCATTATTTTACATAAAAACTGGTATAGACCGAGGCACAACAAAAATACAGTGATTTTAATGCAATGGTAGTGCTTCAAAGAACACCCTGTACATTGTACATCAAAATTTTCAGCGGAATCGTCTTGCTAATTTCAAAAAAATTTACACGCTGGTTATTTTTTGCAAAAATATTAATTAGTAAAAAAGTTATTAAAGAAAATCGAATTAAAAAAATAAAGTTTAACACCCTGTGTCTCGGTTAGTACGAACTTTTGGACTAAGGTAAGTGTGGCTAAATCGTAATATTTTGACCCAGGAAATCTACAGTTTAACTATGTACCATTAGTTCTGGGACACCCTGTATAATCACAATACAAGTATTATTGATTTAGTGTTAAGTGTCAAAAGGTTAGAACTAACGAGTTGCAATATATTTCTAAGTGTCCAAGTTTTTATTTGACATGACATATTTATTTTAATATTAACGAAATTTTCAGTAAAATTTGTTTTTTTTATTATTTTTTTCTCTGAGAGTTGGAAGTGCTTATTACCTTTTTTTTCTACAATAACCGGTTCCTTGGTATATCTGCTATTGAACATAGTTCGAAAAATATCTTTGATTGCTTTTAAATTTTGTACAGGGTCGCTCAAACACAGCAAGTTTGGCATAAAAGCCTATTTCAAACAGCGACGGTAACCTTTACATATATTTTTAACAACTTCGTAGTCATTTGAATTCTAGAAATGTGAAGAGTCCTTCCTCAAAATCGGGGAAAAGTCGAACTGCGCATGTGATCATCTCACTTACTCTACTGGTCCACACGTAGGGAGATTTCAAGCATTCATACACTTTTGATAAATACATATAATAATTCAGCTCTTTCTTAATCATTCAAGTTAATAGCAAATTTCCGTTTATATTTTAATTTGATTCCAGTAAATATTTCTTTTTTTTAAAAAGGATTGAGATCAAAAGTAGTAGCCAAGTTTTTAAATACACATTTCAAAATAGAAGGTTCTCAATAATTTGGAAAATTTTATTTAAACTTTGCTATATATATATATATATATATATATATATATATATATATATATATATACATATATATATTTATCAGTTTCACAACGTTCAACGTCTTCCGATACCCAATCTCCACTAGTTTCTGTTTGCCCATAATTCATCATCTAGGCCTCTTATTCTTATTTCACTGTCTATTCTTTCTCTCCAGCTTCTCCTTGGCCTGCCTCGTTTTCTTCGGCCAGTTGGTTTCCCTTGTAATATTTGTGTAGGTAGTCTTCCATCATCCATTCTTTGTACATGTCCGTACCACACCAGTTGTTTTGTTCTTATATCATCCACTAAAGTACGTTCACCCACTGTCATAATTTCTCTTATTCTTTGATTTGTAACTCTTTCTCTTTTTGATTTCCCTGCTGCTCTTCTCCAATAGCCCATCTCCCTAGCGGAAAGCATTTTTTCTGTTCTATCATTGATTGGCCATACTTCTGAGCCGTATGTAATAATACTTTTTACAATGGTGTTATATATAAGCTTTTTGTTATGTTTTGATATACTTTGGTTCCAAATTATTCCATTTAATAAAGTTATTGCTTTTCTTCCTTGTACGTTTCTATCTTTTATAGCTTTGTCTAGTGTTCCGTTAGCTGTAATTTTTAGACCTAAGTATTTATACTCATCACAGGACTGAATTCGCTGCCCAGTATTTAAGATTAGATCCTGTTTCGTTCCACCAATACACATATACTCTGTCTTATTGATATTAACCTCTAGTCCCTACTTATTGTACTCTTCTATTAGTTTTCGTGTCATATATTCGAGGTCGTCATAATCCTGAGCCACCACTATCTGATCATCGGCGAAACATAAAGTATACAAGGTGGTTTCATCCAACGGAATTCCCATGTTTTGGCATTTTCTCTTCCAGCTTTTAAGGACTTGTTCCAAATATATCTTGAAGAGCGTAGGCGAGATACAGCAACCTTGTTTAAGACCTTTATTTACTTGAAAGCTTTTGGTTAGTTTTGCTTTTATTTTCACTTTTGCCTTACTATTGCGGTATAACTCTTTGCCTTAATTAGTTGTACGCTTATGTTTGTCTTTTCCAACGCTTTCCAAAGTAGATTTAGTGGTATACTATCATATGCCTTCTGCAAATCTACGTACGTACTACGTAGATTTCTGCAGAGCTTAACGCACCAAATTTATCAAAATGGTTAATTATAATAGAAATGGTAGTTTTGCAACGAATATCACGGTCCTCATACTTAGCAATAAACAAATTTATTACATCCCAACTGGAGTTTTCTGCAAAATACCATTTTAACATTTGAACCTTTTCTTCGATATTAAAGTTTAACGCGGGCATAATGCCCGAGAGAGAAATTAGCACGGTTTATAAAATCGCAATTCTAACCTCCTTCGCGCTTTGCAGATTTCAAATAAAAGAGAATCTTGATACCGTAACGCGACCTCGTTCGATCTCCCCTGATATCCCTAGTCAGCTCTTGTCTACCTGCCTATAATTTCTCATTTGGTGTCTCTTCTTTAACTTTTAGTGCACGAACAGTCGAATTTTGCTAACATCGGGGTGCACTCATGTTTCTATTTTTATCTAAACACCTGCGAAATTAGTTTTTCTCTTTCTAAGCAGAATCTTTATGGTCACCATAGCTATTACCCTAATGGTATATCTATGTATTGCAGGTACATAATTGCGTTATTGCCTGATTTGCTAATAAATACATGTCTTTACAAGAAAAAGAGTAGGTGGGGGGGGGGGGTTAATTTTAAAGAACATGTTCATAATTTCTGTCAGTCTGCCAAGTGCCAGCTCCCTAGCATTTTTGGAAGTGAGCATTATAAATGTTACATAACTTTATATGTATAGGAGAGGGAAGTGAATTAAAAATTTAAAATTTTTTTAATAGTTTTGTTATGATTTCTATCAGTCTGCCAAATCTCAGGTCTCTAGCGTTTCTCGAAGTGTGCAATGTTAATTTACATATAGTATTTCTGCGTCATTTTACACCTATCATAAGATGAAAATTAGGTTATAAAATATGTCATCTACAAAATTGCAACAGAAAAAACTCTATTTTTTATAAAAACCTGTTTTTCTCAGATAAAAAAAATATGCAGATACGACCTTCTTGCTTAGCACGGCATTATATAAGTCTACCAAATTTCAGCCTTTTAGCATTTGTGGAAGTATGGTAGAATTTTGATGAGATGATACCGAAACTACTTTATTGCTTTATGGAAGTCGATGAAACTTGGAGGAATTGTTGGCTCTATTGAGGTCTACGACTGTGCAAAGTTTGTGTTTAATAGCTCACTCCGAAATGGAATTAAAGATAGGGGTAATATGGGTTGAAATGTTTCAAGAAAAGCTGGTACAGCAGTGTGCGCGAACTTGGTGGGGCACTGTCGTGCACCAAATTTCTAAGTTTCAAAATAGTTTGGTTTTAAAAGGCGAAAAAAAGTCAGTAAACTTAGGCAAAAAGTCAGTAAAATTAACTAATTTAAATTTTACTGTAAACGCAGTGGGTGACGAACTAAGGTCACTCATCGTAAAGCTTGTCTTTATGATGAGTGTCCTTATGATGAACCCATGTCATTATTTACCTTAAAAATGGCTCTTTCTCTCAGCAAACGTTCTGGTAGTGATTTTCTCGGTAACTCCCTTGTGGTTTGAAGTTCCTCATTCCAATCTCTAGTCTGGCCAGGTATATGTTCTTCGTAACCCAATTTTGAGGAAAACGCTAAACAGAAAAAGACAGTAAAATATAGATATTTTGTACTTAAATTTAACGCATTATAAACCAGTAAACCTACAAAAATATTTTTGGGCAGGTGATCAAAGTTAAATGTACTATGTCATATTTTTTGTAGCCTAAAAACATTTTATATTTTTAAGTCAAAAAAATCATTTGTAGCATGCAGATTACCGGAGAAAACAAAGGGTGACATTTATGGTACTCTTATCTATGTGAAAATTTAACTTACTATCTTCTGCCCTGATCGCATCTAGAGTGTGTTCCATAGTTGGCGCAGTCCAGCTGTAAACCTAGAAAATACGTAAAATGAATTAACCATAGATCCAGCAAGTCATTCAAAAATCTCGTTGGAATTCGATCCAGTACGTATTTCATAGAAAAGTTTAACACCACTAGTTGGCAAACCGAAGCGACTCGAATCTGTATTGTAGTTCACAGTACAGGGTGTCCCAAATTGGGCACTTTTAGGGGGTTTAAGGTACTTCTTGGGGAGACAGAGAAAAACTGACCACGCATTGCGAGGCTCAAATTTCAAGAGAAGACTTATAGTGAAAACCGCATTTTGAAATATCGTCTCGTCTTTGAGCTACGGGGGCTTTTTGAAAAGTCTGCATTTTTGAAGGGGGTCTATAACTTCGTTACTAGTGGAAATTTTGATTTAGAGTAAATTGCAGTTTTACAGACTTTATCACGAGGAATTCACCCGCTAAATTATATTTTAACTGTCACTTTTAGTTTTTGAGATATGACATAAAGTTGCATTTTTTCTTATGGAATGGCCTATATTTTAATTAATTTTCAAATTCGTCATTGAATTCTTTTCAAAATGATGTATCATATGTCTTAGTTTGATTGAGCGGTTAAGGAGATATTCAGCTTTTTCACTTATTTCTAGTGCGCTATGATTTCCTGCTGAGGCAGGTAAAGGCACTCCAGTATTTTTCTTATTTTACACAGTCACAAATATAGTAAGGCTGGTTTGGAAAAATTATAATTCAGCTGACAAAGCCTAGTTATAAAAAGTAAAAAAAAATGATACATATTTCAAAATAAAATTAAATCGCTTTTGTGCAAAATAATTTCATATCAAAGCGTAATGTCAAATTGTTTAAACAATTGAAAACAATGACAAAACGCCAAGACGCAAGGCCAACTTGATTTGCATAGTATAAGACAACAAAACTATAGGAGCATTGAAGTAGGATTTGACCGCAAGGCTTTCACGTCAATGGCGCATGACGTCATTCAACGCACACTAGACAAAAATAAAATACTTTAATTATCTCCGAGACCGCTCAATCAAACTATGACATATGATACATCATTTTGAAAAGAATTCAATCACGAATTCGAAAATTAATTAAAATATAGGCTATTCCATAAGAAAAAATGCAACTTTATGTCATATCTCAAAAACTAAAAGTGACAGTTAAAATTTAATTTAGCGGTTGAATTCCTCGTGACAAAGTCTATAAAATTGCAATTTACTCTAAATTAATATTTCCAATAATAACGAAGTTATAGACCCCCCTCCAAAATGCAGACTTTTCAAAAAGCCCCCGTAGCTCAAAGACGAGACGATATTTCAAAATGCGGTTTTCACTATAAGTCTTCTCTTGAAATTTGAGCCTCGCAATGCGTGGTCAGTTTTTCTCTGTCTTCCCTAGAAGTACCTTAAACCCCTCAAAAGTGCCCAATCTAGGACACCCTGTACACCGGTCTATTTTTTAAGTAATTACTAGCAGGCTGAATTGGCGCCCAACATTTTCCTTTCCGAAAATTCTTGAAAGTGATTCCCAAGTGGGCGGGCGCAGAAATCTTTCCAGCTTCGGACTGACTGAATCAAGCATGCTATTTTGGGGACAATGTTGCCATTGATTTTGACACATTTTTTAAGCCACAGAAAAATAATTCCGGTTATTAATTCTTGACTGTTACTTTTTTTCAGCTCGTAAATTACGAGATGAAAAAAGTTAAGTTAAAGTTAACGCTAAACGTCGTTTATTTCGTTAATTTTTTTTGCACCATATTTAAACAGAAGTTTAAAGGGTCTTAAAGAATGTTTGACTTAAACGCCCAATCTCGGCCGTTTAGTTGCAAGTTTAACTATTTTTTGAGGTTATGCTGAATGTGTGTTATGTTTTTCAGGCGATTTTTTAAAAGTTTTCTTTCAATTTTTTCGGAAAAATAATGATTTGGAGCAGCGGCAGCACGTTGGGGGACGAGGGAACCCGGGCCCCACACTTTTTAGGAGTCAGGTTGTTTTTGAATACTACCGGATCGACCTATACCCACATCTTCGGCGCCCCACATCAACAAGCACACGTCGCCGTTGATTTGAAAACACTTGAGTTTAATAAAAGTGCTGAACTACCCAGAAAACACCACATCAGAAAAAAATATTTTAAGGATATCACATAATTTTGTAGGGTTATAAACCGACAATGTTCCTTGATCTTGAGAAAATAGAAAAAAGGTATGGAATATGATGTAAATGTATGAACAACATTGTTCCCAGATTGTTTATTTTGCTTAAATTTGGCTTCCTTTACCGAACCTTGATTTTTGCAAATAGTGATATTTAATTGATACGGATCATCGTCAAAATTTCCATCAGTCGGCCATCGCTTTTATTATTATGATAATATTAGAATGTTAGAAAATTATTTTTTAATTTTTAGTGCATTTTATAAAAGCTTGTAACTTAAAAAAAAAAATTACCAATTTATTTTCTACTTTTTAGTCTCAGCTATCTACTCTATTAAATGAAAATATTTGTTCAATAACAGAACAGAAGAGTTTATTCTAGATTAAAATGAAATCGCTGATCGTGAGTTGTTTAAAAATTCATTTTTCTATTGGGGGAAGGAGAGGGTGGGGGTAGAAGTAGAAATATATTTTTTGTTTGGGCTGTATTGCCATCGGACCTTTATGCATATGCCAAATTTTATAAAAATCATTTAAAGTGAAGTGTGTCAAAAAAGCATTTTTTATGGAAGGGGTGGGGGGTAGGGTGGGAGGACAATTTTTCATTATTGTTGTATTGTCATCGGACCACTATATGTATACCAAATTTCATCTAAATCGGATAATGGGAAGGTTGTCAAAAACGCATTTTCTATGGAAGGGGGTGGGGGTAGGGGTGGGAGGATATTTTTTTAATGTTGTATTGTCATCGGACCACTATGTGAATACCAAATTTCATCCAAATCGGAGAATGGGAAGTGTGTCAAAAACTCGTTTTTCTATGAAAGGGGGTGGGGGTAGGGGTGGTAGGATATTTTTTTCTTAATATTGTATTGTCATCGGATCACTATATGTATACCAAATTTCATCCAAATCGGATAACGGGAAGTGTGTCAAAAACAAATTTTTCTATGGAAGGGGGTGGGGGCAGGGGTGGGAGGATATTTTTTTCTTATTGTTGTATTATCATCGGACCACTATGTGTATACCAAATTTTATCCAAATCGGATAACGGGAAGTGTGTCAAAAACACATTTTTCTATAGAAGGGGTGGGGGTAGGGGTGGGAGGATATTTTTTTCTTAATGTTGTATTGTCATGGGACCACTATGTGTGTACCAAATTTCATCCAAATCGAATAATGGGAAGTGTGTCAAAAACGCTTCACAAGATTTGATAGATAGTTAGTTAGACAGAACATCTGAAGCTAAATAAAAGCTTGTAAAAATTGAAGAGTATAACTTCTAGGGTCTAAGTGCCAAAATCCTAAAGTTGAGAAAATCAACAAAAACACTTTAAAATGTTAATAAAACATGGATCGCATCGCAAAAGCCTCTGCAGTTTCCAATGCATATAGACCCTTCTCAGATGCATTGGGGTTCGCACTTACGACCGTTTCCAAGCAAAATCTACATAATTTTTATGGATGCAACGGGCAAAAAATTAAACTATGCTTAAGACAGAACGGAAGTTTACGTAACGAACAGTTTGTTTAAGAATGGAGCAAGTCCCTGTTAATGTTGCAACACTAAATTATTTTAGTGAAACGCCAATGAACTTGGCAAAAAAATACGAGTTTGAGTAAATTTGATTGGTTGGTCGCGTTTTTATTTCTTTAAAATATGTCATACATACAAGGTCTCTATGGCAAAAGTTTGGCGCCAATTTTTTTGTTTAACCCCAAGTAACATTTCTTTATTTATAGCAGAAGCTAAAAGGTTGCCAGCGCCTTTCCTTAAAACCATTAGTTTCAATGTTTGGTCGCTAGCACATTCCTATTACGCTTATATACCCCTTAGACCTCCTAAATGGGACTCCCCAATTGGTGGTGGCAACCTATGTATTAAACTCATTATAAAACCATAAGAAATAAACGCTAGCTTCGCCCTCTAGCGGTTCCACCAGTATAGAACCTTTTAGAGCCTAAAGCTATTATGCCAGGTTCTAAAAGCAACTCAGAAACGTCCTCTATCCTGTTATAAAACTAGATTTGGTAATTTGGTATCCTGGCAATTCTGTTGAATACCATAATACCTTTAGAGTAAAGAATTTTTCCTATAAAAGCTTTAGCGATATTTTAGATTCACAATGGCTATATAAATAAATTTAGGTCATAAAATTGCCAAAAATGTCAGAGTCCCAAAATTATTGTGTATCACATAAAAATATACCTATATATGAGGAGTTTGTCGTTTTGTGGATCATCAAATTGCCTGCCAGACTTATTTTTCTGATAAAATCGTATCTGAAAAGCTCTCAAAACAAGCGCGCCAGCTCACAAATGCTTTTTAATAGTTTTTTGATAACTAAATAACAAATATTTAAAATAAAAAAAAATAATTTACACTATTCACCATTAAAAAGTCTGTTTGGTTTACATAAATCAAAATTAAAGTAAAATTATTGTTTAAAAAAAACTGCTAAAATGACTAGATAAATATTTTCTGTTTACAATATTTTTAAAATAATTCTATATACGCCATTATCGTTTTATAGTGGTCACTTGGTTTTATTTGTTACTCTGTCGCAACAAGGATTTTTGAGTGCGCTTATGAAACCAATAAAAAAGAGAAGGTAAACATAGTGAACATAACCTCACTTAAATTTTTTGTATTTGTTTTTTAAACTGTTGTGTTAAATTTAAATGTTTTTTATCGTGCAATTTGCACACAATCAGGAAGGCCAGTGCAATAATATCCGTTGTGCCTGCAGGTTGGAGGGAAACCTCTTATATTGGCCGTTTAAACAGGCCTTATCTAGGCTTGGGTGCCCTCCCAGGAAGATAATAAATAATCAATCTTGCAATAGGTAGGTACCAATCTGTACTAGTACTAGTAAAAACTAAAATACGAAAGTATTTATTTACTTCTGTTAGAACCCTTAAGGAAACAAAGTTTTATATGACCGCCTATTTAAATAATATTTAATATGCAGCTATGGGTAACCAAAAATACAAAAGAATTAAGTTTACCCTTAAGCCTTCCAATAAAACCTGTTTAAAATGCCTAAAAGTAATGGCAAAAACCAAAAGTTTAAAGTTTATATTTACCACTCTTAAAAACCTTAAGGAAACTAGGTTCTATATGGCCGCCTATATAATCATATTTACTATTAAACTACTGGTAACTACAAAAACAATAGGATATAAGGTAACCTTTTAGCTCTATTATAAAACACTTTTGTTATGACCTAAAGTAATGAAAAAAACTAAAAGACCAAAGTTTTTATTTATTTCTTTTTAAAAACTTTAGGTAAAAGGGTTTTATAAGACCATCTTTATAAATCAGAAATCAATAAAACCAAAAGTATCTAAAAGGAACAGAAGAACACTTTTTGGTTGTATAACACCTCTTTAGGTAATTGGCAATATAAATTACCTTTTTGTAGCCAAATTGATCCTAAAAGCCATAACAGCACCCTCTAAATAACCTTGGAACCAAATTAATAAAACCTTGAGTGGTAATAATGTTACTTGGGACACCTTTGAAAAGTTCTTTAAATGGAGGTCAATTTTCGGAAAGAAGAACTTGTTGAAAAACTAAAGCGGCCAACCCCCATATCTGTCACATACAGAGACGCTAAATTGACCCAGAAAATTGGCTGGTGAGTAGGCCGCAAAGTTACATACAAGACACTCACCTGATATGGAGTGGTCACTCTCTCGAATGGATGCCGCTGATTTCTTTTCTTCTGTAGACTAGCGAAGTTGCGCTTGAACTGTGGCGAAATTTGGTTAAGCAACTCGATTAACGAATGGCACAAGTGACTAGGAGTCGCCGGTTTGGGGTTGAAATCTTCGGCCGTGGACCTAAACCGAAAAGCTCTTGTCTAGAACCTCATTTGCTAAATATTGCAGTAATTAACAAGAAATAAAACAAAAATACTCACCTTACGGCAAATATTAGCGACAGACCGTTCGGTTATTCGGTTTCTTCGTATAAATGTGAGCGTTGGATCTTAATTTTAAGAATGTGTGTTCAAACAAAGTGTGGGTCATAGATTTCTCAGGAATAGGGGTCCAAATTGAAATTGTTGTCAAAAACTATTTTTGATTCTATGCCCAGTGTCATGGGTTGACGTGACATACGTCAAAAACGCTAAAAAAGGCGAGATTTTCGTCCCTTCCATCTTTGACCAGCAAGGAGACCACACGTGGCATCGGAGCTCCAACGCCCTCGAATTCGTCTCATGTGCCGAGATTTGTTGGATAATGGGTGAGTTGAGCACTTTTTTGTAGGGCATAGAATAGGGAAAATGGGATTATAAGGGTTCGGGACTTTTTTGTGAATTTTAGCAATAAATAAATGTGTTTAGTGAACAGTTGCGTTCACTGAGAATCAAAATATCATGTGTTTTTATTGTTCTTTTAACCAAACATAACCTACCTCCAGAGCAGGGTTATTATTGGTTAATTAAACAATAATGTTTAATGCTGCCAGTTATTTTTTCTTTGTTTTATTTTGAATTTTTTGGAAAACCTAACCTTAAAGTTTGTTTTGATATTTTTGGGCTTTCTGCAAAAACCTTCAAAAAAAGAAAGTCCTGTTTGGGAAAAATTCCGATCAGGTGATAATTTCTTTGTTGAAAGTTATTTTCTTTTTGATCACCTGATCATTTTGTTAAAATCATGCGCGTTTTTTGCTCACGCTGGGAGTTTGAAGCGCCACCCTGTGTGTGACAGGGGAATGAAGAAATCACTTCCGCCAAAAAACTAAAAGAAGTCACACGTGTTTTTGGGTTGAAGACCGAAATTCCAGTCGCAAGGAGGGGCGGTGCCACCAGTGAAATTTTGGGACTGCTGCAGAATTACAGAAGGTAAGCTTCTAGCGTGTTGCCGATTTTTTCCTTTGTTTTTTAGTTTAATAGACTCTGTTTTCCCAGGCGGGGCGAATTTAATTTTGGGGTTATTTTTTTGGGATATCTCTAGTTTTTCTCCCTTTCAGGGCTCAGATCTCTAAATAAAAATGCATGATTTTTTTACGTTTCTTGGTTAAACGCTTACTATTTGATTCTCACATTTAAACGAAAAGAAAGAATAACCAAATGGTCCGTCGCTAATGTTTGCCTATAGTCTTCACTATAGTGAGCATCTTTAACCTCTTTATCTTTATAAATCTTATTACATATAAGAACAACTCTGAAAATGTTGAGATGTGACAACATTCTTGTGTCTGGGTTTTTCGTGCTGCCAGACAACAAACAGTATTTTTAATTGATTTATTTAAAAAAAGTTAAATCTGTCCTATATATGGAAATTCATTTCTACAGTAAAAAACCCAACAAAAGAAAAAGTAAACATTCAGATAATCAAACCAGAACAATGGACAGAACACTACAAGGGACTGCTGCAGGAGACGAGACCCGAATATATGGCAGCCTCTCCGAGGAGAGACATAGAAGTACATGGAGAGGAAGTAATCATCGAAAAAGAAATGATAAAGAATAATATTAAAAAGCTTAAATCCGGAAAAGCTAGCGGACCTGGGGGAATATATGCTGAAATGCTCAAATATGGATCAATCAATGCATAAACGGACATCCAGTACCTAAAGATTGGAAAATTACATTTATATCCTCAATACATAAAAAAGGAAACAAGCTGGATTGCAACAATTACAGAGGAATTTCAGTAACCAGTACTCTAAGTAGATTGCACGGTAGGATTCTTAGAGATCTAATAGATAATGATTTTCATGAACAAGAAGAAGAGCAAAGTGGGTTTCGTGCAGGCAGATCTTGTAGTGATAATGTTTTTTGTCTTAAACAAGTAATTGAGAAAAGGAACGCCAGAAATATAGAGTTGCTCATGTTACCTTTGTGGACCTACAAAAAGCATATCATACTGTTCCAGTAGAAAAATTATGGACAGTATTGGAGCAAACTAATATCAATCATACATACATAAAAGCGATAAAAGAACTATACAAAGGGTCAAAATCTAAAATTAAAATTGGAAATCGACTTTCAAAAGAATTCCTGGTAACAAAAGGCTTAAGACGGATGTATCTCTCCAACTCTTTTTAAAATATATATCGCAGTAGCTCTAAAAAACTGGAAACGTAAAGTGCACGGCATGGGAATACAACTTAACGACCGATTTACCATATACACACTACAGTTTGCTGACGACCAAGTAATTGTGGCTAATGATAAAGAAGACATGGAGTTATATGATGAGAAAGTTAACAGAAGAATACCAAAAGTGGGGATTAACAGTGAACGTGGACAAGTCTTATGTATTGGAAACGAATCCAGTGAGTACTAGAAAATGGACAAACAATATCTCCATGCAATGAGTATGTATACTTGGGTGTCACCTTTGATAAGACAGGAACAGACTGTAAAGAATTGGAAAAAAGAATAGTAAAAGCAAAAAAGGTTATTGGATGTCTTAACAGTATTTTATGGAACAGAGAAATAAAAAAGAATGTAAAATTTAACATATATGAAACAATGGTCAAAAGCACGCTGTTGTATGGAATAGAGACTAGTCGCGTAACAGAAAAATACAAAACGAAAATGGAAAGTGTCGAAATGGATGCAATAAGAAGATCAATGAGAATATCTAGAATAGATCACATAAGAAATGAGCTCATAAAAGAAAGAATGGGAATCAAGGGAAGCATAACAACGGATGACATCACTAAAAGGCAACTGATATGGTAAGGCCATGTACAACGGATGAACGACGAAAGATTACCAAAGCAGGTCCTAGAATGGCAACCAATAGGGCGCAGAAAAAGAGGGCGTCCTAAACTGGAATGGCAACAGTCAATCCAAAGATCAATGAGTCAAAAAAATCTGACTGAAGATGATTGTCAGGATCGAAGGAGGTGGAGAATAGGCGTCGGACAACGTAGAAAAACGTTCTAAACCGACATACTAGTAGTACATGTGTCCTTACGACATCTCTAGTTCTTTTCTTTAGTCTGTGGTTAACAAAAGACGATTAATTGGCTAAATTTTTTTAGCGTAAATTATTACAAGCCGGCAGCACCGCGCAGGACAAAATTTCAATTTCACCCGTTTCTTCCCGGTGTGGGTGTTCAAGCGCGGCGGCGGAAGTTTGTTTTAGACGACGTACGAAAACGTTCGTTGCCCTTCCTACGCGTTGCAGATTCTATACGTCGTGAAGACGTATGAGTTTGTTTTGATTTGGGGTAGGTCAGTAGTTAAAAGCCTTGCCGGTCGCGTGTCCATTGTTTGTTTTCGTTTGTTTTCAAAATGGAAATAAATACTGTCGATTATATAATTAACTGTGCAAATTTAAATACGTTGACATATGAACTTCGAATACAAATAAAATCTTTAGGGCCACATAGACTGGACCTAAACATTAACCAAAATTTTAGTGTAAGTAATGCAGAGGGGTGTTCCAAAAAAATTTCATAAAAAAAAATGTGATGCTGAAAACTAGTTGTGCGGTTGTGAAACAAGAAATGTTTTTTTTTTGCTTTATTTGTCTTATTATAAACAATCTACGAAGTTATTCTGTGTGGGTGGCAAAGGGAATGTGTGATATCAAACACATTAGTGAAAAGTTAAAAAGACACAAAGTAAATGCTCCTCATTGAAATAACCACACAGCATTTTCTATGCTAGGCAAGACTGAGATTAGGTGCCAATTGAATAGTGCCTATAGGCAGAGAACATATTACGTTCTCTGATAACAACAGTTGAATCTAAACGCTCCTTTTTAACATTAAAGCGTATTAAAACATTCCTAGGCAAGACTGAGATGAGGTGCCAATTGAATAGTGCCAAAATAAAAAACTTTAATTATCTCCGAAACCGCTCAATAAAACTATGACATATGATACATCATTTTGAAAAGAATTCAATGACGAATTCGAAAATTAATTAAAATATAGGCCATTCCATAAGAAAAAATGCAACTTTATGTTATATCTCAAAAACTAAAAGTGGCAGGTAACATTTAATTTAGCGGGTGAATTCCTCGTGACAAAGTCTATAAAATTGCAATTTACTCTAAATCAAAATTTTCACTAATAACTTCCAAAATGCAGACTTTTCAAAAAGCCCCTGTAGCTCAAAGACGAGACGATATTTCAAAATGCGGTTTTCACTATAAGTCTTCTCTTGAAATTTGAGCCTCGCAATGCGTGGTCAGTTTTTCTCTGTTTTCCCTGGAAGTACCTTAAATCCCCTAAAAGTGCCCAATTTGGGACACCCTGTACTCCCAGCCACACCTATCTAGCTTACAACAACTACTATACTAAGTAGGTAGGGGAAATGATAAAACCGTCAAAAACTGCCTTTTTTATGTACTTCATTTAGTTAACCATAAGTTTTCAGGTAATTATTACCGAACCAAGCGTTCCTCGATTGGGACTTCATCTATCAGTACCTGTATAAAATTTATATCCATCTATTATGGCTCAAATACCTACTGGTTAATGTAGAATCCTCTAGAACACGCTGAAATGTGGTAATGCTTTTCTTCTAAGGTAACGACGTAAAGGTACATGAGATCACCGTGGAGTTTTCTATGGCCGGGAGGAGGGTTCCATGCTGATGTTGTTAAAACCTACATTTAAAAATATCAAACGTTTTGTACCAATTATTATTAATAAATTGGTAAAAAAAATGAACATGTGCTAACATCGTGAAAATTTCCTTCAGTCGGCCATCGCTTTTATTATTATGATAATATTAGAATGTGAGAAGCTTGAGACTTAAAAAAAATTTACCAATTTATTTTCTACTTTTTAGTCTCAGCTATCTACTCTATTAAATGAAAATATTTGTTCAATAACAGAACAGAAGAGTTTATTCTAGATTATCATGAAATCGCTGATCGTGAGTTGTTTGGAAACTCATTTTTCTATTGGGGCAAGGAGAGGGTGGGGGTAGAGGTAGAAATATATTTTTTGTTTGGGCTGTATTGAAGTGAAGTGTATCAAAAACGCATTTTTTATGGAATGGCGTGGGGGGTAGGGGTGAGAGGACATTTTTTCATTATTGTTGTATTGTCATCGGACAACTATATGTATACCGAATTTCATCCAAATCGGATAATGGAAAGTGTGTCAAAAACGCATTTTTCTATAGATGGGGGTGGGGGTAGGAGTGGTAGGTTTTTTTTTTCAATGTTGTATTGTCATCGGACCATTACATGCATACCAAATTTCATCCAAATCGGATAATGGGAAGGGTGTCAAAAATGCATTTTCTATGAAAGGGGTGGGGGTAGGGGTGGGAGGATATATTTTTTTTTAATGTTGTATTGTCATCGGACCACTGTGTGAATACCAAATTTCAGCCAAATCGGATAATGGGAAGTGTGTCAAAAACTCATTATTCTATGAAAGGGGGTGGGGATAGGGGTGGGAGGATATTTTTTTCTTAATATTGTATTGTCATCGGATCACTATATGTATACCAAATTTCATCCAAATCGGATAACGGGATGTGTGTCAAAAACAAATTTTTCTATGGAAGGCGGTGGGTGTAGGGGTGGGAGGATATTTTTTTCTTATTGTTGTATTATCATCGGACCACTATGTGTATAAGAAATTTTATCCAAATCGGATAACGGGAAGTGTGTCAAAAACATATTTTTCTATAGAAGGGGTGGAGGTATGGGTCGGAGGATATTTTTTTTTAATGTTGTATTGTCATGGGACCACCATGTGTGTACCAAATTTCATCCAAATCGGATAATGGAAAGTGTGTCAAAAACGCTTCACAACATTTGATAGATAGTTAGATAGTTAGACAGAATATCTGAAGCTAAATAAAAGCTTGTAAAAATAGTAAAAATTTTATAGAATCTGGGGAAAAAACACACAGAAATTAAATTTTGGATAAAAAAAGTGTTAGTTAAAAGTATTATTTAACCAATTTTACCTTAAACAATCAACAGTTTCAACTTTTATTGTTGTATCGATTTTTGTTTAAACATTTTCCTTTTGTATTTAAAACATTTTGCCTGTGGAGCCAAGGTCAACACAAAAATAGAGGCCGCGAACCTGAAAAAATCAGCTGTTCTCCCGGGGCTGAATTTTACATTGGGTCTTATGGGAGGTCAGACGTTTTTTATGATATTTTCAAAATGGCACTACAGATTTCCGCAAAATTTCAGTGAAATATTCTCAGACACCATCCCGATATTCCACCAAAGGTTTGTAAGGAAGCAAGGTTAAAATCTTCAAGATTTAGCATTCCTTATTTTGAATTCAAATTACCCGCCATGTACCACATGCCAACTGTTATATTTGACATGTATTTGACTTTGTCATATGTGATTGTCACATTTGCTTCTGCTTTAAACTTAATTTTTGTGTGAGCTAATGAAGCGGCTATGAAAAATTAGGGCTTACTATACATTTAAAAAAAATTGTTCTGCCAGAATAAAGTAAAAACAATCTCAAAAACGGCTTTATTTAACAAAAAATGAAATATCCATGAACCGTCATTCCAACTTCAAAATTTTAAAGACAATCAGCTGTGTCGTAACGTGACCATCAAAAAAAAATCAGCCCCGGATGTGACGTCAACAAAGTGGAGGATCGTGGCCCGTCCATTTTGATAGCCCTGGTGGAGCATGTAGCCTGCGAGCATTTAAAGTAACATTACTTCAATATTTTCTAAAAATTTTAGTTTTTAGTTTAAAAGGCATTACCACTCATAATTATGATATTTGTCTTGAAAAAGTACTAAATGAGCTCCGCGGAACTACTTTTGAGCCCCCCTAAGGTCTCGACCACCCTCCCGCGTCCTATAACCACGCTGGGTTCACTGTGGTCTACCATAACCTTTCGTTCGTTCGTTCATTTCATTTGATTGGCCTATACTGCTGGGGTAATCCGGCCACAAGCATACTATTTTCAATATCGGAAATCTGTAGGGGACAATCACAATTCATTCATACCACATAAAGACCCAGCAGGCCGGCCTGCTAAGCACCCCCTGTGGTAGGCAATTTTCTTTTCTCAAGGAGGGTTTAATTTTGCCTGATACCCTTTGTCGGGCACAGGGATCTTTAGCGTGCTAGCGCCATCTACGCTCTGAACACGGGACCACCGGCTTAACGTGACTTCCGAATCACGGTCTTGTATTCATCATCAACTTTGCCTACTTCGCCCAAGACAGGCTTTACCCCTACTTCCGGTAAATCTGTATTCACAAACGGAGAGTACCACCACACACCCTCTGATTGGCAATCGGACACCTCGCCCACTGAACCAATCAGGGCCACCATTACCATAACCTTTGTTAGGGTTAGACTTAAAATGCATTTAAAAAAAAACCTGAAATAAATAGTAGTTAGCTTACCAATAGATTGGTGAACTGTGGTGTAAAAAAACTGACTTTTATTGAATGTGAAACGAAAATCAATAACAAGAATAACACTTTAAAATTCTGTTTGTTTGTAACAGTAAGTGAATTATTAACATTTAGGAACAAGCATAATTTTACGGTATTATTGTGGTTGTTTATCACTCCATTTGATGAATACACTTACATAAAACTAAAAATTTGACGTTTCAGGAAACAAGTAGCGAATTATACTGATATTTTCGCTAAACTGGCAACATTGGTCTGTTCTAACCTTAGAGTAATAATAATATAAAGAGAAGAAGTAAACCGCGGCCCCGTGTAAATTTTCCCTATTCGTGGCGGTCATTCCTGAAAACTTAGAATTTGCAGAATCCCCGGCGATGGCAACATAGCTGCGTCACTGGAATCATCTCGAAAAAACCACACTGGGCTGAATTTTCACAATATTTTCAGAAACATAGCACTTCTTGTTTATTTTTACGTCCAACTAAGTTCTTTTTTACAAAAATAAAACTCAGCACACAGAAAAAAACACCAAAAATTCAATATACCGAGTCCGACGGCCAAGACAACACTGCAATTAATACAAACACATGTTACTGTCAGTGTCGACCTTAGGAATATCTGGGCTAACCGTTCACGACTTAAGGACCCACCTAATTAAACTTGTTGCCATTATATAAGTAAAAAAATAATCTTTTGTTTGAAACTAGTAGACAATGTTTGAGTAGAAATAAAACTTTGGACTTCCATTGTCTTTATCTGAGGGCGTGGCAGTGCCTCGCCAAGTTCGCGCTGCCGTACCATCTTTTCTTGAAACATTTTAGCCCATATTTGACCTATTTAAAACTCTACTTCGGAAAGAGCTACGAATCTCATACTGAGTTTGCACAGTCGTAGACCTTCATAGAGTTAACAACCCCTCCAAGTTTCATGGACTTCTATAAAATAGTAAAGTAGTTACGAAATTTCAAAAAACGTCGAAATTGCAACTTACTCACTCATGTATAGAAAAGAAACGAAATCCGGCCCTGCTAGCACGAAATCCGTAATATGATGTCATACACCTGTTGCCACGTCCTGAAAAAATTGTGGGAAAAGGGGCCGTTCATAAATTATGTTGTCTAAATAAGTTTTTATCGCAGATTGTAATAAGAAATACACAGTATAAAACGACGGGACGCGGGCTAATAAGCGCATGACAAATTATCGCACGGTTTGAATAGCCTAACCAACTCAAAGCACTATATATTTTGGTAAGGTAAGAAGTTGAACCTTACTTATTATTTATAAAATTTTACAGAGGCAGAGGAGGCAGCAACAGCGGAAAAGCTACATTGTTTACCAACAAATGAATGAATGACCGCCGAAACCGGGGCTACTACTTCTCTTTATATGTTATTACTCTGAGGTTCTAACCCTTAGGCCCATACAAAAATCCCACCCCTAGATAAAAGGCTGGCCACACGCTATAGATCTTACTTAACTTTTCTGTATAAAAACTTACCTTTAAACATTGGGGCATTTTATGTTCTTTTACTTGCGGCTGTAGAGCGGTCAAAGGCCTGTCTTTACTCTCGGGCATTATGTAGTCGGGAGGGGTGCAATCCACACTTTCTGGACGCATTTTCTTTTTTTCTAACAAAAAAAATGTTGCGGTAATGACATAAAAGTTCGCTAGCCTTCATAGCTCTCGAAGCAAAACAAAGTACGGTCTTCATAAAAAAACGCTTTTTTATAAAACTTTGGAAATATTAAATTTTCGTGACTAATCGGGTAAAAAGAAGTTTTTGTTTCTCTCATATTTTTCCGTGAGTAGCTTGAAATCTTAACCTCACGGGGGTCCAAGATTTAATGGACACCTAATAAGTGTTGACAGTTAACTTTTTCGTCCTTATGGGACTCCTCAGAACACTGCTTGGTCAATGTGACACTCTTGCGAAGTTAATTAGACGTGACGGTCAGGGATTGTTTCTTCTTCTTTTCCTTTGCAATCGATCTTTTCATTGATCGATATGTTTATTTTCGCCTGCTCTTGTTCTAGTTTCTCTCGTATCTCGGTAGATGGCGCTTAATGCGAGGGTTTTCTCACTATATACATAGGATTAGAGACAAAACCGTTTCATTAACTTCGCAAGGGTGTCACATTGACCAAGCAGTATTCTGAGGAGTCCCATAAGGATGAAACAGTTAACTGTCAACACTTATTAGATGTCGATTAGACCTTGGACCCCCGTGAGGTTAACCTTTCAAGCTACCCACGGAAAAATATGAGAGAAACAAAAACTTCTTTTTACTCGATTAGCCACGAAAACTTGTTTAATTTTTAAATTCACGGGTACTAAATTTCACGTTTGTTGGAAATATAGTTTGATGGTTTCTTTACCTATATAGACTGTCTCATCATCTATTTGGAGCTTAAGGATCGCTTCCTTAGAGTGCCACTAGGGTTGTGGTGTCGATACCCGATACTATTATAGTATCGATATATCTTTTATGTTAATATGAACCATTTTGTATAATTGTATGTTTTGTTGCTATAATTTGGTTCAATACTGTGGATATAGACTACATATTTTGAGTGTTGCCATACGTCCGGCCCCGTATATTCAATTCCAGAATTTTAATTAAGTTAATTGTAAATAATTAGCCTTTCGCCTTCAGCGAGACTCTCGCGATCAACCGAACAGTTTAAAAATAAACAATGCATTTTTTTCCCGATAAGAAATACGTGAATGTATTCCGCCTGCACGTTTTTCGGCTATGATCAATATTAATATATTTAACATTAAATCAAATCACACAACAAAATTGTCACTCTTGCTTATTAGCGCCATTACGCGTGTGCTCAATATTACTGGAATAGAAGCTGGACACATGGAGTCATCTCTTTGGAAGGCCTTCCAGGAACTGGAATGAAGACAGCACAGCAGTAAGTGATTATATTTTTTAGTGTCGAAATTCGCTTATAAAATATATTAACAATAATAATTTCTTAGTGCATAAATTTAGTGCTAAGTTTTGAGCGGAGCTGGTTTTTAGTAATCATATATTTTTATTTAGGGAAATTTCTACCCTTTTAGCTTAATATTTATCGGCCAACTTAAATGCTTGTAAAATTAAAATAAACATAATCCACAATAATTCTAAAAAATTAAATAAAATATAAAATTCTAATTTCGATTTACAGTCCGCTATGCAAACCAATTTTAACTGGGCAAGAAGTAGACATTTTTAAAGAGACACCAAAATAAATAATTCTTATAAATTAAGTGCTGATTCCAGAATTACTATTTTTAAGGATTTTTTATTAGGAGTGTATTTTTGGAAACTTACCTAAGATGTCTCCTTGGGTTACTGTATTCAAGAAACTCAAAGAATTACACTCGACACCATTGTATGCATCAGCTGGATCCAGAGATTTAAGCAAGTCTCTTACGTGACGGATGTGAATTCGCGCCTCGCGCATTGTGTAGGGTTCTTCCACAACTTTGATAATGGAACCTTCCTTTAGACCTGTCAAAACACTTAAGTCAGTACTTATTTCATAAGTGACTTATGGACAAATCAATGACACTTCTGAATCAATTTTTAGCTCACACTACTACTATACTATAGTAGTGTGAGCTATGGTGATCCTAATTTTTTCGAGAAAAAAAAAGTTGCTCCGATTTAAAAAAAATTTATATATCTTTGCGTTTCACATGATTTTGAAACTTTTTTGTCTTGCTGTCTGTCTGTCTGTATGTCTGTCTGTAACGACCAACCCGCATAACTCAAAAACCGCTTGTCCGATTTAAATGAAATTTGGTACCTAGGCTGAGTCTTGGGCCGTGGTGGTCCCATTAAAAAATGAACGAAATCCACCGAACGCAAGTCACATAAAAGGGTGGGGGTAGATTTCAAAAATGAGAGTTTATGTGAAAATATGGCGTATGTGATATCAAACGAAAGTTAATTAAGTCTGGAGTTAAACAAAAGGAATTTTAAGTTATTTAAAAAAAAGGGTGGGGGTAGATGTCAAAAATTAGAGTTTAAGTGAAAATATGGCGTGTATGATATCAAACAAAAGGTAAATGAGTCTGGAGTTAAACAAAATACATTTTAGTTTTTAAAAAAAGGGTGGGGGTAGATTTTAAAAATTAGAGTTTAAAGCAAAACATGGCTTGTATGGTATCAAATGAAAGGTAATTGAGTTGCATAAAATATATTTCAGTTTTTAGTTATATTAGCTCACACGTACACTATAACTACGGTACTTAGTGTGAGCTTAGGTGCCCATAGATTGGAAGAGTATTTTTAAGGCTTTGATTTAAAAACCATTACTTAAGAAAATCAATCTAACCTAATCTAACTTATACAGGGTGCCCCAAAATTCCGAGTCCACCCAAATATTTTCCGAAGTATTGAAGATAACTGAACCATATTTGGCAGTGATCGATAACAACAAGAGATGTATTATATAGGGGCGGTCAACTTAAGTGTTTTAAATTCAAACCCCCTATCGAGTGACAACTCGTTTTGAATGTCTTTCAAGAACTCACATTTTGACAAAACTGTCGATTGTCTACGTCAAATCTGTCAAAAGCTAAGCCAAACTTTTTTAGTTTTTGTCAAAATGTTGTTGGCTTTTCAAAGATCTTTTAAACAAGATATCACTAAATAGGGTTCTTGTTTGAAAATAACAAACTTGTTATTTTGAGAAAAACTAAACAAATTTAGGTTTGGCAGTCCATAGCTTTTGACAGATTTGACGTATCGACAGTTATGTCAAAATGTTAGTTTTTCAAAGATATTTAAAACGAGGTGTCACTCTATAGGGGTTTTAATTTTAAAAAACCGTTGACTGTCCCTATGCCTCCCCCTAATGTAGGGGCAACACACCCGATCTTCCATAAAATAGATCTCTTGATGTTATTTATCACTGCAAAATATGGTTCAGTTATCTTCAAAAGTTCAGAAAATATCTGGGTGGACTCGGACTTTTGGGACACCATGTATAATTTAACCAAATGGTCCTAACGTAATTTATTTTTCCTTAATTTTTTTGGGAAATTGAAATCGGTGTTAACCTAACCTTTATCAACTAATGGCAAAAAAAGAAAAAAGTCAGTGTCTGGCGAGGTTAGGATACGCTTCTGACCAATTGATCATGGTTAGAATAACATCAATTTCGACCTTCCAAAAGGAGGACAGGGTAGCTAATTAAAGTTAGGTTAAGACCCCTTGGTCGAACTTTATAGGTCAGGTAAAATCAATTATCAAAAAATGCTTTTTGAAAAAAATGATTTTCAAAAAAAATGTTTTTTAAAAAAAATTTATTCAAAAACTTGTTTGAAAAAAAATTACACACAAAGAAACGACAACAGGCGTAAAAACTGGATAAAAAAGGGTTTTCTGGTAATTCATTTGTAACTGTTTTTTAAAAAGTTTTTCTACAACCAAAAAAAAATTAACTTTTTGTTTTGTAAAAACCCTATTTACCTTCAATATTTTTCAATTCGGCAAAATTATCAAGGGTGTTTCCATCCAACTGCAAAGAAAAGCAAGTCCTGTGACAGGTGTCCTCTCTATCCATTAACAATTGATGAATTTCTTGGACTAGCTCCATACTGCTGACCTGCAAAAACCATTATTCAAGACTTGGCCCAAACCAGTGACAAAGTTTACACAATTAAAATATATGAAAATTAACCAAGTTTTCATGGCTAATCGGGTAAAAGAAATTTTTGTTTATCTCATATTTTTCTGTAGGTAACTGGAAAGCTTAATAAGTGTTGACAGTTAACTGTTTCGTCCGTGTTGGAACTCCTCAGAACACTTTTTTCAAAAACTTGTTATTATGATTCTTTTAGTATTAAGTGAATATCAAAAGTGGTAGTTTTAGTATACCTGAATATCAAAAGAGTCCACACCAGGACTTTGTATTTTCACTGTAAATCCAATGTCTTGAATAAAAACGACTTCGTCCTTGTTCTTTCCATCTTGACTTTCATCCTTCTCTTTTTCTTCTTCATCTTTGGCAAGCTTGTTTTCTATAGGAAAAATATGTACAATTTGAGTGTAAATGAAAATGTATTAAAACAACATTTGTATCTGAAAAAGAAATGTCAAATAAGGTATTTACTGAGGAGAGACCAACTGTCATCATCACTTCATCTCCTTCCATTTGATGGTTAAGGTCGAACGCGTCCCTAAGCTACCTTTACCTATGAGGACTTGCCCGGGAAGCTTTTTCATAAGACTTTTTACCTTGTAAACTTACTTCCTTCAAATTAAAAAAAAATCCAGGGCTCAGGATATTTACTAGGAGCAGATTATATCTGTTTTCCTCACATCAAAATTAGCCTTAAAACTGAGGCAAATTGACAGTTGGTCTCTCCTTAGTAAATACCATATTACCCACATCTCCTTTCATTTTTAAACATAAGTCAAAAGATGAAGATTTATTTGGAGTTAAGTGTGATAAATGTAAAGCATCTTTTTGGAAAAATTGTGCATGTCTCAGAGCAATTTTGATAGTTTAACTGCTAACAACAAAAAATTGGTCTTTTTCTGTGATGAGTGCAAAAATGATAAAAATAAAATGCTTAATGAGATTAAAATGATCAACAAGAACATAAAGCAAAGGGAAAATAGTGAAGCAAGAAAAGAATCTATAATAAAAATATTAGAAAAGGATCTGGAATGTATGCAAGTGAAATGCACTGAAAAAGATGACAAAAATTTATAGCTTTCAAATGAATTAGAAAATGTTGACTCACAATATGATAATGAAATAGAAAACTTAAAGAAAGAGATAACAGCTAAAAATATGCATATGAAAAGAATTAAAAGAAACAAACAAACAACAAGAGTTAGAGCTTGAAGCAAATCATTTGAAGCAGAAATTACAAATCAAAAACAAACAATTGAGATACTTAAAAATTATAAATTGAAAAACTTAAAGGAGAAAATGGAAAGCTTGGTTCGGTTCAGTTTTTGAGACCAAAAAAAAAAACAGGTCATCATGTCTATAGTTTCCTTTGCCGCCCTCTTAATTTACCGTCCAGGCCCTGCTACTTAATAACCGAGGGGTGACCAGCTAACCCCAAAATGTGTACACCGATTGTGAAAATCCACAATTTTTTGCTAAGATTGTGAGGGATTGTGTACAGATTGTGAGGGATTGTAGTGAGATTGTGAGGGATTGTGAGAGATTGTGGGTGATTGGGAGGGATTGTGTAAAGATTGTGAAGGATTGTGAACAGATTGTGAGAAATGTGTACACTGATTGTGAGAAATGTGTACACCGATTGTGAGAGCTGTTCACCCCTCAGATGAAGTATATCAAGAGGAGGTGAATAAACTAATTAATACCAGAAAAGTAGGAGTAGGAGCTTGAAACTTAAGGTCAAAAATTTTTGCAGCCAAAAAAATTATAAAAGAATATTCTGATCATATCTACAATAAGGATAATAGAATAAAAGGTTTAAAAAATGAGCTGCAGGAACTTCAAAAAGAGAGCAAGAATATGAGAGAAACAATAAAATTCTTTGAAGTAGAAAACAAAAGGAATGAAATAGATTTTTATCAGGTTCTGTTTCCCATAGAGTCCACTTTTATTTTTATTTTAATATTTATTTTTATCTGTATAAACCTAGCATTAGTTAAAATATATTTTAAAAGAGAACACCAAATTATAAATTTTAATATAAAAAAAAAAGATTGAAGTGGACACCTAATTTTTTTCAATGTGATCCACTAAAAACAAGTATAAATAGGCTATAAGGGAAAAAGAATTGTTCATTACACTTGGACAAAGTGTCTTTCCTGCACTTAAAGTTTATCTGAACTCTGCCTGCTATTACATATCTAATGGATCATTCATACTCGTCTTTTGTCTTGGTTTAGTCATATGTCTTGTCATAAGAAAGTTAAAACCACTGTTTGGAGTGTTCATACAATGCTTTTGCTTTTGATTAGTCTTTGTCTTAAGAGTTGCCAACTTTTAATCCTTAGGAGAACGACTAAGACGAGTGACAGACATCAGCTGATGTTTGTTGTTTTGTTTTACAGGGCGTCTGAAGAGTGCAAGCGCGCGGTCGAAATTTTGAATTTACCGCAATTAATCATGTTTTTAACAGAAAATCTCAACATAACCTCAAAATTTTATTTGCTTTTTTTCTTTTTTGCTTTTGTTCTTTCGTGTCTGTGTTTTGTGCACAGATTAGCTTAAATAAGATCATTTTGTGTAGAAAATAACTTTTGAAGAGGGCCTTTTTATTGAAATTTAATTTTTTTTTCAGTGAGTTATGACTAAGACTAATCAAAAACAAAAGACTAAGACGAGTATGAACAATACTTTACTATTTCCTTCACAGTTAAAATGTCCTGGACTTGGCCCTACATTTTAAACAATGTCCTTAAATTCAGTTATCATTGTTCATCATGCATTGCCCCCTCTGTCATTCGTCTATGATTGCCCCCCCCAAAAAATGTCTATCCAACCTAGCCTGGCAACCCTAGTGATTGCATAACAACCTAATAACAAATTCAAAAGTTCATAATAGATTTATTTCACTATTTTTATTTAAAAACCTATTGTACTACTATTGTGTCATACCCGTGGCCTTTGCTCCCTCGTCGTCTGTGGGGTCCTCTTTTCTTTCTAAATTATGTTCCTCCTTTTTCGATTCCTCAACTGTGGCACCCTGGGCCATGTTTGCACTCAAATTTCCCCTTGATCTAACCTCAAAGACTGCTTCAAAATTTACGCTGATCACTTTTACAGCCGGACTAAATGTAACTTAAAAGGGGGCCTTGATTAAAGCCCGGGGGATTTTAAATCGAAAAACACGTGCTTTGGAAGGAACGGCTCCCCCACTATTTATTTTTTTTGATTGATCCACAGAACAATTGATGTACTTGTGCAAGGGGTTTGGGAAGACAAGGAGAGATTTGTTTTTAATCCCCGTTATTACGTAAATTGCCGGTTGCCGGGGTAGTTCATAAATTATGTGTTGAGGTCGCCAATTTAACGAATTATTTCTATTTTTTTCCTATTTTGCCCTGTAGTTTTGATTTCCCTTGAATCTTGAACATGGTCCGATATCGAAGGTATGACTTTCTCCAAAAGGTGAGGACTGGGTGAGGACTATATGATATATAAGATGTCAAAAAGAAAAAAAGCTCCGACCAGTCAGTCAGTAACAAATTTTAAAGGTACGTGGTTTGCACGGTCGATAGAATACCGTGGTTTGCA
Source organism: Aspidapion aeneum (assembly GCA_963576565.1). NCBI lineage: Eukaryota > Metazoa > Arthropoda > Insecta > Coleoptera > Brentidae > Aspidapion > Aspidapion aeneum. The sequence continues at coordinate 119,243,386 of OY755043.1, forward strand.
GCTCAAGGTGGACTTTCAGCCAAAAGTGCACAGGCCCGGAATAAAATTAATGATATTTTTTGATATTTTAGCATAAAACGTGTTTTTTAATTCAAGTACTTTTTTTCCACTTTTCATATTTCGCAGACGGAGGGCTTTAACGTAAAATGTCAAGATACGATTAGAAAAAAACGATTGGATGGAGTTTTTACAGATTGATTCTAGGGCAGGGCTAGACTTGCCAGATTGGGATGGCTAAATTTCGGGATACCAAACAAGGATTTCAACTAATTCCTGGGGAGGAAATTCTAGGAGTAGGGGAAAGTGTTCCAGTAGAGGCTTGACAAAACTGTATGCTAACATATAAATAATAAGTTATAGTAGCCCAGACATTTTAGGTGAAAAAACTGGGACACGACCCTTTATATTCTCCGCCAAATCTCCCTTAAGCTTCGGTGGATATAAGGCCCCAAATATCCTAAAAGATCGTTTTTTGCAATTTGCTCAAAAACGAATAACTTTTAAAAAAAAGTCATAAAGCAAAAAATACGCTACGTTTATACTATAAGAAAAAAACCAACCTTAAATATAGATTCTGTTCCATCAAAGAGTATGACAAGTCAAAAAACCGTCCAAAAAATCCCAATGCGCGCGCGCAATGCAGTACGAGGACTGTTTTAAAACGGTTTTGGTTAGATGGAACGACCAAATAACTGTCCAAAAACCGAATGCTGTTGGGGTCGTGATCGATTTACATCAGGCATGTGATCATATGCGAGAGAGTTAAATTCAAAGTCACGTGACTAAAAGAAAGGGTAGGTTTGGCCGTCTCGCGTAAAGATAAATCGAAGGCAACGTATGCATTCGAGAGCACGAAATTAAAGTTGCACACAGAAAGGATTACACAATTGTAGAGTGGAAAGGCTAAGTGATCTAAGTGCCAAATCGGCCAAAAAGCATTTTTGTAGGAAACTAAAAAAAACTGTACAATTTATGCAAGCGGACTTACAGATAACGTCATTTTAAATATGCCATATAGAGCATAAGGTGGGGAAATGACACTTAGATCTTATAGCCCCATATTGGCTGTGACACCTACATCATTTTGGGTGGAAAATCTAAAATATGTATATTTTGGCACTTATACATTTAGCCTGGCCACTCTACAATTACATAGGATTATCATAATATATTTTTAATTTTAGTTCTTAATGCAGATAAAATTACATTAATTTAATTTTTATTCACAAACTATAAACCACTATATAGTCTGCCTAATAAACTAAATATACCAAAAATTAAAACAAACTTGCATTGGCACATATTTTTGAGCGAAACTTGTGAAAAAATATAATTATAGAAATCCATAAAGATTATGTGATTTTATTCATTTTTAGGAAATAGAGATCGTGATACTTCTAAAATCCGGTTTCCATCCATGCATGCCCCACCTGATTCAAAAAACGCATCAGGTGATGCTGCATTTAAAACCGGTGCCAATACATGGGCCACGTTAAATCGGGGTGAGCATGCATGGAGACGCCAGGCTTCCAGGATGCAGTGACCCTATACCCCACCCGTCTAGGGCGCCATCTAGCCGCGCAGTCTCGTTATTTAATAGCCAGACCTCGTATCCTAGAAACTTTATCTAATTTCTTTTATAAACGGAAAGGACTAGGAGGTATAATAGTAATGTTGAGAATTTAACTTCATTTTTTACGAGTCGTTAAATACCGAGATGAATTCCATCAAAGGAGCATGCGCCAAAATTAACGTCAAAATGTCTAATTTAAATTATTGGCGCGAATACCGTCATTGGCGCGAGATCGAAGAGCTGAACGTATAATAAAAAATTCAAGGTATAAAATAATGGTCAATTCTAATTTTTAGGTATGATTTTATGTAGGTACCGGGTGGTTTTTTATAACCGGAGCACTCAGCAACTTTATCATTCAAAATAAATGGAGATTTTTGTGGTTAATTATGACAACTTTAAAAGCCAACATAATTTTTTTCTATCTGTCACCATGTACACGGTGTCCCAAATTCGATGTTTTTGGGGGGTTTCGGGTATTTCTAGAGGGGCTAAAAAAAACTGATCCCCCTTTGTGACACTCAAATTTCAAAAGAAGCTTAAAGGTGAAAATTGCATTTTGATATAGCAAGCCGTTTGTAAACAACGGGGTGTTTTTAAAAAGTCTGCATTTTGGGAAGGGGTCTATAACTTGTTTATTTATTATTTCTGTGAAAAAATTCTTAAGACACTTTTTTAAGAGGAATTCAACTGTTAAATTAAATTTTATTTGTCACATTTAGTTTTTGAGATGTCACATAAAATTATTTTTTTTCCCTTTATTTCTTTATATTTTTGTATTTTTTTTATTTTTACCACATATTTTAGTTTGCTTAATGGGTTCGGTTCGGTTTAATATAATAAAATTATAAAAATAAAAAAATAATAAAGAGGTGATTAAAAAATAAAAATAAAGAAAACAATAAAAAATAAAATATTGAGTGTGATACATCATTTTAAAGGAAATTTTAAGCTGATTTTAAAAACCGAATAAAAAAAGAGTTATTCTGTAAGAAAAATAACAACTTTATGCAACATCTTAAAAACCAAAAGAGATAAATAAAAACCGTTTACATCTGTCAATTCTTCAAGAAAAGATCTATAAGAAAGCTATTTACACAAAAAGAAAATTTTCATAAACAAAAAAGTTATAGACCCCCTCCCAAAATGCAGACAAAAACACTCCGTGGCTTAAAAACGGCTTGCTATATCTAAATGTGGTTTTCACCTTTAGGCTTCTCTTGAAATTTGCGCGTCGCAAAGGGGTGTTAGTTTTTTTTCTATCTCCCCTAGAAATACCCGACACCACAAAAAAAACAACGAATTTGGGACACCCTGTATAGGGTGTGACAATGAAATCGATTTTTTGAGAGGGAACACCCTGTATATTTTTGCATTTTAAGATTCGTCTTTTTTTTCTGATTTCAAAAATATACAATATCTATGTGCTGCGATTAATATTTTTTGAGGCATATGCAGTATTTCTTCTATATGATCTTATGCCTTTCACGTTTATTTTGTTTTGCCATGGGTGTATTGACTCTCAACTCCAATGTTTCTTCAAGTATTTCTTGATTGTGTTCGTATTTCAAATGATCACACAGATCCAAGTTTTTTGGGAAGGAGCATTTACATTCTAGGCATCTAAACATAAAAACACTTTCTGCATAGGAATACCTTTGTTTTTGTATGCCATGTTTACTTTGACAGTGCTTATTCAAATTAAATTGGGCACTAAATAATTTGTCACACAACTTGCACGTCACCGGCATTTTCACAGCACAAAAACGACGAATTTTCATCAAAAAGAACTGGAAATTATTAAAGTTTTGCTGTATAAAACCATACTGAAATATCTCTCAGTTGATTGGTGGGCAGAAGTGACAGATCAACGCTTGCGCACGTCTTGGAATTCATCTCGGTATTTAACGACTCGTCATTTTTTGACTGTTGTCTTTAATAACGCTGATTTTAAATAGAAAAACGCAATTTTGAGAAATAAAATGTATTTATATTACAGGTATCATTAATTTGCTTACATCTAGAATTAAGGAGCATGGCCGAAAAATCTGTTAACTAAATGTGAACAATTTTGACAAAATCGAGTAGGTTTTTTTATATCAAGTTTCTGAGTTTTTAACTGTTTTGCTCTATTTTTAGTTGTGGCTTCATCTAGAGTATGCTGTATGTTGACATATTTGGGTATATTATATCTAAATATGTCAACATACAGGGACTCTAGCTTCATTTTGTATAGATGCGCTACCCCTGGCGCTACAAACAAGCAATTTCATTAAAAAATATAGTTCATAGATTTTTCATATTAAAAAGTCGATTTTAGAATTTTTGTCAGTTAACAGGTTATTCCGCCGAGGTAACATAAAAAATTAAAATCGTTCTCTTGTTCTAACATTTGAGCTTTCCTAAATAGTGAAATTGACGAAAGCTGTTGTAAAAATTTGGTGCATGAAACTTTACATTTTATATTTACTATTTGGAAATAGTGACAACTTAAAACTTTAAAAAAATAGATTAATTGTTTGAAGTTTTATTTACAAATATCTACAGGTTGATTCCAAAGTTGGGGTTTTATTTTTGACTGTGCATAGAACTCATTAAAACAAAGAACTTTTCTTAGTAACATTTTGTAAAATACCGAAAAATAAGATAGGTGCATGTAGATACATAAATCAAATGAAAAGTATTTGTTAATACAGACACCAAAACTAAGGGAATATAGAATTATTAGGGACCTATTGCAATAAAGCCAGGCACAAATTGTGCTGGGCACTATATTGACAGTTTCACATTAAAAACTGACAGTTGATCTTTCAAAATTGACATACCAAAATCGAATTTACAAATCCAGTCGTTTATTTTTCATTAATAGTGGCGTCACTATTAATTCCGGCTCTTACAATACACAATGGCCTAATTTTAAAAGAAGACAGCTGTTCTTATACTGCGAAACTGTCAATATAGTGCCCGGCACAATTTGTGCCTGTCTTTATTGCAATAGGTCCCTATTGAAATAAAGCCAGGCAGGGCTATCAAAATGGACGGGCCACGATCCTCCACTTTGTTGACGTCACATCCGGGGCTGATTTTTTTTTATGGTCACGTTACGACAGCTGATTGTCTTTAAAATATTGAAGTTGGAATGACGGTTCATGGATATTTGATTTTTTTTTAAATAAAGCCTTTTTTGAGATTGTTTTTACTTTATTCTGGCAGAACAATTTTTTTTTAATGTCTAGTAAGCCCTAATTTTTTATAGCCGCTTCAATAGCTCACACAAAAATTAAGTTTAAAGCAGAAGTCAATGTGACAATCACATATGACAAAGTCAAATACATGTCAAATATAACAGTTGGCATGTGGTACATGGCGGGTAATTTGAATTCAAAATAAAGAATGCTAAATCTTGAAGATTTTAACCTTTTAATCATGTTGCTTCCTTACAATCCTTTGGTGGAATATCGGGATGGTGTCTGATAATATTTCACTGAAATTTTGCGGAAATCTGTAGTGCCATTTTGAAAATATCATAAAAAAACGTCTGACCTCCCATAAGACCCAATGTAAAATTCAGCCCCGGGAGAACAGCTGATTTTTTCAGGGTCGTGGCCTCTATTTTTGTGTTGGCCTTGACTAAATCAATGTAATTTATTTTTCAGAATTTTACAAAATGTTACTAAGAAAAGTTTTTTGTTTAAATGAGAATCACCCTGTATAATGGCACTTTAAAGCTGTATCTTTTAAAGCTATACTACAGCTTACTCCCTCTACCAGTAACGTATGGATTGCGAAAGAAATATCAAATCACTTTTAAAAATAAACTGTCGCATCAAAACAATAACAATAGCAATGACAAAAAAGTAAAACAGAAAACATATGAGAATTCAGGTTATAGTAGAGTAAATTTGTAGGGTATTTCAATAAAAAGCTGCAAAAAGGGTATATTTTGTTACATTTGGCATGTTAGTAGCTAACATTAAAAGCTAAATTTTTAATCGAGGATCTCCTGATTTCCGGCATCGGAATCCAAGATGGCGGCTGTCAAAATTAAGAAAAAAAAAGAATTCCCTGTTTTAAGACAAATTAAATTAATTTTGATAAACTTACTTTAAGTGGGACCCACTTAATTCAAAAATGTAAAAAATAATTACACCTGTCACTTTAAAACAAAATGGCGACTATATTTTAAAAAAATCGTTTTTCTTTGATATTTTCTTTATTTTTTGCGCGATATTTATTTTTAATACCTCATATTAAAGCCACTGACCAGCTCTTTAAACCTAATGAAAAAAAAATATTAGTTTCTCAGCCGACACAAGGATGGCGTTTAATATGTCAAAAATAAAAGAGACCTTTATAACCTGTAGACCAAATTAAATAAAAAAAAATTTTTTTTTGGATTTTATCAATAGTAAGCCAAGTTTTGTAAAAATTTAAAAAAACTTACAATTTGACATTAAACATTTTAAGATGGCGGCCGAAGTTCAGATAAAAAAGTTATTTTTTTGTTCTTGTTTGACAGAACTAGTATTGCCGTGTAATATATCGATTTATACTAAATAGGGGTCGCCGATTTTAAATATTTCATCATAATAATAAAAATTAAATCAAAACAACATTATCTTCTAGGTTTGGTAATTTTTTTTACCAAGATATGTAAAAACATTTTTGTTTATTTTTTTGAAATTTAACAAAAAAAACTGGAAAAAACAAGACATCTCGGTAAAGAAAACACAGATATTTTAAAAATGTTAAAAAAGTTGACATATGTCACGTACCGGGTGATTTGATTAAATTGACCATATTTTACTTAATAGCTATCTCCGTTAATATTAATCTAACAGTAACGTTTAAATAAGCAAAGTTAAATAATTTTTTCTAAATCATCAGAATCTGATGTTCAAAATGACATATGTCATACACTTGTCAAACTTTTGACATATGGTTTATTTTTTTAAATAAAACACCCTATATATATATATATATATATATATATATATATAATTTTTTTAGTTGATAAGAGTCGTTTTTCTGATTTCAAAAATATATAGTTGACATTAGACCAGCCGTTATAGAAATATTTGCATTTTAATAACCTAAATAAACAATAAGGACGTTGCAATTTTGTTAATGAATATAATTTTTAAAATGCAAATATTTCAATAACGGCTGGACTAAATGACAACATATTATATATTTTTGAAATCAGAAAAAGGAGCCCTATCAATTAAAACATTATCTACAGGGTGTTTTATTTTAAAAAATAAACCATAGTTTGACAAGTGTATGAAATATGTCATTTTTGACATCAGATTCTGATGATTTAGAAAAAATTATTTAACTTTGCTAATTTAAACCTTACTGTTAGATTAATATTAACGGAGAGAGCTATTAAGTAAAATTTATTCAAATAACCCGGCACGTGACATATGTCAACTTTTTTGAAATATTTAAAACATCTGTATTTTGTTTTCTCAGTTTTTTTTACTTTTTCGGCCACCATCTTTAAAAAATAAATAAATTCTACTTTTTTTGTACATTACAATTTAAAACTAATTAAGATTAATATAAAAGTACATATCTTGGTAAAAAGATTTACTAAACGAAAAAGATACTGTTGTATTTATATCTTGACCGCCGCCATCTTGGATAATAATAGACATATGTCATTTATTATGAAATATTTACAATCGGCGACCCCCATTTAGTATAAATCAATATATTACACGGCACTACTAGTTGTGTCAAACAAGAATAAGAAAATTACTTTTTTATCAGAACTTCGGCCGCCATCTTAAAATGTTAAATGTCAAATTGTAACTTTTTATAAATTTTGACAAAATCTGGCTTACTACTGATAAAATCCAAAAAATTTTTTTGTAAAAATTTAATTTGGTCCACTGGTTGTAAAGGTCTCTTTTATTTTTGACAAATTAAGCGCCATCTTTGTGTCGGCTGGGAAACTTATTATTTCATTTAAGCAGGTTTAAAGAACTGGTCAGTAGCTTTAATATGAGGTATTAAAAATAAATATCGCACAAAAAATAAAGAAAATATCGAAGAAAAACGATTTTTTTAAAATATAGCCGCCATTTTGTTTTTCAGTGACAGGTGTAAAATTCTTTTACATTTTTAAATTGAGTATATCCCACTTAAAGTAAATTTATCAAAATTAATTTGATTTCTCTTCAAACAAGGAAATCATTTTTTTTCTAAACTTTGACAGCCGCCATCTTGGATTCTGAGGCCGGAAAATCGGGGATGCTCGAATGAAAATTTAGCTTTTGGTGTTAGGTACTACTATGCCAAATATAAAAAAATATACCCTTTTTGCAGCTTTATTTTACAAATTTACTCTACTATTTGTAGACAGTGGTGATTCTAAGGTCACTCATGGTCAAGCATTGCCTTTACGATGAGTGTCCTTAGGTGATTCAAGTCAGGGTTTGTATATACGGTGTATTTTAGGTAAGGGCATTAATTTAAAGAAGTCAAAAGTCAAATACCAATTACCTCTGTAATTGCATTATGCAAGAACTACTGCCGAAACTTTAAAAAATGCATCGATTTTGCGACATTTCTATCTATCAACCCCTAGCGTAAATATCGCTTATAACGATATCGGTTATAGCGACGACATACTCGTATTAGTAGTAGTAGTAGTGGGGGGGTTGACCCGCAGGTCTGACAAGTAGGCGAGAGTAGGCCCTTTTTGCCATGCCCCAAGTCTGTCCCTTAACCCACTCTCTGCACTTCCCTTTGATGGTCGGGTAACTCATTGGGCCTATCTGTTCTCTTTACAAAGTCCAGTAAGTCTGCCCATTTGAGCATGTGCAGTTCTTCCTCGCTCAGAGATGGCGCTCCGAGTGCCTGTTGTCTCATCTTTGCGTAGGCCTCGCATTCTGCCACGAGGTGTCTTGATGTCTCTTCTTCCTGTCCACAGGCTGGGCAGGTAGCGTCATTCTCGACTCCTATACCGGTTATGTCCGGTTAGAGTACCTATCAGCAGTCCGAGGTCTTTTCGTGTCCGTCTCAGCATCCATCTAATTCTGGTCGTTTTTGGACGGTTTACGAATTCTCTGGTCTGTCTGCAACCCGTTCCTGTTTCCCAGGAGTTTATACTCGTATTAAGTTCCCGACCGAGTTCTATCGTATACCCAACAAAAAAAAATACGTTAAAGGTAATGCCAGCCAAAAAAAAAAGTACGATTTTTAAAAGGATATTTGTGCTCTTTACGGAGTAGCTCAAAAGGTTTTAAACCGCTACGCACTTGTTTTCGTCCTATACTTATTGTTCTAAAATTAAAAAATACATAATATTCACTGCCTCATTTGGTATAACGAAATAACAGCAGGTTAGATTGGAGAGAACCAATCCAACTAAGAAAAAATAAATCCAAAATGCTATTCTTTTACAGCTCATGGATTTGATTTTTTCAGTTAAAAAATCTTATAAACAAAACGAAGCCGAAGTCGAAGTGATGGCATCATAAATGAAGGTATTGTTCAAAGGTTTGTACTGGTGAGTGATGACTTTAATTACTTCTTGGGCGGCGCAACCTCCAAGGATCGACGACACGGAGTGAAGTTCAGCACCTCCATACCTAAGGGGAAGGGAAACTTAAGGCTTGGGTTCACTAGAAGGTTACTTGTGAAAGTTTTTCAGTAGGTATACAAGGGCTGCCTTTTATGTATGTAATTTGGACATGCTATCCGGAACTTGGTTGGTTGACCTGACGTAAAGGTATTAGGACGTCAACCTAGGAAGTATGTGGTGCAAACGATTTATGTTTAAGATTAAGACACGTTTGTAATCACATGCTTCTATAAAACCAATCAAGAGCGGATAGTCGGGGTTCAGTTCAGTGAGTACGCTAAGTACGTAAGTTCTCAATAGTCAAGTATAGAAACAGTAAAGAGATTCTGATCGAGAGCTGAACCCGACCTACACGTGAATAATATTTGTATCAGAAAACTGGGCCAGACAGTAGTGATAAGTGTGTAAGTATCTTTGTACTTAGTATTAAATAAATCCTTAAACTATCTCACGATCATCTTTATTTGAGCGCAACAAGAACATACATAGTAACGACAACCCCCTCGTGACAATATTTTGCATATAGGAACATAGAGGGCGATACTGATCGAATGTCGTTACTAAAACGTAACCTCAATCTTTACCTAACCTAAATTTAAAACGTCAGTGCAGTACATATCGCACACCCGCTGAAAAAGAGTCACAACTCAAAAATCGCCGTTATTGAGATAAACCTGCCGCCATCATCGAAATAACTTGTACTTTCTTCCATAAAAGCGTCACATTTATGTTTCGACAATTCACCGCGAGATAGCGATGTGACTCTTTAATTTTGTCCAGTTTAGCTAAGGATGCGTTCCTTTACAGTGTCACTTTTGACTTTATAACAGCGTGAACGTGGAGTTTCATCCTGAAAAGAGTCACATTTCGAGTTGTGAAGGTTTTCGTGTAAACTATTGGTTAAATCTGACACATATAACAAGTAAAATACTGTTCTTCTTTGTTTTGTGACGTTTTTTTCGAATTGTTCAGTGTACTTAGAATTAAGAATAAGAAAAAAATATTTTGAATTTATTAGAGAATAATCACATTCCCAGTTGTTATTCAGCATTTGATAACTCGTTGTAAAAATAAATGCAAATTTTTTTCTTTATTTGTTTTCTTTTTTTATATTATTTACCATCCTGCGTGACATCCTGATTTACAACGTCATGATGCCTTGTTCTAAAAGTGTCACAATATCGAATTTTTGTCTTTTTTTTTTACTAAAAACGATAAAAATAATTTTTTTTGAGAAACGTACTGCACCAATTACGTTGAGTTAATAGGTTCCTGTTGATATAAAATAATAATCGTAATTTGTCATGTAAGTGAAAAATGAATCTGTCTAATGAACTAAATTCTTTAACAGCGATTTTCTCAAAACAATGTTTTTTGAGTTGTGACTATTTTTTAGCGGGCTTGGGCTATAATTTTTTACAACTTTGAAAGGAAATTATCTCAACAAGAATTGGTTTGAGTTGATTTCGCCACCACAACGCAAACATTTTAGGTTTTATTAGAGGTTTATAAATAGATTTCCGCCATTCTTATATGGTTCTTCATTTAAGCGTTATAAGAGTGGTATAGGAGTTCCAAGAACGTTCTCGCCACTTCGCTATAAAACTTTAGGTTTTGTAATTTGCTAGCCGCAAACTTCTAGCAACTGAAAATACTCATAACTTGATAATTAATTTACCGATTTAAAAAAATATATATTTTAAGTAAAGAATCAAATTACCTTTTAGACAAGGTATCACTCGCCCGCTTTTCATTAAAAAATTTAAAGGTATCAGTGACCTTATAGTCTTAAGGCAACATTACGGTAATGAGGGGTAGACTAAAAAGTAACTGCAATGTTACCATTAATTATAGGTTTTACTTCAATTCAATATCTGAAACTCCTGAAGACTAAGAGGAGTTGCAAACACTATAAACATAAACACACATAACTCCGTGAGTATTGAACCGATTTTATAACTTTTTATTTTTTTTGATTAGAGAATTAAAATATCTTTTAAACAATGTATCACGCAACCTTCCTTCTCATTTAAGAATTTAAAGTTGTTAGTGACCTTATGGTCTTACACTCACACCACGGTTCAAAGCAATACGTCAGAAAGTAGTAAGGATACCATTTAACATGCTTTTTGTTTGAAGTTGATATCTAATTCCGTTCAAAAGTTAACAGGGGGGGATTTAACGTCCGCACTGTATATAAATGACTGCGCTGGATTAGCAGTTTCCATGGAACAAGGCTTAAAAATGCAAAGACAGCTAATTGGGTATTTGACAAATTTTAGAAAAGAGTTTAGAATGATACATAGATCCCTAATTTGCTACGTAAAATTATTGAAATAGTATATTTTATCATGACAACATTTAAAATCAAGTTTTTTAATTTCCGATTTGAATTTGCCGCTAAAACGCTCATTTCTAGCATGGCGTTGCAATGACGTCACAGCGCAGTAAACTCGCGGACAGATACACGGCATTGAAGTGTTTATTTGTTTTTAGTCTGTGTTTTTACTGTTTTTTATGTAAAAAAAATGTCCTATAAGTGGTGTGCAGTGCCTCAGTGTTCGAATACTAGCATAAAAACACCTGAAAAACTATTTATTCATGTGCCTACAGCAGTAAAAGAACGGAAAAAGTGGCTAGAACTTGCTCGAAGAGACCCAAGGGCCTTATCTAATACATCTTCACTTTACATTTGTGATAATCACTTTGATGTGAGTATAACTAAATTGTTTCTATTAATTTTTCTCACGTTGTCTATAATATATATAACTATTTCGTAAATGACGATAAAATTTTTGAGGTTATGTTTATTACAAGGGGTGAACAACTATAATAGGCAGAAAGGTGTACAAATTTTTAGGCGGTGCTAGGCAGTTATTAGGCAGGACTAGGGAGTACGTCTAAATGCAGGGTTAGGCAGTGCACATGCAGGCTAAACGTAGGACTGAGCAGTGCATATGCAAGTGCAGTGCATAGGCAGTACCTACGCAGGACTATGCAGTGTAACCTATGCAGTAGAAAGATACACCACCAATTAATAGATATTAAAAAGCTCACTGCATAATAATTTTGGTGTTTTGAAATTTGTTATGAAGGGTCATAAGAATTCTTTGAAACAAAATGTATTTAGAAAATTTTGTTTTAAAAAAGCAATTTTTGATTGTTTCTTAATGCTTAAAATAATAATGATTGGGTATTTAATTGAATCTATTGTAAGTGGCATATTAAACAAAAAAGCAAAACATGTAACCTAACCTCAAAATCTAAATGAGTAAAAGTAGACGAAGAATATCGTAAAAAACCTTTCAGTTATATACAAAACAACTCATCGAATACTTACATCAACATTTTAACGTTTCTAAATTCCGCAGAACAAAAATCACTGTTGTTGGCAAAGAAGCCTGCCACCATAAAGGAATTCAGCATTGGCAAGTTGGAGCTATCGGCTCTAGAAAATCCGTTTTCCATTGAAAATGTTTTTTATAAGCAAAACACAAAATAAAATCTAATTTAGGACGATAATTCGCACTTTAAACCAAAGCATACATTACCATCCATAAGAAAATAACACAGAAAATAGGTTCGTTCGAGGCGTTTACTGTTTTGTGACGTCACTCGCAGCTGATTGGTAGACCGCCTGTTTTGAATCACGTGGCTAATTGTTTTAATTCAATGAATTTATTTAATTAAAAGAACTATGAATTTGAGAAAAAATAAACAAAAAAGTTTGTTTTTAGCATTCCCAAGACCTAAAGAGGTATCTAAAAATAAATTTATATTTATTTTTTACTACTGTCAAAACCCTATTATGAAGTGATGGAATTTTATGAGATAATCGTCCCTCGGAAGAAATTGTCTAAAAATGGCAGTCTTATTTGGAGCAACTCCATCTCTAGCAATTCCTCGCTACGACGTCATACTTATCGTGATTTCTATTGTAATTTTGGAGCTGGATACCAGATGTCACTCACCTACATACTTCGTGTACCCGTTCGTCTCTAACAACATGCGAAGAACCCCATTCTGCTAACAGTTTGCTAATTATTCCTTTTAACTTTAACAAGTCAGGCTCCACTTGGTCATCCAATTGGCCAGGACAGGTGTTGAATTCACTAATAAATCTGTTAGATAAAGAAAAAGAAAGTGTTAGTAGTAGTAGAATTGGTGGGGAGACCATTTTTGGTCTAGCAACTAGGCACACGGCGCGCCCTTTTCGCAAACCCCGATTTGTATGTACAGGGTGATTTTTTATAATTGCAAGATCGCTATAACTCGGTTAATATTGGGAGTAGAAAGTTCAAGCAAAAACTATTCGGTTTGGTAAATTATGGCCACTTTAGGCCCACCATTAGTATTTTTTTATAGGTTATAATATACAGGGGGCGACAATTAGATCAATTTTTTTAAAGGGAACATCCTATATATTTTTTTATTTTTAAGTTCCGCAAAAAATTAGCTTTACAGATATATGTAACACTATGGCTCTATCTTTGTTAGTTTTCGAGATATTGACGATTGAAATTCCGAAAATTAGCAAATTTTAAATAGGTATACTGTTTTGACACATAGAATACACCTCCTGGTCACTATGCAAAATAGTTTTGTGAAATATTTATTATGATATTTTCCCCCAAAATAAAGTTTCTAGATCCACCGCTGCAAATTAAGGTTTATCAGAAGGTAAAGTTTATTTATATAATCTAAACTCTCCTCATAAGGTCACTACACAAATTTTTTTAAAGTTTATTTACTTTTTTAGTAGTGACCTACTGTCATATTTAAAAAATCGGAAAAGAAGTTGAGTTCTATAATTTCAGAAACCGAACAATTTTTTTTTCTTAGCTTGAAGTAATTTTAGCATCTATAGTTTAATCATCCAGAGGAGTGAAAGAATGGTGTCCAGTTGTTGTTTGTTTGAGATTTTAATGTAAAACAAATCATTTCACAGTACCTCCAAACGCATCACATGGGCTTTTAGCATGCGTTAGTTTTGTACTTAGTTTTTTTAATGCCCAGTGGCGTATGTATAAATTTTCCAAGGGGGTTGGGAGAGGGGGCTTGAGTAAAAGCAAAGTCCTGGAAAACCATTTATTTCTTCTTTCAGAAAAATTCAATCTTTAGGAGAAGTTATTTAACGGTTTTGGAAAGATTAGGCCTCCAACCCCCCTCCCTCCTGCGTACGCCACTGTTAAACCTGAACCATTTCATTTACCAAAGAAACAAACTAATTAATGTCCGTGTCTCACCAAAATTTTTTTCTTAAAACTGAAAAAAAATTTCCGACAGTGTACGAAGATGGGACTTGAACCCACAAACTAGGATCTCACGCAAAACAGTATGTGGCTATAAATAAGATCCCCTAACGATGATTTTTATACATAATTTTTTTTCCTTTTGCGACTCAATAAAAAAATTTGATTTTTTACATGCTTTAACCAAATAGCTTAAAAGTTGATGTTAAAATGACAGACTCAGATTTTTTATTTTACTTTTATTTAGACGATACATTATCAAGTAAAACAACGCACAAGCGAAGTTTTAATAGACAGATAGACATGACGATTTTTTTAGTCAAAAGTTGCCAATTCTGAGGTTTTTGCGGTTTTTCCAATTTTTAAAAATTTTGTTTTCTGAAAGCAATAGACCTAGAATTTTTTCTTTTGCCTTGTATGATAGTCAAGTCACTGAGCTTTAATGTGCGTATACACTTTTTTTTGATGGACCATATTCCGCACCGGTGTAAATGTTTAAAAATCGAGAAAATCATAAAATTTATTATTTTTTTAAAACTATTTTTGCCATGTCAAAAAAGTGAGGTTGATTTTTTTTTCTATATAGGATTATCCAGCCAATATTAAAGATTTCTTCCGTCAAATTTGTTTTTACATAAGATTTAATACAATAGAAATAAAAAAGGCCACAACTGATTTTCTTTTTTTTTAACTTTTAAAGTGGCCTGTAAAATACGGGAGGCGACATTAAAAATTAAAATTTGTTAATTTGGTATTCACTAATACATGTTATCAAAATTTGGATTTTTTTCGTGACATGGCAGCTACCCCCATTGGATGATTTGGCGTGGAATTACTCTATAGCATAATCATGCTGTATATAATAGTTGTATTTAAGCAATGTAATATTCTCAGGATCTTCCCTACCTTTCTAAGCCACGCAGTATCACATAATAAAACATCAAGCTGTCTGGATCCTCCAGATAGGATGACAAATCCAAATTTGTTTTTTCATACTCGTCCGCTATGCAGGCCCCCCTTATCACATGTAATTCGCTAGAGTGTTTACAGAAGTATTTGACCTAGAAAATAAAAGCAGGAATTTTAATTTTAAATTAAACATACAGTCAGGGTACCCAGTTCAAAAAAATAGTGAACTATACATCTGTCTGTCAAAATATTTTTTCTTATATCTTTACATTATAAATTTTGACAGAAAAAAATTACACCGGCAATTTAAAAAGTACCTGACTGTACAGGGTGTCCCAAATTGGGCACTTTTAGGAGGTTTAAGGTACTTCTAGGGGAGAGAGAAAAACTGACCACGTATTGCGAGGCCTATATTTTAATTAATTTTCGAATTCGTCATTGAATTCTTCTCAAAATGATGTATCATATGTCATAGTTTGATTGAGCGGTTTAAGAGATATTCAGCTTTTTCACTTATTTCTAGTGCGCTATGATTTCCTGCTGAGGAAGGTCAAGGCACTCCAGTATTTTTATTATTATACACAGTCGCAAATATAGTAAGGCAGGTTTGGAAAAATTATAATTCAGCTGACGGCCCCCAAAGCCTAGTTATAAAAAGTTTTAAAAAAATGAAACATATTTCAAAATAAAATTAAAACGCTTTTGTGCAAAATAATTTCATATCAAAGCGTAATGTCAAATTGTTTAAACAATTGAAAACAATGACAAAACGCCAAGACACAAGGCCAACTTGATTTGCATAGTATAAGACAACAAAACTATAGGAGCATTGAAGTAGCATTTGATCGCAAGGCTTTCACGTTAATGGCGCATGACGTCATTCAACGCACACTAGACAAAAATAAAAAACTTTAATTATCTCCGAAACCGCTCAATCAAACTATGACATATGATACATCATGTTGAAAAGAATTCGAAAATTAATTAAAATATAGGCCATTCCATAAGAAAAAATGCAACTTTATGTCATATCTCAAAAACTAAAAGTGACAGTTAAAATTTAATTTAGCGGTTGAATTCCTCGTGACAAAGTCTATAAAATTGCAATTTACTCTAAATCAATATTTCCAATAATAACGAAGTTATAGACCCCCCTTCAAAATGCAGACT
Source organism: Aspidapion aeneum (assembly GCA_963576565.1). NCBI lineage: Eukaryota > Metazoa > Arthropoda > Insecta > Coleoptera > Brentidae > Aspidapion > Aspidapion aeneum. Next base: position 119,259,884 of record OY755043.1, read on the forward strand.
TTTCAAAAAGCCCCCGTAGCTCAAAGACGAGACGATATTTCAAAATGCGGTTTTCACTATAAGTCTTCTCTTGAAATTTGAGCCTCGCAATGCGTGGTCAGTTTTTCTCTGTCTTCCCTAGAAGTACCTTAAACCCCTCAAAAGTGCCCAATTTGGGACACCCTGTACATACTAGGCGTGGTAGAAACTAGAGGCCCTCGATATATTTGACAATTGTCAAATGTATCGAGGGCGTCTACTAGAAACTAACCGAACTATACAGGCTGTCCCGAAATTAGACGTCAATATTTTAACCACTTATTCTACACATTTTTCAAACAGAAAAGACGCATTTTAAAATAATAAAATAGAATATACTTAATACCGGTTAAAATTGTTGGCATAATGTTTATATATAGTTTATCGTTCTTTACAATAGGAAAGTGGACCCTTTTTTCTATGGGCATGTAGTCCAAGTAGCCTAAAGGTAAACCCGGTCAAACAAAATACGTAATATGATGTCATACGCCTGTTGCCACGTCTTGAGAAAATTGTGGAAAAAGGGATCGTTCATAAATTATGTTGTTTAAATGAATTGTTATCGAATCAAAAATGCACAGCACAAAACGACGCGACACGGTCTAATAAGCGCAGGACAAAATATCGCGCAGATTAAATAGCCTAACCAAGCCAAAGCACTATATATTTTGCAACTGGTATATATTTTGCACAAGTTGAACTTTATTTATTAGACATCAAACAAGTTTCATGGCTAAACGGGCAAAAAGGAGTTTTTTGTTTCCCTTATATTTTTCCGTGGGTAGCTTGAAAGCTTAACCTCACGGGGGTCCAAGATCTAATGGACACCTAATAAGTGTTGACAGTTAATCGTTTCGTCCTTATGGGACTCCTCAGAACACTGCTGGTCAAGTGACAAATCTTGCGAAGTTAATCAGACGGTTTTGTCCCTAATTAAATGTAATTAGTGAGCGAACTATAGCAAGAGGCGCCATCTACCGAGATACGAGAGAAACAAAAAACCAAAAGCAGGGAAAAACACTGCTATACAATATCGATCAATGAAAAGATCGAATGCAAATAAAAGAAAACAACTATAGTCCGTGACCTACGACAGCTCTTTGTCTTTTCAGGCCGGATCAACACATTTTGCATTTTTACCCGTCATCAAGACAGTGAGCGTCAATCAACGGAATTTTTAAGCCAAATAATACTAACAAACGTGAAATTTCATACCCGTGAATTTAAAAATCAAACAAGTTTCATGGCTAATCGGTCAAAAAGGAGTTTTTTGTTTCCCTTATATTTTTCCGTGGGTAGCTTGAAAGCTTAACCTCACGGGGGTCCAAGATCTAATGGACACCTAATAAGTGTTGACAGTTAACCGTTTCGTCCTTATGGGACTCCTCAGAACACTGCTGGTCAAGTGACAAATCTTGCGAAGTTAATCAGACATATTATGTAATTAGTGAGCGAACTATAGCAAGAGGCGCCATCTACTGAGATACCGAGGAAAAATATAAGGGAAACAAAAAACTCCTTTTTGCCCGATTAGCCATGAAACTTGTTTGATTTTTAAATTCACGGGTATGAAATTTCACGTTTGTTAGTATTATTAGACAGAGGAGGCGGCAACAGCGAAAAACTACATTGTTTACCAACAAATGAATGAATGACCGCCGAGAACGGGATGGAACGAGTCCTCTTTATTTTTTCTTACTCTAAGGTTTGTACCTACTTCACTTTCCGTTATCGTATCCTGAGGTAGTCCCAAGTTCCTAGCTATCTGCGCCGCTCTCCTGAAAATAGCCTCCGCTTGGTGCTGCGCCTGCTTTTGATAGATGGTCTGAAGCGTGACGTAACTTATGGTGTCGGCCGCCATATCGGGCAAAGAGCCTTTGATTGGAAGAATGCCTTCTGACTGAACCTATCGGTATAAATCATCGACATGAAGGGTCCCACATAGCACAATAACGTATTTAACACGTAAAAAAGGCGTGAGAAAAAAAAACGTGGATTTTAAAAGTTGCTAGAAAAAAAGTTTATTTCGTATATGAAAACAAGCTTAATAGGCGATTCATTATCGTTATAAAAAACAACGTTGCTAAAAACTGCGTTTTAATAACGCCTTTATCAAATTAAAACAGCAATGTTTTTACGTTAGTTTCAAGTGATTTTTATCAACGTTAAAATCACATTAGATTCACGCCTTTTCTACACGAATTTTAAAACGCGATTTGCATGGCTTTTATACCGAATATTTTTGAAATTTTACTAGTAGCAACGCCACCTATTGTCGGGAGTTTTCACTTTGACGAAATCTATCAGGCAGTGCTTTGGCCTATAAACTCCAAAAACCTGTTAAGGGACTGATCCCTGATCCATGATCACAACGCATCTGTTATTAACCTGATAAAGACACATTAATATTCTGTTTAAGTGTTTACTGCTCAAAAATCTTGTTTAGCTTTAAAAAAAAACATAATGTATATAGATGGATATATAGATATTTTGTTTTGCCTTGAGCGCCATCTTTAAAATTGTCTTGAGTGTTGTAGTCCTAAACTAGCGAACTTTTATAACTTCCTTTCAAGTTAAAAAAACGTGACCAAAAAAGACGCAGAAAGTTAGTAGGTTTTAGAAGTCTTAATCTAGTAGCGTTTTAGAACATGTTGTGGAGGACTTTTCAAGTGTGAATTTGGTACATGAAAATAACGAGGGTAAAAAACACGTTATATACACAGCACCAGAAACTTCAGCAAAAAGTACATTTTTATAGCTTGATTTCTCCTTTTTTTTAAGTTATCTTTATGCATGTAGATTTAACAAAATAAATATTACATGGTATGAGGTTGTTTTTAAGTAAAAATCACGTGAATTTAACGTTGATGTGATTTTTGTGCTATATGGGGTGGAAGGGTAATTTTAAGCATATTGTGACAATTTTGTCATCGTGTCCCACCACATCACAACAGTGACTACTTGTCCTACAGATGCCTTAACATGCCTTGCGGAGCCCTAACTTGCCTTAGCTTCATTGTGGCATAAGCAGGTGATGGTGAAAGCATTTAGGTGGCAGATAATTTTATTTTGAGTTTGTTTGTTGCACTTTTTGTTAACCATATATTATTTTATTTATAAAACATTAAAAGGTTGAAATAATCATAGAATCAGGTATTCATACAAAAAAAAACAGAAAGTTTTAGGCAAAATAAAAAACAGGAGCAAATTAAAGATTCTAAAATTGGCAACAGTATATTTTTCACAACTTAGGTCTTCTATTTGCTTTTTACCCAACTGTAGCACGGCGAAAGGATGGGTAATGTTTTTTGCTTGGAATATGTATATATGTATGTATGTATGTATATATACAGTGTGTCCACGTAAGTTGGCGGCATATGGGAAACTTTTTTATTATTAGCTTTACGAAAAAAAGTTATTCTTCATAAAAAGTTCTGCATGATCCAAAACCTAAAATGCAACCATCAGATGTTAAATTTTTTCAGTCATATTACGAGGTTTGTCAAAAAATGTGATTTTTGCTCCAGAGTAAAGTACCTTTCTTTTTGACAATATCGAAAATTGTTATAAAGAAAAGATGTTTAGAATTAAAAGTAGCTTTCAAATATTCAACATTGTTTATTTACATTAAAAAATATTTTTTTCTACATTTTCTGCGATTACGTTGGAAATTTAAGTTTGCACATTAAAGCATAATTAATCTAGGATGCAAATAATAATAATGTAAATAAACAATGTTGAATATTTGAAAGCTATTTTTAATTCTAAACATCTTTTCTTTATAACAATTTTCGATATTGTCAAAAAGAAAGGTACTTTACTCAAGAGCAAAAATCACATTTTTTGACAAACCTCGTAATATGATGAAAAAATTTAACATCTGATGGTTGCATTTTAGGTTTTGGACCATGCAGAACTTTTTATGAAGAATAACTTTTTTTCGTAAAGCTAATAATAAAAAAGTTTCCCATATGCCGCCAACTTACGTGGACACACTGTATATATGTTTGTGTTGTGCTAGAGGCTAAACGGCTGGACCGAATGTGACAAAAAATAAATCGTTGAATTGCTACTGATCCCGAAGGTGCTACACGCTATATTTTTTAGCTCACACATATACTATACTATAGTAGTGTGAGCTATGGTGATCCTAATTTTTTCGAGAAAAAAAAAGTTGCTCCGATTTCAAAATTTTTTATATATCTTTGCGTTTCAGATGATTTTGAAACTTTTTTGTTGTGCCGTCTATCTGTCTGTCTGTCTGTCTGTCTGTATGTCTGTCTGTCTGTCTGTCTGTCTGTATGTCTGTCTGTAACGACCAACGCGCATAACTCAAAAACCGCTTGGCCGATTTTAATGAAATTTGGTACCTAGGCTGGGTCTTAGGTCGAGATGGTCCCATTTAAAAATGAACAAAATCCACCGAACATAAACCAAATAAAAGGGTGGGGGTAGATTTCAAAAATTAGAGTTTATGTGAAAATATGGCGTGTGTGATATCAAACGAAAGGTAATTGAGTCTGGAGTGTAACAAAATACATTTTAATTTATTTTAAAAAAAGGGTGGGGGTATATTTCAAAAATTAGAGTTTAAGTAAAAATATGGCGTGTGTGATATCAAACGAAAGGTAATTGAGTCCGGAGTTTAAGAAAATACATTTTAGTTTTTGTTTTTTTTAAGGGTGGGGGTAGATTTCAAAAATTTGAGTTCTAAGTCAAAACATGGCTTGTGTGGTATCAAACAAAAGGTAATTTAGTCTGGAGTTGAATAAAATATATTTCAGTTTTTAGTTATATTAGCTCACACGTATACTATAACTATAGTACCTAGTGTGAGCTTAGGGGCCCATATATTGGCAGAGTATTTAAACAGTAATCAAGATGGCGATCGTCACACGCCATTTTGTCACATGATGTAAGCTTTAAGGCATACAAATTGCCTAAATTTCAGGCGATTTTAATGAAATTCCTTTGATAACTCATTGCAAATGTCCTCTAATTTGCTGTAATTACTTTGTAGTCCTCCCTGCTCCCATACATCTCCCCTCCTGTCAGTCCTCCCACCCTCATCAAAAACCATATTCACATAATTTTATCAAATATAAGGCGATTTCAAAAATTCTTTCTGCGCACATTTTAAGACTTTTTTTCCAACATCGTTTTACTAGTTCCCCTCTCCCTCTCCCTCTCCCTACCTCCGCCCTGCCTTCCTTATTAGTAATAGTTGTAGCTATATCTTTCACAAACATAGAGCGATTTCAAAAATACTTTCGGCACACGCTTTAAGATTTTTTTCGACACCATTTTACTAGTTCCCTCCTCCCTCTTTCCTCCCCCACCTTCACTCAATGGAAGGTAACACTGTTCTCGTCTGTAGCAAATCTATACGTACATTTTGTGTAAAGCCTAATGAATTGTAAATGCATAGTGCTGTTTATAAGGCTGAATAAGAATTAAACCTAAAAGTTGGAAAAAAAAATTGTGTGTGCTTAAGACCACACAGCAAAAGTGTAAACTTCAACAAGACGAAATTAATAATAATGGCCCATAACATATTCTGCAAAGCGGACCGAACCGAACTCTTCTGTGTACTGGCCTTCATCTGCATCATCATATCGCTCGCTGAATGTTTCTTACAGTTAGTCGTCTCGAGCCGATTTCACCCGAATGAGCGGCTCAGTTCAATTCACTACCCACAAAAACTGCTAAACGCGCCCAAAGAAGTTTACACTTCAATAAAAAAAGATTAATTATTACCCTGTTATTATTTAATTAATAATCTTACCATTTCCCTAAGAGCCGCAGCCATAATCCAAAATGGCGAGCTGTTTTGTGTCAAGTTTGTACAGCAGTCATCATCCAAAATTTGTTGCACATGATCTGGAATAGGCCTGGGCGTTACGCAGGTATTGGTATAGTGAATAGCCTAAGGGAAAAGTAACATTTAAGCATAAGATTATGAAAACCCTTTTCTCAAAATAAACCTGAACATTTGAAATTTTATTCAATTTTTATAAATTCAAGTTTTTCAAAAAAAAAGTGCAATTTATCTACTCTAAAGTTTCGCTTAAAATGAAACCACATCTTATAGTTTAGGCCGCAGCCCACGAGAAAAACCGGCCCGGGCGCGGAAATATCACGTGACCGTAGGAGGCTCACAAAAAAACGCCTCACGGCCCGCTGTCATTATAAAACATGTGTGTTTTCAATTTTGGTATGTTTGTTTACGTCGCTTTTTTTTTAATTCGGGCACGAATTTTATGTGAATTTTATCAAAGTTATTAAAATAACGCAGCCCACGAAAAAGACTGTAGTGGGCTGCGTTAAAATAATTAATGGCTAATGAGTAAATTATAAAGAAAATACCTATAAGATAAACAATGCCGCGAACGTGTAATTAGTGTTGTTCCTTGTCCGTCCAACTATAAAACTGAAACCTAATATGTTACAAACGGGAAAGAAGTGGTAAAAGATAGGATCTTGGATAAGATTGATCAAGCAATAGACATCCTTAGTGACATTTTCGATAGTGAGAGTGAAAAATGTGTTCAGTTGTCATTTCTTATTGAACAATTAGGTCTCTTGAAAAGGTAACCTGAGAATCGAAGATATGGTGGATACACTTTAATGTTGGCTTCATCTTTGTTTATCCAGTCATCCAGTGCATACACGTCAATTTACAATTCTAAGGTGATATGTCTTCCGCACCCTCGCAATATTAAAAAACTAATTTGTAAAATATTGTTAACAGATAGTAATCTCTCTGGTAGTGTGAAATATTTAAAAAGTAAGATACAGCTTTTAAAAGAACAAGAGTTGGTAGTTAACTTACACTTTAATGAAATATATATTAAACTTTGTGCCGGGTAATTTTTCAAAAAATTATTGACGACCACTACATTCAGTTCATTGAATGTGAAAACCATCTCAGTTATTCACAAAATCACTTGTTTCTTTTGAATAAATTATTGTGAAATGTTTTATATTGAAAATTTTTCTTCACATAACTCTAGCGAGTGTTTTTGTGGAGAAAAACTATTGTCAAAGCTTGAAAAAATTAGTTTAAGGGCATGTAAAGTTTTTTAAAATAATTTTATTAAAAAGCACAATGATTTAGTGTCTGCTAATAAATCTTTGAATAAGAACTTAGACAAAGATGATGACACTCAAAGAAAAATTAAAAAACTAAAAGCTTAGGTTTGATATGTCCAATTTTGAAAGACTTGTATAGATTTGAAGTTACTAACGATATTATGTATCTAATATATGTACCTGAAGATATTAGAGTGCAAATTTTGTATAATTTTTTATTTTATAGATTCAGTTTTTTTATATATCAGCAAAATATTTCTTTCAATTTTTGCCTATAAAAGAACAAAAATTTTTTGTTAATTTATTTAAATATAAAAAAAAACATATAATATATTAGGCAATACAATAAGAATCCTGGGACTCCTAAGATCACGTGACCGCCGACTTGCTTATAACGCGCCATGGCCGGTCTTTATCGTTGGCTGCGGTTCAGGCCCTACGGGGTCCGATACTGCGTTTTATGATAGAAGCAACACACTTAGTATGGATAGACATAAGACTCGCTCGAATATTTTACGAAAGGGAACCGACCCCCTTAACTCTGACAGGGAATCCCCCCTCAAACGTGCTTTTTGACGGTTTTTTGCTAATAACTCGAAAACGGTCAACTTTTCTAAAAATATTCTAAAGATCATTTTGCAAGCGGATAAAATTTCCTTTTTAACCATGTATCTTAGTACCCTCGAAAGGCAGTGGTGCACGTTCCATAGGCCTACAAAAAAAGGGGAAAATATTTAAAATATGTTTTTTTTCTTGTGGCATTTTGTATCCTTAACATATTGGTTTTTTCAAAAAAGCATTTTTGTTCAAAAACCCATTGTATACAGTTTAAGATTTAATTAGTTAGACATAACTTTTTAAAGTAGCCGCCTTGAAAAAAAATTAAATGTGTTTGTAGAAATCCTCAAATTAAACAAAAATTCTGAACATTTATTTTTGTAACTAAGTAAATAATACTCAAGGTGAGAAAAAAAATTATTTTGATAGTATTAACTTAAAACTTAATTTTTCGAGGTGAATTCATTTAAATTGAGAGGGGGGGGGGGCATCCCCCTTGGCGAGCACATTTCATCAGCTTCAATAATTGTTACTTAGTTGTTTTTTGTCAAGTTAAAAGTTTGTAAATAATTGGGAAAAAACTGTAAAGGAGCAATTTTGAGGGGGGTGAGTGATAAGGTCACTATATCACAAAGTTCCTTCTAAGGAACTTCGTTATATAGTGACCTTAGTGAGAGACGGGATGTCCTCCACTGCAGAACTAGAAAAAGTCAGTTTAAAGTTATTACTAACCAAAAATAATTTTTTACTCACTTTTCAAGGCGGTTATTTACAAAATATATTTCTGGCTCAGGGCTATCAAAATGGACGGGCCACGATCCTCCACTTTGTTGACGTCACATCCGGGGCTGATTTTTTTTTGATGGTCACGTTATGACACAGCTGATTGTCTTTAAAATATTGAAGTTGGAATGACGGTTCATGGATATTTGATTTTTTTTTAAATAAAGCCGTTTTTGAGATTGTTTTTACTTTATTCTGGCAGAACAATTTTTTTTAAATGTATAGTAAGCCCTAATTTTTCATAGCCGCTTCATTAGCTCACACAAAAATTAAGTTTAAAGGAGAAGCGAATGTGACAATCACATATGACAAAGTCAAATACATGTCAAATATAACAGTTGGCATGTGGTACATGGCGGGTAATTTGAATTAAAAATAAGAAATGCTAAATCTTGGAGATTTTAACCTTTTAATCATGTTGCTTCCTTACAAACCTTTAGTGGAATATCGGGATGGTGTCTGAGAATATTTCAGTGAAATTTTGCGAAAATCTGTAGTGTCATTTTGAAAATATCATAAAAAAACGTCTGACCTCCCATAAGACCCAATGTAAAATTCAGCCCCGGGAGAACAGCTGATTTTTTCAGGGTCGTGGCCTCTATTTTTGTGTTGGCCTTGTCTGGCTTAATAAGTATTTAACTGTATACAATGGGCTTTTAACTAAAAATATTTTTTTGAGAAAAAAATAGTGTTAAGGACAAAAAATACCACAAAAAAATATAAAAAAAATATTTTAAAAACTTTCCCCTTTTTTTGTACGCACGCTAATGGAACGTGCACCACTGCCGTCAGATGGTACTAAGGTACGTACGTTGAAAAGGAAATTGTATCCGCTTAAAAAATTATCGCCAGAAGATTTTTGGAAAAGTTGACTGTTTTCGAGTTATTAGCAAAAAACAATCAAAAAGCACGTTTAAGAGGGGAATATACCAAGTGTGTTGATTCTTTCAGTAAACGCAGAATATCGCTTGAATCTCAGATATAGGGCCTGAACTATTAGCACTGAGTGTAAGACATCTTTATGAAGCTAAGATGTGTGTATTGTAATTAATCACACTTACTATACCTGTTCAAAATTCTCTTCTAAAATCAACCTGTTGATTCCTTCTTCGGAATTCCCACTATCTCTTATCATTTGCTTTAAAAGTTCTCGATCTGATCGTTTTTGAGGCAATGCCCCTAAAATATTATTGATTGTGTTATATCGAATCACCCCAAAAAATTAAGTCTATTTTATATTTCTTTGTGATATGGTATTCTTTGGCGTGTTTTTTTTGACCCAGTTTAAAAGAACGATATTTAAAACGGCGATATTTAAAAGAGCGACATTCAAAACAGCGACATATCAAAATGGCGACATTCAAAAGGCCGACATATCAAAACAGCGACATCTAATAAAACAGCGCCAAATCGAAACAACGAGATTTAAAAAAGCGGAATATCAAAACAGCGACATTTAAAAGAGCGACATTTCAAAACAGCGACATTTAAAAGAGCGACAATCCAAAACAGCGACATTTAAAACAAATCAATATTAAGCAACATTAAAAATACTCTGCCAATATATGGGCTCCTAAGCTCACACTAGATCCTATAGTTATAGTGTACGTGTGAGCTAATATAACTAAAAACTGAAATATATTTTATTCAACTCCAGACTAAATTACCTTTTGTTTGAACCACACAAGCCATGTTTTGACTTAAACTCAAATTTTTGAAATCTACCCCCACCCTTAAGAAAAACAAAAACTAAAATGTATTTTGTTAAACTCCAGACTCAATTACCTTTCCTTTGATATCACCACGCCATATTTTCATTTAAACTCTAATTTTTAAAATATACCATCACCCTTTTTTTAAAATAAATTAAAATATATTTTGTTTAACTGCAGACTCAATTACCTTTCGTTTGATATCACACACGCCATATTTTCACATAAACTCTAATTTTGAAATCTACCCCCACCCTTTTATTTGGTTTGTGTTCGGTGGATTTTGTTCATTTTTAAATGGGACCATCTCGACCCAAGACCCAGCCTAGGTATCAAATTTCATTAAAATCGGCCAAGCGGTTTTTGAGTTATGCGCGTTGGTCGTTACACACAGACAGACATACAGACAGACAGACAGACATACAGACAGACAGAGCAACAAAAAAGTTTCAAAATCATCTGAAACGCAAAGATATATAAAAAATTTTGAAATCGGAGCAACTTTTTTTTTTCGAAAAAATTATGATTTGCCACTCCCGGTATTTCCGTAACCTCTTTCTAACATATTTAAAAAGTGGTGCCAAACCAAACCAAAATATATATTTTTTAAATTATTTTCTTAAATTAGGTCCCTTGTCCTCCTTTTGGGAGGTCGTATTTAATGTTTGCCTAACCTTTGTCAATTGATCACAAACGTAGGTTAGGATACGTTTGCGCTCAATTGACAAAGGTTAGAATAACACCAAATTCAACCTCGCAAAATGATGACCGGAAACCTAATTTAGGAAAATAATTTTTACAAAAAATGTTTCGGTTCGGTTTCATTCAGGACGTCTATTCTGGACTGCCCGTGAGCTAAAGTAAGCGAAAAGTTCACTTTCACTTCAAATTTGAAGGTGAACTTAAGTCCACCGGTGATCTTGAGTTCACAATCTTTTTCCACTTTTGGTGGTCAGTTTTGTTTTATAGAGAGATAGTTTCAATTTTTTGATAAAAATGGGTAAAAAATTTTTGTTAATGACCTTCACACTTTAGAAAAAGCTCACCAAAGCAAAACTGACAGGCAAAAGTAAGGCTATGAACACCACAACAATTCCCGAGGACTCATATCCCCGTGGAGAAAGGTGGTGAACTTAAGTTCACCGGTGAAAGTGATACCTCACTTTACGGCCGTCAGGAAGAGCGTCTTGAACAATCTTGAGATTTGGTGAGCCCTCACCTCACATCACGGACACTCAAGAATAAACGTCTTGGTTATATTCCAAACATAAATTATAAATTCTCAGGAAAATTACCTAATAATCTAAGTACATGCACAGCTGAAATAATTGCCATCAATGAGGGTCTAAGAGCCTGTTTGGAAAAAAAAACTTAGAAAATATCATAATTTGCACAAACTCCCGAAGTGCCATAGAGAAAATGAATAAAAATAGAATAGATGCGAAAATAGATTTTATCACTCTGCAAACAAAAGTATTTATACAATTAGTGAATCAGAACACAGAGCTTTTTTTGACATGGATACCAAGTCACTGTAATATAAGTGGAAATGAGAAGGCAGATCAGCTCGCTAACATTGGAAGAATCTTAAAAATACCAAAAAATATTAATTATACTGTAGAAGATACTAACAAATTAGTCAAAAAAAACATTTTGGATACTTTCAGAAAAACATGGAAAGAAGTTAAAACTAGAGGAGTTGTGTATGGGCAGATCCAGGAGGAGTTCCCAGCTAAGACATGGCATAGTAGGTTTAAATTAACAACTAGAAGAAACATAACTACCATAACCAGACTAAGAACAGGGCACTGTTTAACAGCCCAGCACCTATATAAAATTAGAATTAAATAATCCCCCCTATGCGAATGTGGCAGAGTCGAGGATGTGGACCATATGCTCTTTGAATGCCCCATAAACAAAATTGACAATTTCGACCTATATCGTGCCCTCGCAGAGACAGGAATGGCCCTACCGGTACCTATAAAAAACATATTACAAAACTTAAATGAAAAAAGGATTTAGCTGATTATGAAGTATATAAATTACAATCAACTAAAAATTAAAAAAAAAATACTACTGAAGCAGATTCACTTACCTTTTAAAAAAAAAAAATTTAAATTAAAAAAAAAAACAAGCTTAAAAAAGGGGAAAAAGCCTTTAAAAAAAAAACGACAAAGAGAGGGAAAAAAAAAGAGATTTAAAAAAAAACAATAATAATAAAAAATGTCGTTTGTCTATTTACTTAAATGTTGAATGTAATTTCTCAATGTGTGACTGGAGTTTGAATGGACTAATCAGAATCCTATGAATCCTACTTCCCAACCCAGTAAAAAAATATAAATTAAAAAAGAATGATAATAAGTGAACAATGATCAACAGAAGACCTATATGAGAGCAGCACAGAACACAAATGAAAGAGAGAGGGAGAAAAGAAGGAGATCAACACAGAGAAGCAAATATATATCCGACAGAGAAACCAGAATTTGGGTGGCAAACAGGCCAGAATATCCTAAAATCTACCACAAGAGCTTGCCTATTACCCTACAGACGGGTAGCGCCAATTAACGAGATAGAGAGAGAGACGTCTTGGTTAGTTTCACACCCTCTAGAATCCCGGGAAAGAAGTCAGAGAATAATGACACTTTAGTCGAACTGTTGCTTTTTTAAAGGTCTCTCATAAGAGACCGCTGTTTTAAATGTCGCCGTTTTAAAAATCGCTTTTTTGCACCAGAGTCTTTTCTATGCCACAAAAGACCCCACACGAAATACATGGGACCATGGACCTCACTCGAACAAAATAAAATTTAAGTAAGTTATGGTATTAGACACTAGTAAAAAAATGTGTAATTTTTAACAAATTTCTATCTAGTTTATAAGATATTAACTGTTAAAGAAAAGAAAAAATACTTATTAAGCAAAATAGCATGAAGTTATGATAATAAAAGTCGATTATTGACAGTTTTCATACGGGGTCTAGTAAAAAATTCTGATTTTTGCGATATTTTTTTGACGTTTGAAAATTAAAAAAACCAAAAATAAGTTGAAATACTCTCTGTGTATCTCTTTAGGAAGATAACTTACCCTCTTACTTACTATATTTTGTAATAAAATTAACGCAAAAATGTTGTTGATGATCTTCGGAGTGACAAACAACACCAAAGTTTAAAAATACGTATCTTAAAAAGCGGAGAATTACTTTTTGTCGCCTTAAATAGATGCAAAGAGAAATATTGTCACGAGGGGGTTTTATCGTGACGAACACAGTTTAAGTTAGGTGTAATGGTTTTATTATAATACTTATATTTACTACTTACATTGTACTTAAATACATCTTGTCTACAAATCTTCTTGATACGCTTAACTTCTTATACTTGACTATCGTACTACTTGTTCACTATTAACTAAGCCTGGGCGTTAGGTTCTCAGCGTACAACTAAGTGCTAAACTCTTTTGGAGATGCTTTTATTACAAACCGTTTGCCATTGATAGGATATCGAGATGTGTTTTGTTTCCTGTATAAACATCATCGAAATCCCATTAACCGCGTTGTTTATAATAGTTCTGTATACAATTTATTACTTTTAATACAATTTGAACTATATACAGAAGTTCATTTCCTTAGAATGTTTAGGGTTAATGTGCACTTGCTTATAAACGTAACTTGTGTCATTTACTTAATAGGACATTATTTTCTATCCTGACACATCCCCCTTGCTTTTAAAAAAATCTGTCCCCACAGATTGTCTACTAAACTATTTTTCACAAAAAAAATATAACAGTCGTCTGTACCTAATAAATTATAAAAACTAATTAACTAAAATAATTGTCTATCCATCCCCATGCTACTCGTTCCGATTGTTTTGCATTCTTCATGTGACGCAACCTAGTCCAATGTAGGTTTATAAAGAAGTATCAACCGCAGTGTTGCCGTGACGAATTTGTGGGTCTTGAAAATGTTCAGATCTCGCTTTTTTGCCAACTGTCCTTATCTCGTTTTGACTTGTGCGGTCCATTCCCTCAGGAAGACCTGGATGGTAGGTCCTTTTTTCTGTTTGTAGTGTTTGATTTGAATGGGATTTCGATGATGTTTATAATAGTTCTGTATACAATTTATTACTTTTAATACAATTTGAACTATATACAGAAGTTCATTTCCTTACAATGTTTAGGGTTAATGTGCACTTGCTTATAAACGTAACTTGTGTCATTTACTTAATATGACATTATTTTCTATCCTGACAATATTTCAATTCATTTTTAGTTTTTCAATTTTGAAACAGTGTAAAAAAAACGAAAAAAAAAATTTTTTTTACTGGACCTCGTATAAAAACTGTCAATATCTCAGGAGTGACAATTTTATATCAAACTCATGCTATTTTGCTTAATAAGTACCTATGTTTTTTTCGTTGGCGAATCTACCCATGTAAAGAGTTTTTTTTTAAACTTTGACAGCTAATATCTCAAAAACTAGACATAGAAACTTAATAACATACTAAAATTTTTGTAAATTCTTCTGTGCGGGGTTCTTTAACTTACCGTTATGATTTTGCTTGTACTTCTTCAGGTAATAATGTAATATAGCTAGTGGCGGCACATGACTTCTTTCCTTTTGGTCTAATTCTTCAATATTGATTCCATCTAAGTATTCTCTGAGGGCAGGCCAAGGAGCGTATAACCTATATACAGAATAAATTGGTAAAAAAAAATTTTTAAGTCACAAGCTTTTATAAAATGCACTAAAAATTAAAAAATAATTTTCCAACATTCTAATATTGTCATAATAATAAAAGCGATGGCCGCCTGATGGAAATTTTGACGATGTTAGCACGATAAGATATCCGTATCAATTAAATATCACTATTTGCAAAAGAATCAATCTAGCAGAAAAATGCAGAGGTACCAAACCCACCCAACCCGACCTAAGATACCCCAGCATTTCTCTGACATAGGTATGGCAATGGCATAACATTGCGGCACATCAAACATATCTTTGATGACCTGTTATGTTGAATATTCTGTAAGTGTTTAGATTACAAATTTAGATTAACTTATGCTTTGATTTGCGGCCATCGCTTTTATTATTATGATAATATTAGAATGTTAGAAAATTATTTTTTAATTTTTAGTGCATTTTATAAAAGCTTGTGACTTAAAAAATTTTTTTTACCAATTTATTTTCTACTTTTTAGTCTCAGCTATCTACTCTATTTAATGAAAATATTTGTTCAATAACAGAACAGAAGAGTTTATTCTAGATTATAATGAAATCGCTGATCGTGAGTTGTTTGGAAACTCATTTTTCTATTAGGGGAAGGAGAGGGTGGGGGTAGAGGTAGAAATATATTTTTTATTTGGGCTGTATTGCCATCGGACCTTTATACATATACCAAATTTTATAAAGTCATTTGAAGTAAAGTGTGTCAAAAACGCATTTTTTATGGAAGGGGGTAGGGGTGGGAGGACATTTTTTCATTATTGTTGTATTGTCATCGGACCACTATATGTATACCAAATTTCATCCAAATCGGATAATGGGAAGTGTGTCAAAAACGCATTTTTCTATAGATGAGGGTGGGGGTAGGAGTGGTAGGATTTTTTTTTCAATGTTGTATTGTCATCGGACCACTATATGTATACCAAATTTCATCCAAATCGGATAATGGGAAGGGTGTCAAAAACGCATTTTCTATGGAAGGGGGTGGGGGTACGAGTGGGAGGATATATTTTTTTTAATGTTGTATTGTCATCGGACCACTATGTGAAAACCAAATTTAATCCAAATCGAATAATGGGAAGTGTGTCAAAAACTCATTTTTCTATAAAAGGGGGTGGGGGTAGGGGTGGGAGGATATTTTTTTCTTAATATTGTATTGTCATCGAATCACTATAAGTATACCAAATTTCATCCAAATCGGATAACGGGATGTGTAAAAAACAAATTTTTCTATGGAAGGGGGTGGGGATAGGGGTGGGAGGATATTTTTTCTTATTGTTGTATTATCATCGGACCACTATGTGTATACCAAATTTTATCCAAATCGGATAACGGGAAGTGTGTCAAAAACACATTTTTCTATAGAAGGGGTGGGGGTAGGGGTGGGAGGATATTTTTCTTCTTCTTTCTTAATGTTGTATTGTCATGGGACCACTATGTGTGTACCAAATTTCATCCAAATCGGATAATGGGAAGTGTGTCAAAAACGCTTCACAAGATTTGATAGATAGATAGTTAGACAGAACATCTGAAGCTAAATAAAAGCTTGTAAAAACAAAATTTCAGTTCATAATTCTCTCTATCTCAATACAAGAACGAGAACCTCTCAGGGTATTAACTTGACGAAGCCATCCAACTGATCTCTATAATTCCTCCTTCCCACTGTCAAAGGTATGTAGAGATCAGTTGTATGGCTTGGTTCGGTTAATACCCTGAGAGTTCCTCGTTCTTGTATTGAGACACCGCACACATGCATAGATGAAAGTTTTCCGAAAATTTATGTATGGTCTTCGGTGGTTCAATGTTAAGAGCGTTTGCGTACACAGCAAAAGATTCCGGGTTCGAGCCCCGGCCGCATATTCATATCTGTCACCTGGAATAGCTGATCGGGTGAGCCCGAACGTATGCTGGACCTAGGCTCTTATCTATCACTTGTTAAGCAACGCGCCTTCATAACTAGCACACACAATCGTTAAAATAAGATGTTAGTTCACCTTCAACTGTGTAGCGAGCCATGTGCTTTTGTCTTATTTTGCAAAAAAGATTAGCTTATTTTTACCCTCAACATATAGTTGCCATCACATTGATGATTGTTCATTCAGAGTGAACTTGTCAACGGAAGAAGAAACGGAGGTAAGTTGTATTCACTGTTTAGGGTTCGGTTCGGAACAATAGTTCCGGTTCGGTTCGGAACAATGATTTCGGTTCGGTTCGGAACAATGGTTCGGTTCGGTTCGTATTATTTTTACCACCTCATCAAAATCAGCTTGGCAAAATTTGCGTGATGACAGACACACACAAAAATTGTGAAAATTGCATTTTTGATATCTAAGTAGGTATTTAAAAATTATTCAATGTACTGAAATATCACGACTGCACATGCTGGTTATGAAGACGCGTTGATAACATGTGATGGATAAGAGCTGCGTTTGAGCTCGCTGGATGCGCGATACCATAAAGGATTTGCGGCGCGGTTCAGTGAGTTTTTATTGGATAGGCAACTCCGGCTGTTTGACAGGTCGTTAGCTCTGTGGCGCCCACTGCAGAGCTTAGTGACGAACTAAAAGTTAAGGCGGGAAATTTGAATCGCCTTTTCTAATAAATTTTCTTTAATTTTAAAGTTTTTTTTTTAATTTTTAATCAGTCAATATTTTATAAAGACATACACTGTCTTTATAAGATATAAACAGATTGAAAATGATATATAAAGTGCAATAAATAAAACATTTTTTAAATGAGTTTTTATTATTATAAAAAAAGCTACAAATTAACGACTAACTATTGATGAAATAATACATAGTCTAATTGATTGGTAAAATAAAATATAATCAAAAACCAAACACTATCTAGCATATTTAAATTTGCTTGTAACATATCTGGTGAGTGATGAGTGAATAAATAATAAAACAGTTGTTCGTGAAGAGAATCATTCTTAAATGTCTACTTTTTAGCAGCTTGACGAAAATCTGATATGATTTAAAAGTACCTCCTCGCCTTGGTTGTAAGTTGTGTAGGGTATGTTTCAAAGAAGTATATACATAGCTCATCAGTGGTCGCACATATTATCCAAAAGCTGAAAACAATAAAAAAAATCAACTTATAACCACATTAGTCATAGGTACTAGATTATGGAAAGATAAAGATTTAAAATTAAGGAATAAATTTACTCAAAGTACATTACGATGCTGGGTAATCCCTCGTTTACCCATTAATTAAGCACAAATTTAGTGTTTTTGTATGTGTCTCCCTTTTACTTAATATCAAAAGAAAGGGATAGACATCAAATTAACACTAAATTTAAGCTTAATTGATGGGCAAATAAGGCACCTATCAGGCATTGGAAACCTGTATTCAGAGTTCCGTAAAGTAAGCGATAAGAAGTTAAAAAGACACTACCAATACAAATTTTATCAAATGCCAATCTAACCTCAAATGAGAAAATAAGAAAACTTACCTTAAAATGTCTCGGAAAACTATGCATTTTATACTCGTCTGAACTTTAGACACTTCACCCCGAAAAGCAACTAGAAATTCTTATTCTTTTATATTTAAAATTGCAAAAGTTACAAATTTAACAAAATTTAATTTTAATGCGTCACAGCAGCAAAGATTACCTACATAAGCCAAAAAGATAGATTTAAAATGAACCCGAAATAAAATGCGGTGGAAGAGGTTTTTCTACCGGAAAAAAAGGGGGACGAAACATCCAAATCACAGATAATTCTCAAAAAAAATAGAATAAGGAACAAACGCGCGACCGCAGCGCCTCTTTTGAGCTTAGTGAGAACTTTAACCTAACGACCTGTCAAATTGCATTGAGTTTCCTAGGCATGCGCGATACCAAGTGACTGAGCTCGGGCTCGTTCGAATCGCTATTCCAGGTGATAGATATGAATATGCGTCCCGGCCGAAGACAGAAAACCCTTTTTTCTTATTTTTCTTTCCTTAATTTCACTTGTTTATAGTTTTAGGTCCTTGCATTATTTGCAATTTGCTATTTGAGATTTATTTTTTAATGGAAAGTTTGGTATTAGCCTGTTTTACTGTATACAAACCTTAAGTCAGGACTTTCACTATCGGGATGTGCCTCTATAACTGTATGCTCTTTGACCTGAAGTCTTATGTATCCTAGGAACCCTATGCTTCGACACACTATGAGTGGAACTTCACATGCATGGAGGTGTCTTGACAAGGGGATGAGGATTCTAAAAATTAAATAAACTGATAACAATAACAAAACCTTTTTTGACATTTGTAGTCAAGCAAGAAAAAAATTATTGGAAAAAAAGTTTTAAAGCGTGTGCAGAAGGAATTTTTGAAATCGCTGTATATTTGTGAAAGGTATAGCAACAAACTAGTACTAATAAGGAGGGAGGGGAGAAGAAAGGGAGGGAGAAACTAGTAAAATGATGTTGGAAAAAAGTCTTCAAGCGTGTGCAGAAAGAACTTTTAAAATCGCTTTATATTAGTGAAAATTATAACTATACTAATAAGAATGGCGGGGAGGAGAGAGGGAGAGGCGAGGGGGGGAATAGTAAAATGGTGTTGGAAAAAAAATCTGAAAGCGTATGCAGAAAGAATTTTTGAAATCGCTCTATATTTGATAAAATTATGCGAACATGGTTGTTAAATAGGATGGGGAGAATGACAGGAGGGGAGATGGGTGGGAGCAGGGAGAACTACAAAGTAACTACAGCAAATTAGAGGACATTTGCAATGGGTAATCAAAGGAATTTCAATAAAATCGCCTGAAATTTAAATAATTTGTATGCCTTAAAGCCACGGAGTAAAACCGGCAAATCCAAAATAGCCGCGTCCCAACCAAAAAAACCTAGAGAACAAAAGACGAAATGTCAAATTCTTGTCAACCGCTGTTTTTGTTTTCTTTTTTAAAAGTTTTTGCAAGTTTTCTTAATTGAATTTGGATAAATTGGAGAAATATCAGTAACACAACACAAAAACAACTTGTCTTCCGCCATTTTGCACGGGCCTGTTACGATAAAATCAAAGTATAAAACAGTTTGGTTTGGGCTGCCGGCAGGCCATGACCCATAGAACACCAAGTGCCCAACTATTGTTTTCGATATGTCAAAGGCATGGCGTCCCCACTTTTTCTATTTTGGTTTGTTGTGAAATCTAATCTCTTCAATGTTCTAATATCTCTGCTTAAAGCCTACATTATGTGACAAAATGAGGTCTGAAGACCGCCATGTTGCTTCCTGTTCAAAAAAATATAGCCTATAGCACAACACCTTGTTTGGTCAAAATCGGTTCAGCCGTTTAGCCTCTAGCGTGACATAAACATATTTACTCGTCTTTTGTCTAGTCTTTTGTCTTGGTTTAGTCATATGTCTTGTCATAAGTTAAAACCACTGTTTCTTATGGGAGTGTTCATACAATGCTTTTGCTTTTGTTTTTGATTAGTCTTTGTCTTAAGAGTTGCCAACTTTCAATCCTTAGGACAACGACTAAGACGAGTGACAGACATCAGCTGATATTTGTTGTTTTTTTTACAGGGCGTCCGAAGAGCGCAAGCACGCGGCCGAAATTTTGAATTTACCGCCATTAATCATGTTTTTAACACAAAATCTCAACATAACCTCAAAATTTTATTTGTTTTTATTTTCTTTTTCGCTTTTGTTCTTTCGTGTCTGTGTTTCGTGCACAAATTAGGTTAAATAAGATTGTTTTATGTAAAAAATGACTTTTGAAAAGGGGCCTTTTTATTGAAATTCAATTTTTTTTTCAGTGGGTTATGACTAAGACTAATCAAAAACAAAAGACGAGTATGAACAGCCGATTTTGTTTAAGACAGCTAAGACTAATCAAAGGACAAAGACTAATCAAAAACAAAAGACTAAGACGAGAATGAACAATACTTTACATACATACAACAATCGACAAACATTACCCTTCCTTTCGCCGTGCTGCAGCTGGGTAAAAAGTAGGATTTTTTTGCTTATGCTATAATTGACGCCAAATTTTTACGCCCTCCCAGGGACACAAGGCAGGAGTCGCCACTGGTTTAGCTTAACCAACCTTTAAGCACAAAAACTCTATCAAGGGATTAGTAGAAAGATTAGACTAATGAACGAATAATAAGTCTGACAAATTTCATGTTATTTACTCCTAGGTAATTTAAAAATTTAAATTATTAAATACTGGCCTGTGTTTTTATTTAATATTAGTTATGTGTTCCTGCGACAGTTTAGTTTATATTTCACGTGTGTGCGCGATCAAAAGCAAACTTCAGATTTAAACATATGATAAAAAGCAGGTTATTTTATTTTTAATTTGACTTTGGACCTTGTATTCGCATTTATTTAATGCATTGTTTTTTAAACAGGCGCAAAGTTAACTTTTCCAATCAAATATATTAATTTTAGTGTTATATTTTCTTTGTCCTTATTTTATTTTATCAAAATGGCATTAAGATCTTTATTCCGACCTATAGTCTTAGGAAACTTATCAAGAAATTTGTCAACATCAGTTAAATTAGTTGGTTTAGATGTAGATAACAAAACTGGGGTGGCAACTGTAACGTTTCAAAGACCACCGGTAAGTCATTATTGCAGGATCGTTAACCTCTAGTCACAGTCTTAATAAGTTATCTACACTATGCTCTAGTTATATACAGGGTTGCCAGACGTACCGCCTACTGCGGGACGGTCCCGCTTTTTGTTGCTCGGTCCCGCTTAATTTTAATCCCATTAAAGTCCCGCTTTTTATGCAAAGTGTCCCGATTTTCACGCTTTTTTTTATTTCTGTTGTATTTTTTTACCTGTCTGTATCTACTTATAGGTATATAAATTATAAATTTTATTTAGAAAAAAACAAAGGAATGTTTTACTTTTTTGTTTAAGTTACTTTTTCATTTAAGGGCGGATATTTGTTATGTGTAAATGGCATTCCGTAAAAAGAATTGAGATAAAAGTAAAGCCAAGTTCTCCAATACAAATTTCAAAATGAAAGGTTCTTACTAGTTTGGAAATATTTTTCTAAACTTGGCTATTAAGGCTGTAAATAACTCTTAGGCACAGTGCTAAATTGAACATAAATAAGTTTGACTGTAATAGCAAAGTTTAAAAACATATTTCTGAACTAGTAAGAACCTTTCATTTTAAAATTTGTATTGGAGAACTTGGCTTTACTTGTATCTCAATTCTTTTTACGCAATGCCATTTTCGCGTACTTGGCCTTTTTTTACATGAAATGTTTTTGTTATGATTATATTTTTCGGAATTAAAAAATTAATTCCATATTAAATTTGAAAATTTTAAAGCAAATATCTCAAAAACTAATCGATTTATTTTCGAAATTTTTACACGGTTGTAAAGATATTCAAAAGAACTTCAAAATAAGGTATCACTTCAATTTTATTTAATTCAATTTATTTCCCAACAAACTTAATGTCTATTACAGAGAAAATACAAAACAAATTTATAATAAAATAATATAAAAATAATATAATAATAAAAATAATATAATAATAAAAATAATATAAACAACTGAATCCAAATAAACCCAATGGTCAAACTATCATGTTATTTTATTTTAATTTAAGAAAATATTGTTTTATATTTTTTTAAAATAGATGAAGAGGTTTAATGTTTTTGATACTTTGTGGTAGATGATAGATGAGAGAAATTTTGACCAAACCCTTGCCTTGGAAAGAAAAACAGAAAACCTCTAAATTTTAATTTACTGCCCTCACCTATTGATGAAAAATTATGTAAAAGTAACATTGCCACTTCCAGACGCTAGAGAGCTGAGCTTTGGCAGACAGATAGGCACTATGATAAAACTATAGGAATTATAACACCTGTGTATGAATTCTTTAAATGGAGAGAATGAGAAATAACATCTTACTATGTCAGGACCAATGGAGATATATGGAAATCAAGTGAGATCTCAATCAAAATATCCTCAGTACCTTAAAACAAAAGTGTATAACCAATGTATCCATCCTGTACTTACCTATGGATCCCCGACCTGGACACTTACAAAATCAAACATGTATAAGCTAACAAAAGCCCAAAGATCAATGAAAATACAAATGTTACATGTAAAGCTAACAGATAGAAAAAGGAATGAATGGATAAGAAATAAAACAAAAATAAGGGATGTCAGAGGAGAAGTAGCAAAATTTTAAATGGAAATGTGCCGGTCATAATATCAGACAGAAAGACCTTCGAAAAATAAAAGAAGTAGGGGAAGACCCCAAATGAGATGGGCGGTCGATTTGAAGAAACACGCGGGAACTGGATGGATGAACACGGCGGCAGACATAAAAGAGTGGAAGATATTGGGATAGGCCTATGTCCAAGGATGGCTAAATATATAGAGATAGATTAGATAATAATTATTACCTATCTATTATACCGGGTGTCCCATAACTTAAGGGCCAAAGGCCAACAGGTGATAAAGGAAGTCATGTCTGATAAAAAAGTTCATATAATGCACGGGTCAAAACTCTTTCTTTGTCGAGATACAGAGCATCAAAGTTGGCAATTTTTTAAAACTTTTTTGAATAACTTTTTAAAAAAACGCAGTAAAAATATGAAATTTGGTAGAGTCACGTATTGGAACAAGGGCACTAAATTGAAATAAAAATTATTTTGAAAAAAATTAGTTGTTCAATTTTTTTTAGAAAAAACTATTTTTACAAGCTTTTATTTAACTTCACCTGTATCATCGAAGAAATAACTGGTATGTTCTCTGCCTGTATGTATGTATGTATGTGGGTATGTATGTACATATGTAATCAAATCTTGCAACTAATTTTTGAAGAACTTCCAAACATCCGATTGACTTCAAATTTCGCATAGCATCTTAGTTCCGATGACAATACAATAATGTGGTTTCATCGGGTACCTACCTCTCCCCTATCGTGGGGGGTGGAGAGGGGGTAAAACTTTAGTTTGTCCGATTTCCACCAAAATTGGTATCTGGGGGTTTTTGAGGATAAGCATTACGAATTTTTGATCAGATTCAATATGGCGGATTCAAAATGGACGATTTAATCTCAAGTTTTTCTGATTACTTTCAACTGACTTCCACGTATCCGATTGACATTAAATTTAGTATACCGTTATAGTTCCGATGACAATCCAATAATGTGGTATCACTGACTGCCTACCTCATCCCTGACCTGGAGGGCGGAGAGGGGGTAAAATTTTAGTTTGTTGGATTTCCACCAAAATTGGTCTCTGGGGGTTTTTGAGGATGAGCATTACGAATTTTTGATCAGATTACAAAAATTCAATATGGCGGATTCAAAATGGACGATTTAATGTCAAGATTTTCTGATTACTTTCAACTGACTTCCACGTATTTGGTTAACTTTAAATTTCGCATAACGTTATAGTTCCGATGACAATCCAATAATGTGGAATCACTGACTGCCTACCTCCCCCCTAACGTGGAGGGTGGAGAGGGGGTAAAATTTTAGTTTCTATTTTGTTTAGTATCAAATCGTTGGACGGCATTCTCATCGAAGACTTAGATATTTCAAAATTGACAGGAAAGACTCCCTGCAATATCGATGCGCTAGCTGAAATGCATAGACTTAGGCAAATCTAAAACTTAAAAAATAAATTTAGAAAAAAAAAACTTTTTGAAAACAAGCTTTTATAAAATGGACTAAAAAGTATAAAATAATTTATTGAGTGTTCTGATATCATAAAAAAAAAATAACAGCGATGGGCGTATTTAATATTAAGTAAATGCCTTTCCATGCGCATTTGGTGGATCGTCCACAACCGATGATGGGTTGGCCGACTCTTCTTTTTCAATGTGACAAAATAAATCGACACACTGCCGGTCGCGGATGATCTGCCTAATATGAACACAAAAAAAAAGCTGCGGTTCGGTCTGCGTTAATTAATTAAGCTATGAATATGAAGCAGGCGTAATAATGTCCATCCATATCAGAAAAATGTAAGGGTAGCTTGAGTAGGGTTGGGTTGGGTTAAATTATCTACCCTTACATTTCTCTGCTATAATATAATAAATTTGGATTTTCACTAAACTTCGAGTTAACAAGGCTAAAAGAAAAACGGGTAAATTTCCTTTAATCCGCCCATCGCTTTTATTATTATGATATCAGAACATTCAATAAATTATTTTATACTTTTTAGTCCATTTTATAAAAGCTTGTTTTCAAAAAGTTTTTTTTTCTAAATTTATTTCATATAATAACTTTTATAAATACCATATTAAACGCAATGTTTTTTTTATATTTTTTTTAAATAAAAACAAGTCTTTAGCAAGACAAAATAATAAAGTATTATTAATATTTTTTAAAAAGATAAGTAAGCAATAATTAATTTTTTTTTAGAATTATTATTTTTTATACGTTTTTGGAGGTTATTTTGACAGTCTCAACTTGTAATTTTATCAAAAAAAATAATACCATATTTTTGAATCATAATTAGCTCAGGATTCAGCTGGCTGTGACAGACTTTCTTTTTTTTGTAAAATACTTTTCCCCCACTTTAAAAGTCCTATATCTTAAAACAGATGTGTGTTGACCCCCATTTAAAAATAAACTTTTTTCTCGGAAATAACCTCCTGCTGCACTATGGCCCCTAAGTTATGGGACACCCTGTATATCTATTAATTAACATTTTACTTATTCAATATTTTTTAGGTTAACAGCCTTAACTTGGAACTTTTAAGCGACATTGCAACAACACTGGGGGAACTAGAAAAATCAAAATGCAGAGGCGCTATTTTAACATCTTCGGCACCCACTACCTTTTCGGCTGGTCTGGATATTATGGAAATGTATAAACCAGACAAGGAGAGAGCTAGACAGTTCTGGACCACTTTGCAGGTACTGTATAAGTATAATTTTGCTAATATTTGATAACTGAAGAGATGACAAAATTCCCTTTTCATCCCTATCATTTACTTTGTTTATATAGTCCTATAAAACCATTTAAACGAGTTTATTTTAAACCAATTTGTTGTATAAACTCCATTATAACCGTTTTAAGCATTAAAATCGCTTTTAGGCACGTATAAACGTATATATTTATCGGTTTCACAATATTCTACGTCTTCCGATACCCAATCTCCACTCGTTTCTGTGTGCCATTAATTCATCATATAGGCCTCTTATTTTTATTTCACTGTCTATTCCTTCTCTCCAGCTTCTCCTTGGCCGTCCTCGTTTTCTTCGGCCAGTTGGTTTCCATTGTAGTATTTGTTTAGGTAGTCTTTCATCATTCATCCTTTGTACATGTCCGTACCACACCAGTTGTTTTGTTCTTATATCATCCACTAAAGTACGTTCACCCACTGTCATAATTTCTCTTATTCTTTGATTTGCAACTCTTTCTCTTTTTGATTTCCCTGCTGCTCTTCTCCAATAGTCCATCTCCGTAGCCGAAAGCATTTTTTCTGTTCTATCCATGATTGGCCATACTTATGAGCCGTATGTAATAATACTTTTTACAATGGTGTTATATATAAGCTTTTTGTTATGTTTTGATATATTTTGGTACCAAATTGTTCCATTTAATAAAGATATTGCTTTTCTTCCTTGTACGTTTCGATGTTTTATAGCTTTGTCTAGTTTTCCGTCAGCTGTAATTTTTAGACCTAAGTATTTATACTCATCACAGGACTGAATTCGCTGCCCGGTATTTAAGATTAGATCCTGTTTCATTCCACCGATACACATATACTCTGTCTTATTGAGATTAACTTCTAGTCCCCACTTATTGTACTCTTCTATTAGTTTTCGTGTCATATATTCGAGGTCGACATAAAGTATTCAAGGTGGTTTCGTCCAACGGAATTCCCATGTTTTGGCATTTTCTCTTCCATACTTTAAGGACTTGTTCCAAGTATATCTTGAAGAGCTTAGGCGAGATACAGCAACCTTGTTTAAGACCTTTATTTACTTGAAAGCCTTTGGTTAGTTTTGCTTTTATTTTAACTTTTGCCTTACTATTGCGGTATAACTCTTTGATGGCCTTAATTAGTTGTACGCTTATGTTTGTGTTTTCCAACGCTTTCCAAAGTAGATTTAGTGGTATACTATCATATGCCTTCTGCAAATCGATGTAAACGTATAAACATAGTAAGTGTTAATGGCGTTTATTCAATATTTTTCAGGATGTCTACATCAAATTGTATATGAGCCCTTATCCAACGGTAGCGGTAATTAATGGACACGCTCCAGCAGGAGGATGCATGCTATCAACCCTATGTGAATATCGGATCATGCAAAAAGGTAAATTTTCAAACTATAATAAGTGCAAATTAAAAGTAGACACTCTCGATATGGGCATAATTATTATGTAGTATGTTGGCAACAACGCACTCGACAGCCGGGGAATTACCTCTTTCTGTTTTAATGCGGAGACTAAATACTTCTGTCGTATTTACAACAAATTTAAATTGGCGGGACTGCTGTGTTTTATTTTTATTGTTCAGTTGGGTAGTAATAGATCTCTTTGAAATGGCACCTAGTAAAAAACTACTTAGTTTACGTGAAAAAATGGAAGTTGTTAACGTTTCGGAGAAGAAACATCTATCAGCAAGAAAGATCGCTGAAAAATTTCATATTGGAAAAAGTCAAGCAGCGGAAACTGTTAACAAATATATATTAAAATTTCGCAGTTCTCTCTCATAAGCGGACACTTCCAATAAGCGGACAAAATCGACGAAGCCTTGAGTGTCAGCTTATAGGAGGTTTCACTATATTGGATTTCAAATGTTTGCAGTATAGTATTTTTATTAATTTAAAATATACATAGGTATTCCTCTTATGTTTTTTTCTCCCCCATATACTGTTAACGATAAGCAAACAAAAAAATAAGAATACCAATATTTTTAATTATTAAAAATAGTAAATTTATTTTTTTTTTTATCATAATGCTAATAGTTTAAAACTAATTATGTTTTTTTGGTATGAAAATTTCCGCTCTGCTATATTATATTACAGTTTAAAAAAAAAATTAATTGTTTTTAACTAAGTACTTATAATGTTATTTTTTTATCATAAATTAGTGTTTTGTCTAAAAAAAATTATATATATAAATTTTAGGTGTAGAACTTTTCATTTTAGAATATGTCTGATGATGGTTGAATAAACTGAAACGTACTACTACTATGTTGGTTTAGAACGTTTTTCTACGTTGTCCGACGCCTATTCTTTACCTCCTTCGATCCTGACAATCACCTTCTGTCAGATTTTTTTGACTCATTGATCTTTGGATTGACTGTTGCCGTTCTAGTTTAGGACGCCCTCTTTTTCTGCGCCCTATTGGTTGCCATTCTAGGACCTGCTTTGGTAATCTTTCGTCGCTCATCCGTTGTACATGGCCGTACCATATCAGTTGCCTTTTAGTGATGTCATCAGTTATGCTTCCCTCGATTCCCATTCTTTCTTTTATGATCTCATTTCTTATATGATCTGTTCTGGATATTCTCATTGATCTTCTTATTGCATCCATTTCGACACTTTCCATTTTTGCTTTGTATTTTTTTGTTACGCGACAAGTCTCTATTCCATACAACAGCGTGCTTTTCACCATTGTTTCATATATGTTAAATTTTACATTCTTTTTTATCTCTCTGCTCCATAAAATACTGTTAAGACAACCAATAACCTTTTTTGCTTTTACTATTTTTTTTCCAGTTCTTTACAGTCTGTTCCTGTCTTATCAAATGTGACACCCAAGTGACTGTGTCGATGTTAACCCCCTCTTTTGGTATTCTTCCGTTAACTTTTTCCTCATATACTCCATGTCTTCTTTATCATTAGCTACAATTACTTTGTCGTCAGCAAACTGTAGTGTGTATATGGTAAATCGGTCGTTAAGTTGTATTCCCATGCCGTATACTTTGCGTTTCCAGTTCTTTAGAGCTACTGCGATATATATTTTAAAAAGAGTTGGAGAGATACAACGTCCCTGTCTTAAGCCTTTCGTTACCAGGAATTCTTTTGAAAGTCGATTTCCAATTTTAATTTTAGATTTTGACCCTTTGTATAGTTCTTTTATCGCTTTTATGTATGTATGATTGATATTAGTCTGCTCTAGCACTGTCCATAGTTTTTCTACTGGAACGGTATCATATGCTTTTTGTAGGTCCACAAAGGTAACATGAGTCTCTATATTTCTGGCGCTCCTTTTCTCAATTACTTGTTTAAGACAAAAAACATTATCACTACAAGATCTGCCTGCACGAAACCCGCTTTGCTCTTTTTCTTCATGAAAATAATTTTCTATTAGATCTCTAAGAATCCTACCGTACAATCTACTTAGAGTACTGGTTACTGAAATTCCTCTGTAGTTGTTGCAATCCAGCTTGTTTCCTTTTTTATGTATTGAGGATATTAATGCTATGAAACTGAAACGTCACAAACAAAAAAAGAGAGATTTTTATTGACCGATTCCCAGGATCTAAAATAATTCACCAAATTAACGGTCAGAAATATTTTAAATAGCAGATTTTCTTTTCTCTAGGGTTTATGATCGGACTGAATGAGACTCAACTTGGTATCATCGCGCCTAAATGGTTCATGTCGGCCATGAAAAATGTCATCGGTATGCGACAAACCGAGAAGGCCTTGACAACTGGCAAGTTGTTTACCACCGACGATGCGTACAACGTTGGATTGGTGGATGAAATCGTTTCGAGCAAGGCTGAAGGTAAAACTACATTTGAAATAATTTTATATCATACACAAAAAGTCTCCAACATTGTCAAATTAGAAAAAACTTCAGAACGGTTTTGGTGGGGCCTAAAACGTCAGAATGGTTTTGGGTGAGGCCTTTCCTTACTTATTAATTGAAATACAGTTTTGTTTCTTTTATTTTCAAGGTCAATTAAGGTCAATTTTACGTGTGTTAACAAGGAAGGAGAATTATAAAAATTATATTAGAAACCGTTTATTATTTGTTTTAAACATCATGTCTCGGTTAGTAAGTATCTCTAACCGTTTTTAAGTGTAAACTAAACAATCCAGTCTATAGGCTACTACTTGTACTACTTGGTGTGCAGTCAGGTGTGATGGTCCGCGTCCTTTTTTAATTTTAAGACGCTTGTTTTGCTTAAGGAGTGGTTTCCATATGTTTGGTATGTCTGTACTTTGTTGATTGAAAATTTCTTTATTCTGCATTATAAACGCAGCTTCAATAGACTCTCGTTTTCACCAATGCGACTCCTTATGCAAAACTTTAGCTTCTGAGCATTTAATTCTGTGATTATTTGACAATTCATGATCTGCTAAACCGGATTTTTCAATATTGGGTACATTTTAAATCTTCATTTACTCTAACCTAAAGAGGGAGTTTCGTTTCACCTACATATACTTTACCACACTCACACGGGATTTGGTAAATACATTCCTTATTATTTGAGGGATTTTTTGGCTTTGTTTTAGTTACAAAACTCCTTATCGTTTTTATTCGATGAAAATACTGTTTTTATATTAGTGTTTGGCTATTCGTCTAATGTTTTCTGAAATCCCTTCAACATATGGAATGTTAATAACACAACAAAGGATTTGTAAAACCAACAGAAACAACTACTCCGAGGGAAAATACCCCTACCGGCATTGAATTATACTGATGGCTTGATGCTTTCGTTGGGAACTTGTTAAAACTGTTTGGTTTTCACTATCTCCAACGTCGATTACAGGGATACGAGTGATCCCCGTCTGGAACACGTCCTGATAGTCAGGAACAAGTGATCCATGCCAATCCACGACCGGCATGGCATGGATCACTTGTTCCTGACTATCAGGACGTGTTCCAGACGGGGATCACTCTTATCCCTGTAATCGACGTTGGAGATAGTGAAAACCAAACAGTTTTACCCAAAGGATTATTGTTTTGAGAATTTGCTACATTTGGTTTGTTTTTAATTTTAGAGAT
The DNA here is from genome assembly GCA_963576565.1 of Aspidapion aeneum. NCBI lineage: Eukaryota > Metazoa > Arthropoda > Insecta > Coleoptera > Brentidae > Aspidapion > Aspidapion aeneum. The sequence continues at coordinate 119,290,657 of OY755043.1, forward strand.
CGTTGATCTTCTTAATTTCTCGGAAAAAACATTTAATTTAACAAATAATTTTAAATGTTGTTAATTTCTGTAGTTAATTCTTCATTATTACTACAAATATTTATGGCTCTTAAATACAAACTTCTTATAACTCCTTCTTTTGCAACAACAGAATGACTATAAATTGTGAAAGGCTTTCGCGGCCATCGTCCAATGGTGGGTGTGCTTTCGGGCTGTTCGGCCGTCGTCGTTGGAAATTCGTTCTCGACGCTTCGCCATCTCGAGTGGATGGCATCTTCAGGAGATGTTGACTGTTTGTCGGCTTCTCGAAGACTGGTGGTTAGTCTGTCGCGGGCGCAGGTTATATACGCTATGATGGGCGGGGCGTATATCAGAGCTGGTCGGTGATTGGTCACTTTCCCCAGATTCAGTTTTGTTGCTATAAGCGAGCCGTTTAGTGTTTTTAAGAACCGATACCCATGTTCTGTTAATTTAAAGAGTTTCTTCAGATCTGTTGAAGTTCTGCTGGTGTTTATGAATTTCGATTGCTTCTCTATAGAGTCTTGGATAGTATGAAGAGGAGGCGCAGAGAACTTGTGTGTCTTCGAATTTTATTCGGTGGTCTTCATTGTTTAGTGTGTGGTCTGCATCTGCGGATTTTTCCGTATGTCCGAGTCGACAGTTGGCTTTGTGTTCTTTGATTCTTGTGTTTACGGACCGTTTGGTTGTTCCGATGTAGACACTTCCACAGGTACAGGGAATGCGGTATACCCCCGAAGAACTTAGTGGGTTCCTTGTATCCTTCGCAGATCTGAGGTGGTTCTCGATCTTCTTAGATGGCTTGAAGATCGTTTTTATGTGGTGTTTTCCCAGAATACGTCCGATCCTATCCGCCACTCTAGGGATGTAGGGCAGAAGGCTCTTGAAGTAACTTCGCGGCTGCTCAGTCCACTGTTCCTTCTAGTGCTCGGCTTTGGTCGTATACATTTATCTATGTCGCTTTCAGTGTATCCATTTGCTACGAGGGCGTTTTTAAGATGGTTTAATTCTTTGTCTAGATGTTCTGGTTCGCAGATTCTTTTCGCCCTCTCTACCAATGTTCTTATTACCCCTTTTCGTTGGCACGGGTGGTGGTTCGATGTGTTGTTTAGGTAGCGGTCTGTGTGAGTAGGTTTTCTGTATACGGTATGTCCTAGTCGTCCCTCTTTCCTCGTTACTATAATTCAGGTACTGTCCCGTCTGTGTAGGTTTCCTATATACAGTGGTTGGAATTTTTCTGTCTATTCGTTTGACAAGAACATTATATTAGTATACTAGATAGATAAGGTATATGAAACTGTGAAAAGCAGTTTAGGGAAAGGCGGCGAGCCAAAGTATTGCGTCGATGTAATAAAAGAAGTGTACCTGTAAATTATTTTATTTTTATTTTATTTTATTTTATTTTACAGCCACTCAACAGGAACAAACCCAATTACAGAGTGGGAAAAATACAGTTGAAGTTGATTACAGCTAATAAAAGATACAAAAAAAAATAGTGTTTATAAAAGAAATAAATAATAAGTTAATAGTGATTTAGGACAGCCGTAATTTTTTTAAATAAGCGATACTGCAATTGAATATGTCACATCGATCATTGTAAGAATTACAAGTGTTGCAGGCTCTTGTTAAAGGGGCATTTTTGCAAATGTTGGTTCGTTGGTTTGGTAAATAAAATGGAACTGTCGATCGAGCCGAAGTTCTAGGTACTAAAAAGTTTAATTGTTGCAATAGTTCCGGCGAGTCGATTTGGTTGTTAATAATTTTATAAATGAACTGTATCTCGGCCAAACTGCGTCTATCCTTTAGAGAACTGATACTAAACCTATTACAAAGGACCTCATTTGGTGTTCCTATTTCTGGGTACACACCGTCCAATTTAAAAGCCAGGTATTTTAAAAATTTGCGCTGAATTTTTTCAATTGAGTCAATATGTGTTTGGTAGCACGGTGACCACACAATAGACGAGTATTCTAATCTTGATCGGACGTACGCAAAATATAATAATTTTAAACTAGCGATATTCTTAAAATGTTGAGAATTGCGGATTATAAAACCGAGCATTTGATAACTCTTCTTAACAATATCCCGTATATGAGGGACAAAAGAAAGAGCACTGTCGAATGTTATACCGAGGTCTTTAAATTCCAGTGATCTAGGCAATATGGCGCCATCCAAAGAATAGTCAAACTGAATTACCTGTTGCTTAAGAGAGAAGGAGACAACGTTACATTTGATAGGATTTAGTGGTAGTAAATTAGAGTGACACCAAGTATTAACTCTATTTAGGGCATTTTGAAGTCTTTCGCAGTCAGATAATTTAGTTATTCGACAAAATATTTTAAGATCATCAGCATATAGTAGACAAATAACCTGAATGTCGTTTAAAATACTATTAATAAAAGCAATGAAAAATAATGGGCCCAATATCGATCCCTGAGGGACCCCAGAGCTAGCGATAATTGTAGATGAAGCTCGGCCACAACATTCAACGTATTGGGGTCTCTTAGTTAGGTATGATTTGAGAAAAATACAAAGATCATCAGACAGTCCAAAGTGTTCAAAAGTACGTTGTAAAATGCTGTGGTCCAGCCGATCAAATGCTTTAGAAAAGTCTGTGTAGACCACATCAACTTGAGCATTCATATCTATTGATTCAGCAATAAATTGGGTAACAGTGACTAAATTAGTGGAAGTTGATTTGTTTTTCATGAATCCATGTTGTCTCGAGTCAATCCGGCCAGACAAAGCAGGGTAGAGTGAAGTATGAAGGACACGTTCGAAGCATTTTGAAAAATTGTTAATAATGGTGATGGGTCTGTAATTTTCGATTAGGCTTTTTTCTTGTTTTTTATAGACTGGTATAATCTTAGATGCTTTCCAAGTGTCCGGAAAAGTTTTTTGTTTCAAGGATAAATTAAACAAAATAGTCAAAGGATAAGAAAATATATGGGCACAGTCTTTCAACAGAAATGCTGGAATTTTGTCTGGACCAACAATAGCCTTCGGTTTTAAACTCCTCAGGGCTCGCAATACCTCAGATTCCTGAAACTTTTTAAGCGATATTTCATTAGTAATCGAAGGGTCTTCAGTATTCATATGTGCTATGGGGATCTGTTGATCTGAGGTATACGATGACTGAAAGTATTTGGCGAAGGCATTGGCGATACTCTGTGGGTCAGATAAGCACTCACCGTGTTGGTTTTGCATGTTAGGAGGTAAGCTATTGATTTTCTGTGAGGATTGAATAAGGCGCCAGAAATTTCCAGGCTGAGATGCTAGGTTTGACTCAAGCTGAGTACAATAGTTTTGATATGAGGTTTCTATATCGCGCTTTATTTTATCGCGTAATTCCCGAAATTTATCTAAGTAAGTATCATTGCCAAATTTTTTGTGTTTTTGGAAAAATTTATGTTTTTGTTTTATCGATTTAATTATGTCAGAGGTAAACCAAGGAGGATATTTTCGCCGATTTTTAAGTGTTTTAGGCACAAGGTCATCCAGACAAAGATACAGTTTATGATAAAAAAGTTCAACAGCTGTGTTTACATCACCTATTGATTCAAGAATTCGCCAGTCGATTTCTGCTAAGCTTGGGTATAAATTTCCTAGGTCAACCCTCTTAAAATTGTAAAATACATCATCCATTACATACGACTTAAGCTTTTTGTCGCCATTTATTTGATATTTTATTAACAAGGTAGGATGGCACCTGTCTTCATTAAGCAGAAAATCATGACATCTCTGCAAAAAGGTTAAATTAGGACAAGAGGATAAGACAATATCAAGTAATCGATTATCAGAGTTTTTTATAGTGTTTATTTGCTGCCAATCCAAAAAACTCATAAAGTTAACCAAATAATTTAACCTACTAGAAGGAAGTGCTCCTTCCACATAAGCTACATATTCCGAGTAATTAAAGTCTCCTAGAAAGATTACTTTTTCGTTAAATAAATAAGTAAGAGAGGACAGGTATTCAAAAAGGTGTTCATATAGAAAAGAAATTTTGCCTGGCGGAATGTATGTTAAGATTATGTACATATGAAGATTGCTGGAAAAAGATATTTTGACTCCTAGAATGTCAATTGTGTCGCGAATTGCAACTGGTAATTCAAGTTTTAAACTGGTAGTTTGGAATGCTTTCCTCACCGCCAATAAGACTCCACCCCCCAAATTTTGTTTCACCTCATCATAATTTCTGTCTGATCTAAATATACAATATTCTGGCTGAAATAATTCTGCGTCGTGTATGCCAGGACATAGCCAAGTTTCAGTGAGCGCTATTACTGAAAAATCACAGGTAAGTGTTGCATTGAAAAGTTGTTTTGTTTTCGTACGAAGCCCGCGAACATTTTGATAGTACAGTGATAAGAAGTCACGGCTACGCTGAAACTCGACCAACTGCACTGGCCCCGGATTTGGTTGATTTATTGAATTATTGTGGGAGGTACCAATACGGTCGATCACGGTATTTTGGGGGGCAGGGACTTGTGATGGCTATATGGTGGACCCAAATATTTCCGACCTATATTTCTGATTAGCTTGTTTATAGGCGTAACAATTATTATAGTCCCAGCAAGGATGATGATTATGGTATACTTTGTCGTTGTGATAAAAGAATTGCGACTCCCTATCCTTATCATGTACCTTCCAATGATATACCTTATCTCGCGCACTTACGGCACCTTAATAAAGAAAATAAAGTGATATGGTAAAAAGTTTGGCACATATTTTAAGTTACTGGAACAAAACCTTGAATTCTTAGGATTTTTGAGGTGGGCTAAGTAACCTTTTCGAATTCGCTTATACCCGAACTGTATAAAAACAAGTATAATCATGTCGAAATAAAATTTCGGACTTCCATTGTCTTTATTTATTTTAAAACACCACGTTTCGGTTAGTAAGTATCTCTAACCGTTATCAAGTGTAAACTGTCATGTCATCATGGTAAAAGCTTTCAACATGCTCGATTTTGGAAATTGGTGTCTAAAATACCCCCACCAAAATCATTACTAAAAGTGTTATGAGACTTAAGTCTAGAACAAGCATTGTCAAATTTTATGGTAGTTTAACCAGGGCTATCAAAATGGACGGGCCACGATCCTCCACTTTGTTGACGTCACATCCGGGGCTGATTTTTTTTTGATGGTCACGTTACGACACAGCTGATTGTCTTTAAAATATTGAAGTTGGAATGACGGTTCATGGGGATTTGATTTTTTTTTAAATAAAGCCGTTTTTGAGATTGTTTTTACTTTATTCTGGCAGAACAATTTTTTTTAAATGTATAGTAAGCCCTAATTTTTCATAGCCGCTTCATTAGCTCACACAAAAATTAAGTTTAAAGCAGAAGCGAATGTGACAATCACATATGACAAAGTCAAATACATGTCAAATATAACAGTTGGCATGTGGTACATGGCGGGTAATTTGAATTCAAAATAAGGAATGCTAAATCTTGAAGATTTTAACCTTTTAATCATGTTGCTTCCTTACAAACCTTTGGTGGAATATCGGGATGGTGTTTGAGAATATTTCACTGAAATTTTGCGGAAATCTGTAGTGCCATTTTGAAAATATCATAAAAAAACGTCTGACCTCCCATAAGACCCAATGTAAAATTCAGCCCCGGGAGAACAGCTGATTTTTTCAGGGTCGTGGCCTCTATTTTTGTGTTGGCCTTGGTTTAACATCTGCACAGGGGTAAGGGGTATTTGTTTATTGTTTTTCTACAATAAATAAACACGGGAATTCTTCTTGTCAAGCTTTGCGGTATTATTATAATAAAAACACATCTTATTTAACACAATTTCAGGCCAAATTTCACTTTATACACCAAATAAGCGAACATTTACGGGTCCTTATCTAGTTTAATTATGATTTCATGCTATTTTCAGGAATCGAACGGGCCAGCGTATTTCTTAATCAGTTTGCCAGAATTTCACCCATAGCCAGATCCATGACAAAGCAAAATCTCAGGAAAGATGACTTTGAAGATATGGTTAAAAATAGAAAAGAGGATGCAGAACTGTTTTTGGCGGTTGTATTTAAAGATGAGACCCAAAAAATTCTTGGAATGTATTTAGATGCCTTAAAGAAGAAACAGAAATCAGGTTAATGCAGCAAATGTTTGTTTAAGACTGAAGTTCAATTTAGGTGGTAGCATCTGCTGATCACTAAAGATATTTTTTAGATTTTTGTATGTGTCTTTTTTGAATTATCTATCTAGGCCACAAAAAGATACAGGTTCGGGAAAATATTTTCGTAGAATTTTTTTTAGAGACTTTTAAAAATAAAACATTAAGATGTGGACAAACTGAGGTGCTCCTTTATGTGATTTTCAGAAGAAAAGTTCCAATAAACATATTTAACGAAATTCATAGTTTCTAAGATACATATTTCATAGTAGTATTAAGATAAACATTTTGAATGTTATTATCCCGGGAACGTGTAAAAAATTAGGTTTTATTTCTTATCTCGAAACCAAAGATACGAAAAAAAATCAATATATCTTATCTTATCTGTATCTTAAAAACTATGCATTTCCGGACCCATGTTTATATGAACTTTTTCTCTTAAAACACGAAATTTTAGGCGGGGCAAAAAACACACTAACATCAAATTTCTTTATCTAAAAAAAAGGTTTTCAAATAAAACAATACCTTTTAGCTCATTACATTCCGAGCTAAAATAAAAACTAAAGAAGGATAGTTTTAATAATATAATGTTTTGTAAGCTTATCTAATTGCTTTATTTTTTATCTTGAAAACAAAGATACAAAAAAAAATTAATAACCAAAAAAGTTTTTAAGTTTTAATTTTGAAACCCTGTATCTTAAAAACTATGCATTTTCGGACCCATGTTTATATGAACTTTTTATCTTAAAAGACGAAATTTTAAGCGGGGCAAGAAACACACTTATATCAAGATTCTTTATCTAAAAAAAAAGTTATCAAATAAAACAATACTTTTTAGCTCATTACATTCCGAGCTAAAATAAAAACTAAAGAAGGATAGTTTTAATAATATAATGTTTTGTAAGCTTATCTAATTTTTTTAAATTCACATTTTTTATATTCAATAAAGATAAACTAAATACAAAAGTAGCATTTTTAATTTAGATATTAAGATTAGTCATTTTAATGGCTTCTGTGATAGTTTTCAATAATATTGGGTTACTTTTCGAATTAAATAACAAAACCAAGCACAAAACCTGAGCCGTTTTTTTTATAAACCTGGTTTCTAACACTGTTTCAATAAATAACGACATTGATTAGTGACGTCACAACTCTGAAACCTGTTGTTATTAATGCTTTACCCATTTATAACAAATTCGTACAATTCGACCTGACAACACTGGTTGTCAAGCAATAACTTTGGTTAAAAATAGAAAACAGGCTGTGGAACAGTTTTTGGCGGTTGTATTTAAAGATGTGACTCAAAAAACGCTTGGAATGTATTTAGATGCCTTAAAGAAGAAACAGAAATCAGGTTAATTCAGCAAATGTTTGTTTTAGACTGAAGTTCAATTTAGGTGATAGAATCTGCTGATCACTAAAGATATTTTTTAGATTTTTGTATGTGTCTTTTTTAATTACCTATCTAGGCCACAAAAAGATTCATGTCCGGGAAAATATTTTCGTAGAGTTTTTTTAGAGACTTTTAAAAATAAAACATTAAGATGTGGACAAACTGAGGTGCTCCTTTATGTGATTTTCAGAAGAAAAGTTCCCATAAACATGTTTAACGAAATTCATAGTTTTTAAGATACATATTTCATAGTAGTATTAAGATAAACATTTTGAATGTTATTATCCCGGGAACGTGTAAAAAATTAGGTTTTATTTCTTATCTTGAAACCAAAGATACGAAACAAAATCAATATATCTTATCTTATCTGTATCTTAAAAACTATGCATTTCCGGACCCATGTTTATATGAACTTTTTATCTTAAAAGACGAAGTTTTAGGCGGGGCAAAAAACACACTTATATCAAGATTCTTTATCTAAAAAAAAAAGTTATCAAATAAAACAATACTTTTTAGCTCATTACATTCCGAGCTAAAATAAAAACTAAAGAAGGATAGTTTTAATAATATAATGTTTTGTAAGCTTATCTAATTTTTTTAAATTCAAATTTTTTATATTCAATAAAGATAAACTAAAGACAAAAGTAACATTTTTAATTTAGATATTAAGATTAGTAATTTTAATGGCTTCTGTGATAGTTTTCAATAATATTGGGTTACTGTTCGAATTAAATAACAAAACCAAGTACAAAACCTGAGCCGTTTTCTTTCATGAACCTGGTTTGAAACACTGTTTCAATAAATAACGTAATTGATTAGTGACGTCACAACTCTGAAACCTGTTGTTATTGATGCTCTACCCATTTACAACAAATTCGTACAATTCGACTTGGCAAACTGGTTGTCAAGCAATAACTTTGGTTAAAAATAGAAAACAGGCTGTGGAACAGTTTTTGGCGGTTGTATTTAAAGATGTGACTCAAAAAACGCTTGGAATGTATTTAGATGCCTTAAAGAAGAAACAGAAATCAGGTTAATTCAGCAAATGTTTGTTCAGCAAATGTTTGTTTTAGACTGAAGTGTGATAGAATCTGCTGATCACTAAAGATATTTTTTAGATTTTTGTATGTGTCTTTTTTAATTACCTATCTAGGCCACAAAAAGATTCATGTCCGGGAAAATATTTTCATAGATTTTTTTTAGAAACTTTTAAAAATAAAACATTAAGATGTGGACAAACTGAGGTGCTCCTTTATGTGATTTTCAGAAGAAAAGTTCCCATAAACATATTTAACGAAATTCATAGTTTTTAAGATACATATTTCATAGTAGTATTAGGATAAACATTTTGAATGTTATTATCCCGAGAACGTGTAAAAAATTAGGTTTTATTTCTTATCTTGAAACCAAAGATATGAAACAAAATCAATATATTTTATCTTATCTGTATCTTAAAAACTATGCATTTCCGGACCCATGTTTATATGAACTTTCTATCTTAAAAGACGAAATTTTAGACAGGGCAAAAAACACACTAATATCAAATTTTTATCTAAAAAAAAAGGTTTTTAAATAAAACAATACTTTTTAGCTCATTACTTTCTGAGCTAAAATAAAAACTAAAGAAAGATAGTTTTAATAATATAATGTTTTGTAAGCTTATCTAATTTTTTTAAATTCACATTTTTTATATTCAATAAAGATAAACTAAAGACAAAAGTAGCATTTTTAATTTAGATATTAAGATTAGTAAGTTTACTGGCTTCTGTGATAGTTTTCAATAATATTGGGGTACTGTTCGAATTAAATAACAAAACCAAGCACAAAACCTGAGCCGTTTTTTTTATAAACCTGGTTTCTAACACTGTTTCAATAAATAACGACATTGATTAGTGACGTCACAACTCTGAAACCTGTTGTTATTAATGCTTTACCCATTTATAAGAAATTCGTACAATTCGACTTGGCAACACTGGTTGTCAAGCAATAACTTTGGTTAAAAATAGAAAACAGGCTGTGGAACAGTTTTTGGCGGTTGTATTTAAAGATGTGACTCAAAAAACGCTTGGAATGTATTTAGATGCCTTAAAGAAGAAACAGAAATCAGGTTAATTCAGCAAATGTTTGTTCAGCAAATGTTTGTTTTAGACTGAAGTTCAATTTAGGTGATAGAATCTGCTGATCACTAAAGATATTTTTTAGATTTTTGTATGTGTCTTTTTTTAATTACCTATCTAGGCCACAAAAAGATTCATGTCCGGGAAAATATTTTCATAGAATTTTTTTAGAGACTTTTAAAAATAAAACATTAAGATGTGGACAAACTGAGGTGCTCCTTTATGTGATTTTCAAAAGAAAAGTTCCCATAAACATATTTAACGAAATTCATAGTTTTTAAGATACATATTTCATAGTAGTATTAAGATAAACATTTGGAATGTTATTATCCCGGGAACGTGTAAAAAATTAGGTTTTATTTCTTTGTATTAAATAAAAATAAACTAAAGAGAAAAGTAGCATTTTTAATTTAGATATTAAGATTGGTAATTTTAATGGCTTCTCTGATAGTTTTCATCAATCTTGGGTTACTGTTCGAATTAAATAACAAAACCAAGCACAAAACCTGAGCCGTTTTTTTATAAACCTGGTTTCTAACACTGTTTCAATAAATAACGACATTGATTAGTGACGTCACAACTCTGAAACCTGTTGTTATTAATGCTTTACCCATTTATAAGAAATTCGTACAATTCGACTTGGCAACACTGGTTGTCAAGCAATAACTTTGGTTAAAAATAGAAAACAGGCTGTGGAACAGTTTTTGGCGGTTGTATTTAAAGATGTGACTCAAAAAACGCTTGGAATGTATTTAGATGCCTTAAAGAAGAAACAGAAATCAGGTTAATTCAGCAAATGTTTGTTTTAGACTGAAGTTCAATTTAGGTGATAGAATCTGCTGATCACTAAAGATATTTTTTAGATTTTTGTATGTGTCTTTTTTAATTACCTATCTAGGCCACAAAAAGATTCATGTCCGGGAAAATATTTTCGTAGAGTTTTTTTTAGAGACTTTTAAAAATAAAACATTAAGATGTGGACAAACTGAAGTGCTCCTTTATGTGATTTTCAGAAGAAAAGTTCCCATAAACATATTTAACGAAATTCATAGTTTTTAAGATACATATTTCATAGTAGTATTAAGATAAACATTTTGAATGTTATTATCCCGAGAACGTGTAAAAAATTAGGTTTTATTTCTTATCTCGAAACCAAAGATACGAAACAAAATCAATATATTTTATCTTATCTGTATCTTACAAACTATGCATTTCCGGACCCATGTTTATATGAACTTTTTATCTTAAAAGACGAAATTTTAGGCGGGGCAAAAAACACACTTATATCAAGATTCTTTATCTAAAAAAAAAGTTATCAAATAAAACAATACTTTTTAGCTCATTGCATTCCGAGCTAAAATAAAAACTAAAGAAGGATAGTTTTAATAATATAATGTTTGTAAGCTTATCTAATTTTTTTAAATTCACATTTTTTATATTCAATAGAGATAAACTAAAGACAAAAGTAGCATTTTTAATTTAGATATTAAGATTAGTAATTTTAATGGCTTCTGTGATAGTTTTCAATAATATTGGGTTACTGTTCGAATTAAATAACAAAACCAAGCACAAAACCTGAGGCGTTTTCTTTCATGAACCTGGTTTGAAACACTGTTTCAATAAATAACGTAATTGATTAGTGACGTCACAACTCTGAAACCTGTTGTTATTGATGCTCTACCCATTTACAACAAATTCGTACAATTCGACTTGGCAACACTGGTTGTCAAGCAATAACTTTGGTTAAAAATAGAAAACAGGCTGTGGAACAGTTTTTGGCGGTTGTATTTAAAGATGAGACTTAAAAAACGCTTGGAATGTATTTAGATGCCTTAAAGAAGAAACAGAAATCAGGTTAATTCAGCAAATGTTTGTTTTAGACTGAAGTTCAATTTAGGTGATAGAATCTGCTGATTACTAAAGATATTTTTTAGATTTTTGTATGTGTCTTTTTTAATTACCCATCTAGGCCACAAAAAGATTCATGTCCGGGAAAATATTTTCATAGAATTTTTTTAGAGACTTTTTAAAATAAAACATTAAGATGTGGACAAACTGAGGTGCTCCTTTATGTGATTTTCAGAAGAAAAGTTCCCATAAACATATTTAACGAAATTCATAGTTTTTAAGATACATATTTCATAGTAGTATTAAGATAAACATTTTGAATGTTATTATCCCGGGAACGTGTAAAAAATTAGGTTTTATTTCTTATCTCGAAACCAAAGATACGAAAAAAAATCAATATATCTTATCTTATCTGTATCTTAAAAACTATGCATTTCCGGACCCATGTTTATATGAACTTTTTATCCTTAAAGACGAAATTTTAGGCAGGGCAAAAAACACACTAATATCAAATTTTTATCTAAAAAAAAGGTTTTTAAATAAAACAATACTTTTTAGCTCATTACTTTCTGAGCTAAAATAAAAACTAAAGAAGGATAGTTTTAATAATATAATGTTTTGTAAGCTGATCTAATTTTTTTAAATTCACATTTTTTGTATTAAATAAAAATAAACTAAAGAGAAAAGTAGCATTTTTAATTTAGATATTAAGATTGGTAATTTTAATGGCTTCTGTGATAGTTTTCAATAATATTGGGTTACTGTTCGAATTAAATAACAAAACCAAGTACAAAACCTGAGCCGTTTTTTTTATAAATCTAGTTTCCAACACTGTTTCAATAAATAACGACATTGATTAGTGACGTCACAACTCTGAAACCTGTTGTTATTAATGCTTTACCCAGTTATAACAAATTCGTACAATTCGACCTGGCAACACTGGTTGTCAAGCAATAACGTATATGTTTTCGTCATTGTTTTGAAACTGTTGAAACAATTTTATGTAAGAAAACGTCTCTGACTTACTTTTTTACTTTTGGTATAGCTTTATATTTATTATAAAAATTTTAAAAGAATAACTACGGGCCTGGGTATTAAATAATATTTGTGTTTGTACATTCAGCATGTCCTAATAAACATGGATTAAAGAAATCAAAGTTCAGATGCAAATATGATAAAATTTTGGTTATTTAAATTTTTTGTACCTATCGTGGATCCAAATTTTTATATGTTTTTCGATATGGCATTGAAATCTTTATTTAGACCAATTGTTTTAAAAAAATTATCAAGGAATTCGTCAACATCAGTGAAATTACTTGATTTAGATGTAGATACAAGAACTGGGATAGCAAGTGTGACTTTCCAAAAACCACCGGTAAGTAAAATATAGGCTGTTCACAAAAAAAGGTGCTAAAACAACTGATGATCTCAAAAATAATTAAGATAAATAGATAGAAAAAAATAAGAACTGTTACAAAAACATTGGATAACAGAAGCAACAATACAGTATAAATAAAATTTCGGACTTCCATTGTCTTTATTTATTTTAAAACACGACGTTTTGGTTAGTAAGTATCTCTAACCGTTATCAAGTGTAAACTAAACAATCTAGTCTTTAGGCTACTACTTACACTACTTGGTGTGCAGTCAGGTGTGACGGCCCGCCCGCTTTTTTAATCCTAAGACGCCTGTTTTCCTCAAGGAGTGGTTTCCATATGTTTTCCTTAAGGAAAACAGGCATCTTAGGATTAAATAAATTGGTAAAATTTTTTTTTAAGTCACAAGCTTTTATAAAATGCACTAAAAATTAAAAAATTATTTTTTAACATTCTAATATTATCATAATGATAAAAGCGATGGCCGACTGATGGAAATCTTGACGATGTTAGCACGATAAGATATCCGTATCAATTAAATATCACTATTTGCAAGAATCAATCTAGCAGAAAAATGCAGAGGTACCAAACCCACCCAACCCGACCTAAGATACCCCAGCATTTCTCTGACATAGGTATGGCAATGGAATAACATTGCGGCACATCAAACATATCTTTGATGACCTGCTATGTTGAATATTCTTTAAGTGTTTCGATCACAACTTTAGATTAACTTAGGCTTTGATTTGCGGCCATCGCTTTTATTATTATGATAATATTAGAATGTTGGAAAATTATTTTTTAATTTTTAGTGCATTTTATAAAAGCTTGTGACTTGTGAAATTTTTTACCAATTTATTTTCTACTTTTTAGTCTCAGCTATCTACTCTATTAAATGAAAATATTTGTTCAAAAACAGAACAGAAGAGTTTATTCTAGATTATAATGAAATCGCTGATCGTGAGTTGTTTGGAAACTTATTTTTCTATTGGGGGAAGGAGAGGGTGGGGGTAGAGGTAGAAATATATTTTTTGTTTGGGCTGTATTGCCATCGGACCTTTATGCATATACCAAATTTTATAAAAGTCATTTGAAGTGAAGTGTGTCAAAAACGCATTTTTTATGGAAGGGGGTAGGGGTGGGAGGACATTTTTTCATTATTGTTGTATTATCATCGGACCACTATATGTATACCAAATTTCATCCAAATCGGATAATGGGAAGTGTGTCAAAAACGCATTTTTCTATAGATGGAGGTGGGGGTAGGAGTGGGAGGATATACTTTTTTTAATGTATTGTCATAGGACCACTATGTGAATACCAAATTTCATCCAAATCGGATAATGGGGAGTGTGTCAAAAACTCATTTTTCTATGAAAGAGGGTGGGGGTAGGGGTGGGAGGATATTTTTTTTTTAATGTTGTATTGTCATCGGACCACTATGTGAATACCAAATTTCATCCAAATCGGATAATGGGAAGTGGGGGTAGGGGTGGGAGGATATTTTTTTCTTAATATTGTATTGTCATCGGATCACTATATGTATATCAAATTTCATCCAAATCGGATAACGGGATGTGTGTCAAAAACAAATTTTTCTATGGAAGGGGGTGGGGGTAGGGGTGGGAGGATATTTTTTTCTTATTGTTGTATTATCATCGGACCACTATCTGTATACCAAATTTTATCCAAATCGGATAACGGGAAGTGTGTCAAAAACACATTTTTCTATAGAAGGGGTGGGGGTAGGGGTGGGAGGATATTTTTTTCTTAATGTTGTATTGTCATGGGACCACTATGTGTGTACCAAATTTCACCCAAATCGGATAATGGGAAGTGTGTCCAAAACGCTTCACAAGATTTGATAGTTAGTTAGTTAGACAGAACATCTGAAGTTAAATAAAAGCTTGTAAAAAGGGGGCGGGCCGTCACACCTGACTGCACACCAAGTAGTATAAGTAGTAGCCTAAAGACTAGATTGTTTATTTTACACTTGATAACGATTAGAGATACTTACTAACCAAAACTTCGTGTTTTAAAATAAATAAAGAAAATGGAAGTCCGAAATTTTATTTCTACACAATCATTGTCTACGAGTTTCAAACAAAGAACAATACAGTATGTTAGTGACTCTCCTAAGTCTGACTTTAGATTAGATATGTAAAAACGGATTAAAAAACAATCCACAAAACTAATTTTGACTTAAGTTTGGTACCCATTTAAATAACTTTGCAAAATTAATTAATAAAAATCAAACAAGTTTCGTGGCTAATCGGGTAAAAAAGGAGTTTTTGTTTCTCTCGTATTTTTCCGTAGGTAGCTTGAAAGCTTAACCTCACGGGGGTCCAAGATCTAATGGACACCTAACAAGTGTTGACAGTTAACTGTTTCGTCCTTATAAGACTCCTCAAAACAATGCTTGCGAAGTTAATTAGACGGTTTTGTCTCTAATCATATGTAAATAGTAAGAAAATTCTCGCAAGAAGCGCCATCTACCGAGATACGACAGAAACTAGAACAAGAGCAGGCGAAATAATCGATTGCAAATAAAAAGAAACAAACCATCCATTACCTACGACAGCTCTTCTGCTTTTCAAGCCAGATCAACGCTGATTAGCGTTTTAACCGGCCATCAGACACGTGAGCGTCAATCAGCGGAATTTTTAAGCCAAATAATACTAACAAACGTGAAATTTAGTACCCGTGAAGTTAAAAATCAAACCAGTTTCGTGGCTCGGATAAAAAAGGAGTTTTTGCCTCTCTCGTATTTTTCCGTGGGTAGCTTGAAAGCTTAACCTCATGGGGATCCAAGATCTAATGGACACCGTTGACAGTTAACTGTTTCGTCCTTATGGGACTCTTTAGAACACTGCTTGGTTAATGTGACAACCTCCACTCAAAAGTTAGAAAATTATTCTTTTTTTTTTAATTTACCCTTTTAAATCAAAATGTACGAATCTGTGGTATTTATATGAAAAAATTTTTTCTAGGTTTTTCTAAAAAAATCAGTGATTTCAAACTACTGAAATACATTTCATATTTTAATCAATATGTTTTTTTTTTTAGGTTAATAGCCTTAACTTGGAACTTTTAAACGACATTGCAACCACACTAGAAAAACTAGAAAAGTCAAAATGCAAAGGTGTTATTTTAACTTCTTCAGCGCCCACCACCTTCTGTGCCGGTCTGGATATTATGGAAATATACAAATCAGACAAGGAAAGAGTTAAACTGTTTTGGACCACTTTGCAGGTTTATTGTATATTAATTTATTTTAATTCAATATTTTTATGTCAAAAACGTTTTAGAAACCTCATACAAATATATACCGAAAGGACCACTCACATTGGCGTAGCTAGCCTTGCTTTTCAGGGGGGGCCGTGGCCTCGGTCTATCTTGAACAAAAAGCAAACATAGGTTTTAAAGAGTCGTGCAAAGTGTGCAATGAATTAAAAAAAAATACGCGCATTAAATGTTCTAATATTTTAATATAACAAATTTAATAATACATTTACCAACTTATTTATATGTATACACAGGAAGTATGTAATTCAGCAATTCTACAAAGAAAGTTTTCTACGTCGCTGACTGAAAGCGTCTACCACACTGTCTAAGTCGACCTCAACATCTTTTTCTATGAATAACAATGACAAACCTGAGTGTCTCTCTTGAGTCATAGTTGTTCTAAGCCAATTAAAAACTCTCCTCATGGCAGAGAAAGACCTCTCGCAAGTTGCACTTGAAATTGGAAGAATACTCGCAACTTTAAAAAGTTGGTAGAGGTTTGGATAGGTGTTTTCTGCTATATGTTGTTTGATAGAATCATGACCAACAGTTTGATTTAACCGAAAAATACAATTCTTTAAAACGGTCATTTCTGCTCTTAGAGCAGAAGTATTAATATTAAAAATTTCCCGGTATTGCTCGACGAATTTGTTCCATTTAACGACGTGGGAAAACTTAATATGAAAATGGTTATGAAATTGTCACCAAAATCGGAAAATTTCCATAATACACTAAACGCTAACCTCAAAAAAACTAAAAAGATTATTATATTTATTTTAGAAAAACGGGTCTTTTATAACCTTACGACATCTACAACCCGCTTTCGGAAACAGAGGGGCAAAGGCCGCTGTCTTTATTAAATGCGAAATTTAACTTACACTTCTATAATATTTTACAAGATGTCGCCAATATGTATGAAATATTCAATATGCATAATTATGTTTAAATTTAAAAAATATTTTCGGGAAATTGCATAAGTGCAGAAAAGTTACCGATAATTTAAAGACAAAAAGCTTAATTCCGCAAGACAAGGGCTTTTTCCTGAACTGTAAACATTATCTGAATGATTTTAAATTTTAATGCACCTATTTTATTTGAATATTTCCCGAATAATAATAGAAAAGTATGTATTTTCAGCGTCATGTTCTTTTACTAGTAGTCGGTAGGGGAGGCCTAAAATATCTTAGAAGGGGCCTGAGGGACATCAGGGGGGGCCAGGCCCCCCTGCCCCCCCCCCTAGCTAGTAAATCCACGTAACCACGTGCTGAGTAGATATACTTTTGAAGGCGACGCTCACAGCCGATCATTGAACCGAACCGAACCGATCCCCAATTTCCTAAAAAAACATTTCTAATTTTTCAGGATGTTTACATCAAACTGTACATGAGCCCTTATCCTACAGTAGCAGTAATTAGTGGCCATGCTCCCGGAGGTGGATGTATGCTCTCCACAATATGTGAATACCGTATCATGCAAAAAGGTAAACTTATAATCGTCAAGAAAACTCACTTTGGAAGAAAATACGCACACATACTATGCAGAGTGACAGGATAAAAGTAACTACATGCTAGGTCAAGACCAACAAAAAATACAGGCCACGACTTGAAAAAATCAGCTGTTCTCGGGGGGTTGAATTTTACATTGGGTCTTATGGGAGGTCACACGTTTTTTTATGATATTTTGAAAATGACACTACAGATTTCCGCGAAATTTCAGTGAAATATTCTCAGACACCATCCCGATATTCCACCAAACTTTTGAAAGGATACAAGATGATTAAAAGGTTAAAATCTTCAAGATTTAGCATTCCTTATTTTGAATTCAAATTACCCGCCATGTACCGCATGCCAACTGTTATATTTGACATGTATTTGACTTTGTCATCTGTGTTTGTCACATTCGCTTCTGCTTTAAATTTAATCAGGGCTATCAAAATGGACGGGCCACGATCCTCCACTTTGTTGACGTCACATCCGGGGCTGATTTTTTTTTTGATGGTCGCGTTACGACACAGCTGATTGTCTTTAAAATATTGAAGTTGGAATGACGGTTCATGAATATTTGATTTTTTTTTAAATAAAGCCGTTTTTGAGATTGTTTTTACTTTATTCTGGCAGAACAATTTTTTTAAAATGTATAGTAATCCCTAATTTTTCATAGCCGCTTCATTAGCTTACACAAAAATTAGGTTTAAAACAGAAGCGAATGTGACAATCACAGATGACAAAGTTAAA
This sequence comes from Aspidapion aeneum, assembly GCA_963576565.1. Taxonomy (NCBI): domain Eukaryota; kingdom Metazoa; phylum Arthropoda; class Insecta; order Coleoptera; family Brentidae; genus Aspidapion; species Aspidapion aeneum. Next base: position 119,309,062 of record OY755043.1, read on the forward strand.
TACATGTCAAATATAACAGTTGGCATGTGGTACATGGCGGGAAATTTGAATTCAAAATAAGGAATGCTAAATCTTGAAGATTTTAACCTTTTAATCATGTTGCTTCCTTACAAACCGTTGGTGGAATATCGGGATGGTGTCTGAGAATATTTCACTGAAATTTTGCGGAAATCTGTAGTGCCATTTTGAAAATATCATAAAAAAACGTCTGACCTCCCATAAGACCCAATGTAAAATTCAGCCCCGGGAGAACAGCTGATTTTTTCAGGGTCGTGGCCTCTATTTTTGTGTTGGCCTTGATTTAATTTGAAAATTTAAGGCCGTCCAAAACTGACACTGATTTTCAAAATTAATTTTTTTTGCAAAAATTTTGAATTTTATAGATGTATTTATATTTTTTTATAGATTTTTGTCCAAAAAAATCTGAAAATGTTAATAACTCAATATGTCAAAAATGGAGATGCGGTTTTCTTCTTAGAGACGAGAGAATTGTGTGTTTTTTATATTTTTTATATTAGTTATATTGAGAAGGTCTATATTTAGAGAAATAGTAAATCAATTATAACAATAAATTAATTTGAATAGTTTTAAACATATCGGGTCTCAAGGGGGGGGGGGGGGGGACAAACAAGTGATCAATTTTTTTTCTTAATAAATACAGATATTTATTTGACAATTTTTCCTAAAATGTTGTTCCTAGTACGATCCATAACCGATATTATAATAACAAAGCTGGAAAGGTACATTTCAAAAGTCCAACCAGATATTTCTTACTCTAGGTTACAAGATCGGACTAAACGAGACCCAACTTGGCATCATTGCGCCGCGATGGTTTATGTTGGCCATGAAAAGCGTCATCGGTATGCGACAGACCGAAATAGCTCTGACAACTGGTAAGCTGTTCACAACCGATGAGGCCCATCAGATTGGATTGGTGGACGAAATTGTCTCCGATAAGGCTGAAGGTAGGTAGCTTCTTCTTTGTCGGTTTATGACATAGATATAGAAAAATAATTAGATAGACTACAGACTGCGCAAGCTCCAATAGGGGCGACGGAACGTTGGCCGCCATTTTTTCACAGATTTTAAGTACAAAAGTACCAGCGTTTACCCCTAGAGGTCGTTATAATGAATGAAAAACTAGGGTCACTGCATCCTGGAAGCCCGGCGCTGGGAGACGCCAGGCTTCCAGGATGCAGTGACCCTATGAAAAACAGACACCAGTATTTACTAAAGGATCTAGTGCTATAATCCTAGGTCTACAAATTTAAACTTTAGTTAAAGGTTTTTAATATTTATATAAATTGTTCATAAATACCTTGCGACATAGGTCATCTTTTTTCGTTGTAACAAAGACATTATTTCCACACAAAGGTTAGAAATAAATAAAAAGAATATAATATTTTGGTTTAAAAATGGTAACCATATTTAAACCTTCAAACATCACTAGGAAATGTCCAATAAAACGGTGTAAGTTAGCGATGATTAAACCCATGTTCAATTGTTTTGGTGGATGTGTAATTGAAAACGGATTCTAATATATCTTGTGCTTTTGACAATATTTAATTATTGATATGTATGTATTATTTAGCATTGAAAATGTTTGCACAAAAGTTTTTTATCAATCATGGATTACTATTTCTATTGTTTTTCAAACTTTAAACCATCCCTCAGTGGTGGTACTACAATTTGAGACTATTTTTAGCGGGAATCTCACGACTGCACGGACTAAATTTCTAAAAAATGACATTTTGTTACAAATTTTTTATGTGGTTTTACTTTATTTCTAAAGTTAATTTGAATTTAGATGAGATGAAAGTCACTGAGAAATGCTTACTATCATATTGCACATTAGGGTGAATTGAATCTTTGCAGTTATTTGACCTGTGAGTATTAAAAAAATACACTTAAACCGGCCGGTATCAAGTCTATAGACTTGATAAACCCGGTCTAAAATGTGAAGTTTTAGGGTCTCAGTAAATACTGGTGATAGGGTTTATTAGCTACTATGATCTATAGAGAAAAACTTATAAAAATGTTACACGGGCAGCGAAATAACCTACATTTAGGCAAGCAGGATAAGCAGAGCAGCTAATTCTAATAAAGAATACTGGAAAATTATCAACGAAATGAGAGAAGCAGAAAAGAATATAAAAAAAAATATTTTACTTTCTCAATTGAATAAATTTTACTGCACCATAAACGACAACTTTCACTTTTGCAGAAAATTTTAAACTTTCTCGCACAAGAATATCGAAAACCAAACTTCCTCAGGTGTTGAGAATTTATCATTAAAGGTTTTTTGGCACTTGTACAATGTATAAATGATTCTTCTAGCGCGGGTCAATTTCCAGACTGTTTACAGTTGGCTGTGGTTGTTCCTATATTTAAGAGTGGTGACGATCAGAATCCATCGAATTAACGACCTATTTCGAAGAAAAGAGCTATGCAGCATTATAGTAGTAATAATTTTTGAGTACGCTGCGAATAAAACACTAAATGTTGAGGACGATCTGATAGATAAGGAGTAAAAAAGATAAAACAAGAAAAAAATCATGAGACGTTTTCGCACATTAAATCAATTGGGCAACAGTACTGGTTCGGTGATCTCTCAATTATGACTGAGTCAATAATTGATTCAGTCATAATTGAGAGATCATGTAATAATTTATTAATTGAGAGGCATTTTTAGGTATTGAACGAGCCAACGCATTTTTAAGTCAGTTTTCAAGGATATCACCTATAGCCAGATCCATGTCCAAGAAAAATCTCAGAAAAGACGATTTTGATGATATGGTTAAAAACAGGCAATATGATTTGGAACAGTATTTGGCGTTCGTGTTTAAAGATGAGACTCAAAAAATGCTGGAAAAATATTTGGATGTGTTAAAGAAGAAAAAAACAAGTTAATTTTTATAACCGTAACATGAAGATTGAACTTAAAGGAATATAATAGGAATGATTTTAAACAACACTTTACAGGCAGGTTCCTTTGGAAATCTTTCCGGTCCCCACAGGAACCGGTAAAGAACCAAGAGACCGGAAAATCTTTTTACCGGTCCCACTTTATGTCAAGTTGGTCATGGCTTATGGTAGTTATGTAAATAAACAATGTTGAATATTTGAAAGCTATTTTTAATTCTAAACATCTTTTCTTTATAACAATTTTCGATATTGTCAAAATGAAAGGTACTTTACTCTGAAGCAAAAATCACATTTTTTGACAAACCTCGTAATATGACTGAAAAAAATTTAACATCTGATGGTGCATTTTAGGTTTTGGACCATGCAGAACTTTTTATGAAGAATAACTTTTTTTCGTAAAGCTAATAATAAAAAAGTTTCCCATATGCCGCCAACTTACGTGGACACACTGTATATCAAGTGATATATATATATATATATATATATATATATATATATATATATATATATATATATATATATATCATGATATACATCATTATATCTGATATTTATTGATTATTATACCTACCTATATCATGATATAGATCATGATGATATCATGATTTTTACAAAATAAGTAAAGGAGGAAAAATCCTTGATACTTTGCGTAAAATTAAAACGTGACAACAGTGCGTTCCGTGGTTACAGCTCCCGATTCGGGGGTTGCCCAATTTTTGTTAAGGCGATTTAAAATAGAACGATTTTGCGGTGTTTGCTGGGGATTCCCCGTGTTCGGTTTACTGTTTATAGGTGCATCGTGCACACAAACTTTTGAAATCAAAATGATATTAGTCGTATGTTCGTTCACTAATCAGTGTTGCCAGATTTAAAGGTTTTCCTTCAATATGAAGGGTTTTGAACAAAAATTTTGACCATTGAAGGATTGAAGGTTTTTATCCGAATTTGAAGGATTTTTACTAGTTTGAGGCAAAGTTATACATTTGGCAAACATTCCAATAATTTTACCAAAGTTAGCTTATGTAGGTACATTTAAATACTTTATTTTAAATTTGGGTTTTTATACTTTATGATTTAAGTTAAAAATCTTTTATTTGTTTAGATATTTCTTCCATTTTTATTTAAAAAATTTGTTCATTTTATAAATTTTTTTCTGGTTTTGTGTCGACGACCCACTTGTTACTGTTTTGAAGGATATAAAGGGTTTTTGTCACTTAGTTGAAGGAAAGTCGTCAGAAAAGTCTGGCAACACTGGTTCACTTTTAAGTTTTAAGGGCGTTATAACGTGAGTGTTTTAACCAAAAGAAATGTCGAAAAACCAGCATCCCGTGTGGGTTAATTTTCGAATATGCTCGAAGATTTGGTGGAAATCAGTTGTAATTCCTGACGTTCCTGACTCGAAATGGCAAAAAATTTCTAACAATGTGAGCAGTTATTCAGTGCAGTAGCGGCACCAGCTGGTTTAAAAATAATTTTTTCAAGTTTTGGATTAATTCAATCTAAATTGAAAAATCCTATAGGTAACGAAAAATCAAAATACCGAAAAAAAGGCCAAAAGTTTGCATTCTATCTCTCCAAAAAAGAATGAACTTGTCTTGAAGATGATGAAATCATTAGATTTTCCTTTGGCCCGATTTTGCCCTACTTAAACATATTTAACGGAAAGATATATGTGACAATTATAGAGGTATATCTGTGACTAGTACGCTAAACAGAATATACGGTAAAATAATAAGAAATAAAGTGCAAAGTGAATATAAAGACATGAAGGTAAAAGAACAAGCCGGTTTCAGGGCGGGTAGATCGACTTCTGATCATCTCTTTTGTATAACCCAAGTTATTCAAAAGAAAATGGCATACGGACAAGACCTGCATCTACTTTACGTCGATTTGCAGAAGGCATATAGTAGTATAACACTAAATCTACTTTGGAAAGCGTTGGAAAACACAAACATAAGCGTACAACTAATTAAGGCCATCAAAGAGTTATACCGCAATAGTAGGTTAAAATAAAAGCAAAACTAACCAAAGGCTTTCAAGTAAATAAAGGTCTTAAACAAGGTTGCTGTATCTCGCCTACGCTCTTCAAGATATACTTGGAACAAGTCCTTCAAGTATGGAAGAGAAAATGCCAAAACATGGGAATTCCGTTGGACGAAACCACCTTGTATACTTTATGTTTCGCCGATGATCAGATAGTAGTGGCTCAGGATTATGACGACCTCGAATATATGATACGAAAACTAATAGAAGAGTACAATAAGTGGGGATTAGAGGTTAATCTCAATAAGACAGAGTATATGTGTATCGGTGGAATGAAACAGGATCTAATCTTAAATACCGGGCAGCGAATTCAGTCATGTGATGAGTATAAATACTTAGGTCTAAAAATTACAGCTGACGGAACACTAGACAAAGCTATAAAAGATCGAAACGTACAAGGAAGAAAAGCAATAACTTTATTAAATGGAATAATTTGAGACCAAAGTATATCAAAACATAACAAAAAGCTTATATATAACACCATTGTAAAAAGTATTATTACAAACGGCTCAGAAGTATGGCCAATCAAGGATAGAACAGAAAAAATGCTTTCCGCTACGGAGATGGACTATTGGAGAAGAGCAGCAGAGAAATCAAAAAGAGTAACAAATCAAAGAATAAGAGAAATTATGACAGTGGGTGAACATACTTTAGTGGATGATATAAGAACAAAACAACTGGTGTGGTACGGACATGTACAAAGAATGAATGATGAAAGACTAACAAATACTACAATGGAAACCAACTGGCCGAAGAAAACGAGGACGGCCAAGGAGAAGCTAGAGAGAAGGAATAGACAGTGAAATAAGAATAAGAGGCCTAGATGATAAATTATGGGCAAACAGAAACGAGTGGAGATTGGGTATCGGTAGAACGTTGTGAAACCGATAAATATATATATATAAACATATTTATGTCAAGCGACTAGTTATTTCCTGTGTAGAAAATTTTTTATTTTTTTGTTTTGTTTTCTCTTTTTGTTATTTTAAATTATAGTTTAATTTTTGTTTTTACCAAAATAAAGGTATTTTGTGTTTAATGTTTTTCTTTGCATTTTAGCCAAAGCACAAAATTTATTTTTGTTATATTTTTACCTTCCTAGCCCGCGTAGCAATGGCTTGAGAAGGTATTATTTTCGAGGAAAAAATTTTTTTTGAGATAACGCCAAAAATTTGATATTCGGATGTATTTTGACCTATCCTAGCAATATCGTCGTGATGTCTGTCTGTGTGTGTGTGTGTGTCTATTATTTCTGTCCGTAACACGATAGCTCCTAAACCGCTGAACCGATTTTCATAAAATTTTCAGGTAAAATAGTTTTCGACACTCTTACAAGCTGATTAGATTATGGTCAAAATCCATTAATGCTAATGACAGTTTTTTGACAATTAAAAACTTTAAAAAATGCAAATTTTTTAACGGAGCATCGTATCAATACACTGTTTTCGAAATATCCGTGACCTACGACAGCTCTTTGTCTTTTTGTTGTCTTAGTTGTTTTCTTTTATTTGCATTCGATCTTTTCATTGATCGATATTGTATAGCAGTGTTTTTCCCTGCTTTTGGTTTTTTGTTTCTCTCGTATCTCGGTAGATGGCGCCTCTTGCTATAGTTCGCTCACTAATTACATTTAATTAACAAAACCGTCTGATTAACTTCGCAAGATTTGTCACTTGACCAGCAGTGTTCTGAGGAGTCCCATAAGGACGAAACGGTTAACTGTCAACACTTATTAGGTGTCCATTAGATCTTGGACCCCCGTGAGGTTAAGCTTTCAAGCTACCCACGGAAAAATATAAGGGAAACAAAAAACTCCTTTTTGCCCGATTAGCCATGAAACTTGTTTGATTTTTAAATTCACGGGTACGAAATTTCACGTTTGTTAGTATTATTTGGCTTAAAAATTCCGTTGATTGACGCTCACTGTCTTGATGATGGGTAAAAATGCAAAATGCGTTGATCCGGCCTGAAAAGACAAAGAGCTGTCGTAGGTCACGGACTATAGTATGTTTTCTTTTATTTGCATTCGATCTTTTCATTGATCGATATTGTATAGCAGTGTTTTTCCCTGCTTTTGGTTTTTTGTTTCTCTCGTATCTCGGTAGATGGCGCCTCTTGCTATAGTTCGCTCACTAATTACATTTAATTAGAGACAAAACCGTCTGATTAACTTCGCAAGATTTGTCACTTGACCAGCAGTGTTCTGAGGAGTCCCATAAGGACGAAACGGTTAACTGTCAACACTTATTAGGTGTCCATTAGATCTTGGACCCCCGTGAGGGGAAGCTTTCAAGCTACCCACAGAAAAATATAAGGGAAACAAAAAACTCCTTTTTGCCCGATTAGCCATGAAACTTGTTTGATAGTAGACTATATTTATACAAAAACTTCGTACGATCTTTAGTTTCTGAGATATTTACAAAAAACTGCTTTCAAGGCTAACATATTATCATGGCTTCACTTGAAGTGTGATAATAGGCTAGCTGGGAAGGTGTCAGATCCGTCATGGATCCATTTATTTAAATTTCAAGTTAAAGTGAATAACAACTCCTTCCTTTAAGGATAAATTCATATATTGGAATCGTAACAAAAACATTTCATGTAAAAAGAACCCAAGTACGCGAAAATGGTATTCCGTAAAAAGAATTGAGATAAAAGTATAACAAAGTTCTTCAATACAAATTTCAAAATGAAAGGTTGTTACTAGTTTGGAAATATTTTTTTAAACTTTGCTATTACAGCGAAACTTGTTTATGTTCAATTTAGCAAGAGTCAATTTGCAACACTTTAAAGTTTATTTTCAGAGTATTCTTCAATTTTTTTGTTTGTTTTTTTTATGTCTGATCAGTCACTTTTCATCCCGTTTTTTATATTTTATCCCTCTCATGTCACCTTTCATCCCGATTTTTTGCTTATTAGTCACTTTTCATCCGGGAAATAAAAACTTATCCCTAAAAATCAGGATGAAAAGTGACTTTATATGCAAAAAAGTGTATTTTTATCCGTCCGCGTTTGCCTAGATAACGAAAGGTCGCTGGTTCGATCCCAGCCTAAGGTAAATTTTTTTATTATCTTATTTTTCCTTGCCGATATGCTACTAAATTCTCATCGTTGTTTAATTTATATCTAGAGCGCTAAAACTAACCTTTGTACAAAATTAATTTTTATTAAAATCAAAATGTTTAAGTGCAAAAGGTTTGATATGGAAAGCTCCATATGAGTCTGGCAATAATTCAAGTTTTTGTCTATTTAGCGAAAACTTACATTGTAAAAACGGGCTTAAATAATTAAAGAGTACTTACTTCTCGGACAATGCAGTAGCAATCACAACATTGAAGTTCTTGAAAAAATTTTCGCTATTTGACATAATGTGATCTGGAGACTCATCAATATAGTCGCCTCTAACATCCGAGTTCAGCTCCAAGAGGGACTGGGTCGCTACTTGCGCACGTGATAAGCCCACTGAATCATTTTCCAGAAAAAAACTAAAAAAAATACATCAGTTTAAACCAATTTAAAAAGTTTTACCATGGCGCGTTATAAGCAAGTCGGCGGTCACGTGATCCTAGGAGTTCCAGGATTCTTATTGTATTGCTTAATATATTATGTGTTTTCACACAATTTAAATAATTTGACAAACATTTTTTGTTCTCATATAGGCATAAATTGAAAAAAATATTTTGTTGATGTATGTGTTTATTATGGATAAAAGAACTGAATCTACAAAATAAAAAAATATACAAAATTTGCACTCTAATATCTTCAGGTACATATATTAGGTACATAATATCCTTAGTTACTTCAAATCTATACATGTCTTTCAAAATTGGACATATCAAACCTAAGCTTTTAGTTTTTTAAGTTTTCTTTGAGTGTCATCATCTCTGTCTGAGTTCTTATTCAAAGATTTATTAGCAGACACTAAATCATTGTGCTTTTTAACAAAATTATTTAAAAAAACTTTACATGCCCTTAAACTAATTTTTTCAAGCTTTGACAATAGTTTTTCTCCACAAAAAAACTTTTTTAAATAAGTGAGATGGTTTTCACATTCAATGAACTGAATGTAGTGGTCGTCAATAATTTTTTGAAAAATTACCCATCACAAAGTTTAATATATATAATCATGTGTAAGTTAACTACCAACTCATGTTCTTTTAAAAGCTGTATCTTACTTTTTAAATATTTCACACTACCAGAGAGATTACTATCTGTTAACAATATTTTACAAATCAGTTTTTTAATATTGCGAGGGTGCGGAAGACATATTACCTTAGAATTGTAAATTAACGTGTATGCACTGGATGACAAAGATGAAGCCAACATTAAAGTGTATCCAAAATATCTTCGATTCTCAGGTTACCTTTTCAAGAGACCTAATTGTTAGTAAGAAATGACAATTGAACACATTTTTCACTCTTACTATCGAAAATGTCTAAAGGCTGTCTATTACTTGATCAATCTTATCCAAGATCTTATCTTCTACCACTTCTTTCCCGTTTGCAACTTTCATTTCAATAAACTGCATTAGCACTTCAAGTGTATCGGTGCAGTCCAAAAATAAAACTCCTGCTTTTTTGGCAGTTTGTTTTTTGGATGGACACATTGTTAACATTTACAAAAAATGACAAATCTCCCTCAAGAACTAGAGTTGCTAACAGTGATGGATTTTTGTTCAAAAATGTCATCAGGCACAGGCAGACTGTGTCACGTTCTTGGGTTAAAATCCAATTTTTGTTTATTTTAGTATTAGAACAATAAAATTTTGAAATATTTGATAAAACTTTTGATTTCTTGTATTGCAGTTTCCATTTGTTGCCTCTCAACATCAGCTTATCAAACAGTAGATACAGGTAATCTACTTAGTTATTTCGGAACATTTTCAAACATCGTAGGTACAGCATTTTCTGTTAATTTGGATTTTTGTCTCTTAAAATTTTTTAGCTATCTATTTAAAACACACTTATCAAAGTTTTAAATTACTTAAATCATTAGGAATTTTTCGCAACCAAATTTCATGCACTTGTTTATCCACTGGCAAATTAAAAGTTGACACATATTAGGTTTTAGTTTTATAGTTGGACCGACAAGGAACAACAATAATTACACGTTCGCGGCATTGTTTATCTTATAGGTATTTCTTTATAATTTATTCATTAGCCATTTAACCAACAAAATTCTATGATGTTTGCCGCCTAAACAACAAGTTGGCCGGCAAAACATCAAATAATTTTGTTGTGTGTTGCAACAAATGTTGCTTCAAACAACAAATGAAATTAAAGAAAGAAAAATAAGAAAAAAATTTCTTCTGTCTTCGGCCGGGACTCGAACCCGGAACCTCTTGCTCTGTACGCAAACATTCTAAACATTGAACTACCGAAGACCACACATATGGCTTGTAAAGAAAGAAGTAGTTAAATTTTTAACAACTAACTACTAGTAGTTAGTAATTTAACTACTTTTTTGATAAAGTAGTTAGTAGGTATACTCCACTACTTTTTTCAGGTAATCTACCCAACTCTGATTAGAAGTAACCCTTTTCCACTGTGTGCAAAAAAATAAATAAATAGGTAGGTGCAATTTTTTTCAATGTACCAAAAATCAAATTAAAAAAAGGACTTACTTGGATCCTATATCTTCCTCAGACACTTTCTCTCCATCCACAATTGTAAAAGAGCCTATTCCAGGCAGAACCAGACTTTTCAAAATCTCAGTTCCTAGAGCAGTAGCATTTATAAGACAAACTTTGGAGTTTTCAAGCAGTTTTTGCCCATGATCACCCCATAATCTGAAAATAAAATTATAGATCTGCTAATCTGCACAGTCCACCTAATAATAGCACATTTAAGAGCACATTATTATCATAATATTTGTCTGTTTGCCTTATGGACCTGATCTGACTTGCCCTGGTCTATGAATGATACTATTTTATACGAAATTTTAAAGGGTTTGGAATTTCAGAAGTAGAGTAGGTATATATACAGTCAAAAAAATGTTTCCGACAGAATTATTTTTTATGTCATATACACAGGAAAGGAAGGGAAGCGCCTCCCTCCAAGAAATCCAACATTGTGCATATGACAAATTAAAACCCAAGAAAGCTCCAGGCCCAGGTGGGATTCCTGTGGAGGCCATTAAAGATTCGGTAAGCATAGCACCCGAAATAATACAAAAAGTGATAAACAACATGCCAAAGGAACAAATCTTTCCTAAATTATGGAAAATTTAAAAACTCGTCCTAATACATAAGGCAGGAAGACCATATAATGTTGCAAATGGTTATAGGCCTCTCTGTCTTACAGACTACGGACAATCATCGTAGAACAAGCTCTATAGGAAGCAAAGCCTGACATTGATTTTCTATTTTTTGGTTATTATTTTGTTTGTTTTGTGTTGTTTGTTTCCTGGGTTTGGCATTGGCGGCTCGTTTTTCTAAGTAGTCTGAAGGTACCTAAACGATATATATTTATGTACTACAAAATGAAATGGCACGATAAAAGTTCTCCTAAAACTGTATTATAATTAAATAGATCTTTAAACTATGTGAAAAACCACATCCCTAAAATAAGGAAAACATGTCAAAAATTATAACCAAAAATAGGAAATAAATGTCTGCATTCGCTTCCTATAAAGCTTGCTTTACGATTAGTGCTCTTATTACAGACAACCTTGCCAAACTGTATGAACATATTATTAAAAATAGCATAGTGATAATATTCTATAGTTGCTAGCGCTATCTCAGCCTGAAGTCTACAACTTTTTATAAAATTTCTTTTTAAGAACATGGATCAGGAAAAGCAGGTTGAAGCTTTGTACTTTGATGTATCAAAGGCCTTTGATATGGTGGATTTTAATTTGCTGCTTAAGAAGCTTGAATGTTTCAATGTCAGGATAAAGACTAACATAAAAGAAGATAATTCCTTAATTAATTTATGTAATGTAAATAAAGATAAGTTTTAGAGTATATAGGTAGAATTTTTTTTTCACTCTTCTTGGATTTAACCTCCTCTAGAATTTCAAAACTCCCTTGTTTACTTGAAATTTCTTGAAGCTTTGCAAGCCTTTGGCATATAATGACAGAATAAAGTGTGTTTAATGACAGTATAAAGTGTGTTTACAGATCGAAATTTTTCTTGCTGAACACAGGTCTGCAAGAATCCTGAGGTTTTAGTTTAAAGATAAGTCTCAGTAAACTTTTTTGCAATAGAAGAATGTGTTCAAAGTTTTTACATTGACCCCAGAACATAACTTAGTATCTTATGTGACTGTATCCTATGAAGTAGTATTCATTGAACTGTATTGTTGTGAGTTCAAAATTGCAAAAAACGAAGAGTTTAGTTTTCCTGCCACAAAATTCAATGTTTTCCCCTAATTATCTGTTCATTAATTTGAAGTTCTAAAACAGAAAACTTCTCTAATTTGATTATGTCATTCTTGTTCAATTTTAGTTTTATATCACTTATCATTTTTCTTTTACAGAACACAATGTAGTGGGTTTTAGAGGGAATGACCACACAAGGGCGGATCCAGAGGTGCTTCTCGGGAAGGGCACTTTAGGTGACATTCTCTGTTGGTAAAAAACGGTATATATTTTTTTAAGCAGCATTTTATTGAATTAGTCAGTGGTTGTAATTTCGATGATAACAACAATAGACACGTTCATGTGCCGCAGGCAAAAATTTTGAGTTTTTATTAGCAAAAACATTACTTTTTACTCATTTTAAGTATATTCAAAAAATTTTTGGGGGGGGGCAAGTGCCCCTAGTGCCCCCCCTCCCCCCCTGGATCCGCCACTGTGACCACACCATTTACTAAAGACTTGAAGAATAAAGTTTGACATTTTTTCTAGATCTTTTTTCTTTAAGTTTTCACTTAAAAGAGTATGAAAATTAAAAGACACTACCTTAAGGAACCCCAAAACTAGGAGTAGCTTCTTTAGATATACTTTTTTTAAATTTCACAAATATTTTTCTCTCTAAGAGTGCTTTTTAACCAATCATTTATGTTTCCCCTGATTTCCATCTCTTTACATTTTTTTAAAGAAAAGGTACAGAGATGCAATCAAAGGCTCAAGAGAAATCTAGAAAGATGGCTAATGTGAGTTTGTTTGAATCAAGGGATACACAAAAACTGCACTAAATCAAAGCCTGCAGTAGAAGTAGAAGAGCAAAATCTGTGTTGATGAGGAGACACAAGTTTGTAACTGTAGATGAAACAATTCACTTTGTTACTTACAGTTTATTTAAATGACTTGAATAAAAATGTGAGCCCTGTGATTGATCTATACTTTGAAATTAATTCTGGATCACTCTTTTTTTAATGGAGGCACTACATAACCTATTTTCAACATTTTTGGAAAAGTTTTGTTTTGTATTGACCCATTTAAAATATGGCTTAAGGGTATTTTTATAGAATCCCATAGATAGTCAAGTACACATAGAGGAACTTCATTTATATTCTTCCTGTATTTTTACTTGACAATCTATGGGACTCTATAAAAATACCCTTAAGCCATATTTTAAATGAGTCAATACAAAATGGAACTTTTCCAAAAAAGTTAAAAATAGGTTATGTAGGGCCTCTATTAAAGAAAGGGTGATCCAGAATTAATTTCAAAGTATAGATCAATCATAGGGCTTATCCTTTTTGTAGGCATACACATTATTTTCTTTTGCAAGGCTGTTGTTTAACTATGAGGATATCCTATCCTATTATAATTGGATAGGATAAAAAATATATTGCTGGGTTTGGTTATATTTGAATATGAACTATTGAATATTAACAAAATTTTACTTCCAGGAGCCACAGGAGGATGTGCTAATTAATTTTCCATGAGCCGGTGCAGCATGGTGTTTACACCAAATTCAATTTTTTCAGTTTTAAATTAAATCACAACAGCAGGGCTCTTAACAGATAAACAGCAAAATAATGAACTTTTTTAAGAAAATTATAAAAAATAGGAAATTAAGAAAACAAAATATGAAGGAAATTGGGTCCTCTACCAAATGGCTTGTTATGTCAAACCCAACTCATTTACTAAGCAAAAATATATATTTCTTAATTTTATCTATTAAGAAAAGTATTAACAAACATTTTCAAGTTGAATTAGGCCTGGATGGGGTATGGCCAAACAAAAACAAGGCACATTTTTTAAAGCATATTTTACAACAAGGTATAAGGTGTTTCCATATTTTTAAACCAAGGTTTACTGCAATAATTCAAAGAAATTATAAATGCAAAAGTTGTAGGCTTTATCCTATACCATCAAAACAAGTTATAAAAAAACACAAACATTGTAAATCTCTTACGGAACATCCTACAAATTAATATGTTAATGATTTAACTTTTAAAAAAAGTTGATATTTTCTTTCTAAAAAATATATGATAGACTGCCATTTGGTCAAGCCATTGTTAAAATATTAGCATCTACAATTTCTAGCAGTTTGGGACCTACTCTACATTTCTTGAAAATAGATACCCTAATTTCTATTTCTTGAAATAAGTGCAGTAGACCTTTGTGGAAATATACCAAAACACCCCGTATATCTAGTAACACAGAAAACTTAAGTATACTCGATTATATACCTGTTCCAAGCTCAAACATTTAAAAAAACTCAACATTACAGAGTAAAAGAATAAAATTCATGAAAAAGCCCTGCTCAATTGGACTTTTTCAGTACTTGACCAAAGGTGTTGAGAGCCCTGCAACAGGTAAAATTGGTACATAATAAAAATGTTCAGGTTTTAAATATTTTATTATTGAATAATTCAGATATACTCCATATCATAATTTATAAAAAAAGGGTATTAAAAAAAATTGAAAATGACAAAACCAATACCATAAAATACCTACATGACTGAAAACACCCCTCTGTAAAAATGCAGCAAAGTTGCACTGCTTGCAATAAAAAAACAATTTCAACTAACATGAGGTTGCCTAGAGCCGAGTGTGTACCAGACATGGAAGTACACAATTTGAATAAAAAATACTTAAGGGCCAAAAAGTGTGGAGTGTTCTGAAATTATGTAAATAGCAAAAAATTTAAATTTGCAGTGTGTTTACCTCAAGCACCAGGGTTAACCAACAAAAACATTATATAATTATAATAATGACATAGGGGGAATTTCTATTACATAGGATATCAGCTGCCTAGCCTTTTGGCTATTCAACCGCAAATGACAAGGATTTTTGGCTTTTTAGTGTCTTCGCTAAAGAACCGCATTGTCAGCTCTTTAGACACTCCTTTTAACTTATGGAATTAAAGCGCAGAAAAGAATGTTTACGCTCTTCCACTTTTTTCGTTAATTGAATAAAAAGGGACATGGGGCAATAGAAACAAAAAATCAAACCTTAGTTGACGATCATATTTTTTACTTTTCTCATTCTGTTCAGCAGGCGACTTCGGTGCCGGTGAAGCCATTTTTTCCTAAGTTGGTTTTTTAAAATCACTATTTTTCTAAAAATATTTGAAAACAATTTTAAAAAGTTTTGACGTTAAAAAATAAGGTTAGGTATACTTAACAACAAACTTTCTTCTTTTCTTTATGGAAACTTTCGGCCAAAACAGGAGGAGAAACACGTACGTCTTAAATATATCTGTACCTGCTTCTCTTCGCTTTTCATAATGGCGCTATATTTTCCGAATAATTCGGCAGCTCACGAGGGTGAACCCCAAGGAATGGCATGGCATTATAAAATCATTCGTTTTTCCGAATCTTAACTCAGGATGTCGTTTTTTCGAATCTACCATCAGAGTTGGGCAGTAGTTAACAGCAAAAGTAGTTTTTCCGTAGTAGTTGTACTCTGATTACTTTTTTCTCTTAGTAGTTATACTCATTTTATTTTTATTTTGCATAAAATAATCGCAAAAAGTAGTTATAACTACTTGGTTTTAACTACTTTTTGTAATTTAACTACTTTTGTGGAATTTGATTACTTTTAAAAATATATAACTACTTTTGCGGAATCTGATTATTTAAAAAAAAATTAACTACTAAATATTAGTTAAATATTAAACATCTAGAAGAGGCAGCGTTCCTTTTAAATTCACTTCCTACCTACAGTGCCGTCGCTAGACTAGTGGCCGCCTGGAGCTGTGGCCTGGAGTAAGCCGCCCTCCCCAGCTTTTTTCCTCTCAAGTGTAAGTTTTTGTGTTATATCCTTACATAAATGATGCCAGCGACCAGCGATCCAAAAAAAGATACACATAAACAAAGTAATAATTGTAAAATAATGATGTACCTAGCTGTATGTACCAATGAAATTGAAGAGTTCTTTTTCTAAGGTATGTACTAGAATAGTACTTTTAAATATCACAGCTCTTTTTTATCTTCCTAGCCAGCGTACTAATTAAGGTCACTCATCGTCAAGCAAGCTTTACGATGAGTGTCCTTAGTACTAATGGCTAGAGAAGGTAATATTTTGGACGAATATATTTTTTAAGATAACGCCGAAAATGTGTTATTTGGGTGTATTTTGACCTATCTTATAGCAATACCGTCTTGATGTCTGTCTGTGTGTGTATGTCTGTCCGTTTGATACTCTAACGAGCTGATTAGATTTTGGACACAATCCATTAATGCTAATTACAATTTTTTGACAATTAATTTTTTTTTTAAAGTAACTTTTTAACAGAGCATCACATCAACATGTGGTTTTGGAATATAGTAGATCACGTTTTGCTCCATAATTTGTGTAATAATCAAAAACTTCGTAGAAGCGGTATTTTCCGAGATATTTACAAAAACTCTTTTTAAGGCTGATATATATCATGGCTTCACTTGATCGATAGGGTAGCCAGTGGCGCACCCAGGAATGTGTTTTGGGGGGGGCCCGACAGCTACAAAACGCGCCCTCAAAAAATTTGCGACCAAAAAAAAAAAAAAAAAGATCATCATGTGTGGGGGCCGCCGACAGGTACAAAGGGCACCCTCAAAAATCCTGCGACCAAAAAAAAAAAAGGTCATCATATCTTTTCACAACTACGCCACTGCTTGGGGTTGGGGGGGCCCGAAGCCTCCTGCTGTCAAATTTTAAGGTATTTTTCATTTTTTATCATCAAATATGTAGAAAATATATTAAAAATCTAAGGCTTGGGGGGGGCCCGGGCCCCGGGGCCCCCCCCCTGGGTGCGCCCATGGGGTAGCTATTTATTTTTTCCAAGGCCAACACAAAAATAAAGGCCACGACCATGAAAACATCAGCTGTTCTCCCGGGGCTGAATTTTACATTGGGTCTTCTGGGAGGTCAGACGTTTTTTTATGCTATTTCCAAAATGGCACTACAGATTTCCGCAAAATTTCAGTGAAATATTCTCAGATACCATCCCGATATTCCACCAAAGGTTTGTAAGGAAGCGATTAAAAGGTTAAAATCTTCAAGATTTAGCATTCCTTATTTTGAATTCAAATTACCCGCCATGTACCACATGCCAACTGTTATATCTGACATGTATTTGACTTTGTCATATGTGCCCCGGATGTGACGTCAACAAAGTGGAGGATCGTGGCCCGCCCATTTTGATAGCCCTGATTTTTTCATAGAATAAGTATTTACCGTACCCACCGTTACTTTATTACGTTTATTTACTGTCAAGTTTTGTCAAATATTTTTTATGGTTTTATTTACAAGTTGTTTTTGATTTTGTATATTTTTAACTATTATTTTATGCAAAAGTTTTTGCCTACAGCATCAAGCTTATTGTTAAAAAGGCCTGTTTTTTCATTTCCAGAACGAACAAGGTAAGAAAGAAATCTAAAACAGGAAATTAATATATATTTTTTGTAATCAATGTTCGAAAATCAATCAATCTATAATAAAAATGTGAGTGAAAGAACTTACGAAGAGACTTTAATGAAAATTATTTAATCAACTAGGTCTAGTATCGTAGTGGTGATTAAAAGTAGTTAAACGTTATTATCAAGGGCGTGCGGTCCATGAAAGCAAGGAAAGCATTGGTTCCCTTTAGAAATCAGACATAATAAAAATAAATAAATAGTTCACTCAGGGCTATCAAAACGGACGGGCCACGATCCTCCACTTTCTTGACGTCACATCCGGGGCTGATTTTTTTTTGATGGTCACGTTACGACACAGCTGATTGTCTTTAAAAAATTGAAGTTGGAATGACGGTTCATGAATATTTGATTTTTTTTAAATAAAGTCATTTTTGAGATTGTTTTTACTTTATTCTGGCAGAACAATTTTTTTTAAATGTATAGTAATCCTTAATTTTTCATAGCCGCTTCATTAGCTCACACAAAAATTTAATTTAAAGCAGAAGCAAATGTGACAATAACAGATGACAAAGTCAAATACATGTCAAATATAACAGTTGGCATACGGTACATGGCGGGTAATTTGAATTCAAAATAAGGAATGCTAAATCTTGAAGATTTTAACCTTTTAATCATGTTGCTTCCTTACAAACCTTTGGTGGAATATCGGGATGGTGTCTGAGAATATTTCACTGAAATTTTGCGGAAATCTGACCTCCCATAAGACCCAATGTAAAAATCAGCCCCGGGAGAACAGCTGATTTTTTCAGGGTCGTGGCCTCTATTTTTGTGTTGGCCTTGGTTCACTATCAAAAATTGACGTAATTAGCGCCAATCCTGTAGGAGTGGTAAGACTGTATCAGAAGCAATATATTTTGCGCGTACCTATGTACTAGAAAAGCGGCATCTCATCTCTACCTATTTCTATATAATAGAAGGGCGTATAAGAAACGACAACCATATAAGCAGTTGTCT
Organism: Aspidapion aeneum; assembly: GCA_963576565.1. Lineage (NCBI taxonomy): Eukaryota > Metazoa > Arthropoda > Insecta > Coleoptera > Brentidae > Aspidapion > Aspidapion aeneum. Next base: position 119,327,782 of record OY755043.1, read on the forward strand.
TTGACGTAAGCGTAGAAAACATTACCAGTCGGTCAGGCTTTTTCGACAACCGTTGGCTCCTCGCGCTCTACGCGGTAGATACAATTGCTTCTTTCATTACGTAAAACATAGTGGGGGTCAATGCATGCCAGTCTAATGTGAGTAATCAGTTCGCGTCCTTTAGCCTTGAAATAAGCAGTCTGTTAGATTACTTCATATACGTGGAGTCTTACGTATAAGGATTACAGATACACGTTTTACAGTGCGGTTTCGGTAAAGGATATTAGCCGTTAAAACTATACAGTTGTATGATTGTATAGATAGTATGCTTTTTGATTAACAAAAAATTTTATTTAGTAAGTTTTAGTGAAAAGATAAATAGGTATCATAAATAACGGTAGGCTAAACTAAAGCAATAAATTAAAGTTTACAGAAAACTAAATACGATGGTCTCAAATTTCACCGCACGATCCTGGTTACTATTAAATATATTTGTGTTTCTTTAATTTATTGTATTTAATTAAATAAGGTAAGGTGAGGCAAGTACGGTTCCGGGGCTTGTGGGTAACATGGCTGTTAAAAGAATACTATGTTTGAAGTAAGTGCTGTGATCTATTATTTGGTATCCTTAACACTTCTGCCATCAATATAAATTATAACGGAGTTTAGTTAGTTCATTAAAGAAAGAAAAATAAGAAAAAAAAAATTTTCTTTCATTTCACTCGTTGTTTATAGTTTTAGGTCCTTGCATTATTTGCAATTTGGTATTTGATAATTATATTGGCAAACGCCCATTTGCGATCAGAAATTTTAACACACGAAAAGGTGATCTCATGCTTTCAGACGTTGATTCTTTACGTCTAATTTGAGTTATCATACCTTTGACAGTGGGAAAGAGGAATTTAGAGAGATCAGTTGGATGACTTGGTCGAGTTAATACCCTGAGAGTTTCTCGTTCTTGTATTGAGACACCGCAGCCTGCATAGATGGAAGTTTTCCGACAAATGTATGTATGGCTTCGGTAGTTCAGTGGTAGAATGTTTGCCTGGATAGCAAGAGATCCCGGGTTCGATCCTCGGCCGAAGCAGAAAACTTTTTTCTTATTTTTCTTTCTTTAATTTCACTTGTTGTTTATAGCTTTATGTCCTTGCATTATTTGCAATTTGGTATTTGTTGTATTTTTGTTGGATAAATACTACCGATAAGTAGGTGAATGATGGTAATAATATGACAAATACACAAAAAATCATAAATTTAAAAGGTACAATTTGCATAGTTAATTAAAAGTCAACTATGAAAATTTTCGGTCACATTTGCCCCACCTTACCTTAATATGTAAAAAATGACCAGGCCCGGGTCTGACTCCTTTCGGGGTTCTCGGCTACAGAAGGAATTAGGGCCCCGTAATAAGAAAAAAAAATAAATGTCTGAAAATATCATTTTGTGGGTTTTATAAGTCTCATCTCTGAAGTTTGCTATTACATTTAAATAAAATTTTTGTAAAATAGAGTAATTTTTGTGTATATCTTTTTTTATTATTTATTTAAAGTAACTAAAGATTATAAGTTTTATTTTAAGTAAGAGGGAGGCCCGGGGCCGCCACTGCATAGATTTATGTAGATTTTATACAAAGCACTCTTTTTTGGTTCAAAATTAAGAAATTTAGTTTTTTTAACGACCGTCTTATTTAAAAAAATCTAATATACTGCCAAAAGGAGATCGGTCCAATGGTTTTTAAGATATCAGCGAATTTGTCGTAAGTCTGAAAGGGCCCCAAATATAGTAGGCCCACTCTTTTTGGGATCCTTTGGGGTCCCCAAATACAAACAACTTTTTTAAGGCCCAGAGTATATTTTTTGAGTCCCCCTCGGGGCCTTCATGGGCCGGGGGCCCTTGGCGATCGCCGACTAGTCGACCTGGCTAATCTGGATCTGGATATGATTTGCATAACATTATAAAAGGAGCATTTGTAGGAGCTTAAACTAATAGACTAATGTTTAGGAAAAAAATTTGTTTGTAGATATTTAGAAACTTAGTAAAGTATTGGTTAAAAAAGGACTAATTTTTAGAATTCTATGGATTATAAAAACCGAAGCAGCTTTTATATCTTACAATTCTAGGAAAGAGTGGCACAAACAAAACGAAACTCATTTATTTAAAAAAATATATCAAGAATCCAAGAAAACTTACATGGCTATAAGCAAGGGAAGTGTTATATTTACAAAGGATTTTATACTTTATTTGAAAATTAAGAAAGATCTAAAAAGCACAAAACAAAACTACTCCAAACTTATAAGGAAGGACATAGAGCTTTATCATCAAATGCCTAAGGACGTCATAAAAGTTTTTTTTACTTTGTTTCTGGCCTCATTGCCGGTTGTATTTTATTTTATTTTGCCAGCACTTTATGCGTTTCCCAAGCAACTTTTGTGCTCTCATTTCTGGACAAACGAGCAAAAACGGCAGTTTAGAAATGAATACCTGAGAAAGAGATTAAGTTATAATGACGCGGTCTTGAGTCATTTAGAACTAAAAGCGAACAAGTTAACAGAAAATCCAATGTATGATTGTTGGAAAAATATTTTGTCTAAGCTAAGAAATTGTGGAAAATCTAGTGCAGAAGAAATAATTAAATGCAATAGTTTATTTAAAATATACCCCTACGTTTTACAAGATTTGGAAACTAAGCATGTGGTTAGTATTTAGTTTAGAATTTTAAAATTTTACCTATTTTTACCTTCCTAGCCCGCCCAGCAATGGCTAGAGAAGGTGTTATTTTCCACGATTTTTTTTTTCAGTTAACGCCGAAAATGTGTTATTTAGGTGTATTTTGACCTGTCTTTGCAATATCGTCGTGATGTATGTCTGTGTATGTGTGTATGTGTCTGTCCATAACACGATGGCTGCTAAACCGCTGAACCGATGTTCATAAAAATTTCAGGTAAAATAGTGTTCCACACTCTAACGAGCTGATTAGATTTTGGTCAAAATCCATTTATGCTAATGACAGTTTTTTGACATTTGAAAAGTAAACTTTTTAACAGAGCATCGCATCAATATGCGGTTTTCGTAATACAGTAGATTACATTTTGCTTAATAATTTGGATTATAACCAAAAACTTCGTAAGAGCCTAATACCCCGTTTCCACCAATGCATGCCCACCCCAATTCAAAAAACGCATCACGTGATGGACCATGGATTTCCACCGGTTTTAAATGCAGCGTCACCTGATGCGTTTTTTGAATCGGGGTGGGCATGCATTGGTGGAAACAGGGTATTAGGTTCTAAGATATTTATAAGAAACTGTTTTCAAGGCTGATATATCATGACTTTACTTAAAGTGTGCTAAAGTAACGCAAAAATTCAAGATTCTTGACCCCCGCCCTCCCCCCTCGTAATGCATTTTCAGGAAAAAAAACATTGAGTGTAACGCAAGGCCAAACATCCCCTCCCTCCCTAGAACGTTACGTAAAAATTAGCTTCAAAAAAATATTGACTGGTTTCGTAATTGTGTCATTGTCAGAGGTAGAGCAGTTGCCGCCAAAAGTAAAAAATCTTAGAAACTTAAAATTAAAGTAAATTAATAAAAAGTAAAATATGAGTTAACTATTCTATAAAAACGTAGTCTTAAAGAAATTCTAGAGTTTTTTGAACTCTAGAATAACTTGCCTATAATAAAATATGTACTTTAGTGATTCGATGACAAAAAGTAAGCTATTTACACATTAATTTAAAAGGAAAATATTACATTTTATTGTAACTTTTGTAGACAATTAAGTTATTAGACTTTTATACATACATAAGGATTAATGGACAATGCATTACAAATTATAGTGAAGGAGATTAATTTTGAACTTTTAATAGCGCATTTAGTATTTGACGAGATTTAGACTATTGGAATAAATTTACTGACCATGCTAGACTATGGACTTTCGATTTGTATTAATAATTTTTGACTTTAAATATAACGTATTCTTTATAACAATTCATGTCTAATTTAACAACGAGCAAAAGCCAATAACAACAACTGGCTTTTATCATAGCCATTAAGAATCGGTCCCCTAATTTTCCTGCTGTTGAATGCAGTTCGAAAAATATCTTCAGCTGCTTTTGATTTTTCTACAAGTTCGCTCAGATACAGGAAGTTTTGCATACATGGCATGCGCAGAAAGACCTAAATGTTTTTCGAAAAAAATATTATCAGATAGATGTGCAAAACTTCCTTTATTTGTCACATAGAAATTATTTTTGAACTGGTATCTAACTTTAGAAGCATTTGGCGAAAATTCATGAGATAGGAGGTTGGCATAACCTTAAAACGAAACTGAAAAACAGAGCTCTTCTTCTAATGGAAATGGATAAAGCAATTCTAAGAGAAGGAGGTGTTCACAACATGAGTTTGAACGTACTGGAAAATGCTTGTTACATTAGAGGTGGGTTAGTTAGATCAGGTTTAGAAATAAGAAATTAAATAATCAAATTAAACATGTTTGACTCTCGTTGCTTTAGGTTCAAATCCAAGCTGAGTTATTTTTTTCTTATTAATCATTTGTTATTCGGGCAGGACAAATAAACTGTTTAAATTATATTTGCAATAATTTGAACAGTTTTATGATTTTATTCCTTGCCCTTATCCCACTTTACTCTCTTGGTTGTACAAATTTGAATATTTTTCTTATTCGAGATTTTGATATTTCGATATTTAGTAGTTTTAATATATTAATTTGCGATATTATCATTTTCGACATTTTATTATTAAAGATTTTGATTTTCGACCTTTTGTTTTAATTGTTTCCTATTTTTTAGGATTAAATCCAAATGGAGAATCCGTTGAGAATTTAATAAATTGGTTAAATGAATGGATAAAAATTTCCAGTCAGTCCAACATTACCAATTTGTCAATGCTAATCCATTGTCCAGTATTAATGGGGTGTAACGAGAAATCGAATTTAAATTTATTGAAAAATCATAGATAGTAACACAGAAAAACGTATATGGCCTAAAATGATATAGATACCTAGATATATAAAAAATAAGTAGTTATAACAGTGTAATATTCTAAACGCAACATTATGTTTTTAAACTAAATAAATATTAATGCATATGAAATATTATTGTAAATTAAATATTTTCTGCATATTATACTGTACTTAAGCTATATTCCCGTGGCTTTTGGGTTATTTAAAAAAACAGTGAATTAAATTTTTCAGCTTTTTTATTAAACTACATAAACTACAGAATAAAAAAATTCATTTGTCGTAAAATAATGACGTTCCCTCTACTCTTTTCTATTTCTATGACCATATCGTCATTAAAAAACATACCAACTACTACTGTTTGGGGTTTCTAATTCTATTTTTTTTTTTTAAGAAACCAACCCATACCCACTCAAATTCCGCCATGAAATGACTTGAAATTTATTAAAAGCTTCTGCTGAAATTAATGAAATTAATTGTAAAGGGCGTAGTTACAAGTTAAAACAGTCACGCTCCACGCACATAAACAATGCGAGTAATATGAATAACCAGTGTTGCCAGATTTTAAGGTTTTTCTTCAATATGAAGGATTTTGCACAAAAATTTTGACTATTGAAGGATAGAAGGTTTTTATCTGAATTTGAAGAATTTTGACTATTTTGAGGCAAAGTTATATATTTATCAAATATTCCAATAATTTTTATTTAAATTATAAATATTTTATTTGTTTGGTTTTTTTTTTCATTTTTATTTAAAAAAATTGTTCATGGTATAATGTTTTTTTGGTTTGGTGTCGACCACCCTCCCGTTACTCTTTTGAAGTATATACAGGGTGTTCGGCCCATGAACCGTTTTTTTTCTCAAATTACCCAAGATCCCACCTTTAAACCCTCGTAAGCTTTTTATTAATGTCTGAAAAAGCACCATTTTTTTTTTAAATTCTGTAATCTTATGCTTCTTTAACTAATTAATAGATTTGTTAAAATAGATGTACGAAACATACGAGGTTTTTTATTGAAGAACATTAGTGATTTTGTGAAAGAAAATCAATTTCAAAATTAAAAATCAAAAAAAGTATCGACAATTGATAACTTCATTTTCTTTTAAAAACTTCTTTAGTTGATTACCTTTCTAACGGTATGCTACACATTGATAAAAAAAGACATTGCTGCTTTAAAATACGGATATATAATTTGAGAAAAAAAATTAAAAAGTTCATATTTTTAGCCGTGACTCTAAGGACCCAAGTTCCAGGGTTGAAAAGGTAGCAAATGACCCGAACAATATCCCAAAAAATTTTGACGGTTCATGTGCCGAACACCCTGTATATGAAGGTTTTTTTGTCATAGTACTAAAAGTTTACAAATAATTTTTTTTCATTTATGTTCCAGAAAGGTAAAAATAAACGAAAACTGTTAGTAAGACAGTAAATGACAAATGAAGTACTATATTGTAAAAGAATTGAACCACCTGTGTGGGGAAAGTAAAAAATTTCCTTATTTTGATAAAAAATTCCACATTGGTGTATGGGGATTTTTATGAGCACGAGTGTGCATAATATAAACAATACCTCATCAAAATATGAGGCATCTCATTACATATTGTTTAAAAACAAGATTTTTTTTGCAAAAATTTACCTTCAATAATAGTTTGGTTTTTATGTAAAAGTTTAATATAAATTTGTAATCACAGTCCAGTTTAAAAGTGAGAAATGATTCTTTATTCTAAAGTTTGCTTAAATTTCTTAGGTATAATATTGATTTTTAAATCTTTTTGCCAAAGTAGTAGTTCAAATCTAGAAAAAAGTTACCCTAATAATAGTTGCGAAAAATTTAGTGAAGTAATGAATAATAACCAGTAAGTACCTACGAAATACATGTTAAAGTTAAAAAATATAACGGGTGGGCCAAAAAAACCGGACAATTTTTTTTCAATATAACTTGAACTATACCATCGATTTTAATGGGATAAACTGTAATTGACAGACAATTAATCAGAGTTTTAACTAAATATATCTTTTGCCCGCCATCTCAAAATCTAAGATGGCGGTCGAACTTAATTTGTACCCTTCAAAGATGCTCGTTTATTCTTATGTTGCGAACATGTTTTAATTATTTTTTTAAATCAGTAAAAAAGATGCATTCTTGCCACGCACAATAAGGTATAAATTAGCAAAATCGGTTTGGTGGTTCTAAAAAAAAAAATTTTTGTTTGAACCATTGTTTTGAATATTATACGATTGCCTTGCCAATCATGTCTGCATTTATTTCCTTATAAATTCATTACTACTGAACCGATTTTGATGAAATAAAAAACATCCTGGTTAGAATTGATTGCTTTTTAAGGATCTTGATCAAAATTTATTGCCATCTTAAAATTTAAGATGGCGGACAGAATCGTACTTGATTCTTTAAAATGACGTGTTTATTCTTATTTTCTAAAAATGTTTTTTTTTTCATTTATAGAAATGCAAAACTTTCCCCCGTATAACGAGTTACAATAAGTAAAATCGGTGTGGTGGTTCTCGAAAAATCTATTTTTGTTCCAGACATTGTTTTACAGATTATACGATTGCATTGCCAATCCTATATGCATATAAAGTCGTTATTACTAAACCTATTTTAGTGAAAAAAAAATATGGTGAGAATTAATTGACCGTTAAAAATTATAATCAAAATTTTCAGAAAATGTTTTAGTTTTTTTTTAAATTTATAGAAGAACACTACTTTTCTTCCGCATAAAGAAGTACAGTGTAGTGGTTCTCACAATCTGATTTTGTTTTGACCATTGTTTTACAAATTTTACGATTGCATTGCCAATTCTGTCTGCATTCATTTCTTAAGAATTTTATTATTACTGAAGCGATTTTGACTATGATCTTTAAAGCTTTTAAGCTTTTTAACTAAATTTGAATCAGTAATAATGAATTTATAAATAAATAATTGCAGACAGGGTTGGCAATGCAACTGTATAATTTGTAAAACCATGGTTAAAACGAAATCAGATTTTGTAAGAACCACCACACCGATTTTATTAATTTGTATGCGGGGAAAAAGCAGTGATTTTCAATAAATTAAAAAAAAAACTTAAACATTTTCGGAATATAAGAAAAAACGTGCCTTTTTGAAGGGTCAAGTATAATTCTGTCCGACATCTTAACTTTTAAGATGGTGGCAAATTTCGATTATTATCTTTAAAAAACAATCAATTCTCACCACGGTTTTTTTCATTTTTCTAAGATCGGTTCAGTATTAATGAGTTTATAAGAAAATGAATGCAGACAGGATTGGCAATGCAATCGTATACCCTGTAAAACAATGGCTGAAACAAAAATGGATTTTTTGAGAACCACCACACCGATTTTACCAATTTGTACTTCGTTCTATGGGGGAAAAGTTGTGCTTTTCTATAAATTAAAAAAAACTAAAACATTTTCAGAAAAGAGGAATAAACACACATTTTGAAGAATCAAGTATGATTATGTTCGCCATCTTTAATTTTAGGATGGCGATAAATTTGAGTTTTAAAAAGTAAGCAATTTTCACCGGGATGTTTTTTATTTCATCAAAATCGGTTCAGTATAAAACATGGGCGTAGTCAGGGTGGGGCACATGCCAGCGGCGTAGCGTGGGGGGGGCGCGGGGGGTTCGTCGCCCCCCCCGCCCCGAGGGTAGTGGCGCCCCATAGGTGGTAGAGGCGCCCTTGTGTCGTATCGGCCGCCCCCTCATACATGATGACCTTTTTTTGTTTTAGTTGCAAGATTTCGTCAGAGGCGCCCTTGTGACTTATCGGCCGCCCCCTGATATATGATGACCTTTTTTTTTTTTTTTGGAGACGGCGCGGCTCAAATTTCTACGGCGCGGTTCTTTTTTTGTGAGAGGCGCCTTTTTGACCTTTTGTTTTTTTTGCCGTAAGATTTCAGAGGCGCCCTTTTTAGCTGTCGCCCCCCCCCGCCCTTTCGGGCACGCTACGCCGCTGGCACATGCCCCACCCTGGCTTGTCACCTGCCTTAAGCTCATTTAGTAATACGAGAATTAAAGGGGAAATAAATATTTGATTGTACATTTTTTGATTTTTGCCCCACCCTGAGCGAGACCCTGACTAGACTACGCCCATGATAGTAATGAATTTACAAGGAAATAAATGCAGAAATAATAGGCAAGGTAATCGTATAATATTCAAAACAATGCACAGTGGAACGTTTGACTAATCTAGGTGGACATGGTTAAGTACTATAAATTAACATTTCAGCTACCTACAATTAAAGAGCATATTCCATACATCCTAGATCCAAAATATTATTTTTTTATCCCCTCTGGTTGTCAAGATATTTGCATTGAAAGTTGCATCTTAAAAATTTTCTTAGACATTTTAATCTTGTATGGGCAATGCTTTAAAACAATATTGTTTTTTCCCGCGTAGTAGGCGTTGGAGTAAAACAAGTGCCAGGCATTTTTAGAGTGACATGTCCTTCAGACTAGGGAAGCATTTTGACTGTCATTGTTGCAGTATTTTACTTGCTATGATTTTATGAATTCGCTGGTGTTTTGGTAAGGAAAATTTTATTTTCATATAGTTTTTGTTGGACTGAAACTTTAGTTTGTTAGAATTTGTTGATGTTAGTTTTATTATTTTCTAATTAATCGAAATCTCTACTTTCTGACGCATTATTAAAATTTTGTCCTTTTTTTGCGGTAAACTTGTACTTAATTATTTTGTTAGCTGGCAACTCTAAAAATTGAAAACGTATTATTTGTGTTTAAGACATTTTCTTTTTGATACCTTCACAAATGTGCCCTTTGGGGATTTTTTAACCTAAATTAGTTAATCTTCGTGCATTTTTCTATATCACGATGAGTCAATGTGTCTATTTGTCTACAGGGTGTCCAGATAAAAGTAAGTACATTAGGGCATTGTGGGATTTTCAGAAACGGTAACACTTACGATATTCGTTCAAAAGGAAAAAAGTGGCGCTGCATCCGATTAAGCTCGCAAATCGGATGCAGTGTCGAAGTTAAAAATATCTACAGGGGGTTTCAAAATAATGCTTAAAAACTTAAATTGTGTTATTCGAAAAATTAAAATATTGTCGCCTTCTTTTAAACAAATTTAATAAAACTATATAAATATGACTAGGCCAATAAAATGAACAATTTTTTTAGGGATTTATTTTTTTTTAAAGTCACAATTTTTAGTTTTTGCCTTCCTTGCCCGCATAGCAATGGTACTATTAATAGGTATTATTTTCGACGAAATTTTTTTTTAGATAACGCCGAAAATGTGTTATTTGGATGTATTTTGACCTATCCTAGCAATATCGTCGGGATGTCTGTCTGTGTGTGTGTATATTATTTCTTTCCGTAACACTATAGCTCCTAAACCGCTGAACCGATTTTCATAAAATTTTCAGGTAAAATAGTGCTCGACACTCTTACGAGCTGATTAGATCAAAATCTATTAATGCTAATGACAGTTTTTCGATAATTAAAATTTTTAAAAAATCTATCTTTTTAACGAAGCATCTTATCAATAAACAGTTTTTGTAATATAGGAGACTATATTTTGCTCAATAATTCGTGTTGTAAATAAAAACTTCGTAAGAGCTTCAGTTTCTCAGACATATACAAAAAACTTTTCAAAGCTGATATATTATCATGGCTTCACTTAAAGTGTGCTAATAGGCTAGCTAGGAAGGTATCAGAGATCCCTTATGGATCCATTTTTTTCTCAATATTTTGAAATGTTTTCTTTGATACAGCTCGGAATAGCACCACTTTTTTACCAAAATTGGTATGTCTTACCGTCTCCTAAATCCTCATAACCTATGTATATGGGCCGATTCCTAAAGTACGTAACGCTCAAGGGGGGAAGGAGGGTTATTAGCCTTGCGTTACACTGTCATGATTCTTGAATATATTTTTTCTTAAAAATGCATTACGGAGGGGTTACGTAATTTAAGAATATGCTCTATGTATGTCTGTAAGATGGGTTTTTGAAACTCTCGACTTTCACGAATTTTTGTAAACAGTAACTTTTCACTCTGTCACAAGCTTAACCAAGCTTAATAAAAATGCATCTGCACCAAACCCCAAGGGAAGTTTTTTAAGGTTAGAAAAATCCAAAAAATTAAGTTTTAAACGGAGCGAGTTATTATTATGCGGTTTTAGAAATATGATAATATATTTTTCTTGTCTTTTTTGTGTCAGATTGAGAAATTATTTAACACAGTTTAGTTGCAAGATAATAATAACATGGACTTGTGTTAGTTAATTATTCTATTATTTGTTATGTTAAGTAATGATATTTTTCAAATAAAAATGGAATTTTCCAATTTAATAAATATTTTTTAAAACTTTCTTAGTCCTATATAAAATTACAATCCAAATATCACTTAAATTTTCTCACATTAAACCCCTTTAAAGAAAATGCCATCCGATGAACATTTTCCATTATAATTTTAGGGGTTGGTTTCACCCCGGGCAAGGGGTGAGAGGTTTAAAATTTTTAATGCATTTATTTTTCATATAGTGACAGATGAGAGCGGAATTTTTTTCTTGATCGTCCCTTACCGCCTAAAACTTCTTTATTTAAATTTTTCTGAAACACCTTGTATATTGCAAAACTGTTTTATTTAAATTCCTTCTTGCAAAAACTAAAAAAAATAGATACTGTTACTTCATTGTTATAAAATTTGTTGAAACAATTTTCGTTAAAAACGTACAGTATGACTACAAATCTTAAAATCGTTAAAATCTGAATCACCCTATATAAGAGGTAGGTAATATTGCAAATACTAAATGCTTTTAAATATTTTATGTTATTTTAAAGCTACAAAAATCAAGCATTAAAGAGTGTTAATGTTGCTCAGGGGTTGTCCACCTAGATCTTCAAAACGTTCCACTGTGCAATGGTTGAAACAAAAATAAATTTTTTTACCGATTAAACTTTGATTCATTCTCTGCCAAGTGCAGTTTGTCCAATTAAAATCTATTGTACAGTTCAAAAGTAATAATCAAAAAAAAATTGTCTGGTTTTTTTCGGCCCCCCCGGTATATTTATCTAGATTATTCTTTCCAATTGGCTGTGTATATTTTATCTGTCAGAAAGTGACTTTAATTTGTTCATTAATTAATAATTCAAAAGTTTAAGGAATTTTTTGAATTTTTATAGTAATTTATTATTATATTCTATTTTCTATGGTTCTTAAGCTACGTTTACATATGGAGAGTTTACTGGCGGAAAGTACTGGCAGCCACTAAACTTGCCATATGTAAACTACAAGAAAGTGCACTTGCTACTCTCCCGCAAGTACTTTCCAAAAGTTGACGGGCCGGCTAGTTTAGTGGCTGCCAGTACTTTCCGCCAGTACTCTCCAAATGTAAACACATGTCAGCAAGCGTTCTGTGAGAAAGTGTCCACGTTTTTCATAATGAATAAGTGGGATGGAAATCAGATAATTTCCTGTTTAAACATATAACAAAACTATGAAATTTTGTGGAATATTAAGTTCATCATCAACCTAAGTGGGATGGAAATCAGATAATTTCCTTTCTAAACATATATCAAAAATATGAAATTTTGTGGAATATCAAGTTCATCATCAACCTAAGTGGGATGGAAATCAGATAATTTCCTTTTTAAACATATATCAAAAATATGAATTTTTGTGGAATATCAAGTTCATCATCAACCTCCGGTAAAAAAACTAAAATAGTACATTTCAATAGTCTGTAAATATACTGCAGATAGCGTAATGTGACTTCCAATTTATTTTGGGAGAAATAGGACTGCTCATACACGTTTCCGATTTGGTCAGTTTATGTTAACCTAGTCTTAACAGTTCTTTAAGTTTTTGGTATGATAATCTCATAAAATTCCTATAAGAATCGGGATCTTCAGTTGATATCTCCTTTAAGAGTCGTTCTGATGCAAGTACTTCTGCGTCTGATCCAATCTCTAACACAAACTCGTTTTTTCCTAGTTTTCTTGCGTTCTAATTTATTTAATAAATTATTGGCAATTTCACATACAACAAATTTAACAGCAGCACGCACTACCGCCATTTTGTTTTTAACTGCTTGGCAAGTAAACTTGAAAACGTGTAAACACAAAACAATGAACAAGTTTAGTGGCTGCCAGTACTTTCCGCCAGTAAATTCTCCAACAAAGCAAGTTTAGTGGCTGCCAGTACTTTCCGCCAGTAAACTCTCCAAATGTAAACGTAGCTTTATTTGGATTTATGCTACCATTATATCCGTTTTAATATTTTTTAGATTTCGAAATGACATTTTAAAAACTCATAATGATCTTAGAAATAAGGTAGCTCTAGGACAAGAAGATAGAGTTCCCCCAGAATACAGATATGCATCTAATATGCGTGCTTTATCATATGACGTAAGTTTTATCTATTTATACTTTTATTTAAAAAAAGTAAGCGCTTAAGAATTTATTTTTTAATTTTTTCTTAATACATTTTTATTTGTTGAGATCTTAGAGTAATAAAAACAAGAGTAGCAGTAAACTCGTTTTGGGCGGTCATTCATTCATTTGTTGGTAAACAACGCATGCTTTACGCTGTTGTCGCCTCCTGTATCTTCTTCAAATTGCAAAATATATAGTGCATTGGTTTTCTTAACCTATTCAACCCACGCGATATTTTCTCCTACGCTTATTAGTCGCTTCGCGTCGTTTTGTACTGTGAATTTTTTATTACATCATTCGAAAACCTTTCATTACAAAAACATAATTTATGAACGGTCCCTTTCCCCACGACTTTCACAAGACATGGTAAAAGCAGAGATATTAGGGACCTATTGCAATACGGCCAGGCAATAATTGTGCTGGGCACTATATTGACAGTTTCAAACAAAAAATTATTTTGTCACGTATATAATGGCAACAAGTTTAATGAGGTGGGTCCTTAAGTCGTAAACGGTTAGCCCAGATTTTCCTAAGCTCTAAGGTCGACACTGACAATAACATGTGTTTGTATTAAATACAGTGTTGTCTTGACCGTCGGACTCGGTGTATTGAATTTTTGGTGTTTTTCACTGTGTGTTGAGTTTTATTTTTGTAAAACGGAACTTAGTTGGACGTAGAAATAATCAAGAAGTGCTATGTTTATAAAAATATTGTAAAAATTCAGCCCAGTTTGATTTTTGCCAGATGATTCTAGTGACGCAGCTATGTTGCCATCGTCGGGGATTCTATAAATTCTAAGTTTTCAGGAATGACCGCCACGAATAGGGAAAATTTACACGGGGCCGCGGTTGATTACTTCTCTTTATATTTTTATTACTTTAAGGTTGAGATAATAAAACCTAAGCGTATACGATTAAAAAATAAATTCTTCTATATTTAAATAATAAATTCTTTTAGATAGATTTGGAATACTTGGCGGAGTGTTATCTAAAACAATGTGCTTTTAACCTAACCGCGTGTCCTAAACATCCTGATGGGTTATCGGTTGGTCAAAACCTACTCCAGTTGGATTTAAAAACATGTTCTAAAGAACACATTATTCATGAATTTATTAAAAAGTGGTAAGACCAAATAAATAAGGAACCCCGAAGCTAAGATTTTTTTAGAGATTTTCTACATATTTTATGAATACAAACATAAACTAGCATAACAGACGTACAGGGTGGGGGGCGAATACCCCCCCCGCCCCTATGCGCCTGGCGCCCCTGGCGTCCTTTGAGAAAAAAATAAAATTAATAGTGTTATTATTTTAAAAAAAGGTTGTAATTTATTTGACTCCCATACCTATATTAGCGCCCCTTAAGATCTTCGCCCCCCCACCCCCCGCCATTTTATCCACGACACGCTACTACGAGTAGGTTGTCGACACCAAACCAAAAAAAACTTTATACAGTAAACAATTTTTTTAAATAAAAATGGGAGAAAAAACCTACAAACAAATAATTTGTAAGTGAAATTATAAAAACTATTTTTAATTTTAACTAACTTGGGGTGTGGTTTTTTTGCATCTCTATGGCCCCACAATAGTGCAACTCGGTGTTTTTGTTGATAAATTGTATAGATTTTGAAATATCGATTTTCAAAATTTGGCCATGTTGGTCTTATGGGATTCCCTACCAGTGTTGCCAGATTTGAAGGTTTTTCTTCAATATGAAGGTTGTTGAACAAAAATTTATCTTTAATTTTAAAGTATTTAAATTTAACTACATAAGTTAGGTTTGGTAAAAATATTGGAATATTTGCAAAATATATTACTTTGCCTCCAAATAGTCAAAATCCTTCAAATTCGGATAATAACCTTCAATCCTTCAATAATCTAAATTTTTGTTCAAAAACAATTTTTTATTACTTGCACTATAATTTTGGTTAATTTTTAGGATTTTTAGGTCCGGTCTATGTGGCCCTAAAGATTTTATTTGTAATCGAAGTTCATATGTCAACGTATTTAAATTTGCACAGTTAATTATATAATCAAACAAACAATGGATACGCAACCGGCAAGGCTTTTAACTACTGACCCACCCCAAATCAAAACAAACTCATACGTCTTCACTAAGGATAGAACCGGCAACACGTAGGAAAGGCAACGAACGTTTTCGCACGATGAATATGGCCGACGTCAACTAAAACAAACATTGCTCCTGCCCCCGCGCGAGAACAGCCACCCATAAACCGCTGAAAAACGGGTGAAATTGAAATCTTGTTCCGCGCGGTGCTGCCGGCTTGTAATTATTTACGCTAAAAAAGTTTACCCAATTAATGGCCTTTTGTTAACCACAGACTAAAAAAAGAACTAGACATGTCGTAAGGAAAGATTTAACTTTTTTTTAAATAAAACAATTAAAAACACAGGTTGTTGTCTAGTTTAAGGGAGGGCACTGCCCCGTTGCCCCCCCTGTAGCCGCCACTGCTCAAGATGGTTTTTCGCGATTTCGAAGGTTACATTACCAAAAAAGGTCCCAAAAAGGGGGATGGGACAATTCGCCGCGGCCGATTCGCCGCAGCCGATTTGCCGCGGCCGATTCGCCGCTGGACAATTCGCCGCGGGGACAACTTGCCGCGAGATTGTTTGTTTTATGATATGTATTACCATTGGCAATTTTTGTTTAAAAAGTTTTATTTAGCTTGACTTCATACAATATATTTGTTTATTTGTTTATTTGTTTGATCATAACTTTTGTCAAACTTTTTCAACTAGGTACCTATTTAGTGGTTAGTATAATACAATTCAACATTTTTTTTATTAGAAAAATAAATAAAAAATGGCGGATTCAAAATGGCGGATTTTCCCATTTATGAACCGATATGCAACAAACTCGGACCTTTGCGATCTTTCAGATCGCTGATTATTATTTTTAACTTAGACTAAAAAAAATCAAAATGTCGGACTTTCCCATTTATGAACCAATATGCATTAAATTCGGGGTGTTTCTGGTAGCTGATTATGATTTCTAACTTAATCTTTAAACAAAATCAAAATGGCGGATCCAAAATGGCGGATTTTCCTATCTATGAACCGATTTGCATCAAACTCGGAACTTTGAAATCTTTTAGGTCGCTGATTATTATTTTTAACGAGGGGTCATCAGCTTTCAACAGTACTGTACAAATTTCACAACAGTACCCGACAGTACCACGATAGGATCCAACAGTACTCGACAGTACACGACAGTACCCAACAGTACTCGACAGTACCACGACAGGACCCAACAGTACTCGACAGTACACGACAGTACCCAACAGTACTCGACAGTACACGACAGGACCCAACAGTACCCGACAGTACACGACAGTACCCAACAGTACGCGACAGGACCCAACAGTACTCGACAGTACACGACAGTACCCAACAGTACACGACAGTACGTAACAGTACTCAACAGTACACGATAGAATCCAACAGTACTCGACAGTACTCGACAGTACTCGACACAACCCTCTTACCCGAAACAGTGGCGTAGATGCGAAAAGACAGGATGACCTTTTTTTTTTTTTTTTTTTTTTTTGTTTTTTTTTTTTGGTCGCAAGTTCTTTGAGTGCGCGCTAAGGCCTTGTCGGCGTTCCCCAAACAGGATGACCTTTTTTGTTTTTGTGGGCGCACGATTTGTGAGTGCGGCGCGGGTCCCCAAAGATGATGACCTTTTTTTTTTTTTTTTTTTTTTTTTGGTCGCAAGTTTTTTGAGTGCGCGCTAAGGCCTTGTCGGCGTTCCCCAAACAGGATGACCTTTTTTGTTTTTGTGGGCGCACGATTTGTGAGTGCGGCGCGGGTCCCCAAAGATGATGACCTTTTGTTTTTTTTTTTTTTTTGGTCGCCAGTGTTTTTTTTGAGGACGCGCTAAGGCCCTGTCGGCCTTCCCCAGGATGACCTTTTTTTTGGTCGCACGATTTGTGAGCGCGGCACGGTTCCCCAAAGATGATGACTTTTTTTTTTTTTTTTTTGCTTGCATGTTTTTTGAGGGTGCGCTTTGTCCCTGTCGGACCCCCCCAAGGCACGACGACAGTACTCAACAGGACCCAACAGTACTCGACAGTACACGACAGTACCCAACAGTACACCGACAGGACCCAACAGTACTCGACAATACACGACAGTACCCAACAGTACTCGACAGTACACGACAGTACCCAACAGTACTCAACAGGACCCAACAGTACACGTCAGGACCCAAGTCCTGTTGGACGCTGTACAAAATTTTAGGGTGCCGATGACCCCTCGATTTTTAACTTAAATTTAAAAAAATCAAAATGGCAGTTCCACCATGGCGCACGAATTTTATACTCTTTAATCTTTTTATTCATGAAATATGTAAAAAATATCTAAAAAACTAAAAAAATCTTTGTCTTGGGGAAGGCCCAGGCCCCGAGGAATCCGCCATTTTCAGGTTTTAAAATTTTAGTCAAAAATTGTATTGAATTACCTTAAGCGCCGCGGTGTTTCAAGTTTAGGGCAAATCAGTTTCTTAATAAGAAAGTGCGCCATTGTGGATCCGCCATTTTGATTTTTTTTAAAGTTTAAATTAGAAATCATAATCAGGGACCTAAAACCAAAATTTCGAATTCAATGCATATTGGTTCATAAATGGGAAAGTCCGCCATCTTGGATCCGCCATTTTATTTATTTTTCTAATAAAAAAAATTGTTGAATTGTATACTAATCCCAAATACCTAGTTGGAAAAGTTTCAGAAAAGTTATGATCAAACAAATAAACAAATATATTATATGAAGTCAAGCTAAATAAAACTGTTTAAACAATTGCCAATGGTAATATCATAAAATAAAAAATCTCGCGGCGAATTGTCCCCGCGGCGAATCGGCCGGCGGCGAGTTGTACCCGCGGCGAATCGGTCGTGGCGAATTGTCCCCTACCCCCCAAAAAGATGCCAGTAAAATCGTTTGAACTTTCGATTTGTATTAATAACTTTTAATTTTAACAACAACTGACTTTTATCGTGGCTATGTGCAACTAGAACGCCTACCTCCAAATAAATTTAATGTAACCGTGGAAAGGGACAAGTTGTACACAGCGGCGTAGCGTGGGGGGGGCGCGGGGGGTTCGTCGCCCCCCCCGCCCCGAGGGTAGTGGCGCCCCATAGGCGGCCGAAGCGCCCTCAGCTTTATTAAGTCGGGCCGGTAATGGCCAATTGAGTGGATGCCAAAGGAAACTAACGACATGAAGACCTTTTTTTTTTTTTTTTTTTGGTCGCAAGATTCGTGAGAGGCGCCCTTGTGACACTTATCGGCCGCCCCCTCATACATGATGACCTTTTTTTTTTTTTGGTCGCAAGATTTGTGAGAGTCGCCTTTTTGACCTTTTTGTTTTTTTTTGCCACAAGATTTTTCATCAGTTTTCAGAGGCGCCCTTTGTAGCTATCGCCCCCCCCCCCCCCGCCCTTTCGGGCACGCTACGCCGCTGGTTGTACAGTAGACTCGCGCTAATGTGAACACGAAAAAAATCTGCACGTTCATACCATGGAGACCGTTCACGCTACGGAAGGTCTATTTTAAAACCGAAATATTATTGGTAAGATATAATAAATCCATACCTATCAACTTTTAAATATACCTATTCTTATAATTTAGAGCAAATCTATAAGTTTCTGCTGAAAATTACAATTTAAAGTATCGACAAATAATATGTTTAATAGGGCTGTCTAACAAAACATATGATCAAATCCAAGATGTCTTCCATAGGACAGACAAACCGATTTCCCATAAGCCGTAATGTTAACAAAAACGTAAATTTTACAAAAACGACAAGAGCTTTAGTCTCAAAAATTAATCAGTTTTAAGAATAGATCCTTTGTGCATATGGGAAAAATGCGTTTTTCTTAAAAATATTAAACTAAAGCGAGAAAATCTGAAATAAAAGGGACCATGTTTTCTTCAAAAAAGTAGGTTATGTTTTTGTTTATTTTGTTTTTTTTAAAACTTTTTTTCTAGTTTTTTCACTTATTTTGAATTACTACATGGGCGCACCAAGGGGGCGGGGGGCTAGGGGGCCGGACCCCCCAAACCACATATTTTTTTAGATATTTTCCATATATTTCATGAGTAAACAGAAAAAATAGCATAAAGTACATCATGAGACCTCTGGGGCCCCCCAAAGGTTTTTGAAGTTTTTTGACCAATGAATCAATGAACTATCAGCCCAAGGTAGGGGAAAGTAGTTCTATTCAAAGAGCTCACTTCAAGGCTCACTTAACAGAGACGAAATTGAAATAGACTAAACTTTTCTCATCAGATTCAGGTTTTCTATTAGGATCTTTTGTTGTACTTGACTAAACCTTTTGCTAAGTAATAGGCCTTCTATAGCATTAAACTGTGAAAAATATTTCACTATGATTTTTAGGTTTAGACAAAGTTTAATCACGGATCACCTTAACAAAGGTGATCCGTGGTTTAATTGTTTTAACCCTCCAGTAGTAAAATGAAAAAGAGGCACAACTTATAGGTAGGTCAGTCCAACAGATCAATATGCACATATAAGTTCCAACCAAGGTTGGTCAAGCAAACTTCTAATAAGTACTTTACAAAATATGTTTATTTAAAAAAATATAAGTAAACATTATATAAAAAAAAAAACTTGCAAAATTAAAATACAGTTTTTTCTTGTCATTGGCCTCACACACCATACATCACCATATGATTTTCCATGAACTATAATACATAGGGCTTAAGTAAGGTCAAATTCATCAGCTCACAACAGTAAGTACTGTTCAAATTTTACAACAGTACAATATTCGCTGTTGTATTACTACTGTTACTATTACTTTTATTACTGTTTTTTTGTAACAATATTTGCTCAATTATGTATCTAAAAGTTTATGCAAATAAACATATACTCTACTCTACAATTGGGCGTAACAGCATATGACCCATTAGGAGTATTAGAACCCAAATTTTTTTGAGAGAAATTGAAAAAAATATCTGTGAGAACTTATTTGTTTTTCTTGTGGTCATCAAAGTCAACAAAGATTACTTTTTTATCCATCTATTATTAATGATGCCAAAAAATTTTTTTTTGGTAATAAGCTCAGTACATTACCGGAGAAATTTCACAACAGGACTTGTAGTAGGTCCAGTCAGATACTATACAAATTTTACGGTGTACAAGTTTTAGGTGTCAAAAAGCATGGAAATAAAGGACAATTTGCAGCAAAATAGTTTAAGATAAAAAGAGGTTTGAGTTAGGGAGACTGTCAAACTCACCAGTTTATTCTAAACTGTTTTGAGGTCTGTAAAATAAATATTTATTAAAGAAAAAGAAACTTTGATGATACACGACTTCACTCGACACTATACAGGATGCTACACTACCAAAAGTTTATTTAAGGTTCTGTAGGATGGTGTACAAATTTGGTTCAGCTCATTATTCACACTTTAACCTCATATTGTTTTGCTTTTCTTTCTTCTCAGGACCCTTTTTTCAACCATCATTTTTAAAATTTTTCAACCGTTTTGAAACAATAATCCATTCAGGAGAGACCCAGTCATGATCATTGCTGTATTCTAGTTTTGAAAGTTGCTTGCCTAGAATAGTAAAAAAATCATAGTGAAATATTTCTTACAGTTTAACACAATTCTATGTTACACTTCTGCAAAAGGTCCACTCAAGCACAAAAAAAGATCCCAATAGAAAATGTTGCCAAAATGGCAGTTGCACATTTATCCAAAACAAACTGACAAAAAACTTTCGAATATTTCAATTTATCCTCTGTTAAGTCAGGTAATAGAGCACTTATCCACTTTCTTTTCCCTTCTTTGAGCTGATACCTAGTTCATTTAAATCAAGATGATTTTTTAAGGTCAAAATACTTGGCATTCCATCAAAACTAACATTATCAAGCTCTCCCCAGCTGCCACAATTCATAACAGCACAGAAACTAATAATAATGATTCAAACTGAGTAAAAAACTGGAAAAAAAGTAAAAAAAAACAAAAGTAAATAAAAACATAACCTGACTTTTGAACAAAACATGGTCCCTTTTATTTGAGATTTACTGGCTTCAATTGATTTTTTTTAAGAAAAACGCATTTTTCCCATGTGTACAAAGGTTCAATACTTAAAACAGCATCTTTGTTGTAAGTTAAATCGTTTCACTTTTTTTAAAAATTACGTTTTTGTTAACATTGCGGCTTATGGGAAAACGCTTTGTCTGTCCCATGGCGACCATCTTGGATCGAAAAACAGCTGATCGTGACAGTTCGTTAGACAAGCTAATGCTGCCAGTTATTTTTCTTTATTGTTTTATTTTGAATTTTTTGGAAAACCTAACCTTAAAGTTTGTTTTGATATTTTTGGGCTTTCTGCAAAAACCTTCAAAAAAAAAGTCCTGTTTGGGAAAAATTCCGATCAGGTGATAATTTCTTTCTTTGTTGAAAGTTATTATCTTTTTGATCACCTGATCATTTTGGTAAAATCATGCGCGTTTTTTGCTCACGCTGGGAGTTTTGAAGCGCCACCCTGTGTGTGACAGGGGAATGAAGAAATCACTTCCGACAAAAAACTGAAAGAAGTCACACGTGTTTTTGGACCGAAATTCCAGTCGCAAGAAAGGGCCGCGACGCCAGTGAAATTTTGGGACTGCTACAGAATTACAGAAGGTAAGCCTCTAGCGTGTTGCCGATTTTTTCCTTTGTTTTTTAGTTTAATAGACTCTGTTTTCCCAGGCGGGGCGAATTTAATTTTTGGGGTTATTTTTTTTGGGATATCTCTAGATTTTCTCCCCTTCAGGGCTCAGATGTCTATAATACAATTATGAATTTTTATAAAACTTCAAAATTTACATATTATTAGGTAAAATACGATGTTATTTTAGTCCAAACTTATCTAGCTGACCAATGAGTGGTTACTGCTCGGTCTCAATATTTCTTAGGCTCTAACATTTATGTTGTTTGTTTCTGACTATAATGTAACCACTTTAAGTGATTCCAAATCATACTTTACTGCAACTTTTTTAGATGCCTTCATTTCGTTCTCAGATTCGCCTTCCAAAGTTACTTCTGGGAGCAAGAATTAAAAACTTCTTTGTTTATACCATATTACAAAGCAAAACATGAAATGATACTAGTTTTTACCCTAAAAAACGAATTAAAACTAAGTAATTCTCGGTAATTGCCCTAAATTTTACCATTTGATTAGCACCTCTTTCCGTTTTTATACGATCGAGACTCGTTACTCTTTATACTACTATAATACATTGATTTTTCACTGTTCACACTACTGGGAGGTTCACACAGCGTGTGTTCACACCAGCGCGAATCTACTGTATAAATATACCGCTCGACTAAAGCACCCCTAAGTATAACAGTTATTTCTATTTAGCTTGGGGTTTTATAATTTTATCATATTTAATTAAACTAACAAATAATTTAAGGTACAAAGAAGAAATTATTGTAATTTTAAAGGAAGGTTTATATGTAAAAGATTCATTGCAATATAAGCAAGGACACGATTCAGCAATGATTTGGGCCGAAACATACAAATTGGGATGTTCACTCTCTAGAGATACAGCAAACACAAAATGCATTTTTGTCTGTAACTATCTACCTGGTGGAAGTACCAAGGGTAAGTGCCTAAATATTTTTGAAGGGCTATGTGTATGATGTGATAAGTGGTGTACAGCGTGTCCCATTTTCGATGGGATTAAATGGGAAACTCGTTTATTATTAAAGATATTGATTTTCTGATTGCACCTTACCGTGCTCTTTTTTTGAGCCCTTAAAAATGGCGTGATCAGATTTTTGCTATACCCTGTAGTTTCGCTAATACAGGGAGTTTTTGAAAAAATTGTATTTTTAATAATCCCTTGTATCTCGCTTATTTTGCGAGATATTTTTATTCTGTAAAAACCTTTTCATGGCAACTTTTTTAGAAGAAAATAATGACGTTGTCAACTTTTTAAAATATTGTTTAGTTTTTGAGATATGGTATTTATCATAAAAAAATTAAATACGGACCTGGATTTTTTTTATTACTATTTTGATTGGTATCATGCTAGTATTATCACAAAATAATAAAAATTTTAAAAAAAATTGTTTTAAGGTTAAAATAAATATTTAATATTTTAAAAAAATAATTAGTCCGAACCTGGATATTTCCAACATAAATATAAATTAAAAATTGCTATTTAAACAATTTTTAGTTTAACTGTTTTGATACTTAGCATATTAAAATGGTTTTACGTTAATTTACAGATTTATTTGAAACAAAGTCTACGAAAAATACAAAAAAAAACAAATTACAAAAAATAACTCATTTTTCTGATTAACATTATATGTAAGACATTGTTGGCATTTTTGAGTAATTTTTCTTAACGCATTTTGCATAAAAATATTTCTGCCATTTAAATATTGGGATTTTGTTGCTTGAATGAAGCAGTCAAACCTATCACATTTTTCAAAATCTGGAGCCATTCACAAAAATGACAAGTAAAATGACAATCTCAATTCCACGCTTTTGTTTTGTAAATTTCACGACCTGCTGCGCTACCATCAAATAATTAGTATGATATTATTTTTGTAACTTTTAGACGTTTTTTACTTTATTTATAAATCTTTTAATTATATTTTCAAAACAGATAAACTAAAAATCGTTCAACTAGTGTGTCTAGCAAATTTTAATTTATAATTACGTTGGAAATTTCCAGGTTCGGACTATATATTTTTTTTCAAATATTAAATAGTTGTTTTTAACCTTAAATCAAAAAAATATTAAAGTTTTATCATTTTAGGGTAATAATAGCATGGAACCAATGAAAGTAGTAATAAAAAAAATCCAGGTCCGTATTTATTTTTTTTATGATAAATACCATATCTCAAAAATTAAACAATATTTTAAAAAATTGACAACGTCATTATTTTGCCCTAAAAAAGTTGCCACAGAAAGGTTTTTACAGAATAAAAATATCTTGCAAAATAAGCGAGATACAAGGAATTAATTAAAATGCAATTTTTTCAAAAACTCCCTGTATGTGCGAAACCACGAGGTATAGCAAAAATCTGATTACACCATTTTTAAGGGCTCCAAAAAAGAGCACGGTAAGGTGCAATCAGAAAATCGATATCTTTAATAATAACCGAGTTTCCCATTTAATCCCATCGAAAATGGGACACGCTGTACAGGTTGTCCCATTTTTGATGGTATGGAATGGGATATCACTTATTATAAAAGATAGAGGATTGGGGATTTCACATTACGGTCCTCAAATTTCGAAATCCCAAAAAATATGACAAAAGCTATTTTTATAGCCCTTGTAATATTGGAGCTACGAGGAAATATTCAAAAATTCCGAATTCTAAAAATCGGTCATATTTTTGTTATCAGTGCAGATATTTCAATTTTGTTAAAACTTCTTAACAGAAAGTTGATCCTGTCAATAAAATGACGTTGTCACATTTTTGGTCCCTTGAGTCGTATTCAAGATTTCAGAAAAAAACTAACAAGTTAAATACGAACCTAGATTTTTTTTCAATTTTTTGCTCCACATTTGGTTCCCAATTAACTCCTAGCTATAAAAAAAATCAAAACAAAAATCCAGGTCCGTATTTTTTTTCTTAATTTTTTTCCGAATTGCCGGATTAGACTCGACCAAAATTTGACGTCATTTTATTGACAGAATGTTCTTATGTCGCAGCA
Organism: Aspidapion aeneum; assembly: GCA_963576565.1. Lineage (NCBI taxonomy): Eukaryota > Metazoa > Arthropoda > Insecta > Coleoptera > Brentidae > Aspidapion > Aspidapion aeneum. The sequence continues at coordinate 119,352,858 of OY755043.1, forward strand.
ACTTTCTTAAGTTAAAGAGTACCTATAGATTTTCTGTCAAAAAGAAACACGTATATTCCCTGATTTTAAAAATATATGATTTATTGATATCTAGTTAGGCCGTTTTTGAGTTATATAGGTTACAAATTTACATTGAAGTATACGGAACCTTGGGCCAAATTGATTATCATTAGTGCAAGATACCTTTCGTTTTGACAAATATTATACAGAGCCTTCCCTTTAACTTAAAAAGTTGCTGTCAAAATTTGACATAAGGAATGACATCTCTGACATCTAATATAGTCCAATAGATAATATGGAAAAAATTATGCAAATTTTGGATTTGAAGCTTTGCACCTTCACCTACATTAACCCCTGACACAGAGGCCACGCAAACATAATCAATGACCCTGTGCAGCGTGTCCCATTTTCGATGGGATTAAATGAGAAACTCGGTTATTATTAAAGATATCGATTTTCTGATTGCACCTTACCGTGCTCTTTTTTGGAGCCCTTAAAAATGGTGTATCAGATTTTTGCTATACCCCGTGGTTTCACTAATACAGGGAGTTTTTGAAAAAATTGCATTTTAATTAATTCGTTGTATCTCGCTTATTTTGCAAGATATTTTTATTCTGTAAAAACCTTTCTATGGCAACTTTTTTAGAGCAAAATAATGACGTTGTCAATTTTCTAAAATATTGTTTAGTTTTTGAGATATGGTATTTATCATAAAAAAATTAAATACGGACCTGGACTTTTTTTAGTACTACTTTGATTAGTTCCATGCTATTATTACCTTAAAATGATAAAACTTTAATATTTTTTTGATTTAATGTTAAAAAAACTATTTAATATTTGAAAAAAAAAATATAGTCCGAACCTGGAAATTTCCAACGTAATTATAAATTAAAAATTGCAAGACACACTAGTTGAACGATTTTTACTTTATCTGTTTTGAAATGATAATTAAAAAATTTATAAATGAAGTAAAAAACGTTAAAAAGTTACAAAAATAATATCATACTAATTATTTGATAACCAAACAGCAGGTCGTGAAATTTACAAAACAAAAGCGTGGAATTGACATTATCATTTTACTTGTCATTTTTGTAAATGGCTTACAATTATTTTAAACTGGCTAGAAATCGACCATATCCAGATTTTGAAAAATGTGATATGTTTGACTGCTTCATTCAAGCAACAAAATCCCAATATTTAAATGGCAGAAATATTTTTATGCAAAATGCGTTAAGAAAAATTACTCAAAAATGCCAACAATGTCTTACACATAATGGTAATCAGAAAGATTAGTTATTTTTTATAATTTGTTTTTTTTTTGTATTTTTCGTAGACTTTGTTTCAAATAAATCTGTAAATTAACGTAAAACCATTTTAATATGCTATGTATCAAAACAGTTAAACTAAAAATTGTTTAACTAGCAATTTTAAGTTTATATTTATGTTGGAAATATCCAGGTTCGGACTAATTTTTTTTTTAAATAATAAATATTTTTTTTTACCTTAAAACAAAAATTTTTTAAATTTTTATTATTTTATGATAATACTAGCATGAAACCAATCAAAAAAGTAATTAAAAAAATCCAGGTCCGTATTTAATTTTTTTATGATAAATACCATATCTCAAAAACTAAACAATATTTTAAAAAATTGATAACGTCATTATTTTCTTGTAAAAAAGTTGCCATAAAACTGTTTTTACAGAATAAAAGTATCTCGCAAAATAAGCGAGATACAAGGGATTCTTAAAAATACAATTTTTTCAAAAACTCCCTGTATTAGCGAAACTACGGGGTATAGCAAAAATCTGATTACGCCATTTTTAACGGCTCAAAAAAAGAGCACGGTAAGGTGCAATCAGAAAATCAATATCTTTAATAATAACCGAGTTTCCCATTTAATCCCATCGAAAATGGGACACGCTGTACTTACCAATAAAATCTACGCAAAAAAATCTACTATTGATTTTTCTCTGGGGGTCGATTTTTGTCATTTACGGGAGTCCGTTTTAGCCGACTAAAAATTTTAGCCTCGTAAAGATTGGGCTGCATTGAGTTCAACTAGAACTGGCATAAGGGAGAATTGCTTACAGTTTCTAAGATAAGCGATCAAAAAAGCACTGTTCCTTTTTATAATATGTATTGATGTACTGATGTAAATGCAGTTTTTTAATTGAAAGAAGAAATATAAAATACCTTTGAATATCCTCTCAGCTTTTAATTATTGTCTGCTGTCTTTTTTTATATTTGCGATCATTTTTGTTTAAGGATTTAAGAACTACTAATCCCTTAACTTTACATATATTTTTTTTATTTTTTAATCGGTAGTTAGTCAAATATTTAGCTGCATTTTAAATATGTAAGGATTTTATAGGACACCCGGTATATCGGTAGCTAAAACTTTGATGGATAAATAACCCCCAATTCATATGCTAAATTATAACAATTTGTCCCACTGTGCAACGGGATTCCTGACGAGGCATCACGACTTCAACGGGTGCTATGAAATCTGTCCCGGCGGCGTTGCCCGACTTCGGCCCCTTGTGGTTGAACAAATCTTACTGACAAAATTGTGATTTACGAAGAATATGTTTTATAATTATAATAATGTGTGATTACTTATTTTATCATATTTTAGGGAAACCCATATATGAGCAAGGGAAACCGGCGACAGCGTGTCCTTATAACGAAAAGCCTCACAATAGACTGATAGGGCTATGTGGCGAAATAAAACAAAACTTTATGTTGAGCAAATCAATTTCTAATAAAGGAACTAATAAAACATATATTTTTTTAAATAACGATATGAATGAAACCAAAACAACAACTCATATTAAACAAGATGCAACTACAAGTATTAGTAAAGAAACAGAAGTAAAGATACCTATAAATCTTAGCACAAATAAAATTACATATAGAGGGATTACCAGCAGGTCTAATATCTCTCAAGAGCTACCTATAAATCTAAGCACAAATAAAATCAGTTATAGAGGGATTACCAGCAGGTATAATATCGTTCAGGAGCTACCTATAAATCTAAGCACAAATAAAATCAGTTATAGAGGGATTACAAGCATGTATAATATCTCTGAAGATAAAGATGATAATGAAGTATATGATAATGAAATAGTAGTAGAATCAACTACAATAGTAGAATCAACTACAATAGTAGAATCAACTACAATAGTAGAATCAACTACACAGCAAATCGAAACAAATCTGAATAAAAATAGTGCAGATTGGAACCTACCTTGGCTGACAAAACCATTAAAGAAGAATTTCAAAATGGCTAAAGATGAATCAACAAAAATAAATATATCTGAACTACCATGGATGATGAAAATTACAAAAAATAAAGATCCTGTGACAAGAACTCCTGTTAAAAAGACGTGGTAACAGCTATTTTTTAAAGCTTTTATTCAACTTGCTTAGCATAGGCATACGCAGCATATAACTAGGGGGGGGGGGCAAATGCAAAAAAATAGGAATTTATTAAAATAAACAAAAAATGGTAAGATGAAACGTCTGGGATCTTCAGCAAATCTACTTAAAACATCTTCTTCTACTTGTTTATTTTTTCTCAAACTAATTTTCGGTATACACACAGCATGCACCAACCGCTTAATATATTATCTTAAAAGATCGTTCTACGTTACTACATGGCAATGCTGGCAAAATATGTGGAGCTACTTCCAAACTTTTTAACTCATCTTAATATTTTTTTTTGTCTCCCCACAAGTTGTGTCGGGGACTTAATAAATGGCCGCTTCCGCTTTCAGAAGAGCTTGGATGAGAATTCCAATACCGGGGGAGGTTTATGAATGAATGAATTATTGAACATCGTATCGCGCGCTTTCATTTCCTCGACTCCACTTCGATCGGCTGTCGCTGTGCACATTTGTGCAATGCAATTTTTGATATTGAAATTAATAACTATTATATATATATATATACACGTTTTTTGGATACATACATTTCTTTTTTTAGCTGATTTCTTGTTTATTAGCATAGGATGTGTGTATTTTGGCGGGATTAATACAGACAGAGATATTTTTATTTAATACCTGCTTTTTTAATTTTTAATTTTTAATTTTTAATTTTTAATTTTTAATTTTTAATTTTTAATTTTTAATTTTTAATTTTTAATTTTTAATTTTTAATTTTTAATTTTTAATTTTTAATTTTTAATTTTTAATTTTTAATTTTTAATTTTTAATTTTTAATTTTTAATTTTTAATTTTTAATTTTTAATTTTTAATTTTTAATTTTTAATTTTTAATTTTTAATTTTTAATTTTTAATTTTTAATTTTTAATTTTTAATTTTTAATTTTTAATTTTTAATTTTTAATTTTTAATTTTTAATTTTTAATTTTTAATTTTTAATTTTTAATTTTTAATTTTTAATTTTTAATTTTTAATTTTTAATTTTTAATTTTTAATTTTTAATTTTTAATTTTTAATTTTTAATTTTTAATTTTTAATTTTTAATTTTTAATTTTTAATTTTTAATTTTTAATTTTTAATTTTTAATTTTTAATTTTTAATTTTTAATTTTTAATTTTTAATTTTTAATTTTTAATTTTTAATTTTTAATTTTTAATTTTTAATTTTTAATTTTTAATTTTTAATTTTTAATTTTTAATTTTTAATTTTTAATTTTTAATTTTAAATTTTAAATTTTAAATTTTAAATTTTAAATTTTAAATTTTAAATTTTAAATTTTAAATTTTTAATTTTTAATTTTTAATTTTTAATTTTTAATTTTTAATTTTTAATTTTTAATTTTTAATTTTTAATTTTTAATTTTTAATTTTTAATTTTTAATTTTTAATTTTTAATTTTTAATTTTTAATTTTTAATTTTTAATTTTTAATTTTTAATTTTTAATTTTTAATTTTTAATTTTTAATTTTTAATTTTTAATTTTTAATTTTTAATTTTTAATTTTTAATTTTTAATTTTTAATTTTTAATTTTTAATTTTTAATTTTTAATTTTTAATTTTTAATTTTTAATTTTTAATTTTTAATTTTTAATTTTTAATTTTTAATTTTTAATTTTTAATTTTTAATTTTTAATTTTTAATTTTTAATTTTTAATTTTTAATTTTTAATTTTTAATTTTTAATTTTTAATTTTTAATTTTTAATTTTTAATTTTTAATTTTTAATTTTTAATTTTTAATTTTTAATTTTTAATTTTTAATTTTTAATTTTTAATTTTTAATTTTTAATTTTTAATTTTTAATTTTTAATTTTTAATTTTTAATTTTTAATTTTTAATTTTTAATTTTTAATTTTTAATTTTTAATTTTTAATTTTTAATTTTTAATTTTTAATTTTTAATTTTTAATTTTTAATTTTTAATTTTTAATTTTTAATTTTTAATTTTTAATTTTTAATTTTTAATTTTTAATTTTTAATTTTTAATTTTTAATTTTTAATTTTTAATTTTTAATTTTTAATTTTTAATTTTTAATTTTTAATTTTTAATTTTTAATTTTTAATTTTTAATTTTTAATTTTTAATTTTTAATTTTTAATTTTTAATTTTTAATTTTTAATTTTTAATTTTTAATTTTTAATTTTTAATTTTTAATTTTTAATTTTTAATTTTTAATTTTTAATTTTTAATTTTTAATTTTTAATTTTTAATTTTTAATTTTTAATTTTTAATTTTTAATTTTTAATTTTTAATTTTTAATTTTTAATTTTTAATTTTTAATTTTTAATTTTTAATTTTTAATTTTTAATTTTTAATTTTTAATTTTTAATTTTTAATTTTTAATTTTTAATTTTTAATTTTTAATTTTTAATTTTTAATTTTTAATTTTTAATTTTTAATTTTTAATTTTTAATTTTTAATTTTTAATTTTTAATTTTTAATTTTTAATTTTTAATTTTTAATTTTTAATTTTTAATTTTTAATTTTTAATTTTTAATTTTTAATTTTTAATTTTTAATTTTTAATTTTTAATTTTTAATTTTTAATTTTTAATTTTTAATTTTTAATTTTTAATTTTTAATTTTTAATTTTTAATTTTTAATTTTTAATTTTTAATTTTTAATTTTTAATTTTTAATTTTTAATTTTTAATTTTTAATTTTTAATTTTTAATTTTTAATTTTTAATTTTTAATTTTTAATTTCTAATTTCTAATTTCTAATTTCTAATTTTTAATTTTTAATTTTTTAATTTTCAATTTTCAATTTTCAATTTTCAATTTTCAATTTTCAATTTTCAATTTTCAATTTTCAATTTTCAATTTTCAATTTTCAATTTTCAATTTTCAATTTTCAATTTTCAATTTTCAATTTTCAATTTTCAATTTTCAATTTTCAATTTTCAATTTTCAATTTTCAATTTTCAATTTTCAATTTTCAATTTTCAATTTTCAATTTTCAATTTTCAATTTTCAATTTTCAATTTTCAATTTTCAATTTTCAATTTTCAATTTTCAATTTTCAATTTTCAATTTTCAATTTTCAATTTTCAATTTTCAATTTTCAATTTTCAATTTTCAATTTTCAATTTTCAATTTTCAATTTTCAATTTTCAATTTTCAATTTTCAATTTTCAATTTTCAATTTTCATTTTTCATTTTTTATTTTTCATTAAACGTAACGTCATTTAGCGATTTTTAGGATAGGGAATCCCATAGGACCAAAATTGTCAAACTTTGAAAATTCATATCTCCCAAACTATACATTTTATTAACAAAAGCACCAAGTTACAGTATAGTGGGGCCATAAAGATGCGAAAAAGCCACAACTTGAGTTGGGATTCTGAAAAACGTCATTTAGTGATTTTTAGGATAGGAAATCCCATAGGACCAAAATTGCCAAACTGAAAATTCATATCTCTCAAACTATACACTTTATTAACAAAAACACCGAGTTACCGTATGGTGGGGCCATAAAGATGCGAAAAAGCCACACCTTGAGTTGAGATTCTGTAAAACGTTTTAAAAAAATATTTCCAAACTAGTAAGAACCTTTCATTTTGAAATTTGTATTGGAGAACTTGTCTTTACATTTATCTCAATTCTTTTTACTGAATGCCATTGTCGCGTACGTGGCTTGTTTTTACATGAAATGTTTCTGTTATGATAACTATTATTTTTTTAGGACCGAAAAAATTCCTAATGCAGGCGCAGGATTAAATCCGATCGTTGATTTACCTTGGATAAAAGGAAGTAATATTGACATACAAGTAACAGAAGGACCTAATACACCGCTAATTAAGGATTTGCCATGGATGAGAAACTAAAGGCTTAATACTAAATTGAAAAAAGTGGATAAAAAACTTGATCTGGATGAAGTTAGAAATATAAATATAATTTCAGAACTTTCCTTGATAGTAACTTTTTTTAAAATTACAGGATTCGAACTGGGATTCAAAAACGGTATTCAGATTCCAAAATACCAAATACTGACCAAAAAGTATTCAGTTGAACACCGAATACTGTTTGAATGGTATTTGAATACAAGCCAAGTAAATGCTGAATAGTATTCAGAATACGGAATATTTGAATACTACCCAAGTCTGAGGTAAATTATTGTTTTTTGTTAACGAAGCTTCGTTTAAATCATAAAAAATATATTTTTTAACATTTTATTGATTTAAATCAAACCAAGGCCAACACAAAAATAGAGGCCACGACCCTGAAAAAATCAGCTGTTCTCCCGGGGCTGAATTTTACATTGAGTCTTATGGGAGGTCAGACGTTTTTTTATGATATTTTCAAAATGGCACTACAGATTTCCGCAAAATGTCAGTGAAATATTCTCAGACACCATCCCGATATTCCACCAAAGGTTTGTAATGAAGCAAAATGATTAAAAGGTTAAAATCTTCAAGATTTAGCATTCCTTATTTTGAATTCAAATTACCCGCCATGTACCATATGCCAACTGTTATATTTGACATGTATTTGACTTTGTCATCTGTGATTGTCACATTCGCTTCTGTGAGTTAATGAAGCGGCTATGAAAAGTTAAGGATTACCATACATTTAAAAAAAATTGTTCTGCCAGAATAAAGTTAAACCAATCTCAAAAACGGCTTTATTTAAAAAAAATATCAAATATTCATGAACCGTCATTCAACTTCAATATTTTAAAGACAATCAGCTGTGTCGTAACGTGACCATCAAAAAAAAATCAGCCCCGGATGTGACGTCAACAAAGTGGAGGATCGTGGCCCGTCCATTTTGATAGCCCTGGTTTAATAAACAAAAACATAGCAACGATGAAGTTTGATCAGGGCTATCAAAATGGAGGGGCCACGATCCTCCACTTTGTTGACGTCACATCCGGGGCTGATTTTTTTTTTTTTGATGGTCACGTTACGACACAGCTGATTGTCTTTAAAATTTTGAAGTTGGAATGACGATTCATGGATATTTGATTTTTTGTTAAATAAAGCGTTTTTGAGATTGTTTTTACTTTATTCTGGCAGAACAATTTTTTTTAATGTATAGGAAGCCCTAATTTTTCATAGCCGCTTCATTAGCTCACACAAAAATTAAGTTTAAAGCAGAAGCGAATGTGACAATCACATATGACAAAGTCAAATACATGTCAAATATAACAGTTGGAATGTGCGGGTAATTTGAATTCAAAATAAGGAATGCTAAATCTTGAAGATTTTAACCTTTTAATCATGTTGCTTCCTTACAAACCTTTGGTGGAATATCGGGATGGTGTCTGAGAATATTTCAGGGCCATTTTGAAAATATCATAAAAAAACGTCTGACCTCCCATAAGACCCAATGTAAAATTCAGCCCCGGGAGAACAGCTGATTTTTTCAGGGTCGTGGCCTCTATTTTTGTATTGGCCTTGGTTTGATTTAAATCAATAAAATGTTAAAAAATATATTTTTTATGATTTAAACGAAGCTTCGTTAACAAAAAACAATAATTTACCTCAGACTTGGGTAGTATTCAAATATTCCGTATTCTGAATACTATTCAGCATTTACTTGGCTTGTATTCAAATACCATTCAAACAGTTTGTGTATTTGGTATTCAGTGTTCAACTGAATACTTTTTGGTCAGTATTTGATATTTTGGAATCTGAATACCGTTTTTGAATCCCAGTATTCGAATCCTGTAATTTTTTTTGTAAGGGGAACGTTACGCTTTAAGCCACTTAGGCATGTTTAAACATGATCGGGGTAGTGCCTTGATTTTGAGATATCAACGATCGGATAAATTTAATAGGGACTTATTGGAATAAAGCCATGCAGTAATAATGCCAGGCGATATTTTAACAAGTTTAAATTGGCCTTTGTTTACTATAAGACCCGGAATAAATACTGCCGTCTTTAATAAAAATAAATAAACGACCTATTTTTAAATTCGACTTTGTTATGCCAATTTTGAAAATTTAACTGTTAGCCTACAATGTAAATCTGTCAAAATATTGTTCGACACTATTATGATCTTAGTAAATACTGGTGGAACTGTTTACATGAATAATAAACAAAACAAAATAATTCAGGAGAGTGTGTAGTATGAATTTCCTTTAATAAACAAATATTTTACTTTAATTAAACCTGTAAAACATAATTTTATAAATAATATTGATAAATGAGTAACCTAAACGTGTTAGATATGTCACTGCTAGCAAAAATAAAAGTATACTTTCTAGGCTAGAAGTTTAGTTAACAAAAACATACTAACGATGTTTGATTTAAATCAATAAAATGTTAAAAAATATATTTTTAATGATTTAAACAAAGCTTCTTTAACAAAACACAATAATTTACCTCAGACTTGGGTAGTATTCAAATATTGCGTATTCTGAATACTATTCAGCATTATCTTGGCTCGTATTCAAATACCATTCAAACAGTTTTTGTATTGGGTATTCGGTATTCAACTGAATACTTTTTGGTCAGTATTCGATATTCTGGATTCTGAATACCGTTTTTGAATCCCAGTATTCGAATCCTGTAATTTTTTTTGTGAGGATAATGTTACGCTTTAAGCCACTTAGGCATGTTTAAACATGATCGAGGTAGTGCTTTTGAATTTGAGATACCAACGATCGGATAAATTTAATAGGGACTTATTGGAATAAAGCCATGCAGTAATAATGCCAGACGATATTTTAACAAGTTTACATTGGCCTTTGTTTACTATAAGAACCGGAATAAATATTGCCGTCTTTAATAAAATAAATGAACGACTTATTTTTAAATTCGACTTTGTTATTCCAATTTTGAAAATTCAACTGTAAGCCTACAATGTAAATCTGTCAAAATATTGTTCGACACTATTATGATCTTAGCAAATACTGGTGGAACTGTTTACATTAATTACAAACAAGACAAAATAATTCAGGAGAGTGTGTGTAATATGAATTTCCTTTAATAAACAAATATTTTGCTTTAATTAAACCTGTAAATAATTTTATAAATAATATTGATAAATGATTAACCTAAACGTGTTAGATATGTCACTGCTAGCAAAAATAAAAATATACTTTCTAGGCTAGAAGTTTAATAAATAAAAACATACTAACGATGTTTGATTTAAATCAATAAAATGTTAAAAAATATATTTTTAATGATTTAAACAAAGCTTCGTTAACAAAAAACAATAATGTACCTCAGACTTGGGTAGTATTCAAATATTCCGTATTCTGAATACTATTCAGCATTTATGTGGCTTGTATTCAAATACTATTCAAACAGTTTGTGTATTTCGCATTCGGGATTCAACTGAATACTTTTTGGTCAGTATTCGGTATTCTGAATACCGTTTTTGAATCCCAGTATTCGAATGCCGTTATTCGAATCCTGTAATTTTCTTTATGAGGTGCGAACTCTGCCTTTTGTCCTTTTTTTTCCTTTTCTTTATATGGTAAGCTATTAGATGCAAGCTCTGTAATGTATTATTTTTAGAAACTACAATAGAACATATACCGGGGGGGGGGGGTGGACAAACGTGCTTGTTGATATGTTGCATGATGATTAATGTTGACAACTTAAATTATTTTATAAAAACACCATTGAACTTAACACGAAAATAACTTAACCAAAAAATGTGAGTTTCGGTGACTGATGGGTTTGTCACGTTTGCATTTTGCGTTTTTTTCTTTGTATTCGAATACTTCACTTAATTACTTAACTTAAATCATTAAACTGCATGGTCTGTTATTTTTTCCTCATTTTATATTTATTTAATTCAAATATTTTTTTTTCATGAAAGAATTCCTATGTGTGTTTTTTTCATTTCATTCATTTATTTGTAGTTTTAGTATATATTTTTTGTTATTGATTATTTGTTATTTTTTTGAATATTAATTGTTATATAATAAGATAAATAATGTAATCCTCAGTTAACAGAAGCTTGTGCTTAACTTCGCTGAGTTGAAAATAAAGCCCTTTTTATTTATTTATTTATTAATATTGCGTATTCGAATACAATTTAGATTACAGTATTCGAATACCAAATTTCAGTATTCGACCCAAGTCTGAATACCTACCTATATTTAATTGTAAACAGATACTTAACAAAAAAAATCACTGTGTATCAATGTCTTGCTATAAATAATATACATATAACTATGATTTTTTGATAAAGTCTTTATTGTCGAGTTAACTAAAAACAAGTACAGTACAGTCATGATCTGGTTTTGAGGGCATGCTTTTGTAGTAGTAGTAGGCTGTATAACTAATAACCAGGTATTTTTAAAGGCTCTGTCTCGAAATAGCGTGTTTCAAAATTGCGTGCTCATTTGAGGCCATGTTCATAATAGCGCATATCAAAACAGCGCGTATTTAAAATAGCGTATCAAAATAGCGCGTGTTTAAATTAGGTGTATCAAAATAGCGAAAAATAATTTCCTTAAATTAGCTTTACGGTCCTTATTTTGTAAGGTTAAAATCGGTGTTATTCTAACCTTTGTCAATTGAGCGCAAACAGATCCTAACCTGTTTTTTGGTGGAAAAAGGTCAGGGAGTATCTGGACCGATTGAGATATCTTTGCGAGCTTATTTAAGTTAATAGAAAATTTCGGTTTGGTTTGGTTTGGTTACACACCTTTTAGAGTCCCAGGAAAGTTATTTTTTGAATGATATTGGAAAAAAAGGACCCCTTACTCGAACTATGTGAGTTGTGTTAAGTTTGGAAAGTTAGGTCTAGAAAGATGTTTTTTAATTGTTTTTGAAGAAAATATTTTCGAACAAATTTCCATTCGAAGAAAATGTTTGCCAACAAGCTTCCTTTCGAAGAAAATATTTTTGTTTCAAACAGAAAGTTTCAAAATTTTCTTTTGAAGAAAATGGCTTTGTTTGGTAATTATACTTTACCTGATCTTGCCATAAGCTGTTTAGGTGAATATACCTAAACAGACCTGATACGCGCCATTTTACGCGCTTTTGATAAGCTGAATTTTGATGCGCGCTATTTTGAACAAGCACGATTTTGAAGATGCGCTATTTTGATACGCGCTATTTTAATACCCGTTATTTTGATCACGCGCTATTTTGATATGCGCCATTCGTACACGCGCTATTTTAAACACGCACAGTTTTGAAAAGCGCTGTTTTTATACGCGCTATATACAATAATGCAAGGGTTTACTGAAAATCATAAGGTACCGAACTAGGTAGGGGGCCAAGTTATAAGCTACATTTCTAATCGTGTTTGCGGGCCGACAGGAACGCCAGCACGGAAGTCGTCACGGACCAACGATTATAAACAGACAGGATTGCTTATTTCCATTTAACTAATGCTAGCGTCGCTCAGCGAGACGAACAGTGTCTGCTTACGTCACCAGCGGACCAGTTGCTTTGTTTGTATTCAGAGTTCGTGTGATTTTAAGGTGTTTTTGACGTTTTATCTCGGTTTTTTTGGGTTTTTTCATTAATTTGACGTTGTGGTTGACTATTTAGGAGGTAAATAAACCTTTAGAAATGTGAATTAAGTGAATTTATATAAACAAAGCACATTAATTTATTGTTGAAATAAAAGCTTTGTGTTCCCTCTTTCAGTGTAGAAATATAAATATACATACTTTTATCATGGGCGCACCCAGGGGCGGGGGTTCGGTTCGGTTCGGGGGGGGGGGGTGCTTGGGGCAACCCCAAACCTTGGATTTTTTTACATGTTTTCCACGTTTCATAAAAAAACACACAAAAATAGCTTAAAATTCGACATCATGAGGCTTTGCCCCCCCCCAGCCCCAGAAGGCCTCGGGCCCCCCCTTAAGACCTATTCCTGGGTGCGCCACTGCTTTTATATTATTATATTTATATACTTTTAATTTTTTTTGGATTTTTGGAAACTGCTTGCTCATTCAATTAATAACATTGAAGAAAATTGGTAATTATGCCGCAAACGTACTTCTTTTGTTAAACTTGGTTTATTTTGTAGACAGTTTCTCCAAGTTTAGTTTTAGTTTTTTTCTTAAGTTTTTTTAGTATCTTTATAGAAGTTTTCAGAAACATGTTACAGAAGAAGGAGTGAAAACGGGCGCTGGGTGGGATAAAAACAACTCATAACACAAACAATGTAAATCATTTGAAAAAAACCTTATGAAAATCTATTGATTTAAAGCATAAGAAGTTGAAAAACACATCTTATTTGGCTGTTTTCTCCAAAAACTGACTGGTTTTTGACATAATAATATAATAAATATTGCAATTTAAGATCTGTAATATCAAATAAATACTTTTTGTTACTACATAATTAAGTGTATTTTAGTATATTTGCAACAAAAACAATACATTATACATCTAATGATTTAAATTGATTAAACTTTTAGAAAAAATCCTACTTCTATTCTAAAACTTTCAACTATTTAGAAAAGAAACTCCAACATATCGTCTGGTAGGAGAATTCAGCTCTCAGAGCAAACTCTTGATTTATCAAATCATTTGTTTTGAATGAATGAAATTATTAATTATATTTACTAACACGAATAAAAAATTTGTTTGCAAATAAGCAAGAAAAAGCGGGAAAAACTTACGATTGCAATGTGTATTAAATCAAGCGCGCTGAGCAGAGGTCCACTAGTGACGTAAGCAAGGCGCCGCCTACCGCTAAAAGATTCGAGCAAATAGGCAATCCTGTGTGTTTATAATTGTTGGTCACGGACTAGGCCATTTCTAAACATGTTGCGTGCCACCGTTCGTGCCAGCGTTCGTGCTATGGTTAGCGCATGTGTAATTGATGTGTTTATAGCTCATTTTTATTTCTACAACTGGCTGAGTGGGCTATGCATGCCGCTTTATATATATCATAATTAAAACATCGAGAATGTTTATGAAAATTTCAGATCATAATCATTCCAAGCATAACCACATTTTTCGGAAATGCGTATTTCTTTTGGTCGCCCAAGTGCACCTTTAATATATGTTCATCTTTCTTTTCTTCGTACTAATATAGGAGACAGATATAGCCAAAAAGATCTCTATCGAGATTATTCCCGATACTGATCATTTAGGTGATGGAACTGTGCATGTCTAGTACGCTGCACGGACGCCAGCACGGGCCGCAGAGTTTGCAGCTTGCAAGCACGAAGGACCGTGTGGACACGGTGGTCGTCATTAGAAATGGTTACATTGATTCCCATATGCCTAGCACGCGTGTCGGATTGCAACTCTGCCAGCGAACACGATTAGAAATGTACCTATAGAACGAAAAATTAAAAATACGTACGTTTTTCGAGCACTACAAACTTTTTATCTTATTTTTCGTTCTTTAATTTCACTCTCATCCTAATAACCACATAGTTCTAAAAAGTCTAAACTAATATTTTAATGTCCTCTAGAACAACAGGAAGGAAACTCGAGTCCTCCTCGAGTCTCCTTTGTTCCTCCGGGACATCCCCAACTGTCATAAGCTTTGGTCTGAGGTTCCTGAAGTACCGCTCTTGCTGTCTCCACTTAGTCCTCCTCCACTGGATGATCCACCTTCTCCACTACCGCCGCGCCCTCCAAGGTTACTGCCTCTAAAATCCAGTTTGTACTGAAACATTAAAAAAAAAGTATTTAGAATATGTCGGTTTCAATTTTTTTTATATGACAGAACGATATTTGGAAGTTTTGAAAAAGAATATTGTTTTTTAATGCGATTAAAAACTTTATCACCAGTATTTACTAAGACTTAGCTTTGTAGACCGGGTTTAAGTATCAAGTCTATAGACTTGATACCGACCGGTTTAAGTGTATTTTTTTATTACTCTCAGGTCAAATAACTGCAAAGATTTGGTTCACCCTAATGTGCAATATGATAGTAAGCATTTATCAGTGAGTTTTATCTCATATAAATTAAAATTAACTTGAGAAATAAAGAAAAGCCACATAAAAAATTTGTTACAAAATGTCATTTTTTGGAAATTTAGTCCGTGCAGTCGTAGGATTCCCGTTAAAAATACTATCAAATTGTAGTACCACTCCTGAGGGGTGGTTTAAAGTTAAAAAAACAGTAGAAATAATCTATGATTGATGAAAAAACTTATATACAAAAATTTTCAAAGGTAAATAATACATAAATAACTTAAAACTATATCTGTAAATGCATTACCGTAATAAATACGTTTCAATATATAAATACTGTAAAAAGCACAAGATATATTAGAATCCGTTTTCAATTACGCATTTACCAAAACAATCGAACATCGGTTTAATCATCGCTAACTTGTCTAAAAAAATTAACATGTAAAATATAGCGGACAGCTGACACTGACTTGACGCCGTTTTTATTCGACATTTCCTAGTGACGTTCAGAGGTTTAAATATGGCTACCATTTTTAAACCAAAATATTATATTATTTTGATTTATTTTTAACCGTTGAGTGGAAATAATGTCTTTGTTACAACGAAAAAAGATGACTCATATCGCAAGGTATTTATGAACAATTTATATAAATATTAAAAATTATTGCATTTACGGGAAAAATAAGTTAAACCTTCAACGAAAATCTAGACTTCTGGACCTAGGATTGTAGCACTTAGCACTGTATACCCTTTAGTAAATACTGGTGTATAAGTTTTTTTGGTCCAATGGCAACCTAGATATTGACTCGATTATTTTCCAAATATTTTCTGTCATTAGATATTCCCAAGTAGCAATTATAGTTTACAAAAATCACATGTCGAGCAATCTTAAAAACTTGCAAAATAACATCAACTTAATGACTCATATTAAAGCAGTTTAAAAATTGTATTTACAAAATAAAATAAACGAATCCATGACAAATCTGATACCTTCCTAGCCATGCCATTAGGGCCTATTCTTAAATTACGTGACGCATGAGGGGGGAGCAAAGGGGTTAGACGTCGCGTTACAAGGAGGTGGGGGGTGTTCCGTGTAGCGTTACGTAACATGTTTCACAATGTTTTTGGTAAAAAGTTACTTTTTAAATATACAAGATGGTTCCAAAAATTAATTGCACATTTTAAGTATGGACGCACAGTTTCGTTAGCACAGTGCGCCTGAATGAAGTATAGGTTACATAAAAATAATAGGAACCAAAGACTAATTGCACATTTTGAATATGAACTCTATCCGGACTTCAGAGCCATAGTCATATAAATCCTGAAAACTGCCGCAAAATTGATAGATTTCTTTCTTTAAGCGTACCTCCCTACCCAGTGGTCCTATTTAAATTTTTTAAAATTTGTTTTACTCCTTTTTTAAAAGCAAATAAATTTCGTCATTGTCATTTTTTGATAAATCAAGTAGTTTGTGAGATATACCAAGATGATTAGTATTTCCGTTCGCAAAAGAATTAAAATAATACCAATGCTTATTTTAATGTAACTACAATATTATTGACATTTGTTTTTTTTTGTTACAAAGAAGGCTTTAAACCTTTTATAGAATAGGATATTGACTCAAAAACTACTTGATTTATCAAAAAATATGTAATGACAAAATTTGTTTCCCTTAAAAAAGGGGGTAAAGTAGGCTTTAAAAAATTAAAATCGGAGCACTGGGTAGGTATGCTTAAACAAAAAATCTATCAATTTGGCGGCCATTTTTAAAGATGGCGGCCAAACGATCATGAGTTCGACCACGTGACCAAATTTTTTTATACTCTTATGGGTGCCCAGGGCTATCAAAACGGACGGGTCACGATCCTCCACTTTGTTGACGTCACATCCAGGGCTGATTTTTTTTTTGATGGTCACGTTACGACACAGCTGATTGTCTTTAAAATATTGAAGTTGGAATGACGGTTCATGAATATTTGATTTTTGAAAAAATAAAGCCGGTTTTGAGATTGTTCTTATTCTTTCAGAACAATTTTTTTTTAATCTATAGTAATCCTTAATTTTTCAGAACCGCTTTATTAGCTCACACAAAAATTAAGTTTTAAGGAGAAGCGAATGTGACAATTAAAGATGATAAAGTCAAATACATGTCAAATATAACAGTTGATATGTGGTACATCCCAACAAACAATTAAAGTTGTAACGACGAAACCCCAACTAGAAAGAATTTCTTAAAAGTAACCGCAACGTACTCCCGCTACGTCTCAGTATACCATACAGCGACGTTATAATTCCCTAAGTGGGGAACCAATTTCTGGTTATAACTACTTGGCCAAGTGTTTAAAGTCACTGTAGTAACAACTACACTACTACGTCGTAGCCAGGTATCTACTACGTCGTAGAGGCTGTTTTTTTTCCGTAATGGCATAAAAGTTGCGATGTAGTTGCAAATAATATAATCGTTTCTTTTTGGTAGAATTGTTACACAATATGGTGGACACAACAGTAAACAGACTCGCTTAGTTTTTTTGTTTGGTTATGGTTATAATATGAACTATGTTATCCAAAAGTGTGAGAATTTACGAGCAGAGGATCAAAATTCGAGTGCGACGCAAAGTTTTTTGTATAACATGCATTATATATATTGCAAAAAACCGGTGCGCCCGTAAAATTGAGCCGTTTTCTGGTAGCTGATGGAATTTTTGTGTTGTGATTTTGGAGGTTATGTTTTCATAATCGACAGTTAACTCCAACAAATGGTGCTTAAGAAGAGCATTTTTGGTAAGCTTCAACTAATTTGTTTATAAAATAGTATGGCTCTTTAATATGAGCTCATAAAACGACAACAAAAATATTAAATATTCTTTCTTACATAAAAACATGGCGTCCCAAACTATATTCCCTGATAGTCGAAAAGGTTACTTGAAAGTAGTTGCGGCTTTAAAGTTGATCCAAAAAGTTATTTTGTCTACATTGTTACATCAGATGTTACTATGATGACACAAACTTTTGTGGTAAAAATTAAAGTTATAATGTAGTTGTCGGATACACTTGTTTGGGACTCCAATGAAGCTTAACTTTCTAGTGGTAATTAAGTAGGATATAAAAGTCAGGGCGACTACGAAATAACGACTAAAAAGAAAGTAAAACTTTAGCAACGTCCTATTGTGGTAGAGAAGACTATCAGAATCGACTATCAAGGAACAATCCTATGAAGTAGTTTAGAGGGTCGTTTTTACGAAACATCTACTATTTCCTGATACTAAATAGTAGTTAGAACTAAAAAGTAACAAATTTTGGTTGGGATCACCACATTTCTACTATAAGAAAGTAGCAAAGCCTTTAGAACATGTAGCCGCTACTATAAATGTTAGTTGGGATGGCGGGAAATTTGAATTCAAAATAAGGAATGCTAAATCTTGAAAATTTTAACCTTTTAATCATGTTGCTTCCTTACAAAACTTTGGTGGAATATCGGGATGGTGTCTGAGAATATTTCACTGAAATTTTGCGGAAATCTGTAGTGCCATTTTGAAAATATCATAAAAAACCTCTGACAGCTGATTTTTTCAGGGTCGTGGCCTCTATTTATGTGTTGGCCTTGGGGTGCCTAACAAATCGCCGCAGTCAAATTGAGCGCACATATTAGGTCACACGTGTCAAGAGCCAGCGCCTAGACAAACCAGAAAAATGGCAAAAAAATGACAAAATTTCGACACGAGGATCAGCTAGGATTTATATGAATATGGCTCTGAAGCGAGCTCTGAAGTCAGGAAAGAGTCCATAATCAAAATGTGCAATTAGTTTTTGGAACCATTTTTATGTAACCTATACTTCATTCAGGCACACTGTGCTAACGAAACAGCGCGTTTTAAAATTAATAGGTTCAAAAAAGTTTTTGAAAACGTCTACTTCCGACCTAGTGGACGCTTTAAAAACGTACGTAAAGGAACCTCAATGTCCGAAAACGTCCCCACAGAACTTTTTAAAGACGTTTGCCAAAACGTATCAGAGGAACGTCTTTGGAATGTTTTTTTGGATCTTTTTTACATTTATATAACGTCTCCACAGAACTTTTTTAAGACGTTTTAAGAACGTGTTTTAGACGTTGGCCAAAACGTATCCGAAACGTCTAGAAAAAGAACCAGGGACGTTGAAAAAATGACCGGGTCATGTTAGAATACTAACCTAACCGGGTCAACTTTTCAGCCATCCTCGGCTCCTGTTTCACCTCGGCTGGACAGGGCAATTGGTTGTAAGTTGGTTAGTACTCTGATAGAAATAAGTGCGCGCTATTGGTTTTGAGCTAATGGTTTTAAGCATTTCTCGGGGCGCAATTTGTTGCGCGCCAATGATTGCGCGCTTTGGCACGCGACATTGTCCGCACGTAGCTGGTTGCGCTCTAATGATTGCGCGCCATTGGTTGCAACAGCAAAGGTACACAAACGATGAGGCCCTTAAAATTACGTTTTAAAAACGTCCTGATTTGCGCGTTTTTAGAACGTTTTGTTTGGGTCGTTTTAAAGACGTACGTTTAAGGTACGCAGGGGTTAGAGCCCTAAGGTTCATATTAAAAATGCAGTGGCGCACCCAGGAATGTGTCTTGGGGGGGGCCAGAGGCCTCTTGGGGGCCGACAGCTAAAAAGGACGCCCCTCAAAAATCTTGCGACAAAAAAAAAAGGTCATCATGTCTTTAGAGGGGACGCGACGACCTACGCCGCTGCTTGGGGGGGGCCCGAAGCCTCATGATATCAAATTTTAAGCTATTGTTTGTGTTTTATAATGAAATATGTAGAAAATATGTAACAAAATCTAAGGCTTGAGGGGGCCTGGGCCCCGGCCCCCCCCCTGGGTGCGCCCATGAAAAATGGCCCCCATGGCTCCTCCTGTAAGACTGCCGGTATATCAAAGAGTATGAGACGATTCGCTGCGGGCCTATTTACCGCGGTCAAATTGGCGCGGACCGATTCGCCGCGGGGACAATTCGCCGCCGGCTGATTTGCTACGAGAATATTTGTTTAATTTTTATTTTAATTTAACTTAATTTATTTTTTCTTTAATCATAGCTTCGCTGTCCTCTTGTTGGGAGATTAAAATCAGTGTTAAACCTAATCGTGGTCAATTCCTAACCGCTGTGTGTGCACCACCAATATTTTGCAAAGAAAGGTGTCACCACAAAAATCTAATTATTCAAAAAAAATATATTTTTTGTTTTTTTAAGGTGTTATTAAAAAAAATTCTAAGCAGGCCCAGTAATACCAAAAAGCCCCCTAGATCGCTGACCTGACTGTATGTGATTTTTTTATATGACCTTATGTCAAAAATAAGATATTTTCATTTGATAAGATTTCAGCTCACAATTTAGCCGAACTTTGATTTAAAATTAAAGAGGCTTTTAATTCGATCACAGCTGAGATGCTAAGCAATATACTACAGGGATTTTAGAACCGTTTAGGTTATTATTTAGCACAACAGGATGGCAAGTTTGAGCATTTACTTTGGTACCTCTTGAAATGGGGCCAGGGCCAAAACATCGAAAGATAAAATGTCGAAAGTACAAAATGACGAAATTACAAAATGTCGAAATTACAAAATGTCGAAATTACAAAATGTCGAAAAGCAAAATGTCGAAATTACAAAATGTCGAAGTTACAAAATGTCGAATTACAAAATGTCGAAATTACAAAAAATTAGCAGTGTTGTAGTTTGGTTTGGTTAGGTTAGGTTCGGTTCGGTTCGGTTAGGTTCGGTTCGGTTCGGATTCACACCCTCTAGGATCCTGGAAAGGAAGTCAGAAAAGTTTTTTTTTTAATCGTTGGTTCAGTTTGCTTTGGTTCGGTTCAGTTCGGTTCGGCTAGATTTGATTAGGTTTCATCAGGTTAGGTTTTTAAAACTTTCTATTTTCATGTGGTTAGGTCAGATTAGTTTTAGTTAGATTAGGTTATGTAATGTCAGGGTCGGGTTAGATTAAGGTTTAGAAATTTTCTATTTTTGATTTTCGATATTTGTTAATTTCGACATTTTGTATTTTCGACATTTTGTAATTTCGATATTTTGTAATTTCGACATTTTGCTTTTTGACATTTTGTAATTTCGACATTTTGTAATTTCGACATTTTGTGATTTCGACATTTTGTAATTTCGACATTTTGTAATTTTGACATTTTTTAATTTCAACATTTTGTAATTTCGATATTTTGTAATTTCGACATTTTGCCTTTCGACATATTGTAACTTCGACATTTCGACATTTTGTAATTTCGACATTTTGTAATTTTGACATTTTTTAATTTCGATATTTTGTAATTTCGACATATTGTAACTTCGACATTTCGACATTTTGTAATTTCGACATTTTATACTTTTCCGCCGCCCCTTGAAATGCCTATGCCGTGACTAAGGACACTCATCGTAAAGGCAAGCCTTATAGGAAGCGAAGCCAACGTCAGGCTTTCTATTTTTTGTTTATTATTTTTGACATGTTTTCCTGGGTTTTGCATTGGCGGTTCGGTTTTATTTTAAAGATGTTGATTTACACAGTATGAAGGTACCTAAACTATATATATTTATGTAATTAGAATTAAAAATTTATGCTGCAAACTATCTTGAAACTGTATCATTATTAAATAGAGGCTTTCTATTTTTTGGTTATTATTTTTGACATGTTTTTCTCGGTTTTGCATTAGCGGTTCGGTTTTATTTTAAAGATGTTGATTTACACAGTATTATGAAGCTATGTAAACTATATACAGTCGAACCTCTATAACTCGAACCTGAAGGGATAACCAAAACAGTTCGAGTTATGGAGAGTTCGAGTTATAGAAACTCGAATTACATAGGTTAAAATACATGTAAAAAGTGCAGGGACCGCTGAAAAGGTTCGAGTTATAGAGGGGTTCGAGTTATAGAGGTTCGAGTTAGAGAGGTTCGACTGTATATTTATGTAATTAGAATTAAAAATTTATGCTGCAAACTATCTTGAAACTGTATCGCTATTAAATAAATCTTTAGACTGTGTTGAAACCACATTTTTAAAATAAGAACTACCGCCAATGCGAAACCGACGAAAACATGTCAAAAATTATAACCCAAAAATAGAAAATCAGAGTGAGCTTCGCTACCTGTAAAGCTTGCTTTACGATGAGTGACCTTAGTGACAGCAGCAGTCTAAAAAATCAATTTTATTCGTAGGATATGGCAGCCTAATTTAACGCGATGTTTAGAGACAATAATAAACGAAAAATGGGTACATTCCTCTTCGAAAATCTCCTGAATCATGGACCACACCCAAACAAGGCAATTAAATATCTTTAGCCCTACTAAAAACAATGCATTAAAATTCATTCGAAGCGGCGTATGGAAGGCGGACATAACTCGAGAGGAATTTTATCTACAGGTTTTCAAAATATCGAGCAAAAATTAAAGATAGTGTACAAATTTAATAAAATTAAGTGGGCTTCGAATGCATTTTTAGTTTTGACTGAATATTTTAATGTTTGTGATTGGGCTTGGTCTTGGAATAGCCCAACTTTTTTCTAATTTAAACAAAATTGTATCTCTTACCTTTTCCGTAATACCCTATTTAGTGACTTATCAGGGAGACCATGTATATTAAATTACCTTGTTAATAAAAAAAAATTGTATTTTACTCAGTTAGGAAATAATCTTACCAAATGCATAATGGTACATGCTTCTAATTTTACCACCGAGGAAATCGAAATATTTATGCAGTTTAACCTTATAATACAATTATACAGGGTGTCCGAAAAGTCCGAGTCCACCCAAATTTCTTCTGAACTATTAAAGATAACTGAACCATATTTGGCTGTGATCGATAAAATCAAGAGATCTATTTTATGAAAGGGCGGGTGTGCCGTTCCTACATAGGGGTGGCCGACCCAACTTTTTTAAAAAGAAACCCCTAGCGAGTGATACATCATTGTAAAGATCTTTAAAATTTAACATTTTGACACAACTGTCATTTCTCTATATTAAATCTATCAAAAGCTATGGACTGCCAAACATTGTTTTTTGCAGTTTTTGTCCAAATTAACAAGTTTGTTGCTTTAAACAAAAACCCTATTGAGTGTATCTTGTTTGAAAAGTCTTTAAACAAACAACATTTTTGCGAAACTGCCCCTTGCCTATGTCAAACCAAGGCCAACACAAAAATAGAGGCCACGACCCTGAAAAAATCAGCTGTTCCCCCGGGCTGAATTTTACATTGGGTCTTATGGGAGGCCAGACGTTTTTTTATGATATTTTCAAAATGGCACTACAGATTTCCGCAAAATTTCAGTGAAATATTCTCAGACACCATCCTGATATTCCACCCAAGGTTTGTAAGGAAGCAACATGATTAAAAGGTTAAAATCTTCAAGATTTAGCATTCCTTATTTTGAATTCAAATTACCCGCCATGTACCACATGCCAACTGTTATATTTGATATGTATTTGACTTTGTCATATGTGATTGTCACATTTGCTTCTGCTTTAAATTTAATTTTTGTGTGAGCTAATGAAGCGGCTCAAGGCCAACACAAAAATAGAGGCCACGACCCTGAAAAAATCAGCTGTTTTCCCGGGGCTGAATTTTACATTGGGTCTTATGGGAGGTCAGAGGTTTTTTTATGGTATTTTCAAAATGGCACTACAGATTTCCACAAAATTTCAGTGAAATATTCTCAGACACCATCCCGATATTCCACCAAAGGTTTGTAAGGAAGCAACATGATTAAAAGGTTATAATCTCCAAGATTTAGCATTCCTTATTTTGAATTCAAATTACCCGCCATGTATCACATGCCAACTGTTATATTTGACATGTATTTGACTTTGTCATCTGCGATTGTCACATTTGCTTCTGCTTTAAATTTAATTTTTGTGTGAGCTAATGAAGCGGCTCAAGGCCAACACAAAAATAGAGGCCACGACCCTGAAAAAATCAGCTGTTCTCCCGGGGCTGAATTTTACATTGGGTCTTATGGGAGGTCAGAGGTTTTTTTATGGTATTTTCAAAATGGCACTACAGATTTCCGCAAAATTTCAGTGAAATATTCTCAGACACCATCCCGATATTCCACCAAAGGTTTGTAAGGAAGCAACATGATTAAAAGGTTAAAATCTTCAAGATTTAGCATTCCTTATTCAAATTACCCGCCATGTATCACATGCCAACTGGTTTATTTGACATGTATTTGACTTTGTCATCTGCGATTGTCACATTTGCTTCTGCTTTAAATTTATGAAAAATTAAGGATTACTATACATTGAAAAAAAATTGTTCTGCCAGAATAAAGTAAAAACAATCTCAAAAATGACTTTATTTAAAAAAAAAATCAAATATTCATGAACCGTCATTCCAACTTCAATTTTTTTAAGGCAATCAGCTGTGTCGTAACGTGACCCAGGGCTATCAAAACGGACGGGCCACGATCCTCCACTTTGTTGACGTCACACCCGGGGCTGATTTTTTTTTTGATGGTGGCGTCACGACACAGCTGATTGTCTTTAAAATATTGAAGTTGGAATGACGGTTCAAGAATATTTAATTTTGTTAAAAATAAAGCCGGTTTTAAGATTGTTGTTACTATATTCTTGAAGAACAATTTTTTTTAAATGTATAGTAATCCTTAATTTTTTAGAGCCGCTTCATAAGCTCACACTAAAATTAAATTTAAAATAGAAGCGAATGTGACAAACACAGATGACAAAGTCAAATACATGTCAAATTTAACAGTTGGCATGCGGTACATGGCGGGTAATTTGAATTCAAAATAAGGAATGCTAAATTTTGAAGATTTTAACCTTTTAATCTTCTTGCATCCTTACAAAAGTTTGGTGGAATATGGGGATGGAATCTGAGAATATTTCACTGAAATTTCGCCGAAATCTGTAGTGCCATTTTGAAAATATCATAAAAAAACGTCTGACCTCCCATAAGACCCAATGTAAAAATCAGCCCCGGAGAACAGCTGATTTTTTCAGGGTCGTGGCCTCTATTTTTGTGTTGGCCTTGCGTGACCATCAAAAAAAAATCAGCCCCGGATGTGACGTCAAGAAAGTGGAGGATTGTGACCCGTCCGTTTTGATAGCCCTGAGCGGCTATGCAAAATTAGAGCTTACTATACATTAAAAAAAAATTGTTCTGCCAGAATAAAGTAAAAACAATCTCAAAAACGGCTTTATTTAACAAAAAATTAAATATCCATGAACCGTCATTCCAACTTCAAAATTTTAAAGACAATCAGATGTGTCGTAACGTGACCATCAAAAAAAAAATCAGCCCCGGATGTGACGTCAACAAAGTGGAGAATCGTGGCCCGTCCATTTTGATAACCCTGGTCAAACGTATGAAAATCTATCGACTGTCAAACTTATTATTTTACTATTTTTGACAAACTTTGTTTTGTCTAACCATAGCTTGTTCGAAAGGTCTTTCAAAAAATAACATGTTGACGTACTGTCACTTGTTTACATCAAACATGTATTCTAAATTTTTTGACAAACTTTAGTTTAAAGTGTTTTTAAGAAGTTAGGATAAAATAAAGATAAAGTTGATTTTATTTTATGGGACACAAGTCTGTCGGAAACGTATTGTTGAGAAGGAGTTTAGGTTTCCCTGTAACATCTTGTTTCCATATAAAAAAAATAATTTCAACTTTATCTTCATTCGATCATGATATTTTTAACACTTGAAATTAAAAAAATGTAGAAAAAATTTTTGATGACAAGTGCTAGTTACACCAACAACAACTTTCGTGCAAATGGTTAGACAAGCCTTGTGAAATTTGTCAAAAATTGTAAAGAATAAGTTTGACAGTCGACATGTTTGACATACGCAAGTGTCAGTTACGCCAAAATGTTGGTGTTTCAAAAATCTTTGAAACAAGATGTCACTCAATAGGGTTTGTTTAAAACGAGGTATCACACGACAGGGGTTTTAATTTTAAAAAAAATAAGTTGGCTCCCTCTATCCCGCCCTCTAATCCAGGGGTGGCACACACAGCCCTTCATAAGACAGATTTCTCAATGTTATCGATCACTGCCAAAAATTGGTCAGTTAATCTTCAATAGTTCAGAAGATATTTGGGTGGACTTGAACTTTTGGGACACCCTGTATGTATTTATTTACATATTAATATAGCCTTGTCTTCAGTTTTTGCAAACTTCTTATAAGCAAAAACAAAATATTATTTTATTGTGCTACTTGGGTTACCAATATAAAAAGTATTATCAACAATACCGACAAAAACTCACAACAGAAAGTTAGTACCTAAACGAAAATTAAACAACGCATTAAAACAGAAATAGGCAGCTCTAAAATTTGGAAATCAACTACTTTCTACGAACTTTCACTAAAAATACATTT
Organism: Aspidapion aeneum; assembly: GCA_963576565.1. NCBI lineage: Eukaryota > Metazoa > Arthropoda > Insecta > Coleoptera > Brentidae > Aspidapion > Aspidapion aeneum. The sequence continues at coordinate 119,379,459 of OY755043.1, forward strand.
CTAAGTAAATCCAAAATTTTACAATGGATATAGATCTGATAGTTAGAGCAAAAAATTTTCGGTCTAGAAACAAATCATATTACTTTTTGGCACCAGACCATTTCCCTCTAATTCGACCTTGCTGAATCCGAATCTCCCTATTGCCAACTCGAAATATCACAGGAACGGAGAAAATCCCCCCAAACCCTGTTTTCAGTTTTATTCAATTTTCTCGAATACTAACCTTTTTATCAAAAATTGCAAAGAACAGTTTTTTATGGACAACAGAATTCCCTTTCCATCAATGTATGGGTTAATAAGGTTGGGAAAAGCAAGTAGCTCTTCAGTGGCGTCCGTAAATTGGGATTATTTCAAAAAAACATGTTTTTTACAAAAAAAAATTTCGTGGCTAAGTTGGCACAGAAAGATTTTGTTTCTCTTGTTATATGATAAAATACGTATAACACATATTTTCCTGTAGACATAAGTTTTTAAAAAAATCGAATAAATCTTGGGAAAAACATGGGTATTACTTTAATTAACGGACGCCGCTAAAGTTTGTTATCAGTCTACCTCCATTGGGTTATACGTTATTAAAAATGAAATTTTATTGTCCAAAATAAGGTATATAATAAATTTTTCTCTTCGAAGCTTAGTTTATAGGAAAATTTGAGAAAAACTTCAGAATTTTGAATGTACACCTGTGTCAATTTGGGCTTTACAGTGTCAATTTAAAATTTTGCCGCCATTGAATATTTCATCCCCTGTCAACATTTCGAGGTGACAACAGGGATATTCGGATTCAGCGGGGTCAAAATAGGGGGATTGACCATTTTTCAAAAAGTAATATAAAATGTTTCTAGAAAGTGGATTTTCCGAAATCTTGCCTTAACTATAAATAGGTGCCTAAATTACTAAACTTTTTGTGATTGAGGGTTTTTCTTTTGAAAACTTTATAGAGTCATTGCTCGTATATCACGGATTTTTTTATTTTTGTTATTTTTGTAGTTCTTGATCCCCTTAACGCAAAAATGTATTTTAAATATTTTTAGGTTAATTCTTTATTTTTATACAGGGAATCAAAAATTTTGCAATAGGTCAGATACAGCCTCGGTTTTTGAAAACTAGACCGACTTTTGAAAACTTGTTATTTGAAAGTAGTCATAATTAAAAATATTATTTAAATTTATCAGATCTCATGATAACAACACCATCCGAAACTAAAATACCCACAGTGTGCCTGAATGAAGTATAGGTTACATAAAAATGGTTCCAAAAACTAATTGCACATTTTGAATATGGACTCTTTTCTGAGTTCAGCGCCATATTCATATAAATCCTAGCTGATCCTCTTCTCGAAATTTTTGACATTTTTCTAGTTAGTGTAGGCGCTGGCTCCTGTCACGTGTGACCTAATATGTGCGCTCAGTTTGACTACGGGACTTTGTTAAGCACTCATAGAGGTATAAAACAAGTTTGGTCGCGTGGTCGAACTCATGGTCGTTTGGCCGCCATCTTTGAAAATGGCCGTCAAATTGATATATTTTTTGCTTAAGCGTATCTCCCTACCTAGTGGTCCCATTTTAATTTCTTAAAGCCTGTTTAACTCCTTTTTTAAAGACAAACAAATTTTGTAATTACATATTTTTTGATAAACCATATAGTTTTTGAGATATACCAAGATTATTATTATTTCCACTCGAAAAAGAATTAAAATAATACCCATGCTCATTTTATTGTAGCTACAATATTATTGACATTTGTTTTTGTTTGGTACATAGAAGGCTTTAAACCTTTCACAGAGGAGGATATTGACATTATGTTTTTAAAGTTCGATGAAAGACTGCCTTAAAAAGGGTGGTTTCTAAAACTGTTCACAAGATTATAGAATAAATGAATTTGCAGCAAACCAATGCATTCTAGCGAAAAACCATAAAATTAATTTTTTGTAGTGCTTTTAATTCCGCTTCTTTTGATGTATCACTTAGCATCCTAGCTTTCATAGTTAGCTGGACAAGCCAGCTAAAATATACAATTTCGTAAAAATTTCATGCTTTCGCTCCAAAATCGATTTTTTTCTTAAAAATTGTAAAAGGAATTAAAAGTACTATTAAAAAATTATTCTTAACGTTTTTCGCTAGGATGCATCGGTTCGCTGCAAATTCACTTTTTTTATAATCTTGTGAAAGGTTTTAGAAACCACACTCTGTAAGGCAGTCTTTAGGGGTACTATCCATCGAACTTGAAAAACATATAGTCAATAACCTCTTCTGTGAAAAGTTTAAAGCCTTCTTTGTAACAGAAAAAACAAATGTCATTAATATTGAAGCTACAATAAAATACGCATGGGTATTATTTCAATTCTTTTTCGAGCGCAAATACTAATAGCTTGGTATATCTCAAGAACTACTTGATTTATCAAAAAATGTGTAATAACAAAATTTATTTGTCTTTAAAAAAGCAGTACAACAAGCTTTAAAAAACTAAAATTGGACGACTGGGTAGGGAGATACGATTAAACAAAAAAATCTATCAATTTGGCGGCCATTTTCAAAGATGGCGGCCAAACGACTATGAGATCGACTACGTGACCAAACTTTTTTTTTACTCCTATGGGTGCTTAATAATGCCCCGCAGTCAAACTGAGCACACATTTTAGGTCACCCGTGACAGGAGCCAGCGCCTGGGCTAACTAGAAAAATGTCAAAAATTTCGAGGAGGATTTATATGAGTATGGCTCTGAACTCAGGAAAGAGTCCATATTCAAAATGTGCAATTAGTTTTTGGAACCATTTTAATGTAACCTATACTTCATTCAGGCACACTGTGTACCCCTTATAGTTGAGTGTCCTGTGGTATCCCGTTTGATTGTTGTGGAAGATTTTTTTTAACTGCCCTAGATTGGTTAGTAATAGATCACACAATTTTAAGTCACCGGGTTTTGCCTTCAATTTTAGTAGGAGGGCCTGTGTGACGACATAAATCCAAGATGGACCCAACTGCTGCACGGCGAAAGGAAGGGTAATGTTTTTCGATTGTTGTATGTATGTAAACGGCTGAACCGATTTTGACAAGAAAGGTGTCGTTGAATTACTACTGATCCCGAAGGTGCTATAGGCTAAATTTTTTTAAACAAGAATCAACATGGCGGTCTTCAGACGCCATTTTGTCACATGGTGTAGGTTTTAAGGCATACAAATTATCTAAATTTCAGGCGATTTCATTGAAATTCCTTTGATTACCCATTTCAAATGTCCTCTAATTTACTGTAGTTACTTTGTACTCCTTCCTGCTCCTGTCTGAACCTATCTCCCCTTCTGAAGGAGGAGGAAGGGGGAAACTAGTAAAATGATGTTGGAATAAAAGTCTTCAAGCAGAAAGTAATTTTGAAATCGCTTTATATTTGTGATAGCTATAACTATTACTAATAAAGATGGCGGGAGGAGAGAGGGTGAGGTGGGGGGAAACTAGTAAAATGGGGTTGGAAAAAAATCTGAAAGCGTATGAAGAAAAAAAATTTGAAATCGCTCTATATTTGACAAAATTACGCGAATATGGTTTTTGAATGTGGTGGGGGTAGGGTTACCAGATAAAAACGTCTCTAACCAGGACCAGTCGTCAAGAAAATCCGGACAAAATCCGGACGTCAAAATTTTTTCGATGCCACACACAAAATCAACTTTTTTTTACTGAAACAATAACTAATAAATAACATAATATACCTACTATTTTATAGGTACTTTTCACTGCTTTGTATTTTATTCAACAGTGTTGAATTTTTAGGCAGAAGTACAAAATCGTAAAATTCTGAGCAGCTCATATTTCTTAAATTGTATGAAGTCATGAGTATTCCTTTTACAGAAGATAAAAGCAGCCTATTTATTTCTTTGGTTTACTGGGTAGAAATACTTGCATTAAAATATTTCGCCCATTTTTCGTGGGTAGGCAGATTGTGGTCATCAGAAGTAGAATTGTCTGATATGTACTTTTTTAGATTACAAACTTCATCAAAAAAATTGTGTGTGCTTAAGACCACATGGCAGAAGTGTATACTTCAACAAGGCGAAATTAATAATACTATTTTAAGCGCGGTCTTCACATAACTTTTTATCTTACGTCTTGCCTGTCAGTCAAAAGGGTCAAGTATGACGGTTGAAAGACTAGCGTAGACACTTGATAGTTTTAACGTACATTTTTAGATCAGTTTTTTATTGGAAAACAATGCGTGATCCGGTCAGTTCTCTGGGCGGTCTTCCGTCTTAAATCAGTTCAAGTCAAACGTCCGTTTTCCGTCTACACACAAAGTTTTACTTGATGCGTTTTGACTGAACAGGCAAGATGTAAGGTAAAATGTTATGTGAAGACCCCGCTTAAAGGTGAATTCACACAGCTAAATTTATCGATGATTATTGTTTAATTACATTTTTTTGAATTATTTGATGTTTATAAAGGCGGCTACTTTAAAATCCGGACGTTTATGAAAAATCCGCCCGGACCCACCCGGACGTAGTAAAAATCCGGACATGTCCGGATTAATCCGGACGTCTGGTAACCCTAGGTGGGGGGAATGACAGGAGGGGAGATGGGTGGGAGCAAGAAGGAATACAAAGTAACTACAGTAAATTAGAGGACATTTGCAATGGGTAATCAAAGAAATTTCAATAAAATCGCATAAAATCTAGATAATTTGTATGCCTTAAATCCTACATCATGTGGCAAAATGGCGTCTGAAGACCGTCATGTTGATTCCTGTTTAAAAAAAAATAGCCTATAGTACCTTCGGGATCAGTAGCAATTTAAAGACACCTTTTTTGTCGAAATCGGTTCAGCCGTTTAGCCTCTAGCGTGACACAAACATTTTACTTAAATATATAGAACAATCGAAAAACATTACCCTTCTTTTCGCCGTGCTGCAGTTGGGTAAAAAGGTGTTGGTTGACAAGAAAACAGCGATAAATAGGTATAGTAAAGAAATTAGCTTTACATCTTATAAATTCGAAAATATATAAAAAAAATTTTAAATAATAAAAAATGTAGTAACATTTTTTTAGCCGAATCTTTGTTAGTTTTTAACATTATACAAGCTAAATTCTTTACTACATTAAATAGTGCCCTCTTGCAAACAAAAAACGTATTTAGAGTTTTTCTGTAAAACTAATTAATGGAAAGTTATAAGCCAAAGTTTGTGAAAAAATATTTAAAAACCCGCCATCTTGGATTTATGACGTAACACAAAATTTTTTAATCAAATTAAAGGGCGACTTAACATTTAGTTATTGATCGAACCGAACCAATCTATTGAGGGTAGTCAGAAACTTTCTTGCTCAATCTAGAATGTCTATAATTTGTTTAATATTTGAAAAAATATCAATATCTTTTTTAGTTCTTGAGATATAAATCTTGTTAGAACGACAACTAAATTGCTGTTCTATTGCAAACAAATTATAACCCATATAATTTTTCTATATAGATAGCTTTTGTTTCTCTTGTATTTTTCCCTGGGCAGCTCGAAAGCTGTACACCCACGGGGGTCCAAGATCTAATGGACACCTATTAAGTGTTGATAGTAAACTGTTTCGTCCTTAAGGGACTCTTCAGAACACTGCATGGTCCATGTGACACCTTTGTAAAGCTAGAGAGACGGTATACACATCTCATCTTAGGATATTGGTAAGATAAATGATAAATATTATACATATATACATGCATCTATCGAATACAAAAGAAACTCATCAGCGGAGTATACTCCGCTGACTCGACATAAAACGTCGCAAAGGCGGTACAAATGCAATATGCGTTGACCCGACCTAAGGGACAAATTATGTCACGATTATTACTTTTACTCTGATAGTGACCCCCGTGGGTATACCGCTTTCGAGCTGCCCACGGAAAATGCCAGAGGAGCAAAATCTTTCTATACCCGCTTAGCCACAAAAAAATTTTTTTGTTCATTAAAAAAAGCCGCCATCTTGGATTTATGACGTCAAACAGGCACTCTCACTCAAATTGGAGGCAAACACCCAGTGAGTTATAATTATGTAATCTATTACCATTCGATCTAAGGCAGTTTTACAAAATCTTCCACAACTCTCCCACGGAACACGATTTTTGTCTATAAGCCTCTCAACTATTAAGCAAAAAATTTAAGACTCTCCCAATTAACGGAACAGCCAAATAATTTAAAAAACGAAGGCATTAAAAAAGGAAATATTTTTTGACTTTTTGTTTTGAATATATTTAAATGTCTTTACTATAAACAACTGTAATTTTCTAACACAAGACAGACAAAATTGACACAAAATACACCAATAGCATCATCAAATATTTAACCTGATTAAATCCATCGGGCAGATTGTCGATTCCAGGAACTGTTTTAAGCTATTCAAAATAAAATAGTTTTAAAATATATGAAATTTGGATTTGACATTTTATTATATTGGAAATTGCTTGATCGCAAAGAAGTTGGAAGCTCAAGGGGCATATATGTGATCTGCCGACGTTCAAGGAATATTTAGCTAGGATAGACCAGTCACCTGCTGACAGTAAAGTGAAAATAACCTAACCCATATAGGTTAGTTTAAAACTAACTCTCGTATCGTGGACTTTAGCCCTAAAGACCAGCTAGCCAGGACGTTTATTCTTGGATGCCTGTGAGGTGAGGTGAGCAAAAACTTCACTTTCACGGGCACGGTCCAGTGGCGTATATAAAGGGGGGGGGGCTGGGGTGCCCGGCCCCCCCCCCCCGAAGCTTTCCACATATTTCATGAATACAAACATAAAATAGCATAAAATACGGACTCATGGGGTCCCGCCCCCCCCCCCGAAACATTTTTCTATATACGCCACTGGCACGGTCCCGAGAATTAGACCGGTCTTCGGATCTTATATATACAGTGTACTCCGGTTATAACGTACTTTCGGTTATTACCTACAGGGTGTCTCATTATATTTTTTCCCACCATTTTAGACCATTAATAATTGATATAGGAATATAAAAGAATTTGTGTTCGAATTCGCGAAATGTTTACTTTTAAATTGCATCATGACTTTATTCCTGATGCTTACCGTATTTGACAGGCGCTCAAATTTATACTTTTTGTAAATTGGATGCTCCTTATATTATTTAATTAAAATATTAGGCTTGGAAATACACTTTCCAAAAATACCCCATATGTCGCAGTTTTAATAAATAGTTTCTGAAATATTAGCGATAAATTTTTAAATGATAAAAAAATAACATTACCACTTTTGTGTTAATTTCAGTGTCCTTATTTCAAACTATGTTAGTCTCCATGTATAAACAGTGACAATGACAACTATTTTTTTTTTAATGACGCTCAAAATGAAAACCGGTAACGACAACAAAGCTTTGATGAACAAAGTCCCTGTTGATACATGGGGACTAACATAATTTGGAATAAGGATACTTACATTAACACAAGAGCGGTACGGCGGTACTGTTATAATTGCTAATATCTCAGAAACTATGGCTCTAAACTACGGCATATCGGGTATTTTTGGAAAATATGTTCCAAGCCTAATCTATTAATTATTATTTTTTAAATTTTTCGAAAATTATGGAAATTTTTCTACTATTTGCTTTAGCCCGCTCGTTTTTCTTTGCACAAAAATTAAAATTCGAAGAAAATTTTTGTTTCAGTTTCCAAAGTAATCTGCTAACCTACACCTTTGTTTACTTCCCAAGTCCTCGGTTTACCTTTGATACTAAACGATCACATTCACTTGTGTATCAAGTTTTGTGTAATAAAAAATAAAGCGGGTTAAAGAAATAACGACAACACGTCTAGAAAATTACATTTTTTAAGGATGTACTAAAAAACAGTGGGAAAATTACCTTAAATTTCAAAAAATATTAGTTGTTCTTGTCATATCTAACTTTTGTTTACAAAAATCAGCTGGACCACCAGTGACGTGAAAAATTCGACGTATAAGATCCGAAGACCGGTCTATTCTAGGGACCGTGTTTCACGGGTAAACTTTGATCGTTTACACTCACATCACCTCACGGATCATCAAGAATAAACGTTCTGTAACGATAACCCAACATGCAAAAAATTTCGACCCATTTTTAGTGTTTTAGTATTGAAGAAAAATTCGAAAAATCATCTTCCTGCAAGTCTCCCATTCATTATTTTTATTGGGTTTTTGTCTTATCCATTCATTTTACATATGTCGCAACCAAGCTATGTTTAGCTGTGTTTCTTAATAACAATGTTTTTTCGCGAAGCTAACTAACGTGTTGACAGCTAAGATTTTATTCACTATTTTTAATAGGGTCTAATACTATAAAATCCGCATTCTTTTCTTTAAAGAGGGAAACTACCGACTGGGATTTCGTTGATAAGTAGTTTAAAAACATCATTAATATTTGTCGATCCAGCAAAGAACGTTGATTGTTTCTAAAAAGTAGTTCGAAAGAAGGATAGAAAAATACATAATCAAACTAGTAAAGTACTTTGCTAAGCCAGACAGCTACTCAAGCACCTATTTTGTTTTGCCAGTGCAAAAAATTAAAAATAGTGTTGAAAATATCGAAGAGACTTTGTACTACATATCGTCAGTATACTGGCAATATCCACTAAGTATAAAGTTAGTTTAAAGAAAATCGCTTTCTACGAAATTCTGCAATTAGGAACAAAATTTTAAAACATTGATTTAATTAAAAAACTTTTAAATTTTATATGATTGATTGAAAAAAATGTTTTTTCAAAAATGTAGTTAAATTATAAAATGTTATTAAGGATTTTGTGAAGTCGGTGATTTAACGTATCGTTCAAATTTGGTTTTATCTGTTAGGCTTGATCATGGCTGAATGTGCAAATATCTCAAAAACTAAAAACAAAAATACTTAGTTAATATTGCAAATATAACGACAATATTGCAAATTTTTTTCAGCAAAAAAAATTTAAAGTTAGAAAAAGACTAAGTCAGAAAAAAAACTGTGAGTGTAGAAAACGTCAGGAAAAACATTGCAAATTGATAATATTGTATTATTATCTTTCATCACAACCATAAAAGTCAATGTTTACTTGGCTTAAACTAAAAAATATACTCGAAACTCAAGTAGAATCGAATAACGACGAATAGTTTTATTTTACTTCATCACACCGACTCTTGGTCATTGTGTTAGTGAAATAGTACACTATTAGTATAGCTGCGATTGTTCTTATATCAATAGGTAACATGCCATTTTTCTATCCAAACTCGACGACATGTTGCCTGTAACATCACAATTACAAAGAGTGCTGAAGAAATGTCTTCCTTTTGTGAAACCCGTTGTTGTTGAAAAAATATAGCTAACGTTTTTTAGCAGTAACCTTACAAAGAAATAAAATCAAGAAAGTAAACAGCGTCGAATTTGACATCTGACAATTTTTAAAACGATTCAAATTTTTTTTTTAAATAGCCTGATTTAGTTAAGCTGGGTTTATACAGAAACATAGCATAACATAGGACATAGCATGATATAACATAACAGAGTTGAGCTTATGAGAAACCCTGTTGGCGTTTACACAGAAAAATACCTAACATGACATAACATGAGACATAAAAAGATACCCAATTTTATTTTTTTATGTCATGGGTCTTCTATAAACTTACATTATGTGTATGACTGCTACATCATTATTTACGATTTTTCAGTTTCCACCACAGAACACCAAAGGGATTCACCATAACACTATTTTTTTATGTGTTTGGATGGTTTTGATGTTTTTTTTTTTGTTTAAAAATATAGCGGGTAGGTGGTGTTATATTTCGAACCTTTGTCTTTTTGGTTGTACAGGGCAGGAACGCCCTGCACCTGTTTAATCAATTCAGCATCATCCATAGTTTCAAAACAACAGAAAAATTAAATTAAAAAATAATAGCTAAAAGGACAGGGCAAAAGTCAAGCTGTGATTGGAATAAGCTTCTATGTTATGTCATGTTATATTTTTGGTATAAACAGCCACTTTCCTTCTCTGATATTATGTTATGTCATGCTTTGTCTTATGCTATGTGTCTGTATAAACTCAGCTTTAGATAAAAAAAATAAATATAACGGTTGTAAACATTGTCAAATTTTGAAGCATTTCATGTAGCCCTATTATGAAAAATTGCTACAGCTAGAGTCCCTGTGTGTTGACATATTTGGATATATTATCAGGGTTATCAAAATGGACGGGCCACGATCCTCCACCTTGTTGACGTCACATCCGGGGCTGATTTTTTTTTGATGGTCACGTTACGACACAGCTGATTGTCTTTAACATATTGAAGTTGGAATGACGGTTCCTGAATATTTGATTTTTTTTTAAATAAAGCCACTTTTGAGATTGTTTTTCCTTTATTCTGGCAGAACAATTTTTTTTAAATGTATAGTAATCCCTAATTTTTCATAGCCGCTTCATTAGCTCACACAAAAATTAAGTTTAAAGCAGAAGCGAATGTGACAATCATAGATGACAAAGTCAAATACATGTCAAATATAACAGTTGGCATGTGGTACATGGCGGGTAATTTGAATTCAAAATAAGGAATGCTAAATCTTGAAGATTTTAACCTATTAATCATGTTGCTTCCTTACAAACCTTTGGTGGAATATCGGGATGGTGTCTGAGAATATTTCACTGAAATTTTGCGGAAATCTGTAGTGCCATTTTGAAAATATCATAAAAAAAACGTCTGACCTCCCATAAGACCCAATGTAAAATTCAGCCCCGGGAGAACAGCTGATTTTTTCAGGGTCGTGGCCTCTATTTTTGTGTTGGCCTTGATTATATATCCAAATATGTCAACATACAGGGACTCTAATAAATCCAAATATGTCAACATACAGGTATTCTAGCTACAGCTAAATGTCGCAAAGCTGATAGCTACTTACGCTATGTGCGCATGTTTGACATTAACAGTTTCCAAGAAAAACTAGTTTCCGTTAGCTGCTAATTTGGTCTTTAATAATTTTTTAAAATAATTGGTAGTTTCAAATTGAATCTATTTTTAGAAAGGCCCACCAGAGTTCTTGATGTGATTGTAATTGCTGTGAGTTAATGTAACGGATTTGAATGGACTTACAATTGATTGTAACTAATTGAAAATTATTTAATTGTAGTAAAACACGCCTTTTTCGTTGGAGGTTACAAGTGTCTCATTTCCATTTCCAATAATTATTATCTACGAAATTAAATTAATTATCTGTCTTGCACGTACACACTTTCCAAATCATTTTCACTAAAGTGTTAAATTAAACTAAGTTTTGTATCTAATGGATCGTTCATACTCGTCTTTTGTCTAGTCTTTTGTCTTGGTTTAGTCATATGTCTTGTCATAAGAAAGTTAAAACCACTGTTTCTTATGGGAGTGTTCATACAATGCTTTTGTTTTTGTTTTTGATTAGTCTTTGTCTTAAGAGTTGCCAACTTTCAATCCTTAGGACAAGGACTAAGACGAGTGACAGACATCAGCTGATATTTGTTGTTTTTTTTACAGGACGTCCGAAGAGCGCAAGCGCGCGGCTGAAATTTTGAATTTACCGCCATTAATCATGTTTTTAACAGAAAATCTCAACATAACCTCAAAATTTTATTTCTTTTTTTTTTCTTTTTCGCTCTTGTTCTTTCGTGTCTGTGTTTCGTGCACAGATTAGGTTAAATAAGATTGTTTTGTGTAGAAAATGACTTTTGAAGAGGGCCTTTTTATTGAAATTATTTTTTTTTAGTGGGTTATGACTAAGACTAATCAAAAACAAAAGACGAGTATGAACAGCCGATTTTGTTTAAGACAGCTAAGACTAATCAAAGGACAAAGACTAATCAAAAACAAAAGACTAAGACGAGTATGAACAATACTTAAGTATCAGGTCAGGGACTCTGGGCTCTTGGACAAATAACATCAGTGTACTGTAAACTGTAGTTTTTTGGACCAACAGTTTTCGCATATAGTAGTTTTTTGGACCAACATGTTTAGCCAAGGCCAACACAAAAATAGAGGCCACGACCCTGAAAAAATCAGCTGTTCTCCCGGGGCTGAATTTTACATTGGGTCTTATGGGAGGTCAGACGTTTTTTTATGATATTTTCAAAATGGCACTACAGATTTCCGCAAAATTTCAGTGAAATATTCTCAGACACCATCCCGATATTCCACCAAAGGTTTGTAAGGAAGCAACATGATTAAAAGGTTAAAATCGTCAAGATTTAGCATTCCTTATTTTGAATTCAAATTACCCGCCATGTACCACATGCCAACTGTTATATTTGACATGTATTTGACTTTGTCATATGTGATTGTCACATTCGCTTCTGCTTTAAACTTAATTTTTGTGTGAGCTAATGAAGCGGCTATGAAAAATTAGGGCTTACTATACATTTAAAAAAAATTGTTCTGCCAGAATAAAGTAAAAACAATCTCAAAAACGGCTTTATTTAACAAAAAATCAAATATCCATGAACCGTCATTCCAACTTCAAAATTTTAAAGACAATCAGCTGTGTCGTAACATGACCATCAAAAAAAAATCAGCCCCGGATGTGACGTCAACAAAGTGGAGGATCGTGGCCCGTCCATTTTAATAGCCCTGATATTATATATCCAAATATGTCAACATACAGGGACTCTAATAAATCCAAAAATGTCAACATACAGGGATTCTAGCTACAGCTAAATGTCGCAAAGCTGATAACTACTTACGCTATGTGCGCATGTTTGCCATTGACAGTTTCCAATAAAAACTAGTTTCCGTTAGCTGCTAATTTGGTAGTTAATAATTTTTTTAAATAATTGGTAGTTTCAAATTGAATCTATTTTTAGAAATGCTTCCACCAGAGTTCTTGATGTGATTGTAATTGCTGTGAGTTAATGTAACGGATTTGAATGGACTTGAATTGATTGTTACGAATTGAAAATTATTTAATTGTAGTAAAACACGCCTTTTTCGTTGGAGGTTACAAGTGTCTCATTTTCATTTCCAATAATTGTCTTGCACGTACACACTTTCCAAGTCACTTCCACTAAAGTGTTAAATTAAACTAAGTTTTGTATCTAAGTATCAGGTCAGGGACTCTGGGCTCTTGGACAAATAACATCAGTGTACTGTAAACTGTAGTTTTTTGGACCAACATGTTTAGCATATAGTAGATTTTTGAACCGACATCATGTCCATTAGACAACAACTTATTTCTCTGGTCCCTGGGCTCTGGGACTAATAACTTACGTGTACTGTAAACTGTAGTTTTTTGGATCAACAGTTTTCACATATAGTAGTTTTTTGGATCAACATATTCTATCTATTAGAAAACAACTTATTTCTGGGGACCCTGGGCTCTTGGATTCAAAACTTACGTGTACTGTAAACTGCAGTTTTTTGAATCCACAGTTTTTTGCATATAGTAGTTTTTTAACCAACATGTTTTGCATATAGTAGTTTTTTGGACCGATATATTCTGTCCATTAGAAAATAACTAATTTCTGGGAACTCTGGGACTAATAGCTTACGTGTACAGCGTGTCCCATTTTCGATGGGATTAAATGGGAAACTCGGTTATTATTAAAGATATTGATTTTCTGATTGCACCTTACCGTGCTCTTTTTTTGAGCCCTTAAAAATGGCGTAATCAGATTTTTGCTATACCCCGTAGTTTCGCTAATACAGGGAGTTTTTGAAAAAATTGTATTTTTAATAAACCCTTGTATCTCGCTTATTTTGCGAGATACTTTTATTCTGTAAAAACATTTTTATGGCAACTTTTTTAGAAGAAAATAATGACGTTGTCAATTTTTTAAAATATTGTTTAGTTTTTGAGATATGGTATTTATCATAAAAAAATTAAATACGGACCAGGATTTTTTTTATTACTTTTTTGATTGGTTTCATGCTAGTATTATCATAAAATAATAAAAATTTAAAAAAAATTTGTTTTAAGGTAAAAAAAATATTTAATATTTAAAAAAAAATTAGTCCGAACCTGGATATTTCCAACATAAATATAAACTAAAAATTGCTAGTTAAACAATTTTTAGTTTAACTGTTTTGATACTTAGCATATTAAAATGGTTTTACGTTAATTTACAGATTTATTTGAAACAAAGTCTACGAAAAATACAAAAAAAAACAAATTATAAAAAATAACTAATCTTTCTGATTACCATTATGTGTAAGACATTGTTGGCATTTTTGATTAATTTTTCTTAACGCATTTTGCATAAAAATATTTCTGCCATTTAAATATTGGGATTTTGTTGCTTGAATGAAGCAGTCAAACATATCACATTTTTCAAAATCTGGATATGGTCGATTTCTAGCCAGTTTAAAATAATTATAAGCCATTTACAAAAATGACAAGTAAAATGACAATGTCAATTCCACGCTTTTGTTTTGTAAATTTCACGACCTGCTGTTTGGTTATCAAATAATTAGTATGATATTATTTTTGTAACTTTTTAACGTTTTTTACTTTATTTATAAATCTTTTAATTATCATTTCAAAACAGATAAACTAAAAATCGTTCAACTAGTGTGTCTTGCAATTTTTAATTTATAATTACGTTGGAAATTTCCAGGTTCGAACTATAATTTTTTTTTTCAAATATTAAATAGCTTTTTTTAACCTTAAATCAAAAAAATATTAAAGTTTTATCATTTTAAGGTAATAATAGCATGGAACTAATCAAAGTAGTAATAAAAAAAATCCAGGTCCGTATTTAATTTTTTTATGATAAATACCATATCTCAAAAACTAAACAATATTTTAAAAATTGACAACGTCATTATTTTGCTCTAAAAAGGTTGCCATAGAAAGGTTTTTACAGAATAAAAATATCTTGCAAAATAAGCGAGATACAAGGAATTAATTAAAATGCAATTTTTTCAAAAACTCCCTGTATTAGCGAAACCACGGGGTATAGCAAAAATCTGATTACACCATTTTTAAGGGCTCCAAAAAAGAGCACGGTAAGGGGCAATCAGAAAATCGATATCTTTAATAATAACCGAGTTTCCCATTTAATCCCATCGAAAATGGGACACGCTGTACTGTAAACTGTAGTTTTTTGGACCAACAGTTTTCTCATTTAGTAGTTTTTGGACCAACCTGTTTAGCATATAGTAGTTTTTTGGGCCGACTTATTATTTCCATTAGAAAACAAGTTATTTCTGGGGACCAGGGGTGGATGGACAATATGGGAAAACGATAAAAAGTCTCGGTGGGCCGGTACTTTATGAGCCGCTACCTTGTGGGCCGATGCCTTATGAGCCGTTGCCTCTTGGCCGTTCGTCTATTTTTTCCCGGGCCGGCTTACAGTTTCCATCCAGCCCTGGTCCGGTGAGCAAGTTTCCCCAAATTTACGTAACTGGTTACTAAATATAGGCGCGAAGCCTTGCTGACTAACCTGGTCAACATACATAATACATACAATAATAACAAACGTGGAATTTCGTACCCGTGAATTTAAACATCAAACAAGTTTCGTGGCTAATCGGGCAAAAAGGAGTTTTTTTTGTTTCCCTTATATTTTTTCGTGGATAGCCTGAAAGCTTAACCTCACGGGGGTCCAAGATCTAATGGACACCTAATAAGTGTTGACAGTTAACCGTTTCGTCCTTATGGGACTCCTCAGAACACTGCTGGTCAATATGACAAATCTTGCGAAGTTAATCAGACGGTTTTGTCTCTAATTAAATATAATTAGTGAGCGAACTATAGCAAGAGATGCCATCTACCGAGATACGAGATCTCGGTAGATGGCGCCTCTTGCTATAGTTCGCTCACTAATTACATTTACATACGAGATCTCGGTAGATGGCGCCTCTTGCTATAGTTCGCTCACTAATTACATTTAATTAGAGACAAAACCGTCTGATTAACTTCGCAAGATTTGTCACATTGACCAGCAGTGTTCTGAGGAGTCCCATAAGGACGAAACGGTTAACTGTCAACACTTATTAGGTGTCCATTAGATCTTGCACCCCCGTGAGGTTAAGCTTTCAGACTACCCACGGAAAAATATAAGGGAAACAAAAAAAACTCCTTTTTGCCCGATTACCCACGAAACTTGTTTGACATACAATAATATATTTTTAACCAAAATATCGTCTCCTCGAAGATGTCGAAGTGATAACACGTATGTACTTTTAGGAATTTTAAAAAATATAAGCTTCTACCGTTAAAAATAAATTTTACTAAAATAATTTGTCTACAAATTAATGGTTAATGCAACGGCTGCCAGAATAAAATATTTTATAACAGACATTTCTTGTGCACTTCTGGCTCAACCAACTTAACACTATCTAAAGATGTTAATTTTATTTTTTTCTCAACAATCTCTGGTCAAGCAATACAATAGGAACTTATTTCTTCAGAACTGCTTGTATTTGTAATGTTACTTTTTCGGCTAATGGAACAAATAAACATACCATTAAACTTAAAGGAACGGATTATATGTTACCAAATAAAAAGAACAATTACAGTTCATATTATTGGGATAAAAAGTAAGTTTGAAAACCAAGAATTAAGTAGATAACAATATCTGTTATTAAAAGTAATTTATCCCATTTATTATTTAAATATAACCTTATGTTATCCTTTCTGAATTTTCGTTTGAATTTTGCGTTTTACCTGAAAGTTGGTTTATGTTTCAGGAAATGGAATAATGCAGGAAAAATGAAATATATAAACTTACCTTTGTAGCGCACTCAAAACAAACCGTTACTACCTTTGATATGACATTCATAAGATTTTTCGTTTCCTGAATGACATTATCAACTTTGGTAAACGCAGCTGCCTTTCCAACCGTGTGGTCCTTAACGGAAAACTGCAGCCTTTGAACGAAAGTTGGCACTTTGTCTAGATTTTCCAGAAGCTCTTTCTTCTCAACACCCCCTGGAACCTATATAATACAAAGCAATTACACACATTTTTATTTGAGCTTTTAGTTTAAAGAAGAAGAATTATTAATTTTACGGAAGCCAACAAAAACAAACCGTTCCACAGTGCGGACAAAAATAGGGTTTTTGGACAATAATCCATATCTTTGTTGTTTTTCAAAAAAGTTATATTTTTTATAGGGTATGTGATAAAGTGTAGTCTAAAGGTTAAAAAAAGTAAAACTTTTTAAAATATATATATGTCATTTTATTTAAAATATTAAAAAAATTAATTAAAGTATATTCAATTTAACCTACAGTTACCTTAAAAATAAAAACCAATTTACTTTTGTGTTAGAAATTAAACTAAAATTATTTTTTTTATTCGGATTCATGGACGTAGTTGGGAAGGCTTGGGGGGGCTAAGAAAAATTAAATTAGCAACCCCAAAATAATTATTTTTACCATACACACACACATTGCACTCTCAGTTTCTTTGTTCTTAAAGATGATTCTAAGAAAGCCGTTTTAGGCCGTCCACGACTCGGTCCTGTTACATCCTCTGTTTCCGAATCTGTATTTTTTGATTTTTCTGAATCCGTTTTATAATAAAATTTCTCACATATAATATCTTTATTTAACCATTCGAAATAACGGTTTTGAAAATAAATTTTGTTTCGTCCCGATGGCTTCCATTTGAGATTTTTGCAAAAATTTAATGATGCCTTATTTAGAAATTGGTTATTTTTGTCAGAACATTCTTCTAAACCCAACAAGGGTTGAATTTTTTTGAAAATATTTAACACCTTCAGATTTTTGTGAGAGGCCACTCATTTAACAAGTCTGAATGTTTTCTGCTTATGCGTTCTAAAAGTCAAAAAAAGTGATAACATAGTATATTATCTTCTTAGGGACTTAAGTGGCACTTTTATCCCGAGAAGAAAAAATTGTATGTAGCTAAAGATACTTTAGTCATTTTTGGGCCCCGTTTTTATTAAAATTATTTTGCAAGAAAAACAGACTTTCCATTTTCACGTTTTATCTTTGAACGTCACTTTTTATCCACGGGATAAAAAGTGATACTTTATTCCTAAAATTTGTAATAAAAAGCGCATTGATCTCCAAAGTGCAAAAAAACTTTTTTTTTAAATATTCGCCCACACAAACATTAGAATAATTTTTGGCATATAGATTTTAAGACTGATAGCAGTATTTTTATAATTTTATTGACTACCTCAAATTAATGTTTTTGTGCGTTCCCATTGACAAAAAACGGCCAATACGATATGCGATTCTAAAATATTTAATTTTCCATTTTGCTGACTAGTGACTTAGTACCATAAATATTTTGAGAATTTTTGAAAAATTTATTATTACCTATAACCACTCGCCATCACCGAATAATAAGCCTCATATGCCAGATTTAGTGCCATTTTTGACACTTTGCTGCCGCCATTTTTGACGTTGATGAGAGCTGTCACAATTTTATATTTATCCAAATGGCGGCAAGACTGGTTTTAAGGGTATACCTAAACAGGAGATGATGTGAGGCCTCTCAACCGGGGTGGTAACCAATGTATTATAAATTATTAGGATTAAAATATATTATTTAAAAAAATAAAGCACCCTCAGTAGCAGCCAGTAGCAAAAAATATTTATGCTACCTTTTTGCTAATTCATTGGACTAATATTTAGGATATATGCCAGACCTTGCAAATCTTTGCAATTTTTTAAAACCTTAATAAAATTTAAAAAATATTTTTTTTGTAAGGATAACAGTTTTAATTAAATTATTTCAAAAGCAAGACGTCAATTTGACAAAATTTTATTTAAACAAATAGCGTAAATTTATATCACTGTAATACTTAAAGAAAATTTTTTTTATATTTAAATGCAGAACCAGTAAAATTAATTTTCTGATAGGTATTTTATACGTTTTTTTTGTACCTGATTTAAAATAACGACTTTAACTATTTATTTTGTTCACTTTCGCAAGTGTGACTAAAAATAGGTTATGATTACAGATAAACTGGACATTTATCTATACTTTTGCAATATTAAAACTTTTAAAATGTAACCTCAGTTTTTCGAATATTGCCCACAGGAGTCCGCACTGTGCGTTCTAGGACTTAAAATAAACAGGTTTCAGGAAGCGAAATAGCAACAGAAATTGTTATTTAGAGGAATTTTACTAGTCCAAATAACAATCTATTATTTATTATATTAATTTAAAGGTTATGTACATACAAATAAACAAATCTCGTCTGAGGTTGTATTTGGATTATATTTTTCATTCGTTTTTTAAAACTTTTAAACGCATATATCTAAATAATCCCAACATAATACATTCTGGCCCTTAAACTTCGTAAAAAATTATGAAACTTTTGTATTTATCATATTTTGATATCTATTTAAATAAACATTTTACGGAAAAACCCTGTGGCTTAACTAGGGGGTGACAAAGTGTTTTACTTTAGGCGGCACTTTTTGGGAGCGATAAAACTCAGAAAGAAATTAAAAACAACATACAGAGCGATAAAAACAATTTATTAGAAAAAAAAGTTAAACTTTTGTCATAATGTATATATGTACATTAATATTCCAAAAGCAAGGCAGGTAGCCTAGTTTTTTAAGTCATAATAATAGCTAATCCGTAGAATTAAGTAATAAAGTCAGTTTAAAAAAATATTTTAAAATTTATAAAATAACTACAAAAGCTTAAAAAATATTGTGACACTTTTTTTAGTCTTTTCCTTTTTCAGACATATTTTTAAAAAACGACTATTCTGTTTTTTTATTTGGCGAAAAAGTTTATCTCAGTGCCAAAAACTGAGTACCAGCAGAACTAGATACGATGATTTTCTGAAGGAGAAATTTCATTTACAAAAAAAGTGTTTTTGAACGGAAAAAACAAATATCTTATAAAAATTTTTTGTTTGTACAATATTGTAGACATTTAGCACCCAAAGTGCTCTACTCTTACCAAGTTTTGTTGAACTGACATTATTTTTGCAAAAATAAAAAATTAAAAACTAAAAAAAAAGAATTACGGTTTTTTAAATATTTTTTGATGATTTTGAGGCTATGTTAAAATGGCATTCACAAAAGTTTTAGAAATTTTTATGGCCTATGGTCACTTTTTTCTTCGAAGTCAACTTTCTCCAGAAATCGCAATATTACTATTCCCTGCCCCTTTTTACCCCTCCCCCCAAACGTAACCCGCAACGCCCGTGCCCACGCATTAATTTTTTTTAACTTCGTTTTTCGCCGCTCTACAATTTCCAATGCTCGAAGTCCTCTTAATAATTACTTTTGCTAGCTGCGTCCTCTTGAATTATATTTTGATGATCCTTTAAAGAGCCTCATTTATTTTTATGCATCACATTTTCGGCGTTTTTTTTATTTGTACCGACCCGGTACTTTTGTATATTAGCTCACACTACTACTATAAGTAGTGTGAGCTATGGTGATCGTAATTTTTTCGAGAAAAAAAAAGTTGCTCCGATTTTAAAAATTTTTATATATCTTTGCGTTTCAGATGATTTTGAAACTTTTTTGTTTTGCTGTCTGTCTGTCTGTCTGTCTGTCTGTCTGTCTGTCTGTCTGTCTGTATGTCTGTCTGTATGTCTGTCTGTAACGACCAACCCGCATAACTCAAAAACCGCTTGTCCGATTTTAATGAAATTTGGTACCTAAGTTGGGTCTTGGGCCGTGATGGTCCCATTTAAAAATGAACAAAATCCACCGAACGCAAGCCAAATAAAAGGGTGGGGGTAGATTCCAAAAATTAGAGTTTATGTGAAAATATGGCGTGTGTGATATCAAACGAAAGGTAATTAAGTCTGGAGTTAAAAAAAATGAATTTTAGTTTATTTTTAAAAAAAGGGTGGGGGTAGATGTCAAAAATTAGAGTTTAAGTGAAAATATGGCGTGTGTGATATCAAACGAAAGGTAATTGAGTCTGGAGTTAAACAAAATACATTTTAGTTTTTTTTAAAAGGGTGGGGGGTAGATTGAAAAAATTTGAGTTTAAGTCAAAACATGGCTTGTGTGGTATCAAACGAAAGGTAATTGAGTCTGGAGTTGAATAAAATATATTTCTGTTTTTGATTATATTAGCTCACACTATAACTATAGTACCTAGTGTGAGCTTAGGTGCCCATAGATTGGCAGAGTATTTTTTTCTAAATTTAGTGCCAATTTTAGGCAAAATCTAAAATGAATGAATGAATGAACCTACTTGATAACTAAACTGCCTTATAACCTTGTACAGTCGGTTGGCCTCTTCAGCAAAATACTCGGCTTGGGTAAAAAGGTCCTGAGTGGTTGCCAAAGGGCCTTCGCCTTTTGTAAACTGGTACATTGTGAAGGCCATGGAAGACATGTTTTTTGCACGTTTGACTATGTCATTATTTTCCTAAAATTAAAGTCATTTTTTAATATTTTACCACTAAATATCCATAAAGTAGGCTAAAGGTTAGCACACACAAACTTGTATAGGCCCCATAGTTTAATTTTCTGAGGCGACAACGTACGTATACTGTCTCTGTTAATAGTGTTGCCGCCGAGACTAGAAATTCACGCGTCTCGTCTCATTGAAAGAGGGCGAGACGAGAGGAAAAGGTATGCAAAAATTGTCATATATTTTCTTCCTTGACAACATGTATGCCCTGATAAATTCATTATTTGGATGATTCTACAAAAATGGTGCTGTGGAGTGGGAATGCATATTTTTCAAACACAGACTGCAAATGAAGCATAGTTTTTGTTATAAGATTTAAAATGAAATGTTTTCTTTATGGAGCATATGAGTTTAATGTATAAAAAAAATTGCAAGTTTATAATTTTTTTTATTACAAAGCAAATACCTCATTCCTCTGGTGTAGTCCCAAACCAAATATTAAAAACTCAGATTGAAAAAAATATCCTAATAAATAATATTTAACCAAGTCTTAACTATTTATCAAAAAAATTGGTAAAACTTAAGTTTGCAGTCATATTTTTGAAAATCCGAATTTACATCTTCTCCGGAAAATTTTACAATTTTAAACGTGCTCCATTTTTAATAACACAATATTTGTGAATACCACCGGTTAATTTCTAGAGAAAGAGACGGCCCTGGATATCTAATTTACTTGTGAGGGTGACAAGTTGTGACAGATAATGTCAACTTTAGTTTGGTTTAAGTTATAGATCTTTTTATTTTCGGCAGAAAATTAGTTTTTTTCGGAGAAATCAAAAAGGAACGCTTCAATTATCATTCCTCTGGTAAGTAAATATTCGACTGATATCAATAGTATAATTTTTTTGTTGATTGTTTTAAAATTATAAGTATAGGAACTTTGTTTATATGAAACTTAAGTTAAGTAGTCTAAATAGATTTTGATTTAAATTGGAAAACCATTAAAAAACTCATTCCTCTGATACTCATCCCTCTGGAATTTTTATGCAATAATTCCTAAAATTCGGGAAAATAAATGTTTCTTAGCTTACACCTAATTAGTTACATAAATTAAAAAAAAAAAATATTTACTGTGCTGTACTGTTATTTAAAGGCAATGACCAAAAATGATATCCATATAGCCCACTTTTGGTAGAATCATCCATTTATGTTATTAATGCGTTATATCTGAAAATGCTGTAAATATTTTTAAAATAACAAGGAAACAAAAATCTAAAAATGTAAAGTTTTTCGATTAAAAAAAGATCCCTCTTACCAAAATTTGACATTTACAAAAAGGGTTAGATATTTTGGCCAGCAAAATTTTATAAGAAAATCAAGATTTAAAACGTATTACTCATCTTTTAGTATCTAAAAAACTCTTATATTCAGCACTTCCATGAAACCAATGTTTACAGTTATATAATCAAAGATAGGACTTAAGAGCAGGTACAAAGGCCTTGTTGCTAAAGGGCTGAAAATTATATTTACTGGAAAAAACAGATTTCGCTCTCACTTGGAAGTTAAATAAACTTGTATAATAATAAAATTAAGTATAATGTTAAAACCGAAGACCGTAACTTACTACATGCAAATAAATAGTTCAATGTAAGCGTATAGCGAAATAAATTTTTGCTAAACGTGTTTAAGTCCAGAATGGTATTTTGTGATTATTATTGGTATAATGCACAAAAAATACAAAAAAATGTTATCCCATCTAAGTTGACACAGCTATAAAGATCATTTTTAATAAATTTTTTACATCACATTAATCTTAAGCAAAAAAACTCACATTATTTCCATAGTCCCCTACAGAGGACAACATATAATTTTTTACGCGACCGAGACTTAAATTTTATTTTAGCACCCATTTTTTAGAGCAGTACAAAACTGGTTAAGGTTTTTATTTTTTCTGGCAGTACAAATATTTTTTCGTAAAACTAATGTGAAACATTCATATTTTATAGTAATTTTATTTTAATCTGGCCCTGAGATTAACTCCGAATGACCAGCCATCGTTGATTACACCGAGATCAAAGACCGCCAGCTTGTCATCGCCGCGTCGTCGGCATGCATCAAAGAGCTATTTAATGGTTTTACCCAAGAATTTACCTAAATACAATGATTTATTGCTTTATTTTTAAGGATCTATATTATTGGCAAAACACAAAATATTCTTTTATCAACGAACACTTGGGATAAATAAAGCGATGCAAAACTTTTCTTATGCATATACAGAGTATACCTCAAAATTGACTTAACACTTTATTTTGGAAAAAAGTAGATACCATAAATAATAAGATACACCTTAAAAAAACACTTTTACACAGGCTGTCTCAAAAACTTCATATAGCTGATATAAATCACGAGACACGAGAGACGAGACGAGAGAAATGCTCTCTTAAACTATAGAAGAGTCCTATCGTCGAGACGAGAAACCGATTTTATCTCGCATAACGAAACGAGACCAGAGAATACCTTCTCTCGTCTCGTCTCGTCTAGCGGCAACACTACCTGTTATACTGATATTAATTAAGTTTTTAATCTGATTGATGACGAATAAAAATGAGGATGACATGGCCTTGTTTTGGTTATTTTCTAGCCGAATAAATATTCGATTTTTTAGCAAAGTATTCCACCTTTTGGTTTCCACATTAATAATGATTATACTAAACTAATTATAAATTTTATAAAAGAAGTAATATTAATAATTATATTGGCAATCGTCTATTGCGATCAGAAATTTTAACACACGAAAAGGTGATGTCATGCTTTCAGACGTTGATTCTTTACGTCTAATTTGAGTTATCATACCTTTGACAGTGGGAACAAAGAATTAAAGAGATCAGTTGAATGACTTGGTCGAGTTAATACCCTGAGAATTTCTCGTTTTTGTATTGCACCTGCATAGATGGAAGATTTCCGAAAAAATTTATGTGTGGTATTCGGTAGTTCAATGCTTAGAATGTTTGCGTACAGAGTAAGAGGTTCCGGGTTCGAGTCCCGGCCGAACACAGAAAAACTTTTTCTTATTTTTCTTTCTTTAATTTCACTTGATGTTTATAGTAATAATGGTTTTATTTAAATAATAAACTAACTAGCTTACTTAATGGTACGTCAAAACTTACATCTAACTGTGAACTATTCTCCTGCCATTTGCTAGTTTCAGCGTCCATCTCGTTTGTGGCTAATTTCATCTCTAAACCTGTTTTGGCAATTTTCTCCTGTTCCTGTACATCCAGTCTTACTGATTTAATGGGTTTTGAGGTAGTTCCGTGTTTCTTAAAATATTTTTTTAAATAATAATTTTCTTAATGAAAATGCCCTATAATTTTTCGATTTTTTATTTATGATATTGAAATAATAAAAAAAATCAGTTTTTGTAACGCTATATGGGTGTTTTGTTTATGAAAATATTGTTTTGCATTAAATTATCTTGATTTAGAAACGCTTTTAGGTGTCCCTATTGGATGCTTATTTTTAAATGTTAATTTTGAGAAATCAACTGTCACTTTTCAATGTAAAACTATCAGAATACCGGCATTTTTACTGCCTGGCTTTAATACAATAAGGGCCCATCGCACCGACTTTTTTTTTCGTTACTTAGTCTTAAGTGTTCCTTATTACGTCATATTATGATTATATTAAGAAACGCTTGAAGCTAAGTAACGAAAAAAAAGTAGGTGAGATGGACCCTAAGTCCCTTGTAAGTTCAATATTATAACTTAGTTATAGTTAATTAGCATCAACATATCCTTCTTCATAATTAAGTAAAATTTCCTATCAAAATATAAAACGTGCATAAAACATTTCATAATGTTTTTTAAAATAAAATGGTTAAGGTATAGTCTTTGCAATAAGGCTAGTCCTTTTGTTCAATCACCCCGTAATTCTGGTAACAAAACGCACGTGTATTCTTAATTCAGTTTTAAACCACAGGTTCCTAAGGTAACTGATAATGGATGCTGTAAAACGAATTATTAGTTACCTTAAGGTTAATATAATCGGTCACCACCCTTTATAATAAGCGTGGTGGATCGGTGTTTAAACTGTCAATTGTTTTGAAATTTTTGACTTTGAAAGATTATCGCTTATATTTTATTTAAATTCTGATTCTGATTTGGAATATTATAATCTATAATCTTTGGAATAGTTTTTTGAGAAAAGTTTCTATCCCAATATGATTTTATGTAGTGAAAAATTTATGAACAATTTGGGTTCCCTGCCGCCAAAGTTTCTGGAAGATTTTCAGTGCGACTGACGGTAGAGCTACAAACCATGAACAAACGATAATTAAATTTTTTCACAAATGTTATTTTCTACAATGTATTTCGAGCTGGAGTTATGCTAAGCTTTGCTTTTTGTTTTGGTATTTATTTTATGTTTATATTATAGTTTTTAATATATACCTAAGCATAAAGACTTAATAAAATTTAAATAAAATTTAAATTAATATTATTTGTTTTTTCCACAAATAAACTAGCTCGACTCATATTAATGTAGGACATACTCATTTCTTTCTTATAATAAGTATATAAGAAGCATTTATATTTTTTGTTTAGGGTAAATTAAAACAGACTTTTATTATTATTTGTAATAAAAAAGATGTTCATACGAAAATCTCATATTTTTTATGATCGACACATGGATCTTTTAAAAAGGTTAAAAAAGTTCCAAACTGATTTAACTGCAAAGGCTTTGGGAATTTCAATAAAAACAGTATTGAGACATACAGACTCTTTCTTTTAGAAATAGCTATATTGAGGCTACTACTAATTACTAAATTTAAAATGTTGCAGTAGAACAGCTCATAGGATTAAGTTCAAATCAAAACATGAAAATAATTATATTAAGCTCTATTTGTATGGTTTTGAAAACCATTTTTCTTAAAATAAAATAAAACCAACCGAAAATCTAAAATCTAACTAAAAAAGAACTACGCAAAAATGATTTATTCTAATCGTCCAAAAAAAATCGTCTCATGAATTGCCATCGTCAGTTATGACGAGAGGAACGACATCAACTAGCTGTTTAATTTTCTTAGTCTTCCAGAATTAGTTTGTCGTAATGCATCATTAATTCTAACAATGCGTTTTATCCGAGGGGTCATCGGCACCCTAAAATTTTGTACAGCGTCCAACAGGACTTGGGTCCTGACGTGTACTGTTGGGTCCTGTTGAGTACTGTTGGGTACTGTCGTGTACTGTCGAGTACTGTTGGGTACTGTCGTGTATTGTCGAGTACTGTTGGGTCCTGTCGGTGTACTGTTGTGTACTGTCGAGTACTGTTGGGTCCTGTCGGTGTACTGTTGGGTCCTGTTGAGTACTGTCGTCGTGCTTTGGGGGGGTCCGACAGGGACAAAGCGCGCCCTCAAAAAACATGCGAGCAAAAAAAAAAAACAAAAAGGTCATCATCTTTGGAGAACCGCGCCGCGCTCACAAATCTTGCGACCAAAACAACAGGTCATCCTGGGGAAGGCCGATAGGGCCTTAGCGCGTCCTCAAAACACTGGCGACTAAAAAAAAAAAAAAAAAGGTCATCATCTTTGGGGACCCGCGCCGCGCTTAGCGCGCACTCAAAAAACCTGCGACCAAAAAAAAAAAAAAACAAAAAAAAAAAAAAAAAAGGTCATCCTGTCTTTTTGCATCTACGCCACTGTTTCGGGTAAGCGGGTTGTGTCGAGTACTGTCGGATTCTTTCGTGTACTGTTGAGTGCTGTTACGTACTGTCGTGTACTGTTGGGTACTGTCGTGTACTGTCGAGTACTGTTGGGTCCTGTCGTGTACTGTCGAGTACTGTTGTGTACTGTCGTGTACTGTCGGGTACTGTTGGGTCCTGTCGTGTACTGTTGGGTACTGTCGTGTACTGTCGGGTCCTGTCGTGTACTGTCGAGTACTGTTGGGTACTGTCGTGTACTGTCGTGTACTGTTGGGTCCTGTCGTGGTACTGTCGAGTACTGTTGAGTACTGTCGTGTACTGTCGAGTACTGTTGGATCCTGTCGTGGTACTGTCGGGTACTGTTGTGAAATTTGTACAGTACTGTTGAAAGCTGATGACCCCTCGGTTTTATCTTTTTAAACAATAGTTTTACAAACTTTTTGAATTAGTTTTTTAAAGACGTTGTTTTGAAGGGCATCCGAAATTCTTCATACTTTTTGTCATTACCAATTACTGTGTTTCTTGAATTTTGCTCTGTAGTTATTACGGATGGGACCGAAGATCGAAAAAAGCGTACAAGCGCGACTATTTTTCTGAGACTATGTTAATACTTCTCTAAATATTTACTTTACAAAATACTTTTACTACTAAATTTTTTGTGTTGAAAGTTTACTTTCATTGTCAAGTTAAACTCTGATAGACAGACAGGCTTGCAACTGCCAACTGCAATCTGGGGCCAACAATGATTTTCGATGCTATTTTCTGTCTTCTTTATAGCAGAAAAATAAAAAAGGATAGCAAAGGGACTTGGGGTATTGCAAGGACTATATAATTTCTAAGAAATTTAATGCATGAGTTATATTATTACTGGAAAAGTTACAATTTTGAGACAATTCTATTTCAATGCGACTTCAAGTTGTGTTAGACTTTGTGATAAAATATCTTGTAGATACCGTAGCATTTTTAGAACTGTACTTAGAGAACATATAACATCTAATATGTTCGCTGACTTAAAGATGTTCTATCAAGGTAATTAAATTCCTAAAAAAGAAAATATTTTACCGAATACTAGCAATTACAGGCCATAAAGCCTTCTATAAATGTGGGATGTTGGGAAAAATTAAGGTCAAATTAAGGCTATTTTCTTGAGGCTTTTGTTTTTAAACTATATTAAGAGTGCGTTAAGGATTCCTTAGGAATTTTTGACGATTTTGTAATATTGCAAATCATTTTTCTTTCTGTTATTGGAAACTGACAATAAACAAGATACTTTGTCTATTACCACTTTTAATAAGAATAAGACCTACCCCTGGTCTGGGCAAAGACATATAAATTTTCTTCTCCGGTTGGGCATTGCTGGCTTCAAAAACGTCTTTAACTATTGCGGTGACATCGCTGACCAACCATTGGTACATTTCTGCAAATACTTCTAAATTTTCCTGTAAACAAAAAGAGGAAAAATTAACAAACACCACTCAATGGAACAATATATTTATAAAAAAAACTAGACAGATAAAAACAATACAATTTTTAGTCATGTAAAACTAAAACTATCAAATTTTTACAAATATTAATAGAAAGGAGCATTTACCTGAGACATTTTGCTGCCAGTATGCATTGCAAGAGTTCTAGCTGCGGTTACTACTTGGGGACCATAAACTCTAAGGTTAATCTCTGTAAATTTTGCTGAAACCTGCAAGGTTTCTGATACCGCAATGTGTCGAAGTAGTTTACACACCTTAAATTCAAAAGTTAATCAAATAATATTTTGAATCAAGAAATAAATAAAATAACTACAAACTCAATTAAAAATTACCTCCTACAAAATATTTTCAATGTCTTAAAGTTGCGCGAATTACCAACATGATCACGGTCCGTAAATAAACCGGTTGTCTGGTAACTCGGTGTCATGACGGCAGTGACGTCAGAGCTACGTCACAGTTTTCCTAGGAATCAGCAGTTATAAACGCTGTTTATAGCGTAATTTCGTCTTTTGCCAGGAATTTTTTTACATTTTGGGTCTTGTCGTCTTGTAAGTAGTGTTTATACCTGTTCTGTGTTTGCTATAAATATATTAAAGACTAACTAAAAGAGATTTTTAGACTAACTAAAAGAAATTTAGTGATAGTTTATCTACAAAATCTACAAAAAATATGTGTGAAAAAGATGATGAACCAACCAACATGCATTCATATGCAATGCCATCTTGGGTGCAAAGCCTTTCTTTTGGAGGCTTAACTGAGCCTTCACCATCATGGAAAGAAAATGTTAACATAATGGACAAATGGTTCATAAAATTGCATGGTAGCAATTTTAAATTTAAAAGAAATATTGTGAAGCGATCCACTAAATTTATATTTAAAAAAGTTTCTATTCCATATAAATTGGTAAATTCATTTGTAAAACAAAGAGTGATAAAGAATCAAATTTATAAATACCAAAAAGTAAAATGAATCCACAATAAAACAAAGACTTGATGATACAGGGACTGATAAGAGTCGAAAAACATAACATAAAAATGTTAAAGAAAATTATTTTGTAACATCTATAATTAGATAGGTATAGTTTTTTGTAACCTGCAATATAATATTAAAAAAACCGTTAAGGACTATTTTTAAATTATATACTGGGTGTTCCAAGTTAAATTTCCACCATTGCTAACTTTGTTATTATTAAAAATAGAAATAGAATTGGCAAACTAGTAGAATTTTTGAAAATTATAAAATGCAGGGTCTTTAAATTAAAATTGGTTTTATGTTTTTTGAAAAACTCGAAAACTCGATGTTTTTAATCATTTTAAAGAGCATAAGAAATTCTACTGGTTTACCAATTTAAACGTTTTCATCTTTAATAAAAAAGTTAGCAATGGTGAACACTTAACTTAGAACACCCTGTATAATGCTCAAGCAGGAGGGAAGAAATATTAGCGTTACAGTCAATGTATTTTTGTTATAATTTTTCTTCAAAATGCGTTAAGAAGGGGGATCAAAAATCCTGAATCTTTGCGTTTATCATTTATGAATGTTCCCTTACTGCCATTGACTTTTAGTCAGTTCAATTTCCTTTCCTTTAATTTTTTTGATAAAACTTCTTAAAAAAAACTCATTTTAATTATTTCTTATCCATCCAAAAAATCAATAATATGTGGCTAGTTTGCTTTAGTGTTCGGCAAAAAAAGTTACATTAATATGAACAAGAGAGTCGAATTAACTTGTGAAAAGTATTTATAATCGGGTCCTGAATCTGATATTTATTTAATTTTTTATAAATTTTGGTATTCTTACGGCTTCTATCTTTATTTCTCTCATATTATTACGTATAGGTCTCTCTTTATTGATCGTGGAGCAGGCAAATTGGCGCGTCATAGGCTGCCGAGTTCTTATTGGCTGGGAGTTACCAGACAACCGGTTTATTTACGGACCGTGCAACATGGTAATGTTTAAAAGCGTGGGGTGCTATTTCGTACAAGACATCTGTATACACCAAGCCAACTGCTGACACTCTACAAAGCCCAGATTCGACCAACTATGGAGTACTGCTCACATATATGGAGTGCGGCACCCAAACATACCTTAATGCTTTTGAACACCGTGCAAAAACGAGCTATCAAGCTGATCAATGACCCCGCACTTACCCATAGCTTGGATAGTCTCGAACATCGAAGAACTGTGGGCGATCTATCTCTCTTCTACAGGTATTATCACGGAAAATGCTCTGAAGAGTTGGCACGTATGATCCCCCCTAGAGTAGCACCAACTAGGCGAACACGTCAAACAGACGGTAACCATCAATTTATTGTCAAAATAGAGGCACCAAGAACCTCATTATATCAGAATTCATATCTCTGGAGAACAGCATCGCTGTGGAATAAACTCCCTGCGACAGTTTTCCCTGCAGGTTACAACCTGAACCGTTTCAAAACCAACACAAACCAACATTTTCGCGCACTTGCCGCTTCTCGAGCGTGATAGGGATCTCCTTGCGAGTGCGCATACCCGTAAAAAAAAAATAAAAATCTTTACCTCTAAAATATGATCAATAGACTCCTGAAACACATCCGAGGTTCGCTGTAATCCATCTATATCGCCGTTCACAGCTTGTTCTCTTATTAACTCCACTAACTCGATACCTTTTTTTGTAGCCATGTTTAAATCTTGAGCTTGGTTAATAGCCGCAGAAGCCAGATGCCTTGACAAATCTCGTGCTGTAGTTAAACATTCTTGTATTGAATCTGATATTTCGGAAGAGTTTGATAAGTCTTTGTAATCTATGGTTATCTGAAATCAAACAATAAAAAAAAGTCTTAACTCTTAACATTAAAATAAATATGCGCGGCAGTTTGAGGAAGGTGAAATAATGTGCAAACCCCAGTATCTAAGCCACTGAAGACTTACGTTAAAAGATTTTAATCATTATTTAAAAAATTTATTACATTAGATTCTGTTTGTAAATTTTAATGACATTAAAAGAAAACTAAACGAATCAACATGTATTTATTTAAATGAAGATAACGATTTTTTAAGTGTATCTATTGCCATAAATAAAACTTGGCTTTCTCTTATTAAACAAGGTTCAGAAAAAGGTTTTTCATAATTAATTAATACTGTAATGATATTTTGATTACTATTATTATTTTTTAATTTTCTTAAAGGTAATTTTGATATAAGATTTTATAATGATAGTAAATTTAGAGAAAAATACTCTGCCAATCTATGGGCACCTAAGCTCACACTAGGTACTATAGTTATAGTGTGAGCTAATATAATCAAAAACTGAAATATATTTTATTCAACTCCAGACTCAATTACCTTTCGTTTGATACCACACAAGCCATGTTTAAACTCAAATTTTTTAAATCTACCCCCCACCCTTTAAAAAAAACTAAAATGTATTTTGTTTAACTCCAGACTCAATTACCTTTCGTTTGATATCACACACGCCCTATTTTCACTTAAACTCTAATTTTTGACATCTACCCCCACCCTTTTTTTAAAAATAAACTAAAATTCATTTTTTTTAACTCCAGCCTTAATTACCTTTCGTTTGATATCACACACGCCATATTTTCACATAAACTCTAATTTTTGGAATCTACCCCCACCCTTTTATTTGGCTTGCGTTCGGTGGATTTTGTTCATTTTTAAATGGGACCATCACGGCCCAAGACCCAACTTAGGTACCAAATTTCATTAAAATCGGACAAGCGGTTTTTGAGTTATGCGGGTTGGTCGTTACAGACAGACATACAGACAGACCGACAGACAGACAGACAGCAAAACAAAAATGTTTCAAAATCATCTGAAACGCAAAGATATATAAAAATTTTTGAAATCGGAGCAACTTTTTTTTTCTCGAAAAAATTAGGATCACCTTAGCTCACACTACTTATAGTAGTAGTGTGAGCTAATACATAAACAATAAATTGGGCGTTCTATTCTTGAACATGACTTACAGAAAGTTTTTTAAAATTGAGTTATATCATGCTTTAAAGAGCTGCTGACTCTGATTTCCATCGCGGGTGAGGTTTGTGAGCCCAGAACCCATAAATTGCACAGTAAAGGTGAGGTCGCAGGTATTTTTACCTCATTCACATTTCGATTTCGAAGACTATTTCATTTTAATAAGGCACATCTGTCTCCATAACTATGTTACCTGTTTGTTTGGAATTGTTACTTCATGTTCTATTGTAAACTCTTAAAAAATTAATTAATTTCTTGTGGAGGGAGTCAGTACTATAAAAAACAGGATTAGCAGAATATTTTGATTTATAAGGGTTGCGTCAACGTATTTATTATTTCTCTTGTATGACTCGGTAGATTGCTTAGAGGTATTTAAGGATTATATAAGGGTTGTGGCCACCACAACAGATACACATACACTTAAGGTATTGTTATAAATAGTTTGCCACCACGCTATAAGAACGTTCTCGCCACCTCGCTATAAAATTTTAGGATTTGTAATTTGGTAACCGCAGACTTCTAGCAACCCTTATGAAACATGAAATGTTATTTGGCCGGGCAGCAACTTTAGCGTCAAAGGGCTTAGTTGTTCGCAAAAAAAACAACATTTGGTCTAAAAACTTTCAAAAGAGCTTTGGAGAAAAATTTCACAAACAAAAAAATTTCCGATAAAAATGCGGCATTGTGTCCATGTGACTGGGACTGACTATCCTTGTCATGAAAGTACTTTCGAAATTCGCGAACTTGCGACTTATCGATAAAAGAGTTGAAGATGTACCGAACCGAACCAAACTGAACCTGGAATATGATACCCTCCAGTGGCGGTCCCAGCGGAAGGGCGTGGTGGCATTAGACCCCTCTTATTTTAGAGAATTTCAAATACAACAGGCACATTCTGGAGGATTATGCAACTGAGCAAAGCAAAATATTTTTCTTTAAACCATATGTCTTCATATAATCTAGATTTTTATTAGAGATTTTTATTTGTACGGTGTAGATGCACCACTAGTATGTGAATAGTTAACATCTAAGTCATTATCGTGATAATCAGCCACTCACCACATTAGCATAAAGTTCCAGAAGATGATCCACCTCCATTTTAAGTTTATGTGTTGTGCTAAGTATTGCCTCTCGATATTCGTGGGTAGTGTACGCACTGTCAGTAAAATCCTGAGTTCGTTCTAATACCGATTCTAAAGCTGAAGGAAGGGATTCTTGACAAGAAGGATCTATAAAAAAATGTTTTGTTTTCACAGGATTCCAAGTTATTTTACACTGGTACTTTTTCATTTATTCAGTATCACTCGAACTCGAACTGCCCAGCGTATAAAGCAAATACATCTACATCTGGGCGAAGGACAACTGAGAATTTAGAGTTTCATTTGTCTAATATTATATTATAATATTTGCATAATTTTTATTATTCTAAAAAGTCTAACAGATGTTTTGGCTCTTAATATGTCCTCCGATTAATGTCAAATACTAAAATATTTAAAAAAATTTTATTTTATATACATGTATATAACGTAGTAAAAACTTAGGGGAAAATAAATAAAATGACACAAAAAATAATATAAGATAAATGGTGACACATAATTCTTTAAAAATTGTCAACTTTTTTATTATTATTTTGTGAGTAACAAAATACTAAAATCGACTTTTAAGTTTTAACTGAAGTAGTAGTAACAGTGAGAGTTATACATGGTGTAATTTAAAAGATGCACCAAACCTTCAGGGATGGTAAAGGTCAAAAATAGACAAATGAAAATAGTTTTTGTTTTTTTAAGTTTAAAGAAAAGGTTAGCTGTGAACTTAGAGTAATAATTATATAAAGAGAAGAAGTAAACCGCGGCCCCGTGTAAATTTTCCCTATTCGTGGCGGTCATTCCTGAAAACTTAGAATTTGCAGAATCCCCGGCGATGGCAACATAGCTGCGTCTCTGGAATCATCTCGAAAAAACCACACTGGGCTGAATTTTCACAGTATTTTCAGAAACATAGCACTTCTTGTTTATTTTTACGTCCAACTAAGTTCTTTTTTACAAAAATAAAACTCAGCACATAGAAAAAAAAAACACCAAAAATTCAATATACCAAGTCCGACGGCCAAGACAACACTGCATTTAATACAAACACATGTTACTGTCAGTGTCGACCTTAGAGCCTAGGAATATCTGGGCTAACCGTTCACGACTTGAGGACCCACCTAATTAAACTTGTTGCCATTATATAAGTGAAAAAATAATCTTTTGTTTAAAACTCGTAGACAATGATTGAGTAGAAATAAAACTTTGGACTTCCATTGTCTTTATCTGAGGGCACGGCAGTGCCTCGCAAAGTTCGCGCTGCCGCCATCTTTTCTTGCAACATTTCGGCCCATATTTGACCTATCTAAAGCTCTACTTCGGAAAGAGATACGAATCTCATACTTTGCACAGTCGTAGAACTTCATAGAGTTAACAACCCCTCCAAGTTTCATGGACTTCTATATAGTAGTAAAGTAGTTACGAAATTTCAAAAAACGTCGAAATTGCCACTCACTCACTCACTCACTCACTCATGTATAGATCACCAAAATTCTACTGTACTTCCAGACCTACTATAAAGCTGAAATTTGGCGGACTGATAGAAATTATGACCAAACCCCTGGAAAAAATCAAAAAACCCCAAAATTCTAATTTACTCCCCCCCCAATATATGTAAAATTATTTAAAAGTAACATTACCCACTTCTAGCAATGCTAGAGAGTTGAGCTTTGGCAGACTGATAGAACTATGATAAAACTATAGGAAAAAATTAAAACTCCCCAAAATTCTAATTTACTTCCCTCCCATATAAATGTAAAGTTATGTAAAAGTAACACTGCCCACTTCCAGAAACGCTAGAGAGCTGAGCTTTTTAAGACCGAAAGACACTATGATAAAACTATAGGAAAAAATTTTAAAACACCAATATTTTAATCTACTTTCCTCTCCTATAAATGTAAATTTATATAAAAGTAACATTGCCCACTTCCAGAAACGCTAGAGAGCTGAGCTTTGGAAGGCGGATAGAAACTATGATAAAACCATGGGAAAAAATTTAAAAACCCCAAAAATTTTCATTTACTCTCCTCCCCTATAAATGTCAAGTTATGTAAAAGTAACATTACCCACTTCCAAAAACGCTAGAGAGCTGAGCATTGGAAGACTGATAGGAACTATGATAACACTATAGGAAAAAATTTAAAAACACGAAAATTTTAATTTACTTCCCTCCCCTATACATGTAAAGTTATGCAAAAGTAACATTGTCCACTTTCAGAAACGCTAGAGAGCTGAGCTTTGGAAGGCTGATGGCAGCTATGATAAAACCATGGGAAAAAATTAAAAGACCTCAAAATTTTAAGTAAGGCATTGCAAAAGTTTTGAACAATATTTCGCATATTTTACTATTTTAAAAATTAAATATTATCCAATTCCTTTAAAAAAGAAGTGAAATCATAACAAAAACATTTCATGTAAAAATAACCAAGTACGCGGCATTCGTAAAAAGAATTGAGATAAAAGTAAAGTCAAGTTCTCCAATACATATTTCAAAATGAAAGTAAGAAACTAGTTTGGAAATGTTTTTCTAAACTTGGCTATTACGGCTGTAAATGACTCAGGCACAGTGCTTAATTGAACATAAAGAAGCTTGGCTGCAATAGCAAAGTTTAGAAAAACATTTCCAACTAGTAAAAATCTTTCATTATGAAATTTGTATTGGAGAACTTGGCCTTACCTTTATCTCAATTCTTTTTACGGAATGCCATTTTCGCGTACTTGGCTCTTTTTTACATGAAATGTTCTTGTTTTGATAGCTCCTAAACCGCTTAACCGATTTACATGAAATTTTCAGGTAAAATAGTACTCGATACTGCAACGAGCTGATTAGATTTTAGTCAAAATTCGTGAATGCTAATGACAGTTTTTTGACAGTTAAAAAGTTTTAAAAATGCTAACTTTTTAATGGAACGTCGCATCAATATGCGGTTTTCGGAAAATAGTAGCGCGGGGATATAGTCCAAGTAGCTCAAAACGAAACCCGGCCCTGCTAACATGAAATCCGTAATAAGATGTCATACATCTGTTGCCACGTCCTGAAAAAATTGTGGGAAAAGGGGCCGTTCATAAATTATGTTGTCTAAATGAGTTTTTATCGCAGATTGTAATAAGAAATACACAGCATAAAACGACGCGACGCGGGCTAATAAGCACATGACAAATTATCGCACGGTTTGAATAGCCTAACCATAAACTAATTATACTAGTTTCTGGCCTAACCAACTCAAAGCACAATATATTTTGGTAAGGTTAGAAGTTGAACCTTAGCCGGCAACAGCGGAAAAGCTACATTGTTTACCAACAAATGAATGAATGACCGCCGAAACCGGGGTTACTACTTCTCTTTATATGTTATTACTCTGAGGCTGTGAATTTAAAGATTGACAAATTTAAAACCGTCAAATAATCTTGTAATTCATTATGATAACAAATTTTTTTAGCTTTTTTCTTTTCTCCATAAAATCATAGATTCAAGAGATACTAGTGTGTTAAAATAACCTAAGCAATTGTTTAAAGAATCAATTTTTTATGATCTATTTAATTAACAAAGAAATATTTGAATTAGATTTTTGTAAAAATATAAAGACCCAATAATAAAAACAGAAAATTGTAAAATTGTAAAAAAAATTGCCAATAATTTTGAGTATTTTTATTTTATTTTTACACTTAATTATTACCCTCATAATTGCGGTTTATAATTCCACAAAATTGTGGTCGCCCTACGTAACTTTAAGGAAGATATAACAAAAAATTAAAAACACAGAGGTTCACTGCAAAATATATATGGAAAAAAATCGTAACGACCTTTTCTACCACCTCTTAAAGTATGGTGCATTATTTAAATACACCTTGCAACAATGTGTTACGTGTGTGATCAATAACTGCATACAAAAACCAACTTTAATTTTTAAAATTAACTATTGATAGAAAACTAGAGAAATATACAGTGTGTTGCAATGGTCGGGTGATAGTAAAGGACAAAATAAAAACTTCCCTCTTTTTTAAAATATAGGATTTTTAGGCTTTTGGTGGAAAAAAAGGGTTTAAAAAAAATAATTTGCAACCTACTAAATTATATGTGTTATTATGATTTCAAATTGATAAAATTAAAAGTTAATTAGATATATGCAGCTTAACACAAATGCAAATTTAATTTGCTGCATTGAATATAAAATGTAAATCTATTTTTTTAAATTAGTAAACAAATTTTGTAAATTTTGTATAAATGTATAATAATAAAGAATCTTGAATCTTGAATCTATAATAGTAGTTATGCTGTGATTGTTCCACTCCACTTTTCCGAAAATGTATGACATGTGGATCTTAAACGAAATTTAAAAACTTCAAGAAGTGTTGATGTGTGTAGGTTTGTCTGTTCTTGTAGCTGAAGAATTGAATTACAAGTACAAAAAGAGGCGCAGATACCTGTAGTGTTACCTGACCAGTGGTTGTTGAAAAGAAGTAGGTAAAATTTGTCGAATCTGAAGAAGTGTAAAGGTATAATAGTACCTGACCAGTGGTGGCTGTTGAAGCCCAAGAAACAAATTAGAATCATTGGACAGGTGTAAAATAAGGTTGGCCAAGAAGTGGTTAAAAAATGTGTGTGCAAAAATTTGGATGCTAACCAAAAAGACCTTAGTCTGCAGGCTTGCGGGAGCCTAATTGTGAATACCTAAATTTAATAACATATCATTAACACAATAATCCGAATCCATCCCATTCAATACAAAATCATTAGAAAGGAAGTTAAATACCACAGCAATAACGCTGCCAACACAGGGTGTTTTTTCTCTGGGGCCCATTATAGCTACTCTTGGTGTACTAGGGGTCTTAGTGGGTGGAGTCGCAATAGTTGCTAAGGCCGCTAATGATGTCAAATCTGCAAATCAACAATTGCAAGAGGCTCAACGACATAACCAAACTATGGATTGCCATTGGTAAAGAACTGTTTGTCAAACCATACAACCTAGTTATTACTTTGTAGTCCTCCCTGCTCTCAGCCATCTTCCCTCCTGTCATTCCCCACACCCTCTTCAAAAATGATGTTCGCATAATTTTATCAAAAATAGGGCGATTTCAAAAATTATTTCCGCACACGCTTTAAGATTTTTTTACACCATTTTACTAGTTCCCTCTCCCTCTCCCTCACTCCTCCCGGCCCTTCTTACTATTAATAGTTGTAGATATAACTTTCACAAATATAGAGCGATTTCAAAAATTCTTGCTGCACGCGTTTTAATATTTTTTTAACACCATTTTACTAGTTCCCCCCTCCCTCTTCCCTCCCCTACCTTTCCTCAATATTTGTAGAAACGCACCTATACCCTTTGGGCATAGTTCAATGTTTGACACAAATTCATGATTTAGGTAATAATTGTAGGGGTAAGAATAAAAAGCGTACATGTGCATTTTTAAAAAAATTATGGGATAACGACGTTTTCCTAGTTAAGTGCATTTTTATTAGAATAAAAAGGATTCAAGTGATTTTAAGTACACCTAGTACACACTAGGTAAAGTTAAGGTGCATTTTTATTATAATAAAAAGGATTCAAATGATTTTGTTCTAATAAAAATGCACCTTAACTTTAGGGAACTATGTTTCCCCAATATATAAAAAAAAATTAAGTTGTACCTTTTTTATTCTTACTCCTTCAATTAGGTACCTTGATTTAGTTAAATGAATTGCGTATGTGTCACACATTGAATAAAGCATATATTTCCGTGATCCAGTAGATCGTCATTAATTAATTTCTCTTTGGATTTTCTTACAGGTCTACAGAATAGTTTATGCGTAACTCATAAAGTTCTAGTAAAAAGTAAAATTTAAACAACGATAAACACGTGCAGTGTTTTTCATTTTATAAATTTGCTGCATTTTATCATCAAATTCATCAAACTAAACAGGAGCAGCGCAGGATCATCAGTGAAAGGACAAGTTGAGGCAGCACAAGCAAAAAAACTAAACCAGGTTGCCACTATGCCGCATAACAAAGAAAGCTCGAATGCAAGCTACTAAAATAAGAACGAAATCTCCAACTGCGCAGGATGAACAATGAATAAGAATTAAATCTAAAAGTAGAAAAAAAAATTAACAAAAAAAACAGCAGTGTTCTTTTTTATTATTTTTTTTTATTGTTTTAGTCGCTGATTTTATTCTTTAAAACTCCCTTTACGTTACCTTGTGTGATTTTACTATGCTCTAATATCTTCAACAAGTGGGTCATGCAAGAATAGGCCGTAGACCCGTCGTTTTCCACTAGTTCCTCTTTTTTATCCAAATGGATATCCGAATCAGACGATCCATTAAAGACGCCATCTTTAACCACGTAATGAATGAGATCCATAGCACGTCGCATTTGACAGAAAACTGTGTCTCTGTTTTCTCTTGCAGAACTACTATCTGGATATCTGATGCATGTCTAAAAACAAAACCGAATCAGTATTTAAAACATCAATTTTTTTACCTTAATCCGAAATAAAACCCTAACCTATCTGTAACCTGAAAAATGGGGTTTATAGGTTTTTTAAATTACTCGTTTAGACCCGATTTTTTTATGAGGTGTTTCGTGGATTTAAAGTTTAGGCAAAAAACACACTTTATGTTTAATAATTTTATTTGTAATTTTTTTTTCTAAATGATTTTCATACGAAATTTTTAAGGTAGATGTTTTTTCAATTATTTGACAATTGCTAATAGCCCAATAGATTTCGCCGACAATAGGGCCGCCATTTTGGAACGCCTCATTGCACGGGTCATTGGCCACCATTGGAACTTCAAACCGGGTACTTTTTTTCTTCAGTCCGTTTATCCCTTAAAGTGACCTTTTCCATGTATTAACGGATACTTACTACATTTGGAACATTGTGGTGTTTAGTTAGGCATTGCAGTAAAGAAATTGCAGTGATGGACGCTTCAATTGTATAGCAATATCAGAACCGTTCTCCTTTGGGTGAACGTCACAAGCTAGACTCGAGCCCTTTTTATGATTTTGTTCTTTTTGATTCTGTCCGGTTTTGATAATAGACGTTATGCAGAACTTCGATTTTACTCTTGTCTTGTTTTGGAGAATGTCCGGTTATTACTAATTCCGTTTTTAATATAGGACTGTTATGTCATTTTCTTTTATGATCTTAGATGATTTTGTATTTGTCCTTTATGATAAAGTATGGGGGCCCAAAACCAAACCTTTATTAGCTGAATAAGAAAACTTGTTTGATTAGGTTTAATAATTATGTTTTAATTAATATTTATTGAAGGTTATTAAATACATTAAATCTTCAATTAAACTTACTTTACTTGAAGTCAGCAACATCATAGTAGATTTCTCTAAGACTTGTCGCGCTGCCGCTACTTGTGCTTTCCTTTTTTCGTCTTTTGGATCATTCTTTCTATCACCTGTCAAGTGTGTTAGCTCTACCATTTCGGATCCAAACTGACTAAATGCTTTGACAAACTCGGTAAAGTTGTTTACGGATTCAAGAAGGTCCAGACTATAAGGAACCTAAAATATAAGTTCTCTGATTAGGTAACATAAGTAAAGCCTTAAGATGGCTGTCCATGGAGTGTATTATCCCGCGCTGTTTTTGTTTTCTCGGACTTGATTGGCTTAAATTTGTATATCAACGAATCAGACCCCAGGAAAAGATCATTCCTCGCGGATAATACGCTCCACGGACAGCCGACATTAACGTTAACAAACTTCTCTAGATGGTAAGGACACTCATCGCAAAGACAAGCTTGCTTTACGATAAGTGACCTTAAGATGGTCGGCCTACAGCGAATGTTACAATGAGTCTGTTCCATCAGGATATTGGACCCTCATAAAATAGGTTTGGTCAGATGGAACCACGGTGAATAATTCTATCCACCGTGAGATGGAACGACCAAATATTATTATAGCTTCGAACATATATATATATATATATATATATATATATATATATATATATATATATATTATATGTTCGATTATAGCAGTGTTGTAACAATAGTAGTTAACTTGAATGTCACGTGACTAAGAGAAAGGGTGGTAGTAGTAGTAATGTTGCACAGAGAGTCTATACCACCACTGAGAGAAATTTACCCATAAAAGAAAAAACCCTCAGAACGAAAATGACACCACTCGAAATTTAGAAATTTTTACTTTTAGTGATAAAACAACAAAATAAGACGCCCTCTATCAATTATTCTACCTAGTTATAATGCCTACATAAATTTAATGTTCCAATCAGGAAATTTGTATAATTAGAACTTCAAACAATTATATTATACCGAAATTCTTTCAGGCTTCTTTTGTTAACCTAAAATTAATTTTTTTGAATTTTGTCAGTTTCGTTCTGAGGGTGCGATATGTTACTTACCCTATCCTTAGCTAAAAGAAGCTGTTTAACTACAACTATATCAGCCAGAAGTAAGACCCTGGTTACTGAGGTTAACAGGCACCTAGCAGCTCGAAGTAGTAGGCTGCGTTTATGTGTTAGCGCCCCATTTGTTTCTTCACATATTTGCTCAATTGCACTTCCTAAAAAATAAAATATATAGAAGAGTAGCATATTGTCAAGATTAAAAGTAGAGTTGGGCAAAACAGTGATTTTCGACTAACCGGTGAAGTAGCGACAGCGATTTATAAGTAACCAGTGATTTTTAACGGTGATTTCAATCACTGTATAAAATATTTCTATTCATTCTTCATTCACTATTTTACCTAGTAAAATATTTCTATATTCATTCTTCATTCACTATTTTACCTAGTATTACAGATAGCATCCCCTGCGGCTGCGGCTATACAGTTATTTCGGCCGGGAAAAAGGTTACCTACTATTCGGTAGTGCTATTTATGATTTAACCGGCTAGTTGAAAATCATCGTTTTCGTATGTTACGGTGAAACGTTAAACGGGATTTCACTGCCAAATATGCGTTCGGGTG
Organism: Aspidapion aeneum; assembly: GCA_963576565.1. Classification (NCBI taxonomy): domain Eukaryota; kingdom Metazoa; phylum Arthropoda; class Insecta; order Coleoptera; family Brentidae; genus Aspidapion; species Aspidapion aeneum. The sequence continues at coordinate 119,421,868 of OY755043.1, forward strand.
CGACCAGCGACATGACGACGTCGTGAGACGCGACGTTCCTCAGATACCAGTAATATTATTTACCAATCACTGAATAACTGCTTGTGCAGAATTTCGATAACCGGTAGCGCCAGTGATTTTTGTTTCACTGTTACTGAATCACACTGATCGATATATCGCCCATCTCTGATTAAAAGAACTTTTCCAAACAAGTAAAAACCTTTCATTTTAAAAAAGTGTAAGTATTGGAGAACCTAGCTATTTATCTCAATTATTTAACCATTTTCGCCTACTCTTTTACATAAAATGGTTTTGTTATTATAAAACTTCTGCGATGTCTTATTCCGATAGCGTTTACCTTTTCTAATTTGCCTTTTAAAATGATTAAATTCTTATTTCGATAGCTTTGACAAACTACAGAAGCTAGCGAAACGCGATTTTTAAATTTAGATTGAGTGGAAAAAACAATTTATGTTTTTTAACTCACCCGCTTGACGAGCCTCTTTGCAAGCTTCATACATGCCTTCTCGGACCTCTAAAAAATCGTCTGCAATCGTCTCGCCCACGGTAACGAACCGCTCGATAGCGCAGTTGACAGCCTGTCCCACGCGAGCTACAGCTGAAGGACGAATAGACGATGTTGCTGTGTCATGGTCTACAAGAGTAGAAACCTAAAATAAAAATAAAAATAGGTATATACTCTTTTGGTTTTTCCTTTTATAACAGGGAAAAGGGGGTTTAGTACAACTAGGGACCAATCTTACATGGCTTAGTCAGCGCATGACTAACTTGGGAGGAAAATATATTTAATAAAATAGGGTTGAGATACCAGTTGTGGTCACCAACACATTTGTGGCCACTTAAAATAGGATTGTGGAAACTGTCAATAAAGTTTTATGTGTAACATTTGTAAACACACCCTTTATTTATTTACACATATAATTTGTCAAGGTCCAGGGCGCCACTTTTCGGTTCATTAGGCAATTAGAAACATGTTTCGAAAAATATAAGTAAATATTTATTAAAGTATAAATAAGAAACAGTTCTTTCAGAGTTTTGCCGCAATCTTGTATAACTTTTGCTAAAAACGTAGTTGGTAACTAAGGTGGTCACAAATGGATCCCAAAAAACTTCAATTTCCCATTTGTGGTCATGCATGTGGCCAGAAATGGGTTGAAGTAATCCATTTTTGGCCACTTTACTTGAATAAGTTGTAAGTTGAGTAAGAAGACCAGAGATAGGTTTAATACTGATTTTATTACTAATTTGTAAAGGTATTTATACTTAATTAATATATACATAAACACACACAATACATCGAAAATCTATTGACTCCGCCGTCCTTATATTCATCACGTTTCATTATTAACCATAATCAATTATTAGGTGCACCAATTACAGACAGAAGATGATCTTCGTTGGCTGGAATAGTGCTGTATAAATGGATAAGTTCTAATGGAATGCCATGGATATCGGGATCGTCACGATGGGTTGTCGGGAATGATTTGTTCGTTTATGATACATGAATGCATTGCATAGTGCTGTTGCCTATTGCATGATGGTGAATCGTATTCCATCTTGTTGCAATTCATCTTCTATGTTTGTTTCTTCGTTTAGTATATCACTGACTAGTGAATAAGTGTCTACTACTGACTCTGTCTACATCTTTCTTGGTAGTTCTGATGTAAAGTTGACGTTGCTGGTTGTACCATTGTTTATGCAATTGAACCTAAAATAAGTAAAGTCTGGAAGCAGAACTGGTTTATCCAAAATAGAGCTGCGAGCGTACAATTGTGTTACCCGGAGTGCTAGGAGTTCGTGAGCGGAGGGAGGTTTGAGAGAGGTGAATTAATAAGAGGAGCACACTTAAATAAAATATGGCACCAGGAAGTAGCAAGACTGATCATATACCATGAAGCTATTCCACAAAATGTTCGTATTTCGTGTTTTTAGGAGGATAACTTCGACGTTATCAGGATTTGAGCGTAAGCCCTCGATGTCTAGTAGGTAACCATGGTATTCCTACTGAGGTTTACGAAATTTACATTATTTCTATGGAAACTGTTAGCCCAGCATTCCATATCGGTCAAACACAATATTTAGAACTCCTAGATGGTCAGAAAATTCATTTTTTTTGCTAATTATAATAATTTTATTAATATACACCATCACACGCTCCTCTAAATCATATCCTAGAATTCTATCTACTATTCTTCGCCACGTGACTTTTGAGTTACTGGGGCCGGGCCGAAATTATTCTCTTGATTCTTTACTCAGGGACACTTGCCAAAATGCAGATTTATTATCAGTTAAATTGATGTAGCACGTGTCGCTGGCAGTAGATAAGCGTCTTTTTTGGTGACGATATTAAGTTTTCTGAAATCAATGCAGAAACGGTACGAATCTTCCTTCCTTTTAGCCAAACCCACTGGGCTCGATCATGGACTTTTCCATGGTTCTATTACTCCTAACCGTAATACCTCTTTCAGTTCGTCAGCACTAATTTTTTGCTTAATGGGGAAAACAGGATAAAAGCGTTGCTTAAAAGCTCTATTTTGTGTTTTGTAACTCTGCAAAAACTAAAATCCTCAGGCATTTCTGTTTCACTAAATTATATAAAGCTATATTCGCTTGTCTAATTACAAAGTCTAATATATTTTTTGTGGTTTCATTCTCAGAAATAGCCGATAAATCGATGACGGAAGAAATCTCACGGTTATTGATTCCCCTTGAGCTGTTTGTCGAAGGAAAACTTTTTACAAGTAAGGGTAGTTTTATCTGGATTTCCACAATGTCCTGTTCTTGGTTTTGTACATTGTCTATTGAAATGTCCTATCTCTTGACAATTAAAATACTTTATTGATGATGATGGGCGGTGGTTAGGTGTTGTTCTTTGAGAGTTATTTGAAAATTTAAAATAAATAATAAAAATCTAAATAAAAAAACAGAGTGCAAAGATCTGGAAGTAACATTCGATGACCGACTAAGCTTCGAACAACATATGACCAATATTGTAAATAGAGCTTACAAAATGTTAGGTTTTATAATTAGAAATTCATTTAGATTTAATAAGATATTGACACTAGAAAAGCTTTATAATTCTTTTGTACGGAGCATATTGGAATATGCTGGAATAATTTGGTCACCATTCTATATAACTAAAAAATATAAAAACGCTATAGAAAAGGTTCAAAAAAAGTTTTTAAGATTTTTGTATTACAAAAATGGTGAATATATATATAATCTCAGCTATAAAACCTCTCTTACTGAATTTCAATTTAGATCTTTGGAGTTTAGACGGAAAATTGCAACAGTTTTATTTCTTTAGAAAATAGACAATCCTCATTTACTATCAAAAATAAGTTTTAATTGTAAGCCTTATTTAAACATAAGAAAAAGAAATATTTTTGTTTATCCGAAACCTCGAACTAACTTAGGTTTAAGCTCCTCATTATACCGAATGTGTTCTCTCGGAAATTTACTTGATTTAAGCTTCTCCAGTATAAACAATTTATAAATATTTAGAATAAAAGTGGAAAATAAACTAATATCATTGGAAGAAAATATCTTTTAGTTTAGTGTGTTATCAAAATTACCACCGCCCGGTCCGCGCGCCGGCCGGTTTGTAAGTGAAAACATTAGGTACATTATGTGCAATGTGCAAAGGAGTTCTCTTTACTTTTTTTGTTGACTTTTTTATATTATTATACATTTATTTTAAGAATGGTTATTTAGTTAGTAAATTTTTGTTACAGCATCCACATCTACATCCATGCCAGGAAGGTGCAGAAAAAAATGCAAAATCAGGCTCAACCATGGAAGTTCTTGAGGGAGGGACATAATGATCCGCTCTATACCTCTTTGTTTCCAGCTTCAAAAATTCCTCTTCTAGCTCTTCGACGAGATGTTGTGTTCCATAAAATGGTGCTAAATTACTAATAATTATGTCGAGCTACACGTCAGCAGAAATATTTCCGTAGCGTCGTGATAATCTATTCATGTCAGTTAGATAACTAACAATTGACTCCGACGGATCTTTTTGTGTGCAATCCAAAATTTGTTTAAAGAGCCGTGGTTTACAGTCTGGGTCTTCATAAAGTTTCCTGAGTAAATTACATAATTCTCTCCAAGTTTTACAACGACTTTAAGCGCAGATCGATACATTTTACAATCTTGATTTTTGTGAAAAATTCGTGTTTTAGGGGTCAACACTCATTGGCTTTGGGGGGAGGGGGCTTCAGCTTTAATCGTACGCCACTGTATCTACTTTGTACTCACTATGGAGGGTAACGCCGCCCACTATTTCGGAAAACACCGGCTGTACTTAATAGGCATTTTGCACGAACAGCAATTTCTTACAAAATTTACGTATTTACGTCAGTGTAGGTAAAGTTAAGAAGGGCAGGATAATAACAAACCTGACCGAAAAATTCTCCTTATCCGGCCCTGCATATCACGACAGTTTAACTACTGATGAACTGATGTAACATCTATTTATTACGTTTACTTTTACGAGTCAATATATATTTTAGCTCACACTACTACTATATAAGTAGTGTGAGCTAAGGTGATCCTAATTTTTTCGAAAAAAAAAATGTTGCTCCGATTTCAAAAAATTTTATATATCTTTGCGTTTCAGATGATTTTGAAACTTTTTTGTTTTGCTGTCTGTCTGTCTGTCTGTCTGTCTGTCTGTCTGTCTGTCTGTCTGTCTGTCTGTCTGTCTGTATGTCTGTCTGTAACGACCAACCCGCATAACTCAAAAACCGCTTGTCCGATTTTAATGAAATTTGGTACATAAGTTGGGTCTTGGGCCGTGATGGTCCCATTTAAAAATGAACAAAATCCACCGAATGCAAGCCAAATAAAATGGTGGGGGTAGATTCCAAAAATTAGAGTTAATGTGAAAATATGGCGTGTGTGATATCAAACGAAAGGTAATTAAGTCTGGAGTTAAACAAAATGAATTTTAGTTTATTTTAAAAAAAAGGGTGGGGTAGATGTCAAAAATTAGAGTTTAAGTGAAAATATGGCGTGTGTGATATCAAACGAAAGGTAATTGAGTCTGGAGTTAAACAAAATACATTTTAGTTTTTTTTAATAGGGTGGGGGTAGATTTAAAAATTTGAGTTTAAGTCAAAAAATGGCTTGTGTGGTATCAAACGAAAGGTAATTGAGTCTGGAGTTGAATAAAATACATTTCAGTTTTTGATTATATTAGCTTACACTATAACTATAGTACCTAGTGTGAGCTTAGATTGGCAGAGTATTTTTATTATTTAAACTTTAATTAATGACAGTTCTACAACATTTAATTTTTGCATTTAGACAACATTATTATTATTATATTACAATCAATTTTATAATAATAATCATTACAGCCCATGATAACTTAATTTATGGACTAGCTTTATAAAATCAGCTTTAGAGAGAACTGATTTTATACTATAATGAATTATGGATTATAGACTGGTCGAGATGATCCTTTTTCCGATAAATAAATTTGTTAAACAAGTTTTTGAATATTTGGCCAACATACAGTCGAACCTCTATAACTCGAACCTGAAGGGACAACCAAAACAGTTCGAGTTATGGAGAGTTCGAGTTACAGAAACTCGAGTTAAAGAGATTTAAATACGTGTAAAAAGTGCAGGGACCACTTTAAAGGTTCGAGTTATAGAGAGGTTCGAGTTATAGAGGTTCGAGTTAGAGAGGTTCGACTGTATTAATTTTAAATTTTTTTATCATTATAAATCTATCACTGTGAATCTTCTCTAAAATGAAAAATAGATAAACAGCCAGAGTTGTCAGGTACTTCAAGTCTTGCAGTACTGCAGTTGTACTTCAAGAGTACTTTTAATAATGTACTTGAAAATGTACTTGATTTTCTCAAGTAAAGTACTTTAAGTATACTAAAATGTACTTCAAGTATATTGGAAGTATTTTAAGTAATTCGAAGTTCTTCAACTACATTCGAAGTACGTCAAGTACATTAAAAGTACTTCAAGTACAATAAAATGTTCTTATTTGAAGTACAATGTAGATAGGTGAGATATAACTTGAGAGATATAATGCGCCGAAGACAGTTGGTAACGTCAGGGTTGCCACCTGCCCGGTTTTTCTATGAAATTGGCAAGGAAGTCCGATATTTTAGCCTTGATAGGTACGTCTTAATAAATCGCTCAAAAAAGCATAACATTAGGTACACACTTATCTAAAGAATAATGCATATAGACTCCACAAGGGATTTTCAAAAGATCTACTGTTCAATGTGAAACTGTCAGAATACTGCATGGCACTATTACTACCAGGTTTTATTGTAATAGGTCACTATTATTTGCACCTTCATTATTTCGTGGAACGCTAAAATTCAAATTCAATGAGAGAATCCACTACAGCACAGTCATGCCAGCTATTGAGGGGTGTCGGTAGTATGGTAGTACAGGTATATTGCACTTGCGGCTCAATTGTTCAGGTTCCACCTACTCACCGAACAGCAGACGTAATTTCTACGTTTGATGGAGGTTGGTTTTTGTGTTTATGTTTAGATTGCTTACTCTTTAAGATTTCTTTACTTCTTTATGGAACTTGAGGTCTTCAAATATATTTGAAGTACAAACTGTTCAAGTACAAGTACTTGAAGTACTTAAATGCTTGAAGTACTTAAGTATTTGAAGTACTTAAGTGCTTAGGTACTCAAAGTACTTCTATTGTACTTCAAGTACTTCTACTGTGCTTTAATTACTTCCATTGTATTTCAAGTAAAAGACTTGGGGAAAATTAAGTATTTTTATAATGAACTTGGTAATTGAAGCACATTTGAAAAGAAAATGTACTTAGAACTTAAACTTCTTTTACCAATCTTAATGTAATTGGTACTTGTAGTTCAAGTACTTTGATAATGTACTTGTGACAGATCTGCAAACAGCTTACTAAAATACAGTGGACCAATTAAATATTGTAGCTAAATTTAATAAAATTGATGTTTGGTTTAAAAACATGAAAATTATAGGGAAAAAAATAATTATAGGTAAAGACTCAACTACCTTCATCCACACTCATGTTTGAGGGGTTGGTATACCAGGAAACTCACAAAATTAGAGAAACGAAAGAATGAATGTACCTAAAAATAAACAAGAAAAGTATGGTATTAAAACATACTAAAGTGAGTTTTTAAAACAAAATCTACACCCTGTTTGATCTATTAAGCAGTTAAGTCAGTTTGAAGTTGGGGGTTAAACTACGCAGGGGCGTAACATATTAAGTATACTAACATAAATAAAATAAAAACGAAAATATGTAAAAGAGAGAGCAATGCATCGAAACCCGCAATAACGTTATTTTAAAACATGCCTGCAGAGCTATCAGATTCAATAAATAGTTAGGTCAAGTAGCTTTGGAGGCTACGCAACAGGGGCGTAGATTATTTTATTTAAAAAATTAATAAAGCAAATATGGACATAGGAAAGCAATGTATCACAACAGACTAAGCGGTATTTTAAAAGAAACCAGACGAGCAATCAGATTTACTACATAGTTAGGTCAAGATAGCTTTGGAGGCTACGCAACAGGGGCGTAGATTATTTTAGTAAAAAAATAATAAAGGAAATATGGATATAAGAAAGCGATGTATCACAACAGGCTAAGTGGCCTTTTAAAACAAAGACCACGAGCTGCCAGAGTCAATAAATAGTTAAATCAATTGGGGCTACGCAACAGAAGCGTTGAATATTTTAATAAAAATTAAAAAAGGCTAAGCGATATTTAAAAATAAGCCCTATGACCTATACAAGTCAAAAAATAGTTAGGTCCAGTTGGCTTTGGGGGCTACGCAACAGAGTCGTAGATAATTCGTTTAATAAAAAATAAAAAAATGACGCAAAAAAATATTAACTTTGATAGCTCGTGGAGTTTCTTTTGAAATACCGCTAGCCTGTTGTGATAATCTGCTTTCTTATATTCATATTTGCGTCTTTTTTATTAAAATAATCTACGCCCCTGTTGCATCACCCCCAAAGCTAACTTGACGCAACTCTTTACTAGCTTTGATAGCTCGCGGAGTTTCTTTTAAAATACGGCTTAGCCTGTTGTAATACATAGCTTTCTGATATTCATATTTGAGTTTTTTTCATTTTTACCAAAATATTGTACGCCTCTATTGCGCACCCCCAAAGCTAACTTGATCTAACTTGTGGGGTTTTTTAAAATACCGCTTAGCCTGTTGTGATATGTTGCTATCTTATATCCATATTTGCACCTTCTTTTTATTTACACAAAAAGCTAATTTGACCTATCTATTTACTAGCTTTGATAACTTGTATAGTATCTTTTAAAATGCCGCTTAGCCTGTTGTAATACATCGCTTTCATATATCCACATTTGCGTCTTTTTTATTTTTTACCAAAATATCCTACGTCTCTGTGGCGTAGCCCCCAAAGCTAACTTGATCTAACCATTTATTGACGTTAAAATTTTGTGGGGTTTGTTTTTAAATACCGCTTAGTCTGTTGTGATGGATGGCTCTCTTATATTCATATTTGCGTCTTTGTTATTTTTCATTAAAATAATTGATTACGCCCCTGTTGCGTAACCCCCAAAGCTAACCTAGCTATGTGTTGAATCTGGTATGTTTTAAACTACCGTTAAGCGTGTTTTGATATAGTCCGACCAGAATAAAATGAGACGCAAAAGAGCTTTGTTTTCATTTTTAGCAAATTGACCATGAACAAAATTTTAATATTACAAGAAAACAACTCGTCTGGTACGTTTAACGAAATCGACTCTAGCCCGTTCATAATTCATACCCTTTTATTGGGTTTCTATTGTTACCGCTGGCTCAATTAGACTCCAGCACGTTCACAATTTACACCCTTTTATTGGGCTTCTATTGTTATCGCTGGGATCAAACAGGATGACTAGGCACGTTTCATACACATTCTAAAATTCAAAAAGAAACAGTGGCGTATCATTTACACTTTTTTAATTTTTTAATAAAACTGTGTGGAGTGCCAGTTTTGAAGATATAACGAATGGTTTTGGATTTTTGCAATTTTTAGAAAGTCAATTGGTATTTTAGAGAGCCTATATAATATAATAGGTAAGTATAAAAGTTTAAAAAAAAAATATTTCTTTTTAGAAAAATAAGGTATGGAGTTTTCCAACAAAAAAAGGCTTAGAAGGAGTAAAATATAAAACGAATACCTAATAATGTTGAATTTTAAAAATTATAGCACGTCACTGTATAGAGAAAGAGAGCGCTAATTGAAGCCATCTCTTTTACGCCTCATTTTATTCTGGTCGGACAATATATTGTCATCTCTTTTCCATATTTGTGTTTTTATTTTGGAACCATTCATATGCCCCGGCTATTGGGGTCGTCAAAAAAAATAATTTTTTATTTTTACCTAAAATAAGATAACCTAACCACCAAAGTTTTTGATGACGTGGTCTGCCTGGGGCACGATAACTCAAAAATTATTAAATATATTTTAACCATTTAACTGGCAACCTTCTCATTTTAGGAACACTTATTAAAAAAATTGTTTAAGAGGAATTCATATTTTTTTTAAATAAAACCAAATGTTTTTGGTAAGTAGGTAATATGTTTGATACACCCAGAACAACTAGGTCTTATAAATAGCTGTACGCACCTGCTGGCCCCATTTATTTTTATTTAGCAAAATGCAGATCATTAAAATCTGAGGGCACGGCAGTGCCTCGCCAAGTTCGCGCGCCTTAACCATCTTTTCTTGAAACATTCCAGCCGATATTTGACCTACCTAAAACTACTTCGGAATGAGCTACAAATCTCAAACTTTGCACAGTCGTAGATCTCCATGGAGTTAACAACCCCTTCAAGTTTCATGGAATTCCATAAAGTAGTAAAGTAGTTACGAAATTTCAAATAACGTCGAAATTGCCACTCACTCACTCACTCACTCATGTATAGATCATCAATATTCTACTGTACTTCCAGACATGCTACAATGATGAAAATTGGCAGACAGAAATTATCACCAAACCCCTGGAAAAAATCAAAAAACCCCAAAATTTTTATTTACTCCCCTCCCCTATACATTTAGTTATGTAAAAGTAGCATTGCCCACTTCCAGAAATGCTAGAGAGTTGAGCTTTGGCAGACTGATAGGAACTATAACAAAACTATAGGAAAAAATCAAAAAACCCCAACATTTTAATTTACTCCTCTCCCCTATACATTTAAAGTTATGTAAAAGTAGCATTGCCCACTTCCAGAAATGCTAGAGGGTTGAGCTTTGGCAGACTGATAGGAACTATGATAAAACGATAGGAAAAAATTTAAACAACCCAAAGTTCTAATTTACTTCCTTCCCCTATAAATGCAAAGTTATGTAAAAGTAACACTGCCCACTTCCAGAAATGCTAGAGAGTTGAGCTTTGGCAGACTGATAGGAACTATGACAAAACTATAGGAAAAAATCAAAAAACCCCAAAATTTGATATAACAATAATTCTCTTCTACGTATAAGCTGATAATTGTTAAAAAATATCCATTTTTTAAATTATTGTACAGGTTTATTGTTACAGGTAATTGGTTAAAATTTCTCGCAACCATTTATGTAATAACTTTAAATAACGTTGGTTTTTGATATATTGAAAAGAAATGCAAAATTCAATTTCAAATCGATATTTTTCAGAAATCATGAACTATTTCTTCAATTTCAATATCTTTTAGTTGAGAATAGGTATTAAATCAAATATAATTCGTTCCTTGATGTTTTGGAATAATCGAGGATTGACATTAATATTGATAAAGGGACACAAGTGACAGGATGCAAAATTAAGAAAATATTTTACAGACTTTTTTAGTTGACACACAAAAACATGCTAGAAATTAACATTTTGTGCAATTCCCAACAACGCAAATTTTCCAAATTTCTGTTTTGAACTTCTTATCTCCCCCACCGAAATTTTTTTCTGGGTACGACCTTGAATGGGAACGAAGAAATACCTACTATAAAATAAAATATAATTTTTACCTTTCCATTTATGCGCCTACGGGAAAGACAAGATCTTGATAGACTCATGTTTCCTTAATAGATTTTGTAATCTCACTCTCACTCTTTATAGTCTAAACAAATGATATGTCCGACTAATATCTTTTACACAAAAATTTACAGAATATCACAAAATTTTAGGTACGTATTATAATGATTATAAACTTTTTTTGCTATAACAATGATTCTTTTTTACGTATAAGCTGATAATTTGTTAAAAAATATCAATTTTTTAAATTATTGTACAGGTTTATTGTTAGAGGTAATCTTTTACTAAGGTGTGTTGTAAACACTAAAAAGCTTATATTGAACTCTAAAAACACATTTAGATCAAAGTTTAAGTTAGAAAAATATAGGAAAATGTCTTAATAGAAGGAAAAAACAATATCAATAATGTGGAAGATCTTGGAACGGGAAAATGGAGCTGATTTTACCGCGCACCCCACCAGACTGTGTGGCGACGACACAACTAAATAACGAGCAAGCTAGCAAGGGAGCAGGAATACAAGGGATTCGATTTTGCGTAGCTTACTAAAAATATAGACGCTATAGCATCTGAATAATAGGGTCCTTTTGCATATTTTTCACTTATTCTTTATTTGAGATATGCGCAGTTACTTCCTGACAATCATCTTCTGTCAGGTTTTTTTGATTCAATGATCTTTGGATTGACTGTTGCCATTCTAGTTTAGGACACCTTCTTTTTCTGCGCCCTATTGGTTGCCATTCTAGGACCTGCTTTGGTATTCTTTCGTCGTTCATCCGTTGTACATTGCCGTACCATATCAGTTCTCTTTTAGTGATGTCATCCGTTATGCTTGCCTCGATTCCCATTCTTTCTTTTATGATCTTATTTCTAATGTGATCTGTTCTAGATATTCTCATTGATCTTCTTATTGCATCCATTTCGACACTTTCCATTTTCCTTTTGTATTTTTCTGTTACGCGACAAGTCTCTATTCCATACAACAACGTGCTTTTCACCATTGTTTCATATATGTTAAATTTTACATTCTTTTTTTATCTCTGCTCCATAAAATACTGTTAGGACATCCAATAACCTTTTCTGCTTTTACTATTCTTTTTTCCAGTTCTTTACAGTCTGTTCCTGTCTTATCAAATGTGACATCCAAGTATACATACTCATTGCATGGAGATATTGTTTGTCCATTGTCTAGTTCTAACTCACTGGATTCGTTTCCAATACATAAGTCCTGTGTCATGTCCACGTTCACTGTTAATCCCCACTTGCGGTATTCTTCCGTTAATTTTCTTATCATATATGTCTTCTTTATCATTAGCTACAATTACTTGGTCGTCGGCAAACTGTAGTGTGTATATGGTAAATCAGTCGTTAAGCTGTATTCCCATGCCGTGCACTTTACGTTTCCAGTTTTTTAGAGCTACTGCGATATACATATATTTTAAAAAGAGTTGGAGAGATACAACACCCCTGTCTTAAGCCTTTTGTTACCAGGAATTCTTTTAAAAGTCGATTTCCAATTTTAATTTTAGATTTTGACCCTTTGTATAGTTCTTTTATCGATTTTACGTATGTATGATTGATATTAGTTTGCTCGAACACTGTCCATAATTTTTCTACTGGAACCGTATTATATGCTTTTTGTAGGTTCACACGCTCCTTTTCTCAATTACTTGTTTAAGACAAAAAACATTATAATTACAAGATCTGCCTGCACGAAACCCACTTTGCTCTTCCTCTTGTTCACGAAAATCATTATCTATTAGATCTCCAAGAATCCTACCGTACAATCAGTAATGGTTACTGAAATTCCTCTGTAATTGTTGCAATCGAACTTGTTTCTTTTTTATTTCTTGAGGATTTGAACGCAATTTTCCAATCATTAGGTACTGGATCTCCGTTTATGCATTCATTGATACTATATGTGAGATTTTCTAGTAGTTTCTCTGATCCATATTTGAGCATTTCAGCATATATTCCCACAGGTCCACTAGATTTTCCGGATTGAAGCTTTTTTATACTATTCTTTATCATTTCTTTTTCGATGATTACTTCCTCTCCATGTACTTCTCTATATCTCTCCTCGGAGAGGCTGAAAGATATTTGGATCTCTTTTTCTGCAGCAGTCCCTTGTAGTGTTTTGTCCATTGTTCTGGTTTGATGATCTGAATGTTTACTTTTTCTTTTGTTGGGTTTTTTACTGTAGAAATGAATTTCCATACTTCAGAACTCTGCCTACCTCCTACGTGTGTATTTATATCGTGGCATTTGCGCTCGAACATTTCATTTTTTTGCTCAGTTCCTGGTTTAAAGTTTATCCCTTAATAAAGGACAAGCGCGGATTAGAGGGGGGGTAACGGGGTAATACCCCCCCCCCCAAAGGAAAATATGCACTTGTTCCTAATAAAAATAGAAGAAATACCCCCGACGTCAACTAAAAAAAAATTGAAACCTTGCCCCGCGCGGCGTTGCCTGTTTGTAATTATTTACGTTTAAAAAGTTCACCCAATTAATCGCTCGTTGTTAACCACAGATAATAAAAATAACTAGACAATCATGTCATGTCGTGAGGGAAGATTTAACTTTTTTAAATAAATCAATTAAAAATACTGTTTGTTGTCTAGTTTTTATATAAATAATATATTTAAACAATCAATTAAAGTATCTGAAAATATGGAAATTTACAGGGGTAGCAAAAAAGAGATTACGTAATTCAAGCACACTTCAAGTGACATCATTATAATATGCATATCAGCCCTGAAAACAGTTTTTTATAAATATCTCAGAAACTAAAGATCTTACAAAGTTTTTGGTTATAGCACAAATTTTCATCATATTGCGAAAACTGTTAGCAGTTTTTAATTGTCAAAAAAACTGTCATTAACATGAATCGATTTTGACCAAGATCTAATCAGCTCGTAAGAGTGTCGAACACTATTCTACCTCAAAATTTTGTAAAAATCGGTCCAGCGGCTTAGGAGCTATCGTGTTACGGACGGAAATAATACACACACACACACACACAGACAGACATCACGACGATATTAGGGACTTAATGGAATAAAACCTGACTTTATTTTAGAGTCGACTTTATTTTGACACATTTACACAGCTGACCTCTCAAAATTGACATACCAAAGGTAAATTTAATAATGTAGACGCTAACTTTCATTTTTAGGAGAGTTTACACATGCATGGATTTGCTGGCGCCAATAAAAACTGGCGCGCCAGTAAGTTAAATTTGCGAGTGTAAACACCGACTTGCACACAAGTTATTTTTTTGCATGCATGTATCAAAAAAGTCTGCAGCTGACTGAATTTGCTGGCGCCAGTGGTGACGCATGCGCGCAGAAAAAGAAAATTTTCATGTGTAAACAAGTGCTTGCACGTCGGCTCGCCAGTTTTAAGTTCATTATTTTACATTATTTTTAATTTTCATTGTGTATGAGCTTCAAAATTTTGCTTATTGTTGTTTTTATAGCTTATTATGGCTAAAAAAGTGGTCAGCAGAACTGACCATACAGTTTCTTGAAGGCTATGAATGTTTGGCCTGGCTAACTTCAGCGATAAATTTTGGAATTGTACATTTTGGTACACAATAAAGAAATTGCAAAAGAATCTCCTGTTGCAAGATATCTTAATGTCACTTCCCATTTCAATTTTGGGGTTAACGCATCTCTCATGTGGGTATCCATTTTTATAATTCGTGGCGTCACACACTCTAGAAGAATATCAAAATGTTGCTTTGTCATTCGAAGATGGTTTTTATAGCTCGCAGGATCTTCTGCAAGTTCTCCTAAAAGTTTTTCGGAAGCACCCAAAGTAGATCGACGAGCAATCCATGCTTTAACCCAGATACGGCCTTTTCGTTGTTCCTTTTTCTGAATCTCTTTTATTTTTTTTTTCAATAAAAGTTTAGCGACTATTTTGCAGGCTTCCGAGAGTTCAGCCGACATATCGCGTATCGTGTACACTTTAAAAATGAAACTGGCTTGCCAGTCTTTTTAATTTTCGCACAATAGTGTAAACCTTTACTGGCGTGCAAATAGAACTGGCGCGAACACTGGTGCCACTAAATTCATGCATGTGTAAACCCACTATTAATAAATACCGACTATAATAAATCCGGTTTTTAAATACACAAAGGCCGAATTTTGAAGCAGAGCAGCTGCTTTTTATATGTAAATCTGTCAGCATAGGGTCGATGTTTAATTGCTAGGATAGAAGCAATAGACCCAAACAACCTATTTTCGGCGTTCTCTCAAAAAAAATTTTTTTGACGAAAATAATACATTCTCTAGCCATTGCTACACGGGCTAGAAAGGTAAAAATAATCACAAATATATTTCTGTCATATCTGTCATCATTTATATCAATTCTGTAGTGTACTAAATAAATAAACCAATGAAATGTGCAAGGCCGTAGTAGGTATTGCTTTTATAACAAAATAGTGTGTAGCGAATGTTTTCGTTAGAAGCCCTACAACACCGGTTAATAAAATTAAGTTTACGATAATTCCTTTTATTTTATGTTTACCACCTTGTTCAATGACAATTGGCTTATACGCTGTATACCCGGAAACTTATGTATCTAAAACAAATTGCACGTGACATTAGGGACCTATTGCAATAGTGCCAGGCACAAATTGTGCCGGTCACTATATTGACAGTTTCTCATTATAAGAACAGCTGTGTCCTTCCAAATTAGGCCTTTGTGTATTATACGAGCCGGATTTATTAGTGACGCCACTATTAATGGAAAATAAACGACGGGATTTATAAATTCGACTTTGGTATGTCAATTTTGAAAGATCAACTGTCAATTGTAATGCGAAACTGTCAATATAGTGCCCGGCACAATTTGTGCCTGGCACTATTACAATAGGTCCCTATTGAATGAAATCAATGAATAAATTTGACGTTAATAAGGACCTTTTGCACGCCCTCCTTTAGCTTACTTTATCCTTTATAAATTCGACATTAAATGAAAGCTGTCACGTGATATTTAGAAGCCCAATTTTGACCTTTTGCAGATACAATTTTTTATCCTTTATTCTTTAATTATATTTTATAAGCCTGTTTTGTGTTCTGTAGGCAAAATTAATTAAAAAGTTCCGAAAACAACTAGGGAAAAACTAAAAGAGCAATAACAGTGTACTAACAACACTAAAAATCGCTAAATGACGTTTTTCTGAAACTTAACTCAGGGTGTGATTTTTCGCATCTCAATGGCCCCACCAAATTACGAATCGGTGCTTTTGTTGATAAACTATATAGTTTTTAAAATATTAATTTTCGAATTCTGGCCATTTTGGTCTTATCCCTACCCTAAAATTCGCTAAATGACGTTTTTCCGAATTATAATTCAAGATGTGATTTTTTCCCATCTCTATGGCCCCAACATACTGCTACTCGGTGCTTTTGTTGAAAAACTCTATAGTTTTTAAAATATGAATTTTCGAAGTTTGGCCATTTTGGTCTCATGGAATTCCCTACTCTAAAAATCGCTAAATGACGTTTTTTCAAATCTTAACTCAGGGGGGGGTTCTTTCGCATTTCTATGACCCCACCAAATTGCGACTCGGTGCTTTTGAGGATAAGCTATATATGGTGGGTGTGCTTTCGGGCTGTTCGGCCGTCGTCGTTGGAAATTCGTTCTCGACGTTTCGCCATCTCGAGTGGATGGCATCTTCAGGAGATGTTGACTGTTTGTCGGCTTCTCGAAGACTGTCTCTGACAAACAGTCAACATCCCCTGAAGATGCCATCCACTCGAGATGGCGAAACGTCAAGAACGAATTTCCAACGACGACGGCCGAACAGCCCGAAAGCACACCCACCATTGGACGATGGCCGCGAAAGCCTTTCACAATTTGTATAAACTATATAGTTTTTAAAATATAAATTTTAGAAGTTTGGCCATTTTGGTCTTATGAGATTCCCTACCCTAAAATTAGCTAAATGATGTTCTTCCGAATCTTAACTCAGTGTGTATTTTTTCGCATCTCTATTGCCCCATCAAACTGCGACTTGATGCTTTTGTTAATAAATTATTTAGTTTTTAAAATATGAATTTTCGAAGTTTGGCCATTTTGGTCTTATGGGATTCCCTACTCTAAAATTCGTTAAATGACGTTTTTCCGAATCATAACTCAAGATGTGATTTTTTCGCATCTCTATGACCCCACCATACTGTAACTCGATGGTTTTGTTGATAAGCTCTACAGTTTTTAAAATATGAATTTTCAAAGTTTGGCCGTTTTGGTCTTATGGGATTCCCTACCCTAAAAGTCGCTAAATGATGTTTTTTCTAATTTTAACTCGAGGTGTGGCTTTTTTCGCATCCCTATGGCTCCACCAAACTGCGACTTGGTGCTTTTGTTGATAAACTATTTAGTTTTTAAAATATGAATTTTCGAAGTTTGGCCATTTTGGTCTCATGGGATTCCCTACCCTAAAATTCGCTAAATGACGTTTTTTGGAATCTTAACTCAAGATATAGTGTTTTCTCATCTCTATGTCCCTACCATACTGCAACTCGGTGCTTTTAGAATCGTAGATTTCTCCAGGGTGAAGTAGAATCATAATGAAAAGGATTGAAGGGAAAGTCCAAAATATTCACAATCTTTTTTATTTCTCAAAATACACTACGCGTTTCGATATGTAAATATGATTATCAAGTGTGATAGAAAATAAATGTCGGTGCTTTTGTTGATAAACTATATAGTTTTTAAATTATGAATTTTCAAAGTTTGGCCATTTTGGTCTTATGGAATTCCCTACCCTAAAAATCGCTAAATTTTTCCGAATCTTAACTCAGATTAAAGGTAAAATTTACACAGAAGATCAAAAAGTGATCTGTATATTTGATCAGACCTAATTGTCTGGGGTACGTTTTGACCGTACACCCTCAAAATTTCAAATAAATTATAAATCATTGCAATATTTCACGCACACACAAAAAAAATGCGACAATTCTGGCCAAATTTACAGATTACTTTTTTATTTTATGTGCTGGTATTCTTATTGTTCAAGTTTTTTCTTTGTGCGCTGTTTCCCCTGTGCGCTTTTTTCGTGAGCACTTTTCCCGAATCTTAATTAGTTAAGCGAACTGAACCGAACCACCCCACTCCATTTCCGGCAAACCGCCAATGTATATAATGGTAACTTCGTGACAGTGAAAAATACTCTGCCAATATATGGGCCCCTAAGCTCACACTAGGTACTATAGTTATAGTTTACGTGTGAGCTAATATAACTAAAAACTGAAATATATTTTATTCAACTCCAGACTAAATTACCTTTTGTTTGATACCACTCAAGCCATGTTTTGACTTAAACTCAAATTTTTAAAATCTACCCCCACCCTTAAAAAAGGCAAAAACGAAAATGTTATTTGTTAAACTCCAGACTCAATTACCTTTCGTTTGGTATCACACACGCCATATTTTCAGTTAAACTCTAATTTTTGAAATATACCCCCACCCTTTTTTTAAAATAAATTAAAATGTATTTTGTTTAACTCCAGACTCAATTACCTTTCGTTTGATATTACACACGCCATATTTTCACATAAACTCTAATTTTTGAAATCTACCCCCACCCTTTTATTTGGTTTATGTTCGGTGGATTTTGTTCAATTTTAAATGGGACCATCTCGACCCAAGATCCAGCCCAGGTACCAAATTTCATTAAAATCGGCCAAGCGGTTTTTGAGTTATGCGCGTTGGTCGTTACAGACAGACATACAGACAGACAGACAGACAGACATACAGACAGACAGACAGACAGACAGACAGACGGCGCAACAAAAAAGTTTCAAAATCATCTGAAACGCAAAGATATATAAAAATTTTTGAAATCGGAGCAACTTTTTTTTTCTCGAAAAAATTAGGATCACCATAGCTCACACTACTATAGTATAGTATATGTGTGAGCTAAAATATATAACATTAATATACAAATATATTGAATTAAAAAATATATATATTTTTTTTACGTTTGGGATTTCTGATCCACTAGGTATAGCGGTGACAATAAACTTTTAAAAAAAACTAGTGTCTATGATTTAAATAGGTAGGTAATTGGTTATGTGAAGTATCCGTCACTGTCAATCAAAAAACAATGATTGGCAAAAATATCTACGCCATACGTTGTTTTCTCACCTGGTGACGTCATTACAAATGAGTATAATTTAAACTTTAGGTAACCCTATCTACGAAAGCACAAAAATAAGAAAGTAAAGTCATTTATGAACGTTGATTTTTTGTTACATACATAAGTAAACCTAAATCATAATTAAAATTAATTCCTATATTTTTAGTCCCTCTAAAAGACTTAAACATTTTACGATATTTATTTAAAAGATTAGCCTGAACAAATTCTGTTTCGGATTTTAAATTAAATAATGTTTATAAAATAGATATGTGAAGACTACAGGGTGTCCTTAATCGCAAAATTTCCAGAGTATGCAAAAGTGAAATAATTGGATCCATGACGGATCTGATACCTTCCTAGTGAAGCTATGAAAATCAGCCTTGAAAAAAGTTTTTTCTAAATATCTCGGAAACTAATGCTCCCACGAAGTTTTTGGTTATAACATAAATTATTGAGCCAAATGTAGTCTACTATATTCCGAAAACCGCATGTTGATGCGATGCTTTGTTAAAATGTTAGCATTTTTTAAACTTTTTGATTGTCAAAAAACTGTCATTAGCATTAATGGATTTTGTCAAAAACTAATCAGTGTCGAACACTATTTTATCTGAAAATTTTATGAAAATCGGTTTAGCGATTTAGGAGCTATCGTGTTACGGACAGAAAAAAAATACACACACACACACACACACAGACATCACGACGATATTGATATAGAATAGGTCAAAATACACCCAATAACACATTTTTTCGGCGTGATCTCAAAAAACAAAATTTCTTCGAAATCAATACCTTCTCTAGCCATTGCTGCGCGGGCGAGGAAGGTAAAAATGTGGTAGGTATGAAGGGAATAAAATGCAAAAGTAGGAAAATGCCGTCCGTCTATGTAAGTAAAACATTTTATGATTCGGAAAGTTTATGACTAAATTAGTTTACTGTAAACAAGAAATTGAGAAAAGGAAGTGCCAGAAATATAGAGAATCATGTTGCTTTTGTGGACCTACAAAAAGCATATGATACCGTTCCAGTAGAAAAATTATGGACAGTGTAACTATACAAAGGGTTAAAATCGAAAGGCTTAAGACAGGGATGTTGTATCTCTCCAACTTTTTAAAAAATATATATCGCAGTAGCTAAAACTTGAAACGTAAAGTAAACGGCATGGGAATAAAACTTAAGGACCAATTTACCATATACACACTACAGTTTGCTGACGATTAAGTAATTTTAGCTAATGACATGGAGTATATGATGAGAAAGTTAACGGCAGAATACCAAAAGTGGGGGTTACCAGTGAAAGTGGACAATGCACAGTAGGTATGTATTGGAAAAGAATCAAGTGAGAACCAGATAATGGACAAACATTATCTCCATGCAATGAATATGTATACTAGGGTGTCACATTTTGATAACACAGGAACAGACTGTAAGGAACTAAAAAAAAAGAACAGTTAAAGCAAAAAAGGTTACTGGATGTCTTAACAGTATTGTATGGAGCAGAGAGATAAAAAATAATGTAAAATTTAAAATATATGAAACAATGGTGAAAAGCACTCTGTTGTATGAAAAGACTTGTCGCGTAACATAAAAATACAAAACAAAAATAGAAAGTGTCGAAATGGATGCAATAAGAAGATCAATGATAATATCTAAAACAGATCATAAGAAATGAGATTATAAAAGAAAGAATGGGAATCGAGGGAAGCATAACGGATGACATCACTAAACGACAGGTGATATGGTACCGCCATGTACAAAGGATGAACGACGAAAGATTACCAAAGCAGGTCTAAGAATGGCAACCAAAAAAAAAGAGGGCGTCCTGAACTGGAATAGCAACAGTCAGACAAAAAATGATTATTAGCATCGAATGAGGTGAAGAATAGGCGTCGGAAACCGAAGAAAAATGTTCTAAACCGACATAGTAGTATGTTAATTTTACCGGGGCATATTTAAAAGTTTTAAGGGATCGAAAAGCATCAATATATTTTGTAACTAATGTCGATGGGCCCAACAGTTCAAGATAGTATGCTGCTATACAACATCGAATTTTTCCATTTAAGTTCCTATAACAAATTATATAGAAACGAGTAGGATATAAGCAGATTTGTTACTTTAAGTAAAATTTTCAGGAGAGCAAATTATAGGTTTCCAGACCTTTATTAAATTTCGTGATATATACTTAATTTAGGTTTTTTCCCATTATTTATAAACAAATTCAATGATTAGATGAAAGTAATGGTATTTTATTTGTTGTTCATATAAGGTGATTTTGATGGACTTATCCGTTTATGTACAGGGTGTCCCAAATTAGATATGCGGACACTACAGGGTTTTTAAGGTACTTCTAGGGGAGACAGAGAAAAACTGACCACGCATTGCGAGGCTCAAATTTCAAGAGAAGACTTATAGCAAAAACCGCATTTTGAAATATCGTCTCGTCTTTGAGCTACGGGGGCTTCTTGAAAAGTCTGCATTTTGGAAGGGGTCTATAACTTCGTTATTAGTGAAAATTTTGATTTAGAGTAAATTGTAATTTTATAGACTTTGTCACCAGGAATTCACCCGCTAAATTAAATTTTAACTGTCACTTTTAGTTTTTGAGATATGACATAAAGTTGCATTTTTTCTTATGGAATGGCCTATATTTTAATTAATTTTTGAATTCGCCATTGAATTCTTTTCAAAATGATGTATGATACGTCATAATTTGATTGAGCGGTTTAGGAGATATTCAGCTTTTTCACTTATTTCTAGTGCGCTATGATTTCCTGCTGAGGCAGGTCAAGGCACTCCAGTATTTTTATTATTTTACACAGTCAAAAATATAGTAAGCCTGGTTTGGAAAAATTATAATTCAGCTGACTGCCCTGAAAGCTTATAATTATTCCTTTTAAGTGTTCGGTGGATTGAAGTTCTCGGTATGCCTGTGGCAGCTTCTAATTGTCTCAATGATCGCGAATTATTTAACTCACGGTCCCTCCTAACGTCATATATTTTGGCCCGCGGTTTTGAAAAAGAGCCATACTGAAAAAGGTTCCTTTTCAACTTTGGAAATATATCCATATACGGTTGTCTTCGTTCGGGATACTTTTGAAGATATAAGTTTCCAGCGCCCTGTCGATTATCATTACTTTCCTAGTAACATTTTAACATGTCATACTTTTCATCGTTTTGATACATATTTCAAAATAAAATTAAAAACGCTTTTGTACAAAACAATTTCATATCAAAGCGTAATGTCAAATTGTTTAAACAATTGAAAACAATGACAAAGCGCCAAGACGCAAGGCCAACTTGATTTGCATACTATCAGACAACAAAACTATAGGAGCATTGAAGTAGGATTTGACCGCAAGGCTTTCATGTCAATGACGCATGACGTCATTCAACGCATACTAGACAAAAATAAAAAACTTTAATTATCTCCGAAACCGCTCAATAAAACTATGACATATGATACATCATTTTGATAAGAATTCAATGACGAATTAGAAAATTAATTAAAATATACGCCATTCCATAAGAAAAAATGCAACTTTATGTCATATCTCAAAAAATAAAAGTGACAGTTAAAATTTAATTTTGCGGGTGAGCTCCTCGTGACAAAGTCTATAATAACGAAGTTATAGACCCCCTTCCAAAATGCAGACTTTTCAAAAAGCCCCCGTAGCTCAACGACGAGACGATATTTCAAAATGTGGTTTTCACTATAAGTCTTCTCTTGAAATTTGAGCCTCGCATAGCGTGGTCAGTTTTTCTCTGTCTCTCCTGGAAGTACCTTAAATCCCCTAAAAGTGCCCAATTTGGGACACCCTGTACACCTGCGGAAGAATGGGTTTTAATATCGAGCGCATGGGTCTATAAAAGATAAAAAAGAGGGGGGTGAGGCAAACAATTTTATAAATAAAATTCCTAAATATTTTTTATACGTGCGTGTGAAAAGTAGCTTAGCTTTTCCACGTTAGTGCAGAAAGAGTAAATGATACATTTTTACTTTAAAAATATCAGTGGCTCAGCCAGGAATATGTCTGGGGGGGAGGCCCATGGCCTCTGGGGGGGGGGGGGGGTCCGAAGCCTCATGATATCGTATTTTATACTATTTTATCTTTTTATTCATGAAATATGTGGAAAAAATCTAAAAAAATCTTAGGCTTGAAAAGCCCCCCCCCCCATGAAAATATTTTGAATATAAATTCCCATAAATTGAGGGTGATAACACTATTTGTTTCTATACAGCGTGGAAAGCCTTCTATGGGAGAACAGAAAAGCGTAAAACCAACGTTGCCAGATTAGCACTACTCGGTTCGCGTAGTCAGTTTTGTTTAAATGCATAAATGGGGTCCCTGACAGTTTTCCGAAAACACCTCAATTTTTAATCATTCTTCTGAAAATATTTTTTTCGAATGACCATTATTTTGAAAAATGACCGCCACAACCCTGATGAAAAATTGAAAATTGGTCTCGACCCAAACTTATTAAAATATTGTTGTTAATAAGAGTACCAACCTTGTATATGGATACATTTAATAGTTTTGTTTTAAAATATAGCTTCTATCTCCTTCATACAGCTACTTGTTTTTAGTAGTAATGTATTTAACACTTTTTTAAATAAGGTACCTGTCTCTATTAAGGCCACCTTAAAAAGTGTTATTTTTAATTTTGAAAACCACTGAACCAAATAATTGTACATATACTAAAATATTATCTATAAGTATTGTCCTTTATATCCATATTAGCTCACACTACTACTATACTATAGTAGTGTGAGCTATAGTGATCCTAATTTTTTCGAGAAAAAAAAAGTTGCTCCGATTTCAAAATTTTTTATATATCTTTGCGTTTCAGATGATTTTGAAACTTTTTTGTTTCGCCGTCTGTCTGTCTGTCTGTCTGTCTGTCTGTCTGTCTGTCTGTCTGTCTGTCTGTCTGTCTGTCTGTCTGTCTGTCTGTCTGTCTGTCTGTCTGTCTGTCTGTCTGTCTGTCTGTCTGTCTGTCTGTCTGTCTGTCTGTCTGTCTGTCTGTCTGTCTGTCTGTCTGTCTGTCTGTCTGTCTGTCTGTCTGTCTGTCTGTCTGTCTGTCTGTCTGTCTGTCTGTCTGTCTGTCTGTCTGTCTGTCTGTCTGTCTGTCTGTCTGTCTGTCTGTCTGTCTGTCTGTCTGTCTGTCTGTCTGTCTGTCTGTCTGTCTGTAACGACCAACGCGCATAACTCAAAAACCGCTTGCCCGATTTTATTGAAATTTGGTACCTACGCTGGGTTTTGGGTCGAGATGGTCCCATTTAAAAATGAACAAAATCCACCAAACACAAGCCAAATAAAAGGGTGGGGGTATATTTCAAAAATTAGAGTTTATGTAAAAATATGGCGTGTGTGATATCAAACGAAAGGTAATTGCGTCTAGACTTAAACAAAATACATTTTAGTTTAAAAAAAAAAGGTGGGGGTAGATTTGAAAAATTAAAGTTTAAGTCAAAACATGGCTTGTGTGGTATCAAACGAACGGTAATTGAGTCTGGAGTTCAATAAAATATATTTCAGTTTTTAGTTATATTAGCTCACACATACACTATAACTATAGTACCTAGTGTGAGCTTAGGTGCCCATATATTGGCAGACTATTTTTATGTTTGTCCTTAATTTGTATGAACTATGCCTAAAAATAAAACTTACTACACAGGGCCTTATTTGGATCATAGCAGACATATTAGGGTCAATTTTTAAAAAGAAAAACACAAAACAAGTTAAAACACTGGAAAGAAATATATACTTATTTTATCAAAACACTTTTAGAACATTATGAAACCGTTATTAGACAAAAAATTATACTTTTATCTCGTAGAGGTCTATTAGCCTTTCTAACAGAACAAGTACTAGAAAACATGACCACCTTGGTCGCAAACTGAACTGAAAAATTCTAAACAAAATAGAGGATAATCATTGATTTGAAGTTAATGAGGATAATGTAAATATTACACAAATATTCTATACATAATTATACCAAACAAAAAGGGAACCATCACGCGAGACCATGAAGAAACTCCAAACAAAAATAAGGAACATATAAACTCAGAACTACAACCTGAAATAAGCAAAGCAGAAATAAATAGAGCATTAAGTAAAATGAAAAATAACAAATCACCTGAAAAAGACAGAGTAATCGCAGAAATGTTCAAGTACGGTGGTAAACTGTAGTAAATACCCTTCATATTCTCCTGAATAAAATAGTAAAAGAAAAAATAATCCCAAACAACTGGAAAGAATCCATAATCATTATTCTACACAAGAAAGGCGATAAAGCAGACCTAAAAAACTATCGACCTATAACACTCCTCACTGTTGTTTATAAGCTTTTTACAAAAATATTAACAGATACAATAAAAACAAAATTTGACGGATATCATTTAACAGAACAAGCAGGCTTCAGAAAAGGTTTCAGGACAGTTGACCACCTATTAACCATAAAAATCCTAACAGAATGAACCAATGAATAAACATTCCACTATATACTACGTTTATAGACTTTGCAAAAGCTTTTGATAGCATTGAGCACGGGGCATTAAAAGCATTTTTAATTATTAGCCTAATAGATTCCAGAACAAACAAACTTAATCGCCAATATATATAGCGAAGCCACAACATCAATCAAAATCCACGAGGAACCAAGCCAATCCGCATAAGAAAGGTGTCCCCTAAAATATTTAACCAGGAGCTTTTTAACCGTGTATAATAAGCCTGTAAATCTTTGGATGACGGAAAATGTGAATTTAATTAAAAAATAGTTTTTCACTTAGTTGGCTGTGAAACAAATGCCGTAGTTGTGTTTGTTGTCATACCTACGTAACTACCTTTCAAAAGTTTCCCATTTGTTTGATTTATATGCAAATCTCTGGCTAAGAAATAATACAATTTCTTAAAATCTGTCTTTTATTTCTGAAACAAAAGTTTGCATTTATTATCTAATTTAAAATAAAACTAAAAACCGATAACAAAGCATTAAATTAAGTAAGCAAATGTTCGAAAATTCCACCGTTGTTATTCATGCAAATCCTGCATCGATAAATTAAAGACATGCATCTTAAACCACTTGTTCAGAAATTTCTTCTGTGGCTTAAACAACGACTGCATCAAGGTCTTCTATCGTATTATGAGTAGTATAATAAACTTTATCCTTTAAGTATCCCCAAATACAAAAATCAAGAGGCGTAAGGTCCGGCGAACGTGCAGGCAAATAGTCGGTTATGATTCTTTATGGTGCTCCATCTTGCTGGAACCACTTCTGATGAGAGTGTTTGGTGCTGACAGCTAAAAAGGAGGCGGTTTAAAAAATTTCAGAAATATTTTGTGTCAATTTTATAAAAAGTATTTTTTTTTTAATTTAGCTTAGTCTTAATTATCGCCCTGTATGAGAGGATTAAACGTATTCATATTTTTCTCAATTGTTAGTTACTTGTTAATTGATCAACTTGATTTAAACTGGTTCTCTCGTAAGCCTGGAATATTTATACCAACCGATTTTGTTAGTTTTTTTTCCAATATTATATACAAAAGAAAGTGATAATATTTCTTTTGTTAATTTTCAGTAAATCAATCAATCAGTTTGTTTAGTTTAAGTTAGCCTACCTACAAGTAGGTATTTTACTTGAAAAATGCTCGAAATTTTTGAAATGTTTCGGGGTACATTTCCCCAGTTGATGGCAGCCTTTTTTGGTAAGTTAGAGTGTCACTTTTTGTATCTAAGGCTGTAGAAATGCAGCATGACAGATTTTCCAAGAAAAATCAGCGCTAATACATATAAGTTAAAGAACTGCTTTAACTCAATCGCGCAAATAAGACCACAGGAAAAACACAC
This sequence comes from Aspidapion aeneum, assembly GCA_963576565.1. Taxonomy (NCBI): domain Eukaryota; kingdom Metazoa; phylum Arthropoda; class Insecta; order Coleoptera; family Brentidae; genus Aspidapion; species Aspidapion aeneum. The sequence goes on from OY755043.1 coordinate 119,448,869, forward strand.
AAAAATCGTTTGCGAAAAAAAGAGCATATTAAAAAAATCAACATGTGGTTTTCGAAATATAGTAAATTACATTTTGCTCAATAATTTGTGTTATAACCAAGAACATCGTAAAAGCTTTAGTTTTTGAGATATTTACGGAAAACTGTTTTCAAGTCTGATATATCATGGCTTCACTTGAAGTGTAGCTAGGAAGGTATCAGATCCGTGATGGAATCATTTATTTTTTATTCGAACCTTCTCTAACCATTGCTGTGGGGGCTATAGGAAGGTAAAAAAAGTGGTCTGTACATTTGACAACGCCTACTGTATGTGTGTCAATGCACCGAATCTAAATTCAGGGTTTATTTTGCCCGTAGACTCCCGAAATTTCGAGTTGTAAAAATAGTACATTTTCAAAGGCAACAAATAAATTATTTATATTAGATTAGATAACACTAACCTTAATCAAACAAGTTTCATGGCTAATCGGGCAAAAAGGAGTTTTTTGTTTCCCTTATATTTTTCCGTGGGTAGCTTGAAAGCTTAACCTCACGGGGGTCCAAGATCTAATGGACATCTAATAAGTGTTGACAGTTAACCGTTTCGTCCTTATGGGACTCCTCAGAACACTGCTGGTCAAGTGACAAATCTTGCGAAGTTAATCAGACGGTTTTGTCTCCAATTAAATGTAATTAGTGAGCGAACTATAGCAAGAGGCGCCATCTACCGAGATACGAGAGAAACAAAAAACCAAAAGCAGGGAAAAACACTGCTATACAATATCGAACAATGAAGCAGTGTTCTGAGGAGTCCCATAAGGACGAAACGGTTAACTGTCAACACTTATTAGGTGTCCATTAGATCTTGGACCCCCGTGAGGTTAAGTTTTCAAGCTACCCACGGAAAAATATAAGGGAAACAAAAAACTCCTTGTTGCCCGATTAGCCATGAAACTTGTTTGATTTTTAAATTCACGGGTACGAAATTTCACGTTTACTAACCTTAATTTAAAAAAATTCGAAGACAATTTAACCACTTCGTAGAACTAATTTATAAGGCAACTTGGACAACACTCAAAAAATTTTCTAAATTTTTATAGGTGCACTTTTTCGCAATTTTACAGTTTACGCGAAATTTTGAGGGTGTACGGTCAAACTGGACACCGGGTAAATAGGTCTGATCAAATGTACAGACACAGAGATTTTTATAAACACAATTTCGGACTTTCATTGTCTTTATTTGTTATAAACACGTTTCGGTTAGTAAGTATCTCTAACTGTCCTCAAGTGTAAACCAAACAATCCATTCTACAGTCTACTAATTATACTACTTGGTGTGTAGTCGGGTATGACGGTGTTCTGGCAAAGTCTGGAAAGAAGTTATTAAAGTCCTGGCAAAGACTGCAAAATGTTCTAAAAAGACAGAAAATGTTGTGGAAAATAACCGAAACTATTTGGGGAAAGTCTGTAAATGTCTGAAAAAGTTTGAAAAAAGAATGGAAATGTTCAAAAAAAGCTGGAAAAGTCTAAACATGTTCTGTAGAAGTCTGGAAATGTATAACAAAAGTCTAAAAAGTCTAGCAATAACAAGAAAAAGTCTAGAAATATTCTGGAAAAGTTTGCAAATGTTCAGGTTTTCAGAATGGAAGTCTGAAAATCTGGAAGTGTTCTGGCAATGTCTCGAAATTACCTAAGTACTTGGTTGCTGCGATTTGCAATAATTGTAAAATACTTAGTGTAAGAACTTCGTTAAAAAACCTCTTCATCCTGGGCCTAGTTACTGAGTCCTCTCTGCACTACTGTCCTTAACTAAAAGGCCGTATATCCTTTGTGTTTATACTGCTTCTTTGATAAATAAGTTCCTAAACAAATGTAGTCCGTTGTTTACGTTTAAATACAAATCAACGGTATTCTTGTTGCCAAGTTTCTTTTTATTAATAAAAACAAAACTTATTTAATACAATTGATGTTTTTTAATATCTGCAACCCGTTAGAATATTTACACTGCTGTTAAATTGGCATTGAAGCATTTTATATCTTTGCGACAAATAAACTGCCTATTGTTTGGAGTTAAAATTTTATTTATTCAATGCTCTAAATTATAAGAAAAAATCCAATCATTGAGATTGTTAAGTTACAAAATACATATATAGGAAATTCTGAATGAGTAGATCTAGAGAAAAAAGGTATCGTTTTTGTATGTCTTCACTCTTAAAAAATACTTCAAGTTTTTACCTACGTTTATGGTCTTTTAAGTTAGTTTGTATTTAATGCGTTGACCATACCTAATAATGGGTTTACACATGCATGAATTTAGTGGCGCCAGTGTTCGCGCCAGTTCTATTTGCACGCCAGTAAAGGTTTACACTATTGTGCGAAAATTAAAAAGACTGGCATGCCAGTTTCATTTTTAAAGTGTACACGATACGCGATATGTCGGCTGAACTCTCGGAAGTCTGCAAAATAGTCTCTAAACTTTTACTGAAAAAAATAAAAATAAAAGAGATTCAGAAAAAGGTACAACGAAAAGGCCGTATCTGGGTTAAAGCATGGATTGTTCGTCGATCTACTTCGGGTGGTTCCGAAAAACTTTTAGGAGAACTTGCAGCAGAAGGTCCTGAGAGCTATAAAAACCATCTTCGAATGACAAAGCAACATTTTGATATTCTTCTAGAGTGTGTGACGCCACGAATTATAAAAATGGATACCCACATGAGAGATGCGTTAACCCCAAAATTGAAATTGGAAGTGACATTAAGATATCTTGCAACAGGAGATTCTTTTGCATCATTGCAATTTCTTTATCGTCTACCAAATGTACAATTTCAAAATTTATCCCTTTGTTTTTATAAGAACTTCTGTGTACATCCCATAAACAAGGAAAAATTCATAGCCTTCAAGAAACTATATGGTTTTTTTAGCCATAAATAAGCTATAAAAACAACAATAAACAAAATTTTGAAGCTCAAACGCAATGAAAATAAAAAATTATGTAAAATAATGAACTTAAAACCGGCAAACCGACGTGCAAGCACTTGTTTACACAAGAACATTTTCTTTTTCTGCGCGCATGCGTCACCACTGGCTCCAGCAAATTCAGTCAGCTGCAGACTTTTTTGATACATGCATGCAAAAAAATAACTTGTGTGCAAGTCGGTGTTTACACTTGCAAATTTAACTTACTGGCGCGCCAGCAAATCCATGCATGTGTAAACTCTCCTTAACTTCTTTTTCAGCGACGGTTGGTGCCATATCAGATGGAATGCAATATGGTTGGTCCGCACCATTTATCCCAATTTTACAGTCTGACGACAGTCCTGTTAAAATAACAAACGAAGACGTTGATTGGCTAGAATCAATTTATATGATTGGAGGATTGGCTGGGTTGCCACTCACTATTTATATGGTGGACCATATTGGTAGACAAAAGACTGTCCTATTTGCCTCTTCGAGTAGCTTTACTGCTTGGGTAAGTGCAGTGTATGCCAATGAAACAAGTTCATTACCATAACCTTAAAAGGTAATTGGTTCTTCACTTTGCCTAAAAATCTGCGAATATTCATCACTTTTAATAATTTCCTTACTAGGTATTCTGCCAGTGATAGTAATATCATTTTCATGACAACCTGTTAATAGGGTAACGCACCATATTTTTTCTTATTTAATAAGTATTCGAATAAGTTGCCACAAGTTGGGTCTACCAGTTGCAAAAGAGGTTGGATGTTACTAACTTTTTACTTAAGTTTTTTAAATTGTAAATTTTACTTAAAAGGATATTTTTATTGTCTAAAAATGGCAAAAAAGTGAAGGTTACCTTTTTTTTAAATATTTGACACGTGTCATAAAAAAGTAGTTCATCGTTTTCGAACAAGGTGCCACAAGTGGGGTTATCTTATTTAAAAAAAAAATGTATGCGAGTAGACCCCTTTGCAGGGCGTTTATACAAAAAAAAATCGAACAAAAATATTGCTCGTTAAAAATCTCAGTCGACGTACTTTTGGATTTTTCAGAATATTCTAAATTCAATCCGCTGACGAATTTATTCCATTTGGCTGATACACTGATTGTATAAAGACCACGTACATGGCAGTGTTTAAGGCTACCCCCAAAAACACGGGGCGGCTAGGGGCAGCAAATTTTTTGTTTTCTTAGTAAAATAGACCCCTCTTTCTAATATTCTGGTGGAGATTTTACCAAGCCTTGCCAAGCTTGTTTCTGCAGGCTTTACAAAGAAAAATAGAGACGAAAATAAACTTAATATGTTTAAAAAATTTTAAACCATAAAAACGGTTTTAAAATTAGGAAATTACTAGTAGTTTTTAAAAGTGCAGTTACGGGTTATTATTTATCCACTTTATACCCATATACCCAAAAAGTGCTGTTTGTATTGTCATTTTTTTTATTTAAAAATACTGTAAAAATACAGAAATTTTTTTCCCAAAATATTTTTCAACTGTACTGTTACACAGAAATACATTAAGACTTTTTTTTTCAATTGCATTTTTTTTATTAACTGGACTATGGGGGTGGGTTTGGTTATCATAATTTAAAAAAACATATACAGGGCTAATGTCGTGCTAGCTCCGCCATATAACCCATTGTGTGGCGCCTCATGGGAGGCCGAAGCGCCCTAAGCTTTATTAAGTAAGGGCCGGCAACGGCAAATTAAGAGGGCGGCAAAGGAGACTAAAGACATGATAACCTTTTTTTTTTTGGTCGCAAGATTTTTGATGGGCCCCCGGTTTAGCTGTCGGCACCCCCCGCCCCTTCAGGCACGCTACGCCGCTGAATAGGGTCTTATTCCAATAAAGCCAGGCTGTAATAGTGCCAGGCAGTATTCTGACAGCTTCACATTAAAATCTGACAGAATTGACATACCAAAGTCGAATTTAAATGCGAAGTCGTTTATTTTCCATTAACAAAGAAAGGCAGTATTTATTCCGGTTCATATAAAACAAAGGGCGTACTTTAAAATATCACAGCTGATCTTATAATGCAACGGTGTCAAAATACTGCCTGGCAGTATTACATCATGGCTTTATTGCAATAAGTCCCTAATAGAGGCAGTAAAACATAATTTTCAATTTAGGTTTTAATCGGATTGGCCAATCGCATCGAGTATCTCTACGTTGCCAGATTTCTAACAGGCCTAGCTGCCGATGTTGCATTTGTCGCAGGACCAATGTATGTTGCGGAAATAGCTGACCAAAAAATTCGTGGATTTTTGGCAGGGGTCATATTCGTAATGATGCTGTTTGGATTTTTAGTGCTGTATGGTGTGGCGCCGTTTGTTCCGTTTTATGTCTGTTCGCTTATTGGTAAGTTGAAGTCACATTTTTATCCAAGAAAAAAAGAAATTTAGAACTCTGTCCCAATGAAAAAACCCCGTTTTGCACCAAACCACCAATTAAATTCAAACAAAATCATACACAGTAGGTAAAAGGCAAATTTTACGGGCAACGCCTTTAATGATGAATAATACATAAACCCACCAATTGTTGAATCTAAACAAAATTTTGAAAATGGTCTGAAAATGTACTTACCGTCACAAAATGCGCAAGCTATTTTTACAATAAACAGCGCACAACATCACATGTTGAGCCAAAACAAAACTTAAGCTTAGCCGACCGGCATGAATCATATTGCAGAAAGTTGAACCAGCCATGGGAATAAAATAGTTGTATTCCCATGCCGTGTACTTTGCGTTTCCAGTTTTTTAGAGCTACTGCGATATATATTTTAAAAAGAGTTGAAGAGATACAACATCCCTGTCTTAAACCTTTCGTTACCAGGAATTCTTTTGAACGTCGATTTCCAATTTTAATTTTAGATTTTGACCCTTTGTATAGTTCTTTTATCACTTTTATGTATGTATGATTGATATTAGTCTGTCACTGTCCATAATTTTTCTACTGGAACGGTATCATATGCTTTTTGTAGGTCCACAAAGGTAACATGAGTCTCTATATTTCTGGCGCTCCTTTTCTCAATTACTTGTTTAAGACAAAAACCATTATCACTACAAGATCTGTCTGCACGAAACCCACTTTGCTCTTCTTCTTCTTGTTCATGAAAATCATTCTCTATTAGCTCTCTAAGAATCCTACCGTACAATCTACTTAGGGTACTGGTTACTAAAATTCCTCTGTAATTGTTGCAATCCAGCTTGTTTCCTTTTTTATGTATTGAGGACATGAATACAATTTTCCAATCATCAGGTACTGGAAGTCCGTTTATGCATTGATTGATAATATATGTGAGATTTTCAAGTAGTTTCTCTGATCCATATTTGAGCATTTCAGCATATATTCCCCCAGGTCCGCTAGCTTTTCCGGATTTATGCTTTTTAATACTATTCTTTATAATTTCTTTTTCGATTATAGTAGTAGTTCTGTCTCTCCTCGAAAAGGCTGCCAGATATTCGGGTCTCGTCTCCTGCAGCAGTCCCTTATAGTGTTCTGTCCATTGTTTTGGTTTGATGATCTGGATGTTTACTTTTTCTTTTGTTAGGTTTTTTACTGTAGAAATGAATTTCCATACTTCAGAACTCTGCCTACCTCCTTCGTGTGTATTTATATCGTGGCATTTGCGCTCAAATACTCCATTCTTTTCTGTGCGTATCAAATTTCTTAGCTGTCTTCTGGTATCCCTGTAGATTTCTAGGTCTCTTTGCTCTTTTGTACTGAGCCATTTTAAGTATGTACGTTTCCTTTATTTCCTCTGTCCACCACATCTTAATGTTATTTCTATTATCTTAGTATATAGCTTCTTTGCTTCCTTCCTTCAAGCTTTTTACTATGTTTGTATATATCTCTTCAAATGAATGCTGTGTGTTTAATAATTTTTCATCCAATCGTTTCTGATACAATCTTTGCGTACTTTCGATTGCTAGACTTCTAAAGTTGTATTTTTGATTTTCTTCGATACATTCTAGGTTTTTACTTTCTCGAATACTTTGGCAATTTTTTATGTTTATAACGTCTCTATTTGTTTTTCTTACAGGGAATAATATTTTTGCTTTTACCAGATGGCGGTCAGATCCACGAAGTGTTTGCACATCATACCACTTTAGTTCCGAGTGTTGTACACCTATAGCATAATCAATGATTGATCTAAGATTTCTTGTTGGCTGAATCCAGGTATACCGATGAATATCCTTATGTTTAAAAAAACCATTATTTATTTTTAGATTATGGCTTTCACCAATGTTTACAAAACATTGCTTTCACACAATTGTATCAGTCTTAAGCCATTAGCATTTGTTACTTCCTCTCCAAATGGTCCTACCACTTTGCTTTGGCTTTGTCTACCAGTTCGACTACTAAATCGCCAAGCATAATTATTTCCATGGTATTGCCGATTTTAGTGATTGTCTCATCAAGTTGGTCGAACAACATTTGTTTTATAGCTACCGTTTCGTCATTTGATGGTGCGTAGGCTGTTATTATGCTTATATTATGTCCAAGTATCTTCATGTTAACTCGTAGTAAGTTTTCATTAATGCACTCGTAGTCTGTAATCTTATTCTTGAGGTTTTTCTTTATTAATAAGGATACCCCTCTGGCTGCTCTTCTTTCTTTTGAGACTCCAGTGAATATGTGAACAAAGTTACCGACACTACTTGTACCTGTTCCTTTCTTTTTTGTCTCTGTGAGTGCAATAATGTCTATCTTACAATTCTGCACTTCGCTTGCAATAATGTCCAACTTTTGGTTCACTCCCTGTACGTTCCATGTAGCTATATTCAGAGTCCTTTGCCTTTGTTTTTTTCGTCTTCGAGAATTTCCGTCCATTGCTCCGAGGCTTTGTTTAATAAAAAAATAGATCTGGCTGCCAAATGACCCATAATAAATGAACAACATTTATTTGGTACCGTAGTCGACCGGAATTTCGTCACCTTAAGCCCCTTAGTATTCATGGACTGACTTTTGAGATGATATACAATGTTCTATGTGTTGATATATTTCATTATTTTTGCTTGTGCTAAAACTTTGGACATTCAGCTTGAGAATTTAAATCTAACTATATTCTTTTAGTAAATAAAAAAAGTTAGAGATTGAAAATTTCTAATTCGGACAAAGTGCTTGCCTGAACTCCGACATAGTTTTGACCTGAATTCCGTCCTATGATAAAATGGATGCTAAAACAACCTATAACAAATATAACTAACTTTTATTGCATAAATTAACTTTCTTTACATAGGTAAATCAAATATTTTTAGGACGACCTCAGTACGCACACGAAAAAATATAGAATTTTTAGTTGTTTATACAATTAGATGTGAAAGTCTAATGGATTCGTAAATAATTGAGTTCAAATGAATTGTTTAAAAACCCAAACAACCTAATTACCAAATTTTTTGGTAGTATATATCTGTCTGTCGGTATAACTGTTCTAAGATGATCTATCGGTCTATTAGTCTGACTGTAACATAACTAAAAATTCGTTTAACCTATAACTGTGGTATTCGAAATGATAATTAATAGTTTTTAGTGAGGTGGAGCCTTGTAAGGTATTTATTTCTTATAGTAAACCGAAAATTTGGAGCAATAATTTCTGGGGGACAAAAAGGGGACAGTCTCCTTCATGATCCAGCCAACGTGAAAAATCACAACCTGAAAGCCATTATTATCGTAACTTAAATTCCGACACACAAAATTCATCACAGATTTTAAATGAGTAGAGTAGAAAAAATATGGCGGAATTTGACATTTTTTTTGTTGGGAATTCCGTCACTCTTGTCGGCTCAATGTTTTTTTGTAACCCAAACTCCGCGATCCCTTTTTTATCGAAAATAGTCCAAAAAAGAACAAAATTTTGGTTAAAAACTTATCTACAGACATTGGTTTAGTAAAAAATACAACTATAATAGGTAATAATTTAATACAGTACCTAAAATCGTAGATTAAATGAGTACGTGCAAGTAGGCTTACCGTATAAAAAAATGCGACGTTTCGCTTCGACAGTTGAAGCACGACTAAAAGAATTTTTCGCGCGCAGCTTCTTTTTAACCAATACAGCTGACGTTTGCGCACAATGTTGCCAGATATATATGTTAACAGATAAAGTATTATTTATGGAATTTCATGGTACGGTTAGCTTAATAATTCAAAACATTTCTAAAAAGTGACGGAATTCAGGTGGGTGTCGGAATTCGGGGTTGAGTACGGTAAGGGATTATAAGTTCTATCCTTGGATTTTAAGGTGGAGCCATAGTATCAGTACAACTTATAGGCGTGCCGTTTATGCCCGACTCTCCGTATTACTTGGTTTCAAAAGGGAAACATGAGAAAGCTAAAAGACATTTACAGAAGCTCAGAGGGAACAAAAATATCGACAAAGAACTTGAAGCTATTACAGTGGCAGTGGAAAGGCAAAGAACGGAAAGTGGTAAGCTAAAGACAGATTATCTCTAGTCTTAGAAAAAGAAGGGACCCACCCTTCAATTTCATTGTCTATAGCTCAGGAAGTATTTTTTATACTAGACCAGGGACACATGAAAGTGACCAGATTTTGACCCAAGGGCAAAAAAGAGCAAATACAATACTTATTGCCACCTTGGAAAATACATTTTACCGATTTATCTCTAAAGCTGGTATATAGGTTACATGTATTTTGTTACATGTATTTTGTGACAACAAACAAGGAAGCCCCAATAGTTAAAAGAATAAATCAACACTTTCGATTTTTTATTTTTTTTTAGGACGCCCGTCGCAACTTTTTTTATCCAAATCCAACCGAAAAGCATTAATAATTATGTCAGTTCTAAACACAGCACAACACTTTAGTGGTATGAGCGCCATTTTAATGAACCTACATTCTATTCTAGCAGCCGCAGGATCTGTGTACATTAGTCCAAATATGGCAGGTATCATGTTTTCAGGAATTATGTTAGCAGCAGGAGCCGTAACCGTTTTTATAATCGACAAATACGGCAGAAAAGTGTTGCTGGGATGGTCATCCTTATTAACTGGCATATCTTTATTAGTATTAGCAATATTCTTTACATTAAAACGGTATGACATGGTGGGGGAAAATATGACTTGGTTGCCAATTGCTGCAGTAATGATGTATGCAGCAGTTTTTAAAAGTGGTTTGGGAATTATACCAATAGTAATGACTGCAGAACTATTTCCAGCGAGAGTCAAGGCAATGGGAATGGCTTTAGCTGATTTAATTTACCTTATGACGGGTTTAGCTTCTATTCAGTTGTACCAACATTTTTCCAGAATGTGGGGATTAGAAGTACCTTTTTACATATTTGCCGCTTGTACTTTGGCAACAGCGCTTTTTTCTGTATTATATGTAGTTGAGACAAAGGGAAAAACATTGGAGGAAATTCAGTTTATCTTAAAAGGAGAACCTATCCCCTTATATAGTGACACTAACATTGAAATACAAGAAAAAGAATCTTCTCATTAACAAAATAAATTTTATTAGAAAAGATATAGTTTGCCTTCCTAGACCACAAGTTAAATTTTTTTAATATTGTTTCCAAAGGACACACTTTGCAACTTTTCTTATTAAAATCCAACCGAAAAGCATTAATAATTCTGTAAGTTCTAAACACAGCACAGGACTTTAGCGGTATGAGCGCCATTTTAATGAACCTACATTCTATTCTAGCAGCCGCAGGATCTGTGTACATTAGTTCAAATATGGCAGGTATCATGTTCTCAGGAATTATGTTAGCGGCAGGAGCCGTAACCGTTTTTATAATCGACAAATACGGCAGAAAAGTCTTGTTGGAATGGTCATCCTTATTAACTGGCATAGCTTTATTAGTATTGGCAATATTCTTTACATTGAAACGGTACGACATGGTGGGGGAAAATATTACTTGGTTGCCAATTGCTGCAGTAATGATGTATGCAGCAGTTTTTAAAAGTGGTTTGGAAATTATACAAATAGTAATGACTGCAGAACTATTTCCAGCGAGAGTAAAGGCAATGGGAATGGCTTTAGCTGATTTAATTTACCTTATGACTTGTTTAGCTTCTATTCAGTTGTACCAACATTTTTCCAGAATGTGGGGATTAGAAGTACCTTTTTACATATTTGCCGCTTGTACTTTGGCAACAGCGCTTTTTTCTGTATTATATGTAGTTGAGACAAAGGGAAAAACATTGGAGGAAATTCAGTTTATCTTAAAAGGAGAACCTATCCCCTTATATAGTGACACTAATATTGATATACAACAAAAAGAATCTTCTCATTAACAAAATAAATTTTATTAGAAAAGATATAGTTTGCTTTCCTAGACCACAAGCTAAATTTTTTTTAATATGGTTTCCAAAGGACACACTTCGCAACTTTTCTTATTAAAATCCAACCGAAAAGCATTAATAATTATGTCAGTTCTAAACACAGCACAGGACTTTAGCGGATGAGCGCCATTTTAATGAACCTACATTCTCTTCTAGCAGCTGCAGGATCTGTGTACATTAGTCCAAATATGGCAGGTATCATGTTTTCAGGAATTATGTTAGCGGCAGGAGCCGTAACCGTTTTTATCATCGACAAATATGGCAGAAAAGTCTTGTTGGGATGGTCATCCTTATTAACTGGCATATCTTTATTAGTATTGACAATATTCTTTACATTAAAACGGTATGACATGGTGGGGGAAAATATGACTTGGTTGCCGATTGCTGCAGTAATGATGTATGCAGCAGTTTTTAAAAGTGGTTTGGGAATTATACCCATAGTAATGACTGCAGAACTATTTCCAGCGCGAGTAAAGGCAATGGGAATGGCTTTAGCTGATTTAATTTACCTTATGACTGGTTTAGCTTCTATTCAGTTGTACCAACATTTTTCCAGAATGTGGGGATTAGAAGTACCTTTTTACATATTTGCCGCTTGTACTTTGGCAACAGCGCTTTTTTCTGTATTATATGTAGTTGAGACAAAGGGAAAAACATTGGAGGAAATTCAGTTTATCTTAAAAGGAGAACCTATCCCCTTATATAGTGACACTAACATTGATATACAAGAAAAGGAATCTTCTCATTAACAAAATAAATTTTATTAGAAAAGATATAGTTTGCCTTCCTAGACCACAAGCAAAATTTTTTTAATATGGTTTCCAAAGGACGCCCTTCGCAACTTTTCTTATTAAAATCCAACCGAAAAGCATTAATAATTATGTCAGTTCTAAACACAGCACAGGACTTTAGCGGTATGAGCGCAATTTTAATGAACCTACATTCTATTCTAGCAGCCGCAGGATCTGTGTACATTAGTCCAAATATGGCAGGTATCATGTTTTCAGGAATTATGTTAGCGGCAGGAGCCGTAACCGTTTTTATAATCGACAAATACGACACGAAAGTGTTGTTGGGATGGTCTTCCTTATTAACTGGCATATCTTTATTAGTATTGGCAATATTCTTTACATTGAAACGGTATGACATGGTGGGGGAAAATATGACTTGGTTGCCAATTGCTGCAGTAATGATGTATGCAGCAGTTTTTAAAAGTGGTTTGGGAATTATACCAATAGTAATGACTGCAGAACTATTTCCAGCGAGAGTAAAGGCAATGGGAATGGCTTTAGCTGATTTAATTAACCTTATGACTGGTTTAGCTTCTATTCAGTTGTACCAACATTTTTCCAGAATGTGGGGATTAGAAGTACCTTTTTACATATTTGTCGCTTGTATTTTGGCAACAGCGCTTTTTTCTGTATTATATGTAGTTGAGACAAAGGGAAAAACATTGGAGGAAATTCAGTTTATCTTAAAAGGAGAACCTATTCCCTTATATAGTGACACTAACATTGATATACAAGAAAAAGAATCTTCTCATTAACAAAATAAATTTTATTAGAAAAGATATAGTTTGCCTTCCTAGACCACAAGCTAAATTTTTTTAATATGGTTTCCAGAGGACACACTTCGCAACTTTTCTTATTAAAATCCAATCGAAAAGCATTAATAATTATGTCAGTTCTAAACACAGCACAGGACTTTAGCGGTATGAGCGCCATCTTAATGAACCTACATTCTATTCTAGCAGCCGCAGGATCTGTGTACATTAGTCCAAATATGGCAGGTATCATGTTTTCAGGAATTATGTTAGCGGCAGGAGCCATAACCGTTTTTATAATCGACAAATATGGCAGAAAAGTGTTGTTGGGATGGTCATCCTTATTAACTGGCATATCTTTATTAGTATTGGCAATATTCTTTACATTGAAACGGTATGACATGGTGGGGGAAAATATGACTTGGTTGCCAATTGCTGCAGTAATGATGTATGCAGCAGTTTTTAAAAGTGGTTTGGGAATTATACCAATAGTAATGACTGCAGAACTATTTCCAGCGAGAGTAAAGGCAATGGGAATGGCTTTAGCTGATTTAATTTATCTTATGACTGGTTTAGCTTCTATTCAGTTGTACCAACATTTTTCCAGAATGTGGGGATTAGAAGTACCTTTTTACATATTTGTCGCTTGTACTTTGGCAACAGCGCTTTTTTCTGTATTATATGTAGTTGAGACAAAGGGAAAAACATTGGAGGAAATTCAGTTTATCTTAAAAGGAGAACCTATTCCCTTATATAGTGACACTAACATTGATATACAAGAAAAAGAATCTTCTCATTAACAAAATAAATTTTATTAGAAAAGATATAGTTTGCCTTCCTAGACCACAAGCTAAATTTTTTTAATATGGTTTCCAGAGGACACACTTCGCAACTTTTCTTATTAAAATCCAACCGAAAAGCATTAATAATTATGTCAGTTCTAAACACAGCACAGGACTTTAGCGGTATGAGCGCCATCTTAATGAACCTACATTCTATTCTAGCAGCCGCAGGATCTGTGTACATTAGTCCAAATATGGCAGGTATCATGTTTTCAGGAATTATGTTAGCGGCAGGAGCCATAACCGTTTTTATAATCGACAAATATGGCAGAAAAGTGTTGTTGGGATGGTCATCCTTATTAACTGGCATATCTTTATTAGTATTGGCAATATTCTTTACATTGAAACGGTATGACATGGTGGGGGAAAATATGACTTGGTTGCCGATTGCTGCAGTAATGATGTATGCAGCAGTTTTTAAAAGTGGTTTGGGAATTATACCAATAGTAATGACTGCAGAACTATTTCCAGCGAGAGTAAAGGCAATGGGAATGGCTTTAGCTGATTTAATTTATCTTATGACTGGTTTAGCTTCTATTCAGTTGTACCAACATTTTTCCAGAATGTGGGGATTAGAAGTACCTTTTTACATATTTGCCACTTGTACTTTGGCAACAGCGCTTTTTTCTGTATTATATGTAGTTGAAACAAAGGGAAAAACATTGGAAGAAATTCAGTTTATCTTAAAAGGAGAACCTATTCCCTTGTATAGTGACACTAACATTGATATACAAGAAAAGGAATCTTCTCATTAACAAAATAAATTTTATTAGAAAAGATATAGTTTGCCTTCCTAGACCACAAGCTAAAAATTTTTTATTATGGTTTCCAAAGGACGCCCTCCGCAACTTTTTTTTATTAAAATCCAACCGAAAAGCATTAATAATTATGTCAGTTCTAAACACAGCACAGGACTTTAGCAGTATGAGCGCCATTTTAATGAACCTACATTCTCTTCTAGCAGCTGCATGATCTGTGTACATTAGTCCAAATATGGCAGGTATCATGTTCTCAGGAATTATGATAGCGGCAGGAGCCTCAACCGTTTTTATAATCGACAAATATGGCAGAAAAGTGTTGTTGGGATGGTCATCCTTATTAACTGGCATATCTTTATTAGTATTGGCAATATTCTTTACATTAAAACGGTATGACATGGTGGGGGAAAATATGACTTGGTTGCCAATTGCTGCAGTAATGATGTATGCAGCAGTGTTTAAAAATGGTTTGGGAATTATACCAATAGTAATGACTGCAGAACTATTTCCAGCGCGAGTAAAGGCAATGGGAATGGCTTTAGCTGATTTAATTTACCTTATGACTGGTTTAGCTTCTATTCAGTTGTACCAACATTTTTCCAGAATGTGGGGATTGGAAGTACCTTTTTACATATTTGCCGCTTGTACTTTGGCAACAGCGTTTTTCTGTATTATATGTAGTTGAGACAAAGGGAAAAACATTGGAGGAAATTCAGTTTATCTTAAAAGGAGAACCTATTCCCTTATATAGTGACACTAACATTGATATACAAGAAAAGGAATCTTCTCATTAACAAAATAAATTTGATTAGAAAAGATATAGTTTGCCTTCCTAGACCACAAGCTAAATTTTTTTATTATGGTTTCCAAAGGACGCCCTTCGCAACTTTTCTTATTAAAATCCAACCGAAAAGCATTAATAATTATGTCAATTCTAAACACAGCACTTTAGCGGTATGAGTACCATTTTAATAAACCTGTGTACATTAGTCCAAATATGGCAGGTATCATGTTCTCAGGAATTATGTTAGCGGCAGAAGCCGTAACCGTTTTTATAATCGACAAATATGGCAGAAAGGTGTTGTTGGGATGGTCATCCTTATTAACTGGCATAGCTCTATTAGTATTGGCAATATTCTTTACATTGAAACGATATATGGTAGGGGAAAATATGACTTGGTTGCCAGTTGCTGCAGTAATGATGTATGCAGCAGTTTTTAAAAGTGGTTTAGGAATTATACCAATAGTAATGACTGCAGAACTATTCCCAGCGAGAGTAAAGGCAATAGGAATGGCTTTAGCTGATTTAATTTACCTTATGACTGGTTTAGCTTCTATTCAGTTGTACCAACATTTTTCCAGAATGTGGGGATTGGAAGTACCTTTTTACATATTTGCCGCTTGTACTTTGGCAACAGCGTTTTTCTGTATTATATGTAGTTGAGACAAAGGGAAAAACATTGGAGGAAATTCAGTTTATCTTAAAAGGAGAACCTATTCCCTTATATAGTGACACTAACATTGATATACAAGAAAAGGAATCTTCTCAGTAACAAAATAAATTTTATTAGAAAAGATATAGTTTGCCTTCCTAGACCACAAGCTAAATTTTTTTAATATGGTTTCCAAAGGACACACTTCGCAACTTTTCTTATTAAAATCCAACCGAAAAGCATTAATAATTATGTCAGTTCTAAACACAGCACAGGACTTTAGCGGTATGAGCGCCATTTTAATGAACCTACATTCTATTCTAGCAGCCGCAGGATCTGTGTATATCAGTCCAAATATGGCAGGTATCATGTTCTCAGGAATTATGTTAGCGGCAGGAGCCGTAACCGTTTTTATAATCGACAAATACGGCAGAAAAGTGTTGTTGGGATGGTCATCCTTATTAACTGGCATATCTTTATTAGTATTGGCAATATTCTTTACATTGAAACGATATGACATGGTGGGTGAAAATATGACTTGGTTGCCAATTGCTGCAGTAATGATGTATGCAGCAGTTTTTAAAAGTGGTTTAGGAATTATACCAATAGTAATGACTGCAGAACTATTCCCAGCGAGAGTAAAGGCAATAGGAATGGCTTTAGCTGATTTAATTTACCTTATGACTGGTTTAGCTTCTATTCAGTTGTACCAACATTTTTCCAGAATGTGGGGATTGGAAGTACCTTTTTACATATTTGCCGCTTGTACTTTGGCAACAGCGTTTTTCTGTATTATATGTAGTTGAGACAAAGGGAAAAACATTGGAGGAAATTCAGTTTATCTTAAAAGGAGAACCTATTCCCTTATATAGTGACACTAACATTGATATACAAGAAAAGGAATCTTCTCAGTAACAAAATAAATTTTATTAGAAAAGATATAGTTTGCCTTCCTAGACCACAAGCTAAATTTTTTTAATATGGTTTCCAAAGGACACACTTCGCAACTTTTCTTATTAAAATCCAACCGAAAAGCATTAATAATTATGTCAGTTCTAAACACAGCACAGGACTTTAGCGGTATGAGCGCCATTTTAATGAACCTACATTCTATTCTAGCAGCCGCAGGATCTGTGTATATCAGTCCAAATATGGCAGGTATCATGTTCTCAGGAATTATGTTAGCGGCAGGAGCCGTAACTGTTTTTATAATCGACAAATATGGCAGAAAAGTGTTGTTGGGATGGTCATCCTTATTAACTGGCATATCTTTATTAGTATTGGCAATATTCTTTACATTAAAACGGTATGACATGGTGGGGGAAAATATGACTTGGTTGCCAATTGCTGCAGTAATGATGTATGCAGCAGTGTTTAAAAATGGTTTGGGAATTATACCAATAGTAATGACTGCAGAACTATTTCCAGCGCGAGTAAAGGCAATGGGAATGGCTTTAGCTGATTTAATTTACCTTATGACTGGTTTAGCTTCTATTCAGTTGTACCAACATTTTTCCAGAATGTGGGGATTGGAAGTACCTTTTTACATATTTGCCGCTTGTACTTTGGCAACAGCGTTTTTCTGTATTATA
Source organism: Aspidapion aeneum (assembly GCA_963576565.1). Lineage (NCBI taxonomy): Eukaryota > Metazoa > Arthropoda > Insecta > Coleoptera > Brentidae > Aspidapion > Aspidapion aeneum. The sequence continues at coordinate 119,466,282 of OY755043.1, forward strand.
TGTAGTTGAGACAAAGGGAAAAACATTGGAGGAAATTCAGTTTATCTTAAAAGGAGAACCTATTCCCTTATATAGTGACACTAACATTGATATACAAGAAAAGGAATCTTCTCAGTAACAAAATAAATTTTATTAGAAAAGATATAGTTTGCCTTCCTAGACCACAAGCTAAATTTTTTTAATATGGTTTCCAAAGTACACCCTTCGCAACTTTTCTTATTAAAATCCAACCGAAAAGCATTAATAATTATGTCAGTTCTAAACACAGCACAGGACTTTAGCGCCATTTTAATGAACCTACATTCTATTCTAGCAGCCGCAGGATCTGTGTATATCAGTCCAAATATGGCAGGTATCATGTTCTCAGGAATTATGTTAGCGGCAGGAGCCGTAACCGTTTTTATAATCGACAAATACGGCAGAAAAGTGTTGTTGGGATGGTCATCCTTATTAACTGGCATATCTTTATTAGTATTGGCAATATTCTTTACATTGAAACGATATGACATGGTGGGTGAAAATATGACTTGGTTGCCAATTGCTGCAGTAATGATGTATGCAGCAGTTTTTAAAAGTGGTTTAGGAATTATACCAATAGTAATGACTGCAGAACTATTCCCAGCGAGAGTAAAGGCAATAGGAATGGCTTTAGCTGATTTAATTTACCTTATGACTGGTTTAGCTTCTATTCAGTTGTACCAACATTTTTCCAGAATGTGGGGATTGGAAGTACCTTTTTACATATTTGCCGCTTGTACTTTGGCAACAGCGTTTTTCTGTATTATATGTAGTTGAGACAAAGGGAAAAACATTGGAGGAAATTCAGTTTATCTTAAAAGGAGAACCTATTCCCTTATATAGTGACACTAACATTGATATACAAGAAAAAGAATCTTCTCATTAACAAAATAAATTTTATTAGAAAAGATATAGTTTGCCTTCCTAGACCACAAGCTAAATTTTTTTAATATGGTTTCCAAAGGACACACTTCGCAACTTTTCTTATTAAAATCCAACCGAAAAGCATTAATAATTATGTCAGTTCTAAACACAGCACAGGACTTTAGCGGTATGAGCGCCATTTTAATAACCCTACATTCTATTCTAGCAGCCGCAGGATCTGTGTATATCAGTCCAAATATGGCAGGTATCATGTTCTCAGGAATTATGTTAGCGGCAGGAGCCGTAATCGTTTTTATATTCGACAAATACGGCAGAAAAGTGTTGTTGGGATGGTCATCCTTATTAACTGGCATATCTTTATTAGTATTGGCAATATTCTTTACATTAAAACGGTATGACATGGTGGGGGAAAATATGACTTGGTTGCCAATTGCTGCAGTAATGATGTATGCAGCAGTTTTTAAAAGTGGTTTGGGAATTATACCGATAGTAATGACTGCAGAACTATTTCCAGCGCGAGTAAAGGCAATGGGAATGGCTTTAGCTGATTTAATTTATCTTATGACTGGTTTAGCTTCTATTCAGTTGTACCAACATTTTTCCAGAATGTGGGGATTAGAAGTACCTTTTTACATATTTGCCGCTTGTACTTTGGCAACAGCGCTTTTTTCTGTATTATATGTAGTTGAGACAAAGGGAAAAACATTGGAGGAAATTCAGTTTATCTTAGAAGGAGAACCTATCCCCTTATATAGTGACACTAATATTGATATACAAGAAAAGGAATCTTCTCATTAACAAAATAAATTTTATTAGAAAAGATATAGTTTACCTTCCTAGACCACAAGCTAAATTTTTTTAATATGGTTTCCAAAGGACGCGCTTCGCAACTTTTTTTATTAAAATCCAACCGAAAAGCATTAATAATTATGTCAGTTCTAAACACAGCACAGGACTTTAGCGGTATGAGCGCCATTTTAATGAACATTCTATTCTAGCAACCGCAGGATCTGTGTACATTAGTCCAAATATGGCAGGTATCATGTTTTCAGGAATTATGTTAGCGGCAGGAGCCGTAACCGTTTTTATAATCGACAAATATGGCAGAAAAGTGTTGTTGGGATGGTCATCCTTATTAACTGGCATAGCTTTATTAGTATTGGCAATATTCTTTACATTGAAACGGTATGACATGGTGGGGGGAAATATTACTTGGTTGCCAATGGCTGCAGTAATGATGTATGCAGCAGTTTTTAACAGTGGTTTGGGAATTATACCAATAGTAATGACTGCAGAACTATTCCCAGCGAGAGTAAAGGCAATGGGAATGGCTTTAGCTGATTTAATTTACCTTATGACTGGTTTAGCTTCTATTCAGTTGTACCAACATTTTTCCAGAATGTCGGGATTAGAAGTACCTTTTTACATATTTACCGCTTGTACTTTGGCAACAGCGCTTTTTTCTGTATTATATGTAGTTGAGACAAAGGGAAAAACATTGGAGGAAATTCAGTTTATCTTAAAAGGAGAACCTATCCCCTTATATAGTGACACTAACATTGATATACAAGAAAAAGAATCTTCTCATTAACAAAATAAATTTTATTAGAAAAGATATAGTTTGCCTTCCTAGACCACAAGCTAAATTTTTTTAATATGGTTTCCAAAGGACACACTTCGCAACTTTTCTTATTAAAATCCAACCGAAAAGCATTAATAATTATGTCAGTTCTAAACACAGCACTTTAGCGGTATGAGTGCCATTTTAATAAACCTGTGTACATTAGTCCAAATATGGCAGCTGTCATGTTTTCAGAAATTATGTTAGCGGCAGGAGCAGTAACCGTTTTTATAATCGACAAATATGGCAGAAAAGTGTTGTTGGGATGGTCATCCTTATTAACTGGCATATCTTTATTAGTATTGACAATATTCTTTACATTGAAACGGTATGATATGGTGGGGGAAAATATGACTTGGTTGCCAATTGCTGCAGTAATGATGTATGCAGCAGTTTTTAAAAGTGGTTTGGGAATTATACCGATAGTAATGACTGCAGAACTATTTCCAGCGCGAGTAAAGGCAATGGGAATGGCTTTAGCTGATTTAATTTATCTTATGACTGGTTTAGCTTCTATTCAGTTGTATGTACCAACATTTTTCCAGAATGTGGGGATTAGAAGTACCTTTTTACATATTTGCCGCTTGTACTTTGGCAACAGCGCTTTTTTCTGTATTATATGTAGTTGAGACAAAGGGAAAAACATTGGAGGAAATTCAGTTTATCTTAAAAGGAGAACCTATCCCCTTATATAGTGACACTAACATTGATATACAAGAAAAAGAATCTTCTCATTAACAAAATAAATTTTATTAGAAAAGATATAGTTTGCCTTCCTAGACCACAAGCTAAATTTTTTTAATATGGTTTCCAAAGGACACACCTCGCAACTTTTCTTATTAAAATCCAACCGAAAAGCATTAATAATTATGTCAGTTCTAAACACAGCACAGCACTTAAGTGGTATGAGCGCCATTTTAATGAACCTACATTCTATTCTAGCAGCCGCAGGATCTGTGTACATTAGTCCAAATATGGCAGGTATCATGTTTTCAGGAATTATGTTAGCGACAGGAGCCATAACCGTTTTTATCATGGACAAATATGGCAGAAAAGTGTTGTTGGGATGGCCATCCTTATTAACTGGCATATCTTTATTAGTATTGGCAATATTCTTTACATTGAAACGATATGACATGGTGGGGGAAAATATGACTTGGTTGCCAATTGCTGCAGTAATGATGTATGCAGCAGTATTTAAAAGTGGTTTGGGAATTATACCAATAGTAATGACTTAGAACTATTAGATTTTTAATACGTTTTTTGTTTGCAAGAGAACACCAATAATTAATACAGTGAAGAATTTAGGTAAATTTTACATTATTAGCCATCCACACTATTGGGATCGTTCTGTTCATTTAAAATAAGTTCTTTGGATCCAAAAGGGCCTATTTAACTAATTTTGTGATGGTGTTTGATGGTTAATTATGTATATATAAATAAATGTTTGTTAATTAAGAGCAATTTATTTAAATTTTATATTATTAGCGATCCTCTCTAATGGGATCATTTTTATGTTTACTTAAAATAAGTTATTTGGGTCAAAAAAGGATTAACCACTTACCAAATTTTGTGATGGTATTTATTGGTTAATTATGTATTTTTGTAAATATAAATTTAAGTTTTTGTTTACCATCAATTTAGAGCAATATTTGTGTAAATTTTACATTAGTTTTACACTATTGGCATCGTTTTATGTTCAATAAAAATAAGTTATTTGGTTCGATTAACTACCAAATTTTGTAATGGTTATTCATGCATTTTTGTTAATATAAATTTAAGTGTTTGTTGAACATCAATTTAGAGCAATATTTGTGTAAATTTTACGTTATTAACCATTCACTCTTGGGATTCATTTTATGTTCACTTAAAATTATTTATTTGGGTCAGAAAAGGCCTAACTACCAAATTTTTTAATGGTGTCTGATGGGGTTAATTATGTATTTTGTAAATATAAATTCAAAATTTAAAATTCATGGTAAATGTTCCGTTGTAAAATCGTTTATGTTGCTCATTTGTTCGCCATTTCTTGTATGCTCTTATTAATGTAACCTGTGATATAAACTTAGAAATAAAACAAGAGTGTTGTGTGGATTCGAAATCATTGTTTTAATTAGTGCACAGCCTTATCACCACCGCCTTTTTAGCTTCACAACATGATCGAAGTTTATCTCTAGTGTTGCCGCCGAGACGAGAGTTCTCTCGTCTCGTCTTGCCCTCTCTCGACGAGACGAGATATATTTTTTCTCGAATAAGAGCTCGAGACGAGACGAGAGAGAAAGACCCTCTCGTCGATGAGATGTTTCTTGAGCAAAAAAGGTTGGTTTTTATAAATTTTTATGATTTACCATCTATTTGTATTGACCTATTATAGAGTTAAGCTGATATTTATGTAATGTTTTTGAAGTGTAAACTACTTTAGGCGCGTTTAGCAGTTTTTGTGGGTAGTGAATTGAACTGAGCCGTCAGGCTCGGCTATGTAACGCTCATTCGGGTGAAGTCGGCTCGAGTCGACGAGAGGAACATTCAGCGAGCGATATGATGTTGCAGATGAAGGCCAGTATTATTATTTTCGCCTTGTTCAAGTTTACACTTCTGCCGTGTGGTCTTAAGCACACACAATTTTTTTTTAAATAAAAGGTATGCAAAAATTGTCATATACTCGTATTCCTTTCTTGACATGTATGCTCTGATAAAGTCGTTATTTAGGTTATTAATGCATTATATCTGAAAATGCTGTAAATATTTTTAAAATAAGAAGGAAACAAAAATCTAAAAATGTGGGATGTTTCGAATAAAAAAAGATCCCTCCTATCAAAATTTGACATTTACCAAAAGGGTTAGATATTTTGGCCAGCAAATTTTTTAAAGAAAATTAAGACATAAAATGTATAGTCCTTGCCATAGGCAGTTACACTTTTGTAACATTTCCAACCTCTTTGTTCATCATGTGCATAATGACAGCAACAAAAAAAAAATGAAATTTTTTTTGTCAAAATACAGTCAGCATCTTTTAATTCAATACAATGACAGTTTTGCCTTTAATTTTATACCAACAACATGACATGTTTAATTTTTCAAATATTTCTGGTTAGGAAATATGGGGCGAGTTCGTAAAGGCATCGATGAGCTCATCCAGGACAACAATCAAGTTTTTAAATTAATCAGTGCAATTCGTTGAAATCCATCGGGTTCGTAAATTATCTGATGAATTTCACCAAGGCACCAATTGATGGCATCAATGCTCGCATCAATGCTCACCGACCCTGAGAGTCGGTGAGCAATCTTCGATGAATGTCAATTACGTCAAAATCAGCTGTTTTTTGTGTTTTTTTTTCGGCTGTGTAATTTTATATCTTTTTTGTTGTTTTTTTTGTTAACTGCTCCACAGTGTGGTAAACAAAGTTTCGATGGTCATCTTAAAAGATATAAATAGTGACTCAAGACTCGGATGATGAAGATCTGGCGTTAATTTCAATTTCAATTTCCTTATTTATATACGAGTTAAAATTTTTATAAAATCATTTACATTTTACAAACTTATTATTAATTTATTCTAAAGAGCAGAAGAACTTAATCTCGAGAGCCCTTTACCATTATTATTTTATGCTAAGTTTATATGCTAATATGACTTTTTAAAATAAATGAGTTTTAGTTGTTTTAAATTAGAGTAAATTTTTCAAGTAAAATTCCTCATCCTAATCCTAACCTAATCTATACAAAGGCAAAAAAGCCTACCTTAACAAAAGCTAAAAAAAAACTTTATAACATTAAAACACTTATAAAATATGAAAAAACAAATCCTATTTTTTATTTTGTTTTTAAAATTTTGATATCATCAGACATCATCGTGGCATGCCAGGATTGAGGGTTACGTTGAAAATGTTGTTTCCATGTATTAATGCAGAGAATCTTTTAGAAAATAAATCAAAATCGAAAAAAGCGAGGTTCAGATATCTGATTCATCGCGTTCTTTTTTATTTTCTGGTGTTCATCGGACTCGAATCGAATGAAAATGTCAAATGAACGTCAAACGTCATATGTCAAAAAACCGATGTAATCGGTGAGCAAAATTAGATTACTTTACAAACTCGCCCATGTTTATATCATGTCAAAGTCACAAAAGTGTAACTGCGTATGGCAAGGACTATAATACTCATCTTGTAGTATCTGTTCGAAAAACTCTTAGGTTGCTTGGTAAAAATGTACGGAAAAAAACTCTTATATCAGCACTTTCATAGGACTAAAGAGCGGGTACAAAGGCCTTGTTGCTAAAGGGTTGAAAATTATCTTTACTGGAAAAACAAATTTCGCTCTGACTCGGAATTTAAATACAATTGTATAATAATAAAATTAAATACAATGTTAAAACCGAAGACCGTAACTTACTACCTTCTTCAAATAAATAGTTCTATGTAAGCGTGAAAGAAAATTTAGCTGAACGTTCAGCATGGTATTTTGTGATTATTATTGGCATAATGCTTAAAAAAATACAACAAATTGTCAATACAAGAGAAACAAAATCTTTCTATGCCCGCTTACCCACGAAAAATTGTTTTTTTATTCACGGGTACTAAACTTTATGTTTATACAAATAATGTATCATGACTAAATAAATTTGCAAACTAAAACTTTAAAGCAGTCTTTAATTAGAATTAGATGACAGAAATGGGATGGACTCGTATAAATCAGTCTCCTAGTAAATACCTGTCAAAACTGTTAAAAGAATTCAAGAATTTTTAAAAATATTTACATTTTAGCTGTAACTAAAAAAATCCAATATCTTTATTTAACTAGAAGTTTATTAAGACGTCGCCTCTATAGATCAACAAAAAATTAACGTACAATTAAAGAACCATTTTAGGGCCATGATGGTTTTTCGCCTTCCTTCAACTGGCGACCATATAGGGCGCTCTTATCGCGGAATATTGACAATCTCTCAGTTTCCAAATTGTCTAAGTATGACCCCACGGCGTAACCCATTAGGGGGAGAATGACCCAATACACCTAAAAAGAACAAACACGATTTAGAAAAAAAAAGAAGTAGATACCTAAATACAGTGAAACCTCCTATAAGCGGACACCGTCGATTCTGTCCGCTTATTGGAGATGTCCGCTTATAAGAGAGAACTGCGAAATTTTAGTAAATATTTCAGTGGCGGCTCGTGAAGTATAAGAATGGGTGTGCGCTATAATAAGTGAGTCGAAATAAATTTTAAATAAATAAAGTTAAAAAAATTTGCATATTTATTTGTAGCCAAATAAAAGAACTTATGGTGCCCACTGGGTAATAAGATTGTCAAAGTAAAAAAAAGCAGGTCTCCAATAAATAAAAATATGCCTGCACAAAAAAACATTACCTACAGTATACATACATATTAGTTTTTAGCCAACGATGGATAACATTAATTCAACGTACAAAACCGTTTTATCTTAGCTTTTGATTCAAATACCATTTCATATTGTAATGTTCGTATATACGTTAACTCAAAAATTCATGCTTTTTAATTTTTGCCTGTAGATGATTTAAGTCAGTTACCCTTATGCGGCTCCAGCTTTTATCCATGATTGCATTGAAAAATAATAAGCATGGAAAACAAAATAACGAGTTTGTAACATCACATCCACAAATCCAGTTGTTTTATTGGTAAATATCTTTTCTAAAGTATCTTTTAAAATTCCTACCTTCTTTTCTTTTGGAGCAAGTTTGCGACAATTCTAGTTCTCGAGTCGGCCTTCCTAATCTTTTAATTTCAATTTTTTGATTTAAATTAAAGGAGGAAAAGCTTGCTATAATGTTTTGTACACAATTAAGTCTTGAATTACTTCCAGGATTACCCGAACCCGAACTTATAACTGCCTCAGACATATTCGACACTTGTAGATAATAATTAACCCAAAAATTACAAACAAGCCGAAAACAGCATAAAATTCACTTAAAAACTGCGTAAATAAATTTTAATTACGCCCAATACAAGCATACTAATAATAATATAAACAGTAATCAGCTGAGAACTATAAAAAAACGATGCAAGTGTGTATTGATTTAGCGCACCACCTCGCCCTTTTCTCGGCCGATATCCCGAGCATTTCCGATCCAATTGCGTGGCAAAAATTGGATAAAAGAGGAACGCCGAATCCACGCGCACCTCCAGATTCAAGCCCGCCCTCTCATATCTCTAGATTCAAGCGAGGCGAGGCGATCGAAGGCCACCGTATGCGGCAGCAAGCGTCAAGTCGAAAAGATATTAATTACTTCCGTTAATGGCCGATAGATGCCACTAGCGGGATAGGGATCATTAAAAAATAAATAAAAAACAACAGTAATTATTTAATAATAGTTTCTATTTATTTTTTTTCTTATTTTTGCTGGGGGTGCGCGCGCACCATCGCTCCTATGGACGAGCTGCCCCTGAAATATTTATTAACAATTTCCGCTGCTTGAGTTTTTCCGATATTAAATTTTTCAGCAATCTTTTGTGCCGATAGATGTTCCTTCTCCGAAACGTTAACAACTTCAATTTTTTCACGTAAACTAAGAAGTCTTTTACCATAGGCGCCATTTCAAAGAGATCTATTACTACCCAAGTGAACAATAAAAATAAAACACAGCAGCCCCGCCGCATAAAATATGTTGTAAATACGACAGAAGTATTTAGTCTCCGCAATAAATCGGAAAGAGGTAATTCCCCGGCTGCAAAATGGGTTGTTGCCAACATACTACATAATATTTATGCCCATAACGTGCAGGGTTTCAGAATTTTTTAATAAAAAAAAATTGTCCGCGTCCGGTTATAGGAGTGAATTTTAAATGTAAAGAAATAGGGAAAAGCTTGGTTCAAACAAATTTGTCCGGCTAAAGGGAGTGTCCGCTTAATAGAGGTGTCCGCAAGGAGAGGTTTCACTGTATTAGAAAGATGACGACATCGGGATATTTTTACCTTCCTAGCAATGACTAGAGAAGGTATTATTTTCGACAAACTTTTTTTTTCAGTTAACGCCCAAAAAGTGTGATTTGGATGTATTTTGACCTATCTTAGCACTACCGTCGTGATGCGTCTGTGTGTGTGTGTGTGTGTGTGTGTGTGTGTGTGTGTGTGTGTGTGTGTGTGTGTGTGTGTGTGTGTGTGTGTGTGTGTGTGAGTGTGTGTGTGTGTGTGTGTGTGTGTGTGTGTGTGTCTGTCCGTAACACGATAGCTCTCCCAGAAGTTGATCCCATTGGCGGTTCTGCTATAATTCCATTATTGGTGGTGCGGCTATTAATGACCTTTGTACTAACCTTTACTTTACTCAACAAACAAAAAATTTAAATGCATGGTGTTTTGAACAAGTGGAGATCAAGTTTAATATTATAAAGTATCAACAATTCAAGGAGGATTTTGGTGGAGAATATGTCGATAGTAGTGGTTGGACCAGGGACCTTAAAGTTCTCATTCTAATCGTGTGGATCGTCACTCAAAATGTGAGCAAAGTATGACTTTTAGGGCTCATCGCACCGACTTTTAAAATTCCCTTTCTTAACTATGGATTGCTTTAATTTTAAGCATGCCTTATTTTTAAATTTGTTGCACCAAGCAAAAATCTCCTCTTCTTTTTTAAGATGCGGCCACCTTGTGACCCAATCAGGCAACGCCGTTGTTTCAACCAACATAATTGTTAAACTATGAAAAACAACAACAACACCCAGTACGTCCCAAAATAGTTTTGTCAAAACCCATCAATTTCCTGTGTCAAGTCGCCTTTAAAAATTTATTTACAAAAATGAAAGTTCTTGAATTTTTTGAATAGTTGGAAGATGATGAAATCGAGATGGTGCTACTCGATTTTTTGGAATTTGGGTGTTCTTGTCGCCTTGTTAGTACAGTCGCGTATTTTTTCCCGGGCTGGTTTACGGTTCCCCATCAAGCCCAGGACAAAATCCGCGCCCGGCCGAAAAATGTACTGCTCCTAAGGCACAAGCCAATAAGGCACCTGCCGATAAGGCTCCTGTCCATAAGGCAGCGGCCCATACACCCCTATATATAACCAAAGGATTAAAAATTATAATGAAATTAGTGTAAAATGTAAAGGCAGAAAGGAAAATCTTCTTGTTACTTCATCACTGCAGTTTTATTTAAATGCAAGGGTTTTCTTACACTGTTCAGTCCTATCCTACCGTTACCGCTGTACCCACCAGGCTGTGAACCACAGTTAACTCAAAAATCGGACAAAAATACTGTAATAAAAATTAGATTCAACTTTATTTAAATTATTTTCCTTCCTTACAAATCTTTTTGTAATTGATACATAGGTATATTTTTTCACAAAAACATTGTGCCAAAAGAACCAAAATCTAGCTGTTATTTTGTGCATTAAAGTTTTTCAAAATCATTTTTATTTATTTAAAAAAAAACATATTTTTTACTTTATTTACTTAAAAAAGACAAAATTCACTTTAATCAAAACGCTGCTCATTTGTAGGTATTGTCAGTTGCTATGGCTATGCTAGACAGGTAACATTATGTGACAGCATCTTATCTTCAAGCAGCTCTTAAGGAACAGTAAAGTCACGAAAAAAGCTGACCTAATTTTAACAACACTAAGGAAGGAATAAGTCTGCCTTTAAGTTCGGTGCAACGAAATTTTACGAAATAAGGTATTATTTAGGCTAAGAAACGGAAAAAAAAGTCGGTGCGATGGGCCCTTAAAGCCATATCAATTTAGTAATTGATAACACAAAATGGGATGCTCTTTTTTAAAAGCATCTTGATATTACAATAAACCAGTTTTAAAATCTTTCAAGCTATATGATTTACCTTATTAGGAATAATGTGTCTCAGCATTGCTACTACTTGATAGACTCTTCTGCTGCTGTTCAAGTAGTCTATCCCTGGCTTTACACTTCTGTGTGTAACTCCAATCTGCCCAGATGCTCCAAACTGTAAGAGCAGGAATTATTGTTACTAAAGAGTATCTACTTATAAGCTGGCCAAATTTCGTGGCCATCTGAAACAAAACAAAGTAAAACCAAACCAAGTCAATGTTGTTAATCAAGTAAAAACAATGTTATTTGTCATTCACAACCAGTTTTCTTAAGTTTAGTTTTAAGTTTTAATTATAGCTTCCTAGCTAGGCTATTATCACACTTCAAGTGAAGCCATGATAATATATTAGCGTTGAAAACAGTTTTTTATAAATATCTCAGAAACTAAAGTTATTACAAAGTGTTTGATTATAACACCCATTATTGAGCAAAATATAGTCTGTATTGATATGATGCCATTAAAAAGTTAGCAGTTTTTTAAGTTTTTAATTGTCAAAAAACTGTCATTAGCCTTAATGGATTTTGACCAAAATCTACCCACTTGTATCGAACATTATTTTACCTGAAAATTTTATGAAAATGACTTTTTGGACAAAAATAAAAATGCTAACATTTTAACGCAGCATCGAATCATCATATGCAGTTTTAGGAATATTGTAGACTACATTTTGCATAATTTATGTTATAACCAAAAACTTCGTAAAAGCACTAGTTTCTGAGATATTTACAAAAAAACTTTTGAAGGTTGATATATCATGACTTCACTTGAAGTGTGCTATTAGGCTAACTAGGAAGGTATCAGATCCGTCATGGATTCATTTATTTATCAATCAAGTAGTTTTTGAGATACACCAAAATCTTCATAGTTTATTTTTAAAAACACATGTTTCTGACTTGATTTACTCACAAAACACAAAAGGACACCTTCACTTTAAACACTCTGCTCATTTGTAGGTATTGTTAGAGACCCTCTATGACATATTTTAAAGATATAGAGATGCGATCAACTCTTTAAAGTCAAATTTAGTTAGGTCAAACAAAGGATGAAAGTATCTGTCCTCTATACTCTAGTGATGTTTAGAGAGAGCTGTACCTTTCTAAACGTTATAGGGATGTCACTCACTGCTGACCATTTAAATTATTTTAGTGAAACGCCAACGAATTTGGCAAGAAAATAACCACCAAAACATGTTAATTTCACTGACTTTGATGGGTTTGTCGCATCTCTCTTTAGTAGAAATATGTCATACATACAGGGTCTCTAGGTATTGTCAGTTGCTATGGCTATGCCAGACAGGTACCATTATGTAACCAGCATCTTATCTTTAAGCAGCTCTTAAGGAACAGTAAAGTCACAAAAAAAAGTAACTTAATTTTAACAACACTAAGGAAGGAATAGGTCTGCCTTTAATTTTGGTGCAACAACATTTTACGAAATAAGGTATTCTTTAGGCTAAGTGGAAAAAAGTAAGTGTGATGGGCCCCTACTAACTTTATTTTAATTTTTCTAAGAAAAACACTTTTCTTCCATATTATGTACAAAGGGTCAATACTTTAAACAGTGTTTTTGTTGTAAATTCAATCATGTGACTTTTCTTAAAAATTATTATGTTAACCTTGTTGCCGAGGGGTGAACAGCTCTCACAATCGGTGTACACATTTCTCACAATCCTTCACAATCTTTACACAATCCCTCCCAATCACCCACAATCTCTCACAATCCTTCACAATCCCACACAATCTTACCACAATCCCTCATAATCTTGACACAATCCCTCACAATCTTAGCAAAAGATTGTGGATTTTCACAATTGGTGTACACATTTTGGGGTACCTGTTCACCCCTTGGGTATTAAGTAGCAGGGCCGGTAGCAGGGTAAATTAAGAGGGCAGCAAAGGAAACTAGAGACATGGTGACCTCTTTTTTTTTTTTTGGTCACAAGAATTTTTGATGGGCTGTCAGCCTCCCCGCCTCTTCAGGCATGCTACGCCACTGCACAGCCCTCCACAATCTTTCACAATCCCTCACAATCTTAGCAAAAGATTGTGGATTTTCACAATCAGTGTACACATTTTGGGTTAGCTGTTCACCCCTCGCTTGTTGCTTATGGCCAAACAGTTTGTTTGTCATAGAGCAACCATCTGGGATCAAAAACAGCTGGTCAAGACAGTCTTTGTTGTAAATTAACTGATTTCACTTTTTTATGTTATGTTAACATTGTGGCTTATGGCAAAACCGTTTATTTGTCAAGGGGAACAATCTTGGATCAAAAAACAGCTGATTATGACAGTTTGTTAAAAAATCTAATGACAAGAAATGGTTAGTGATAGTCCTTGCCATATGCAGTTAGTCTTGTGAGTTTGAGATGAAATAAACATATTTCCTAACTCGAAATATATTAAAAAGTACATGTCATGTTGGTAAAAGGTAAAACTGTCATTGTCTCTGGATAAAAAGACACTGACTGTGGGTTGACAAAAAAAATGCACAGATAAAAACAACTCAGAAATGCCATTTTTTTGATTTTTTTTTTGTTGCTGTCAGTATCTATGTGATAAATAAAGAGGTTGAAAATGTCACAAAAGTGTAACTGCCTATGACAAGGCCTATATTATGATAGGATGGGATAAAGTAAAAAATAAAATGTTCGGTTTTGTTAGATTTGAATAAAAACGATTAAATACTAACAAAATTTAACTTAGCATAAGGTTATGGGCTGTCTTAGCATTTTGGCTATTCACCCGCCAATGCCGTGTCGGCTTTTTAGACACTCCGATCATTATATAAATATAAACCTGCATTAAGTTTTGATTACATCATTTATACATCACAAAAGTAAGGTTATGTAATTTTTTTCTTGCAAATGTCTTACCGGGAGAAGTTACCCTCTAAACCACTCTTATCACTGTTCTTCAAATTTAATTTTTGATTGTACTTGAAACTGGAAAAATCAAAATAGGATAATAAACCCAAATAAAATTTTCTTTTCCAGCCACCAGTGTTGCCAATGAAAATTTGTTGGATTGCACGGTAGAGTGCTCCAAAACGCACGAGGTGTTTTCTCAGGGTGCCTAGAATAGACCGGTGTTCGGATCTTATATATATATATGTCGTATTTTGACGTCACTGGTGGATTTGTTTTTGAACAAAAGTTAGATATGATATGAACAACATTTTTTTGAAAACTAAGGCAATTTTCCTACTATTTTTTAGTATATTCTTCTAAAATAATATTTTTCAGACATACCATTCGTTATCTTTTTTAGCCCGCTTCATTTCTCTTTACACAAAAATTAAAATTCGATGAAAATAATGTATTCGTTTCAGCTCCAAAAATAATTCGCTGACCTACATCTTTTTTACTTCCCAAGTCCTCGGTTCACCTTTGACTTTGTAGTTTAAGTTTTGTGTAATAAAAAATAAAGCGGCTAAGAAAAATAACGACAATACGTCTAGAAGATCATATTTTATAAGGAGTTTTCAAAAAATTCAAAAAATATTAGTTGTTCCGTTGTTCATATTAAGGACACTCATCGTAAAGGCAACCTTTATAGGAAGCGAAGCTAACGTCGGGCTTTCTATTTTTTGATTATTATTTACTACTTAAACTATATATATTTATGTAATTAGATCATTATTAAATAGATCTTTAGACTGTGCAGTTACCCAGAAATCCGGGGTAATGTGTCCTTCCCTAAAGACAAAAATTTTAAAATAAAAACATATATTAAGTTTTTTTTTCTTAACTTGCATACGATTGTTTTAAATGGATCACATTTATGTAAGTTCAACTATATTTGACATTGTAATGAGATCTACAAAAAAACCGCGCGGAAACCACTTATCGGGTTAAAGCATGGTTGCTTACAGATCGTATAAACGAACGCAGCTTTAAAACAGGTTTTGGATTTGGAATCACTCCACCTATATTCCGCTTATGGGACGGGGCCAGTCCATTCGTTTATAGGTCTATGTCTATGCTTATAAAATTTTAGGTTAGGTGATTCAACAAAAATAAATAGAAAAAGTTTAAAAAAGCCAAAATACGCAAACGCCTTATTTTAAGTTTTAAGTGGGAGTCTGGTCTGATATAGGTGAACTTTATTTTTTCTTTTGTACCGAATGGTATTCTTTTTAAGTAGTCACTTGTCCATCTTTTTAAGTGTCATGTTTTTGGTTCTGTTTGTTCTTTTGTTTCCATTTCTTTCTAGGTCTAATCTTTCCTCTATTATTAGGTGGATAGGCGGTAGTCCTGGGATGTGTTCTGCCCAGACAAAAGCCAAACCAAACATGGCTTTACCTCATTTTACCCCTTCCACAGCAAATGTCCAAAATTGATAATCAACAGAGTGCAGAGAGCCACACTGTGCCAGCACTAGCTGCTAGCCCCAAATAAGCACTCAATATACCCCCTGTGATATGTTGGGATTTCCTGAATGGCAGATTAACACTGCACTGCTCCCGCTCAAATTAAGTCATTGTTGCTCGCGATGTATCTCTCAGATACACAATATTATTTTTGAGAAAATCAATGTTTTAATTGCTGAGTTAACTAAAGTAGGCGGTAATGAAATGATACATAATTATTTTTTTCTTAAAAAGCTTTAGTTTACAAAATGGAACAAAAACTATATCCTAAAAAACCAACAAAAATGTAATATGCAAAATATATTTATCTGATATAATCAAGTCATGTATCTCTCAGATAGGGCGCGAGCAGTGCAGTGTTAACAAATCCCTTTTACCATAGATATTATCTGGTGTGATCCCAAAGGTTACCGGTTTTATTTTCACATTACAAGACTACCCATACCCATGGTAGTTACTTATTGTCAGAAAAAAAAAACAATTTCATTGACAAAGCATGCTAAAACTGGTCAAATAAAGTGACAACATAACATACAAGTAAATATTAGCAACAAATTAAAATTAAACATAGAAACAATTGAAAAACAGAAAAAAATAAAAGTTTAAAAAAATATTAAGACAATATTAAATTACAAATAAATTAACTTTGGTAGATGGTCAAAAACTTAAAATTTGAGTAAATATTTAAAATAATAAGTTTTAGTTAAATTAGAGCTAAACTAATAAAAAGATGCAAACACATTTAAACAAAATATAAAGATAAAACAGAAGAAATTTTATCAAATAACAAAATTTAGACTAATATAAATAAAAAATTATAAATTTGAGATGAACAGCAAACACACATATTGAATTTATAATGAAGGGTTGATGATTCATATGTGAGTGGACTTTGCAGCCCTTCCACTGTGAACACCAGTGGGTCTATTGTGGCGGAGGGTTATTAAAGTATTCTGCAAAATCATAGTATGCTCTGCCCACCAGGATTTTTTTTGTTTGTTTTTAAAAGCTTTTAATGACACACTTGATTTTGGCAACTTGTCAAAGATTTTGCCCCTTTTGGTTTTGCCCTCACAGAATTGAGAGTTTTTTTATAACTTTGGGAATAGAAAAAGGTATGTCAAAGATTCTGTGTGCAGATTGAATTGATTGGGACCTCTCTAGTAACCTCCTTAATTAATGAAGGTTCTTGAACATAAGGGCACTGATTTCCAAGATGAACAATGAGGGATGAGTAAGACTTTTGTGAGATTTAAAGTGAGCTTTCCTTCTGATGAACCTTTGAGATAAAACAGGTTTTTTTAAAAATACAAATAAGAGTTTTAATAAATATTTTGTAGCTGAATCCCAAAAAGCTTACCATGCCATAAAAAATGAACAAAATAGCTTAAGTGAGATTCAAAGAGACCAAGTTCAGCTCTTACTGTATACACAGCACCTTTGACAAGCTGGAACTGTTTCCCAATCAGTAATGTTAATTTTGGTTTGGCTTGAGCCTCCACAGAATGCACCCCTGATAGTTGTATGGCATGTTAATGTCATGCTTCATGAAGGATTTTTTGGTTGAAAAATAGTTCATATAAACTTTTTTTTAAAATGTATTTTGTTTATTGAAAAGTAAAAAACTATAGAATTTAGAATTATGACCATATGAGACCAGAACCCTAATCAGATAATAAGTGTTTTATTCAAGCAGGCATCATGATAGATCATGCTCGGTTGCGACAATGGCTTTCAAAGGTAAGTAGATACATCCTTTGGTTTTTTTAGTTGGGCAGAACAAATATGTTATAGCATAAATATATGTTCAAAGAATCTAAAAGTGAAGCATAGTTGGCTTTGGAAACAATGGCAATTTTTTTTTTAAATGTGCATGCATGTTTTTTGTCATGTAGACACACAGTTGTTATGTGCATGGAGGCCATATTGATATTTTGCGGTGTTTTGCGTTTATCATGTAAAATTATGTTTTTTTCTGTGAAAAATGGGAAATGATTCATGTAGAATATGTGCGGTTTGTAGCAAAATGTCTGGAAGAAGTAAGTAACTACTTGTATTTTTCTTTATAATTTGTTAATAAAGTTAAGAGTGGTTTTGATGCCATTAAACATTCTTTGTGGTGTCCACAATTAGTGCACAATTAGTTTTAGAAAAAATTCAATTTTAATCCACAATTTGATAAATTTTCACCCAATCAACTAGTTTTTATAAAATAATAGACAACAATAAAAATTTGACAATTGTCAAATAATGTATTGACATAACGGAGTATGTTCCAAAACCAGCAAAACTGACGCATGCGCAGTAACCGAAATCCTGTCTACCCGAAGAAGAAACATTAAGAATTAAATAGGGGTCCTGGCTTCAAACATCGCCAGTGAGAATGCATGGGTATACCCCATATTTATGCTCTAACATATTTGGGGCAGAATTATAAAAGTTATGGTGATTTTGATTTAATTTGGTGCGATTCATAAACTTATGAAGACATTTACAAAAATAATATTTTTTTCCGGCGTCGCGACAAAGTTTTAGATATTAATCCAAACACAATAAATGATACTTTAAATTTTGAGTCAAATCTGGCATCTCTTCATTCATCTCCTTGAAAATTTTTATAGTACCTGGGTGATTTTGTTCCTTTAGTAGAATTAGATTTCTCAAGGAACCAACTTTCAAAGATGGTATAAATTTCCTGCAGTTTTCATGCCATGTGCCTCTAAAAATAGCACTTTTTAAAGAATCTATGCAATCCACTAAAAATAAGTCATTATTAACTAAAATCTATGACTTGAACTTAATCATAGCAAATTTGTTAATTTATGTTTTAAGGCAGCTAGTAAAATGAGGTTTGGACTTAGATTGAGATTTACATTTTCAACAATATTTGTCATAACATGAAAGTTTGTCAGAGTCACAGTTTTTAAGATATATATATTTTTTAAATTGATATCTTATGTACCACCGGAGCTAGCGAAATGCGGTTTTTAAATTTAGATTCTGAATTACATTTTCAACATAACTGGTCATAGCATCAAAGTTTACCAGCCACAATGTTTGAAACAAGGAAATTGTATATGTATATGGGCAGTTCTTCAGAAAACCTGTGAAACAGTGTCACAGGGGTGAATATCTCATTTTTTGAAGCAGAAACCTACTTTTTAATTTAAAATAGGATAAAATGCAATCTAATCTGCTACCTCATCAAAAAAAGAAAAAATATTTTAATTATTAAGGATTTTTGCTGTATTAACAGTAGCTGAGGTCTCAGGCTATGTTAATGTCACAACCCCAAGGTGAGCACGTTCCGACTTATTTGTTAAAGTTATGGTTAATGATTTACATTAATATAGTTAAGTTCTAATAAGATCAACTAAAAAAAAACTATTTTGAGCCAAAATAATAATATTTAACAAAAGACACCCTCTTTTCATCAGCTTTGTTACCAATTTTTAAATCGCACTAAAATCCATATATGCCAATAAAAGCAGCCGCCATTTCATTGTTTCGTTTACTTTAGTCACATTCTTCGCTGTCAAGAAGCAGGTGGACGCTGTGAACTGTTGGTGTTTTTTTTTTAATTTTGAAGTGACAAAACAGGTAAGTGACAAGCACACTTTCTCAACTTTGTTGTCAAGTTCCTGACAATACAAAAAATGTCTTAAATAATCTAAATGTGACTTAATAATGCGCAAAACGTAATAAAAAACAGGGCAAAAAAACAGATCCCAACATTTTGTTTTCAAGGAGTTAGACGGGAAATTTGAATAGATTCCTCAGCTCCCTTAATATCAGCTTTGTTAATACTGGTGGTAACAAAGCTGAGGATGTGTTAACAAAGTTGAATATTATAGTATAATTTACTGAAAAAGCTTAGGTAGCAAAAAAATAAAAAGTATTTTTGAATTATTGGGGTCAATTATTAGGCAGAAACGACAGTTGAAACGTTTCGGCCCTTTTCATTTACACAAAAAGTCAATTAACGGTAGCTTGGGTCAGGTTGGGTTGGGTTTACTTACCATTGCATTTCTTTGCTAGTTATAGTGAATTAACATTTTTTCAAACAATAATATGTAATTAAATGTAATAACATATCTTATCAAAAAATCATGGTCAAAATTACAGTCGAACCGCTATAACTTGAACTTCAAGGGACAACCAAATCATTTCGAGTTATGGAGAGTTCGACTTATAGAAATTCGAGTTAAAGAGGTTAAAATTCATATAAAAAGTGCAGGGACCACTTAAAAGGTTCGAGTTATAGAGAGGTTCGAGTTATAGAGGTTCGAGTTAGAGAGGTTCGACTGTATTACAAGGCGGTCATCGCTTTTATTATTATGATACCCGAATGCCAACAAATTATTTTCTACTTTTTAGTGTATTTTATAAAAGCTTAAAAAATAGGTACATTTTTTTGACATATAAACTTTTTTATAAACATTAATTTTTTGATTTCTAGAAAAATGGCAAAAAAAGAAAGACAAATAAACGTGCAGATGAAAAAAAAGCAAAATCTAGAGAATGTATGATGGGGATCATGGATCACTTGTTCCTTGTCAGAACGTGTTCCAGACGGGGATCATTCGTATCCTTGTGATCGACGTTGGAGAGAGTGAAAACCAAACAGTTTTAATACGTTCCCAACGAAAGCATCAAACCATCAGTATAATTTAATACTGGTAGGGGTATTTTCCCTCGGAGTAGCTGTTTCTGTTGCTTTCAAACAACTTATGCTCTACACGGAGTTAACGCCTACATTCACCTGAGGATGGCCCAAAAGGCTGAAACCGATCGTGAATTCGCATGGATCACTTGTTCCTGATTGTCAGGATGTGTTCCAGACGGGCATCATTCGTATCCTTGTGATCGACGTTGGAGAGAGTGAAAACCAAACAGTTTTAACAAGTTCCCAACGAAAGCATTAAACCATCAGTATAATTCAATGCCGGTAGTAGTATTTTCCCTCTGAGTAGTTGTTTCTGTTGGTTTCACACAACTTATGCTCTACACGGAGCTATCGCCTACATTCACCTGAGGATGGCCCAGAAGGCCGAAACCGGTCGTGAATTGGCATGGATCACTTGTTCCTAATTGTCAGAACGTGTTCCAGACGAGGATCACTCGTATCCTTGTAATCGACGTTGGAGAGAGTGAAAACCAAATAGTTTTAACAAGTTCCATCTATCTAACATTATCTGTAGATTAACTTTTTATAGTGTTGCTCATTTAAGATTTAAGTGGTTTAAGAATAGATTAAAAATGTGAAAATAATAGGTTTTAGGTTTTTTGTTCATTATAATTATTTTGGTTTATGTGGTAGTAGTAGTTTTTTAAATTTAGTTATGAGAAATTTAAATACAATAAGCTTTGCAATACAGTCGAACCTCTCTAACTCGAACCTCTATAACTCGAACCCCTCTATAACTCGAACCTTTTCAGTTGTCCCTGCACTTTCTACATGTATTTTAACCTATGTAACTCGAGTTTCTATAACTCGAACTCTCCATAACTCCAACTGTTTTGGTTGTCCCTTCAGGTTCGAGTTATAGAGGTTCGACTGTATATATTTTCTAAGTGATTTATCAGCTTTGTTAACTTGACCTCAGTTTTGTTAATATACTTTTTTTAAATTTTTTCTATTTTTGTTGTGTTTTTTGATAAAAAAGTAGTTTTTTTTTGTTTTGTTATGACTTTTTTATGTAAAATTTGTTCACTACATATATTTTCTGAGTAATTTATCAGCTTTGTCAATATAACCTCAGCGTTGTTAAATCACTTTTTTTTTATTTTTACCTTTTCTCCAAAAATATAAATTTTTTTTCTGGGAAACATACTCTATGCAAAATATTAAAGCATTTTCTTTTTAACAGACAATAAAAAGCTTATTTTTTAATATTTTATTTTTCAAAAAAATGAAAGCTCATTTCACAGGTTTTCTGAAGAACTGCCCATATCTACAAGGCGCCCATAACTTAGGGGCCATAGGCCAATAGGAGGTCATGTCTGATAAAAAAGTTTCTATAATCCATGGGTCAAAACTCTTTCTTTGTCGAGATACAGAGCGAAAGTTGGCGATTTTTTAATCTTTTTTGATAAAAACTTTTCAAAAACACACACTAAAAATATGAAATTGGGTAAACTTCGAACAAGAGCAATAAATTGGAATAAAAATAATGTCATATTAAACCCAATGTTTTTTTAATATTTTTTCTTAATAAAAACAAATCTCTAGAGAGACATCATAATAAAATATTATTGATATTTTTTAAAAGAATAAGTAAGCAAAATTTTTTTTTTTTTAATTGTTATTTTTATTACATTTTTGGAGGTTACTTTGCCAGCCTGTATCTTCTGCTCAACTTGTAATTTTGTCAAAAAAAGGAATACTACATTTTTGAATCACGATTAGCTGAGTATTTAGCTGGGTGTGACAGATTTTTTTTTTGTAAAACCTTTTTCCCCCCACTCCTCTAACTTTAAAAATCCTATATCTTAAAACCAGATGTGTGTTGACCCCCATGTTATATAAACATTTTTCTCGGAAATGACCGCCTCTATCACCTGCTGCACTATGGCCCCTAAGTTATGAGACACCATGTATATACCGCCTATCCCAAAGTAATTTTTAAAAGCTTCTCCTATTGAAGGGCGAGAAAGGAATCTGAAACATACATGTATCGAACAAAGATAGCCTGACTTTTCTTTTTTTTGTGTCGCCGAAATCGGGGATGGCTTAAAACGTCGCGCATCGCCTTTAAAAGGCTCGGCGTCGGACTTCGTGCCTATTTGCTTGCTTTACTGTTAGATGTGGAACGGGGCGGGGCTCTATATCCAATAGAATCTATTTAAGACGGGGTAGAGATCCTGTATGTATGACATATTTTAAAAATATGTTATCCGAGGGGTGAACAGCTAACCCAAAATGTGTACACCGATTGTGAAAATCCACAATCTTTTGCTAAGATTGTGTAAAGATTGTGAGGGATTGTGGCAAGATTGTGAGGGATTGTGGAGGACTGTGCAGCGGCGTAGCGTGCCTGAAGGGGCGGGGGGCGAGAGCCCATCAACAATTCTTGTGACCAAAAAAAAAGGTCATCATGTCGGTTTTAGTGGATTGTGAAGGACTGTGGTAAGATTGTGAAAGATTGTGAGCGGTTGTGGTAAGATTGTGACAGATTGTGAGTCATTGGGACAGACTGTGTAAAGATTGTGAAGGTTTGTGGGCTGAAGGATTGTGACTGATGGGGATGGATTGTGTAAAGATTGTGAGGGATTGTGAAGGATTGTGGTAAGATTGTGAGGGATTGTGAAGAATTGTGAGGGATTGTGAAGGATTGTGGTAAGATTGTGACAGATTGTGAATGATTGGGATGGATTGTGTAAAGATTGTGAGAAAATTGTACACCGATTGTGAGAGCTGTTCACCCCTCGATGTTATCCATACAGTGTCTCTAAGGCGGGGTACAACTTTGGCTTTTGAATCACTTTGGAACACCTGGTATATATCTCAAAAACGACAGCAACTAGAATAAGGCAGTCTTTACAATTTAATTAAATTTTTTATTTTCAACAAAAATAAAGCTACCTTAACATCGAGATCGACTAGGTGTTATGGATGGCTGTACGTGTCTACTGGCGCTATTTGTTTATGTCTTTTTAAATTATTTAAGAGGAGAAAATTCAGAATTCAATTACGGCGAGTGCCACTCCTGTCACCTCGGTAGCTACACCGCTGACTTGTGGTCACAGTCGCCTGCTTTTGGTAGGGCATTCACAAATGCTTCTTTTTTAATTTTAGTATCAGAATCCCGATGCGGTGTACCGAGATATTACAGGTGCTGTTGCCCACTACCCAGCACTTACTCCTCAGCAGGAAAATTACAGTAAGTAAGGCGTTTTTTATCTAATAAAATCTGTTTATAATGTCAATAATTAATTATCTTAACATCAACCTACAGAGATTAATTAAAGTAACAGAAACAAAACTTTAAAGCAGGTTGAATAATATTTTGCATTATCTTATACACCAAACAATACACCATTGTAAAAAGCCACGCAAATATAAAGATAGGCCTTGTACATGTACAGTCAGGGACAACTTTTTAAATTTCCGTAAAAATTTATCATTTAAAGATATCTAAAAAAAGTTGTTTTAAATATTTATGTAACAAAGGTATGGAATATAGGGATCATCAAAAAAAAACTCTTTTTTTCACTCAAAATATGTTATTTGGGTCAAAAAAGGGTAAATACCAAATTTTGTAATGGTGTCTATCTGTGTGTCTGGGACACGATAACTCCAAAGACGATGAACCAATGTTAACCGAATTGGGCACAAAAATGTTATGGTACTCGTTGATAATGCCATTAAATTTTGGTGTGGTTGGTGGCTGCAAAGGGATCTTTAAGGGGTTCAAATATTTTAAAAAATCATAACTGGAGACCCACACCATCTAGCAAAATGAGGTTTTCAAAGTTAGATAAGGGATTTTATTTTCAGCAATATTTCGTTGGAGGCACAGTATTTGAGATAAAATTTAAAAAATCATGAAATAAAGGACTAGTACAAATGTAGTGGTGTAGTTCCATGCAGCTTCATTTATATTTTGGGATTTTCAGATGACTTTTTCATTAAACTTTATTTTGTTTCTTCTAACATAATTTTATAATGTTTTTTAAGTTGAGCATAGTTTTCTAAATGTTTTTATTTTTAGCAAAATGAGGTTTTTAGAATTAGATTAGGGATTTTATTTTCAGAAATATTTCGTTGGAGGAACAATATTTGAGATAAAATTTAAAAAATCATATAAAACAAAGGACTAGTACAAATGTAGTGGTGTAGTAAATTTTGGGATTTTTAGGATGACTTAACATAATTTTATATTGTTTTTTAAGTTGAGCATAGTTTCCTGAATTTTTTATTTTTAGTTTACTTGAAATAGAAGAAATGTCTAATTTCGTGTCCAAACTTGATGCCAGTTTTCATTAATGAAAGCGTCATAAAAGATTTTTTTATTTGCCTCTGTGTAGAACCGTTTTCGATCGTGTTGTAAATTTTTACTGTAAAAGGCTGTATTAGACTTTTTCCCTTAATTTTCAGGTATGGTTATAATAAGTTGTTATTTTTGTTACAGCTTTTGTAGATGGCACCACGATGGACCTGGTTAATTTGGCAGGCACGATCCCAGTGGGTTACAAAGGGCAAACCTACAACATTCCGATTTGTGTATGGCTGATTGACACTCACCCTAAGAACGCTCCCATCTGTTATGTTAAACCCACATCGGATATGTCAGTAAAAGTATCAGAGTATGTGGACCAGAACGGGAAGATTTACTTGCCATATTTACATGATTGGGTGCCTGTAAGTTGATGATCTTTTATTTTGTCACTGTCTACTAATCAAATCAAATCAAAATTAGCTTTATTAGTCAGAATACACACATTGATAATCCTTATTTATCTATATTGCAAATGTGCAAATAAAAACATTATAACTACGGAGATAATTAATCCCTATCAAAATCACAACAATAAAAAAACACAATCAAGTTTCAAAACAAATTTAAATAACACTTAGTGTAATTTTTATTGCTAACGCCACAGTTTTAGTCTTATAAGTGTCCTGAATAAAGTTATTTTTTCCATTATATAAAATTATAAATATAAATTTTAAATTTTGGTCGATAGTGACACCTAAAAACTTAGTTGTACCTAGAGTGGACAAAAATTCACTCTCTAGTGCAATATCCACGAAACCGCACTTTAAACTGAGAATATTTGTTTTAGATATATTAAGGAAAGTAAATTGGTGTCACAATTGTTTACTTTATTATCGTCATTTTGAATATCACTCAAAAGTCTGACTATATCTGTGTTATGCCAATGAACTGTTGTGTCATCACAAAAAGCAGTTATTTTGTCATTAATGTTAATATTTGCCAGATCATTTACAAAAACCACAAATAAAAGTGGGCCAAAATAGAACCCCAGTATTAATCTGAAGCTATTCTGAGCTTTGATTATTAAAAGCAACAGAATGAACTTTCAGACAGGTACGATCTGAGCCAATTCAAAGCTATACCTCTTATACAATACCTCTCAAGCTTTCGCAGCAATATTTCGTGATCCACACAGTCAAAGGCCTTTGACAGGTCCCAAAATACTGCTGCTGCCTTTTCTCCAGTGTTTAGTTTAAGGTAGTAATTCTCTAAGAAATTAAATATAGCGTCGTCAGTATTTTTTGATGCCTGAAAACCAAACTGGTGGCTGCCTAAAATATTGATTGTCAGAAATACTGTCAAACGGCCTTGAACCAATTTCTCAATGATTTTGGCCAAGGTAGGTAAAAAATTTTTTTAAGGATCACGGCCTTTAAACAAAGGAACTACAAGACCCTTCTTGAGTGACGCCGGAAATTCCCGTCCAGCAAAAGACTTTCACTCCACTAAAATTGTAAATGCCGCATCTGGCAGTGCCTCAAAAATGTTTAGTGACATTTTTGTCCCATCCTGACGAGTTTTTGTTCTTTAGTTTTTTAAATATAGTTTTAATTTCTACTGTATCAGTTGGAAGTAAACAAAATGTGTTTCTAACATGAACACTATTCAAATAGCTTAAAGTTGTACCTAGAGTGGAAAAAATTCACTCTCTAGTGTAATATCCACGAAACCGCACTTAAAACTGAGAATATTTGTTTTAGATATAATAAAGGAAAGTAAATTGGAGGCACACCATTTTTTTACTTTATTATCGTCATTTTGAATATCACTCAAAAGTCTGACTATATCTGTGTTATGCCAATGAACTGTTGTGTAATCACAAAAAGCAGTTATTTTGTCATTAATATATTTGCCAGATCATTTACAAAAACCACAAATAAAAGTGGACCCAAAATAGAACCCCAGTATTAATCTGAAGCTATTCTGAGCTTTGATTATTAAAAGCAACAGAATGAACTTTCAGACAGGTACCTACGATCTGAGCCAATTTAAAGCTATACCTCTGACGCCATACCCCTCAAGCTTTCGCAGCAATATTTCGTGATCCACACAGTCAAAGGCATTTGACAGGTCACAAAATACTGCTGCTGCCTTTTATCCAGTGTTTAATTTAAGGTCGTAGTAATTCTCTAAGAAATTAAATATAGCGTCGTATTTTTTGATGCCTGAAAACCAAACTGGTGGCTGCCTAAAATATTGATTGTCAGAAATACTGTCAAACGGCCTTGAACCAATTTCTCAATGATTTTGACCAAGGTAGGCAACAATGCAATCGGCCAAAAATTTTAGGGATCACGGTCTTTAAACAAAGGAACTACAAGACCCTTCTTGAGTGACGCCGGAAATTCCCGTCCAGCAAAAGACTTTCACTCCACGAAAATTGTAAATGCCGCATCTGGCAGTGCCTTAAAAATTTTTAGTGACATTTTGTCCCATCCTGACGAGTTTTTGTTCTTTAGTTTTTTAAATATAGTTTTAATTTCTACTGTATCAGTTGGAAGTAAACAAAATGTGTTTCTAACATGAACACTATTCAAATAGCTTAAAGTTGTACCTAGAGTGGAAAAAATTCACTCTCTAGTGTAATATCCACGAAACCGCACTTAAAACTGAGAATATTTGTTTTAGATATAATAAAGGAAAGTAAATTGGAGGCACACCATTTTTTTACTTTATTATCGTCATTTTGAATATCACTCGAAAGTCTGACTATATCTGTGTTATGCCAATGAACTATTGTGTCATCACAAAAAGCAGTTATTTTGTCATTAATGTCAATATTTGCCAGATCATTTACAAAAACCACAAATAAAAGTGGACCCAAAATAGAACCCCAGTATTAATCTGAAGCTATTCTGAGCTTTGATTATTAAAAGCAACAGAATGAACTTTCAGACAGGTACCTACGATCTGAGCCAATTCAAAGCTATACCTCTGACGCCATACCCCTCAAGCTTTCGCAGCAATATTTCGTGATCCACACAGTCAAAGGCATTTGACAGGTCACAAAATACTGCTGCTGCCTTTTATCCAGTGTTTAATTTAAGGTCGTAGTAATTCTCTAAGAAATTAAATATAGCGTCGTATTTTTTGATGCCTGAAAACCAAACTGGTGGCTGCCTAAAATATTGATTGTCAGAAATACTGTCAAACGGCCTTGAACCAATTTCTCAATGATTTTGACCAAGGTAGGCAACAATGCAATCGGCCAAAAATTTTAGGGATCACGGTCTTTAAACAAAGGAACTACAAGACCCTTCTTGAGTGACGCCGGAAATTCCCGTCCAGCAAAAGACTTTCACTCCACGAAAATTGTAAATGCCGCATCTGGCAGTGCCTTAAAAATTTTTAGTGACATTTTGTCCCATCCTGACGAGTTTTTGTTTTTTAGTTTTTTAAATATAGTTTTAATTTCTACTGTATCAGTTGGAAGTAAACAAAATGTATGTCTAACATGAACACTATTCAAATAGCTTAAAGGATCAACTTCTGATGTTATTTTGCTTGAAAGATTGTACGCAATGCTGCAATAAAATGAATTTAAATTATCTGCTTGTAAATGGACTATTTTCCATGATTCTCTTGAAAATTTAAAAACTCCCTCCTCCAGTAGATAATCAAACTTACTTATAGAAACAAAATTTAAGCTATCGCAAATCTTTTTTTGAATCATGATAAGTGCACCACCATGAGCGTCATCTTCTCGAAAGAATCTAGAAACAATTGAGTAGCCCTCAATAATTTAGTTAATGTTACTGGACAGCAAGACAACACTTGGCGCTTTGGCCATTAAAGCTTTTATTTCTACCTTAAATTAATTTGTAAAAAAAATTATTTAAAAAAAATGTTTACTATACGAAGTAACCACAATTTCAAACTTAAAAGACGGCAACGAGATGGATCGGTTGCGAATCGGCCGCGGTGTTTGTCCCATTCCCTTAAGAGAAGTAAACTCCATGCTATAGTCTGAATTATACGCATTTGTAATGACGTCACTAGGTGCGAAAAAAACGTATGGCGTAGATTCTTGTTTATATTTACTATCGTTGTTGGGCTCAATTTTGTTGCATCTGCGGCTCGCTGTATCACATTCTCAAATTGAAGTGCGATTCCATTTCGGACTTGTTCCCTTTCCAGTTGAAAAAAGCCAATATATTTAAAATTATCAGCTGCGATTGTTCATTATACCTATTATATTTGTTTCAACAAGTTGACAAACTCATGTTTTTGATGACAGTGACGGATACTTCACATAACCAATTACCTACCTATTTAAAAAATGAATTAATCATAGACACTACTTTTTTATTGTCACCGCTGTTTATAATATACTAAGCAAAGATAAACA
This sequence comes from Aspidapion aeneum, assembly GCA_963576565.1. Lineage (NCBI taxonomy): Eukaryota > Metazoa > Arthropoda > Insecta > Coleoptera > Brentidae > Aspidapion > Aspidapion aeneum. Next base: position 119,495,328 of record OY755043.1, read on the forward strand.
AAAATGACGTCATTACAAATGCGTATAATTTGGACTATATCAGCCTTGAGAACAAATTATGGTATAAATTTTGTATGTTAATTAAAGTGTTTCGCCAACGTTTTAGTTGGAAGATCTGATCATGCCCCCTAGCGGGTAGCTTCAGAAACACAAATATTTGAGATAAATTCGCAAGGCCCGATTTTATTTTTTTTTTAAATGTTTTTTAGATATTTGCTTTTCAGAAAATTTAAAATTATGATTTAAAACGCAGTTCTTTAAAGAACAGTATTTTCTTTAAACCTTGTGTTTAATGCCTAGTTTTTCTTTTCAGAGTTGCTCAGATGTGTTAGGATTAATACAAGTAATGATCGTGACATTTGGTGAGAAGCCTCCAGTGTTTGCTAAACCAAAAAGTGGAAACGTCTTTTCATGTAAGCACAGCTTTATTATTTAAGACTTGAAAGTGTAGTACGAGCCACCACCCTCTATTAATAAATATTATAAAGGGTGGTCTGCCAGCCGCCGAACGACAGGGTCCTTTTCAAGGTCTGGCAAGACACAGTGGAACGTTTTGATGATCTATCTGGACAGTCCTTGAGCTAAGATCGATTAAAGCTTACCATCTCTTGCATATAGAGTATTTCAGCTTTTAACGATTTTAAAGTTTGTGAATTGTATATTAGTGTCCACCATTGCTAACTTTTTTTATTATTAGAAATAGAAAAGGGTTACATTAGCAAACTAGTAGAATTTTGATGAACTTTAACTTACTTAAATAAAAAAGAAATCGATTTTTGGTGTTTAAGAGATTCTTGAAAAAATATTTTAAAAAAAATTAACACCCTGTATTTTATCTTTTTTTTGATAGGTCTTTTAATTCTAAACAAAAATTGACTTTTGATTTTTTTTCTAAAGTTAAAAATAACGAAGGTATTTTAAATTTAAAATTACGTGTGGAAATTTTATTTGGTGGAAAGAAATCTAAGCGTAATTTTGAATTTCAGTACTTATACAGGGCTCTCAACACCTTCATATTTTATGAAAATATTATTATATTTTTTTCAGACTTCATAAAACTTCATATTTTTGGGAAAACCTTCATATTTTTCATATTTCCCCAATGAAGATACTATAGAATAAGTGTGGAAATTTTTTATATTTTTCCTAGTCCTGAATTTTGAGTTCCTTTAGTTTATTATTAGTTTGTTGCCTCTGAGAAAGTCTGAATAAAGTAAAGCTTTTTTGCCGTTTGTTTTATTGTTCTTATGTCTGTTGTATTTTTTATGTTAATTAGTTGTTTTGGTCATCCGTGGTTAGTTCTAAAAAAGTCTAATTGAGCAGGGTTTTTTCATGAATTTTATTCTTTTACTATGTAATGTTGAGTTTTTGTAAATGTTTGAGCTCGGAATAGTTCTTTAAATTATACCAAGTATATCATCGAGTATACTTAAGTTTTCTGTGTTACTAGATGTACAGGGTGTTTTGGTAAATTTCCAAAAAGGTCTACTGCACTTACTTCAAGAGATAGAAAATAGGGTACCTATTTTCAAGAAATGTAGAGTAGCCGAAACTGCTAGAAACTGTAGATGCTAATATTTTAACAGTGGCTTTACCAAATGGCAGTTTATCATATATTTTTGACTTTAGAAAGAAAATATCTATTTTTTTAAAGTTAAATCATTAACATATTAATTTGTAGGATGTTCCGTAAGCGATTTACAATGTTTGTCTTTTTTTATAACTTTTTTTGATGGTATAGGATAAAGCCTACAACTTTTGCATTTATAATTTTTCTCTATTTCTTTGAATAATGGCAGTAGATCTTGGTTTAAAAATACGGAAACACCTTATACCTTGTTGCAAAATATGGTTTAAAAAATGTGCCTTGTTTTTGTTTGGCCATACCCCATCCAGCCCTAATTCAACTTGAAAATGTTTGTTAATACTTTTCTTAGTAAATATATATTTTTGCTTAATAAATGAGTGTTCATAAAAAAAGTTGGGTTTGACATAACCCTTTTGGTAGAGGACCCAAAAAAAACTAAATTTTTTATTTATATTTTTGAGAGCCCTGCTTCCATAAGCCATTTCATTTTTTCGAAATAAATTTAGCATGACCCAAAACGCCAAGATTTCTTGTATATGATATAGAAAAAAATGTTATTTTAGCCTACATGCCTCAACCAGCCTCATTCACTGGTGGTCCACCTTACCCCACGTCTGGTTATCCGCCCGCCTCCAGTAGCTTTGGGAGTCCGTCCTACCCTACCCCTTACCCTCCATCTGGTGGTGCTTTTCCCCCTTATCCTCCCCAGTATCCTCCCACTAGCAACACTGGATTTTCTAGTTTCCCCCCTTATCCTCCAAGCAACGACGGGTTCGGAGGCAAACCTCCGTTGGAGGAGCAGACATCATCAGGTAAGTTCCTGTCTTTGATAGCAGTATTAACTAAGTTTAAGTATATGGAACTAGTCTTATTTTTTTTTCATTTTCCGGTATTCTGATCTCTCTCTAACTTTTCTTCGTCACTTATTGCCCCTGAATCCTTCTTCACTATTTTGCATATCTTTTCTTATTTGAGTTTTTACAAATCTGTTAAGGGCTCGGTTGTGTAATAGTGTAAGTCCGTCAGGAATCCAAAGTTACCTCACATAATTCAAGTAAAGTAGAATCATATTTTATACTGATGGTGGGTGTGCTTTCGGGCTGTTCGGCCGTCGTCGTTGGAAATTCGTTCTCGACGTTTCGCCATCTCGAGTGGATGGCATCTTCAGGAGATGTTGACTGTTTGTCGGCTTCTCGAAGACTGGTGGTTAGTCTGTCGCGGGCGCAGGTTATATACGCTATGGTGGGCGGGGCGTATATCAGAGCTGGTCGGTGATTGGTCACATTCCCTTGATTCAGTTTTGTTATTGTAAGCGAGCCGTTTAATGTTTTTAAGAACCGGTACCCATGTTCTGTTACTTTTAAGAGTTTCTTCAGATCTGTTGAAGTTCTGCTGGTGTCTATGAATTTCGATTGCTTCTCTATAGAGTCTTGTATAGTATGAAGAGGAGGCGCAGAGAACTTGTGTGTCTTCGAATTTTATTCGGTGGTCTTCATTGTTTAGTGTGTGGTCTGCAACTGCGGATTTTTCCGTATGTCCGAGTCGACAGTTGGCTTTGTGTTCTTTAATTCTTGTGTTTACGGACCGCTTGATTGTTCCGATGTAGACACTTCCACAGGTACAGGGAATGCGGTATACCCCCGAAGAACTTAGTGGGTTCCTTATATCCTTCGCAGATCTGAGGTGGTTCTCGATCTTCTTAGACGGCTTGAAGATCGTTTTTATGTTGTGTTTTCCCAGAATACGTCCGATCCTATCTGTCACTCTAGGGATGTAGGGCAGAAAGGCTCTTGAAGTAACTTCGCGGCTGCTCAGTCCACCGCTATTGTTACTTCTAGTGCTTGGCTTTGGTCGTATACATTTATCTATGTCGCTTTGAGTGTATCCATTTGCTACGAGGGCGTTTTTGGATGGATATGGATACACTCAAAGCGACATAGATAAATGTATACGACCAAAGCCAAGCACTAGAAGTAACAATAGCGGTGGACTGAGCAGCCGCGAAGTTACTTCAAGAGCCTTTCTGCCCTACATCCCTAGAGTGACAGATAGGATCGGACGTATTCTGGGAAAACACAACATAAAAACGATCTTCAAGCCGTCTAAGAAGATCGAGAACCACCTCAGATCTGCGAAGGATATAAGGAACCCACTAAGTTCTTCGGGGGTATACCGCATTCCCTGTACCTGTGGAAGTGTCTACATCGGAACAACCAAACGGTCCGTAAACACAAGAATCAAAGAACACAAAGCCAACTGTCGACTCGGACATACGGAAAAATCCGCAATTGCAGACCACACACTAAACAATGAAGACCACCGAATAAAATTCGAAGACACACAAGTTCTCTGCGCCTCCTCTTCATACTATCCAAGACTCTATAGAGAAGCAATCGAAATTCATAAACACCAGCAGAACTTCAACAGATCTGAAGAAACTCTTAAAATTAACAGAACATGGGTACCGGTTCTTAAAAACAATAAACGGCTCGCTTACAATAACAAAACTGAATCAAGGGAATGTGACCAATCACCGACCAGCTCTGATATACGCCCCGCCCACCATAGCGTATATAACCTGCGCCCGCGACAGACTAACCACCAGTCTTCGAGAAGCCGACAAACAGTCAACATCTCCTGAAGATGCCATCCACTCGAGATGGCGAAACGTCGAGAACGAATTTCCAACGACGACGGCCGAACAGCCCGAAAGCACACCCACCATTGGACGATGGCCGCGAAAGCCTTTCACAATTCATATTTTATACTGTTCGGGAAAAGGACAAACCTTTGCTATTGACCTAGAAAAGACGCATTCTTTAGTTTTAAGCTTAACTTACCGAATATTTCCATCAAATCCTGGAATTATCTTCGTTATATTATGACCTATATTTCATTTTAGTGGTGGGATATTATCATGCTTAAGCAACATCAAATCACCAACCTTCAAGTTTTTTTGTAAGGCATAACCATTTTGGACGGTTTTGCAAACAGTTTAAATAATCAATTGACCATTTTTGCCAAAAATCTTGCTGCAACTTTGTACACTGTTGCCACATGGTTAGTCTATTTATAGGTGTTACACTTATACTCTTTTCGGGAAAATAAATTAAATTTCTTCCAACTAGAAGGTGACCTGATGTTAAATTAGTCAAATCCGAGGGGTCATTACTTAGAAGGAGTAATGGTCTTGAGTTTAGCATGGCTTCTCTAAGCAAAAATTGTATTCAGTTCTTCAAAAACTTAAAGATAATTTCCGATGGTTCTAAGGTGTCTTGGGTGCCTTATTGCAGTGTGGGCTTCGAGGCGGAATAAATTTCCACTGAATCATGTTGATCATCGTGAAGCTGACGCAGCCAACGATAAAGACCGGCCATGGCGTGTTATAAGCAAGTCGGCGGTCACGTGATCTTAGGAGTCCTAGGATTCTTATTGTATTGCTTAATATATTATATGTTTTTACACAATTTAAATAAATTAACAAAAAATTTTTGTTCTTTTATAGGCAAAAATTGAAAAAAATATTTTGCTGATATATGTGTTTATTATGGATAAAAGAACTGAATCTATAAAATAAAAAATTATACAAAATTTGCACTCTAATATCTTCAGGTACATATATTAGGTACATAATATCGTTAGTAACTTCAAATCTATACAAGTCTTTCAAAATTGGACATATCAAACCTAAGCTTTTAGTTTTTTAATTTTTCGTTGACTGTCATCATCTTTGAGTTCTTATTCAAAGATTTATTAGCAGACACTAAATCATTGTGCTTTGTAATAAAATTATTTTAAAAAACTTTACATGCCCTTAAACTAATTTTTTCAAGCTTTGACAATAGTTTTTCTCCACAAAAACACTCGCTAGAGTTATCTGAAGAAAAATTTTCAATATAAAACATTTCACAATAATTTATTAAAAAGAAACAAGTGATTTTGTGAATAAGTGAGATGGTTTTCCCATTCAATGAACTGAATGTAGTGGTCGTCAATAATTTTTTGAAAAATTACCCAGCACAAAGTTTAATATCTATTTCAATAAAGTGTAAGTTAACTACCAACTCATGTTCTTTTAAAAGCTGTATCTTACTTTTTAAATATTTCACACTACCAGAGAGATTACCTGTTAACAATATTTTACAAATCAGTTTTTTAATATTGCGAGGGCGCGGAAGACATATTACCTTAGAATTGTAAATTGACGTGTATGCACTGGATAACTGGATAAACAAAGATGAAGCCAACATTAAAGTGTGTCCACCATATCTTCGATTCTCAGGTTACTTTTCAAGAGACCTAATTGTTCAATAAGAAATGACAACTGAACACATTTTTCACTCTCACTATCGAAAATGTCACTAAGGATGTCTATTACTTGATCAATCTTAGTTGGACCGACAAGGAACAACACTAATTACACGTTCGCGGCATTGTTCCCAACTAACATTTATAGTAGCGGCTACATGTTCTAAAGGCTTTGCTACTTTCTTATAGTAGAAATGTGGTGATCCCAAGCAAAATTTGTTACTTTTTAGTTCTAACTACTATTTAGTATCAGGAAATAGTAGATGTTTCGTAAAAACGACCCTCTAAACTACTTCATAGGATTGTTTCTTGATAGTCGATTCTGATAGTCTTCTCTACCACAATAGGACGTTGCTAAAGTTTTACTTTCTTTTTAGTCGTTATTTCGTAGTCGCCCTGACTTTTATATCCTACTTAATTACCACTAGAAAGTTAAGCTTCATTGGAGTCCCAAACAAGTGTATCCGACACCTACATTATAACTTTAATTTTTACCAGTGTCATCATAGTAACATCTGATGTAACAATGTAGACAAAATAACTTTTTGGATCAACTTTAAAGCCGCAACTACTTTCAAGTAACCTTTTCGACTATCAGGGAATATAGTTTGGGACGCCATGTTTTTATGTAAGAAAGAAAATTTAATATTTTTGTTGTCGTTTTATGAGCTCATATTAAAGAGCCATACTATTTTATAAACAAATTAGTTCAAGCTTACCAAAAATGCTCTTCTTAAGCACCATTTGTTGGAGTTAACTGTCGATTATGAAAACATAACCTCCAAAATCACAACACAAAAATTCCATCAGCTACCAGAAAACGGCTCAATTTTACGGGCGCACCGGTTTTTTGCAATATATATAATGCATGTTATACAAAAAACTTTGCGTCGCACTCGAATTTTGATCCTCTGCTCGTAAATTCTCACACTTTTGGATAACATAGTTCATATTATAACCATAACCAAACAAAAAAACTAAGCGAGTCTGTTTACTGTTGTGTCCACCATATTGTGTAACAATTCTACCAAAAAGAAACGATTATATTATTTGCAACTACATCGCAACTTTTATGCCATTACGGAAAAAAAAACAGCCTCTACGACGTAGTAGATACCTGGCTACGACGTAGTAGTGTAGTTGTTACTACAGTGACTTTAAACACTTGGCCAAGTAGTTATAACCAGAAATTGGTTCCCCACTTAGGGAATTATAACGTCGCTGTATGGTATACTGAGACGTAGCGGGAGTACGTTGCGGTTACTTTTAAGAAATTCTTTCTAGTTGGGGTTTCGTCGTTACAACTTTAATTGTTTGTTGGGTTTTGTTTACAGATAAATAAGCTGTTTACTTGTAAATGGACCGTTTATTTCCTACGGCATAGGATGAATTACAGGCTTTTTAGCACGGTTCAAGTTTTAGTCCACAACGATTCAAAATACAATGACAGCCATCAACAACAAGTGACAGTACGTCATCGACCACGCCGTTGTTGGCGAGGTTGCCGCGCTGTTAATTTTTTCGAACGTTTAAAGTACACAATTATTATTAATTAATGTAAGTTTACAAAAACCTTTAACATTTTATTTGGAATAAAAATTTTTAACGAAAAAACCGTTTACCTAATTATGCCTTTTTACTTATCTTATCACATTATGTAAATTTGGGTTCTTTTCCCCCCTGGTCTCTTTGTAAATATTAGACTCAATCAATAAGAAAGTATTCTGCTTCTACAGGGTTTAATGTTCGAAGGTTTTGTGATTTTTCAAGTGTGTCAAATTTAGGAAGAGTAATAGAGAATGCATCGGAGTTTGCATTCCAATTCAACACAACACCTTATTGCTGGTGTTTTCGATCGTGATATCATATCTATTCATTTAATTTATTTTATTATATACAGGGTGGCGACTTTAAATAACACGCTGCTCCTAGTGGGTTAATATTTGGTTTTTTGGAGAAAAGCAAAACCACGTCAACTGAGTTTTTTCCGTTTTGTCCCATACCATACTGACATAAAAATCTTTTGGTTGGACCTCCGAAAGTCTACTCACATACAAGTTTTGGTTTCAGATTGGATAACCCCATTGCGGTACTTCGTTCAACAGCTGTTAAAAAAAAACAATTTTTGTTTGACATACGTCAATTAAAATGTTTTTTATTAATTTGTTGACTTGGTTTTTCGAAAAAAAACAAACATTTTTTTCCAGTTCAATTGTCGTTATGTCAAAAAAAATATTCCTATGTTTTTCTTTTAGCTCACACATATACTATACTATAGTAGTGTGAGCTATGGTGATCCTAATTTTTTCGAGAAAAAAAAAGTTGCTCCGATTTCAAAATTTTTTATATATCTTTGCGTTTCAGATGATTTTGAAACTTTTTTGTTGCGCCGTCTGTCTGTCTGTCTGTATGTCTGTCTGTCTGTATGTCTGTCTGTCTGTATGTCTGTAACGACCAACGCGCATAACTCAAAAACCGCTTGGCCGATTTTAATGAAATTTGGTACCTAGGCTGGGTTTTGGGCCGAGATGGTCCCATTTAAAAATGAACAAAATCCACCGAGCACAAACCAAATAAAAGGGTGGGGGTAGATTTCAAAAATTAGAGTTTATGGGAAAATATGGCGTGTGTGACATCAAACGAAAGGTAATTAAGTCTGGAGTTCAACAAAATACATTTTAATTTATTTTAAAAAAAGGGTGGGGGTATATTTCAAGAATTAGAGTTTAAGTGAAAATATGGCGTGTGTGATATCAAACTAAAGGCAATTGAGTCCGGAGTTTAACAAAATACATTTTAGTTTTTGTTTTTTTTAAGGGTGGGGGTAGATTTCAAAAATTTGAGTTTAAGTCAAAACATGGCTTGTGTGGTATCAAACAAAAGGTAATTTAGTCCGGACTTGAATAAAATATATTTTAGTTTTTAGTTATATTAGCTCACACGTACACTATAACTATAGTACCTAGTGTGAGCTTAGGGGCCCATATATCGGCAGAGTATTTTTCATAAGCTTTCGAATACCCCACAAGTGGGGTTATCCCATCTGAACAAAAGTCCCAAAAAACCAAATATTAACCCGCTAGAGCCAGGGTTGCATTTAAAATCGCCAGCCTGGTTACACCTAATGGAATAAAGTATTTTATAAATTCTCTTAGCAGTGTTTTTTTTTTGTGATCAGGAACAATTAAAGACGAACATATAAGGGTGTCCTTAGTGTCCGCTATACAAGACAAACTTCTCAGAAGAATGAAAGAACAATTTTTACAAAATCAGGCAGAGTTACAAACTTTAAAGAGGACGCAAGAGGACCTAAAGCAGGGACAACAAAAATTGGATAGCATTTTGAGTAGATTGGAAAAGGAGCAGGTAAACAAAAATTCTCTGTTAACTAAAATTGGGAGGGTTGAGGTATCATTTGTGGCCACTTTTAGCAAGAGCTGTGGTTCAGATAAGCACCAAAAATTAGTTTTTTACTAGTCCATTATAATTTTACAGACACTTTATGAATTATCTTGTTTTTTTAAATCCATAAACTTTTACATTATTTATTCACAAAAAATGTTTTCAATAATTTGTGGCCACTTTGACCAATTTGTGGCCAGTTACATCCCCATTTGTAGCCACTGTCTTTATTATTTTTTTGGTCAAAGCTAGTCAGTTAACTACCCATGCAGTTACTCATGGGTCGAGGCCTCCTCATCTCCGGACACCATACGGACAGTAATGTGACTTTAAACAACTGAACGTTTCTTGGTCGAATCGTAGGAGAAGCTTGCGCAATGGAAGTCTTTTCGCATAGCACGTGACGACTCGGAGCTCATTTAAAGATTTCTATTGGTCAAAGTGTGTATGTGGATGGTCACATCGTTCAAGGCCTAGAATAGATACCTTAATGTTCCGGATTTTAAGAAAGAAGCGTATGTTTTTAATCATAGCTACTGGGCCTTATTAGCACCTTATCTTTTTAAATTTTCCAAAATATATTTTTTTTCGGTGTTTTTTGTACCGTTTTATAAAATTAAATACGTATTTAGAATTTTTTGTTTTGAATGAATTTTAAAGGTTATTATTTGTAAAATCACTCATTAACTCATAATAACATAATACAAAGCTTGAAGGAAGCAAGCAACGAAGCTGTTGGGTACCGAGATAATAGAAATAACAGGAAGATGTGGTGGACGGACAAAATACAGGAAATGGTCAAAGAGAAAAAACGTACATACTTGAAATGGCTCAGTACTAAGGAGCAAAGCGACCTAGAAATCTACAGGGAAATCAGAAGACAGCTAAGAAATTTGATACGGACAGAAAAAAATGAAATGTTCGAGCGCAAGTGCCACGACATAAATACACACGTAGGAAGTAGGCAGAGTTCTGAAATATGGAAATTCATTTCTACAGTAAAAAACCCAACAAAAGAAAAAGTAAACATCCAGATAATCAAACCAGAACAATGGACAGAACACTACAAGGGACTGCTGCAGGAGACGAGACCCGAATATCTCGCAGCCTCTCCGAGAAGAGACATAGAAGTACATGGAGAGGAAGTAATCATCGAAAAAGAATAATATTAAAAAGCTTAAATCCGGAAAAGCTAGCGGACCTGAGGGAATATATGCTGAAATGCTCAAATATGGATCAGAGAAACTAGTCGAAAATCTCACATATATTATTAACCAATGCATAAACGGACATCCAGTACCTAATGATTGGAAACTTGCATTCATATCCTCAATACATAAAAAAGGAAACAAGCTGGATTGCAACAATTACAGAGGAATTTCAGTAACCAGTACTCTAAGTAGATTGTACGGTGGGATTCTTAGAGATCTAATAGAGAATGATTTTCATGAACAAGAAGAAGAAGAGCAAAGTGGGTTTCGCGCAGGCAGATCTTGTAGTGATAATGTTTTTTGTGTTAAACAAGTAATTGAAAAAAGAAGCGCCAGAAATATAGAGACTCATGTTACCTTTGTAGACCTACAAAAAGCATATGATACCGTTCCAGTAGAAAAATTATGGACAGTGTTAGAGCAAACTAATATCAATCATACATACATAAAAGCGATAAAAGAACTATACAAAGGGTCAAAATCTAAAATTAAAATTGGAAATCGACTTTTAAAAGGATTCCTGGTAACAAAAGGCTTAAGACAGGGATGTTGTATCTCTCTACTAACTCTTTTTAAAATATATATCGCAGTAGCTCTAAAAAACTGGAAACGTAAAGTGCACGGCATGGGAATACAACTTAACAACCGATTTACCATATACACACGACAGTTTGCTGACGACCAAGTAATTGTGGCTAATGATAAAGAAGACATGGAGTATATGATGAGAAAGTTAACAGAAGAATACCAAAAGTGGGGATTAACAATGAACGTGGACAAGACACAGTACTTATGTATTGGAAACGAATCCAGTGAGTTAGTACTAGAAAATGGGCAAACAATATCTCCATGCAATGAGTATGTATACTTGGGTGTCACATTTGATAAGACAGGTACAGACTGTAAAGAATTGGAAAAAAGAATAGTAAAAGCAAAAAAAGTTATTGGATGTCTTAACAGTATTTTATGGAGCAGAGAGATAATTGTTGTATGGAATAGAGACTTGTCAAGTAAACGAAAAGTACAAAACACAAATGGAAAGTGTCGAAATGGATGCAATAAGAAGATCAATGAGAATATCTAGAATAGATCACATAAGAAATGAGATCATAAAAGAAAGAATGGGAATCGAGGGAAGCATAACGGATGACATCACTAGAAGGCAACTGATATGGTACGGCCATGTACAACGGATGAACGACGAAAGATTACCAAAGCAGGTCCTAGAATGGCAACCAATAGGACGCAGAAAAAGAGGGCGTCCTAAACTAGAATGGCAACAGTCAATCCAAAGATCAATGAGTCAAAAAAATCTGACTGAGGATGATTGTCAGGATCGAAGGAGGTGGAGAATAGGCGTCGGACAACGTAGAAAAACGTTCTAAACCGACATAATAGTAATAGTATTATTTGTAAAATAGTTTATGTGTCAAATAATAAGGCATCTTAATAAAACTAAAAATCCACTTTTCATTCCTTTTTTCGAATTTATGCTTATTCCTTTTTTTGAGTTTTGGTTATTTATTTTCTTGCAGAAAGATTTAGAAAAATCAGTAACCGTTTTAAAGGATAAGGAGCAAGAGTTGACGTCGGCAATAGAAAGAATTGGCGAACAGGAATCCATTGACGTTGATGACGCCGTTACAACAACTGCCCCTCTTTATAAACAGTAAGTATCTAAAATTTCGGACTTCCATTGTCTTTATTTGTTTTAAGTATCTCTAACCGTTTTCAAGTGTAAACTAAACAACCAGTCTACAGGCTACTACTTATACTACTTGATGTGCAGTCAGGTGTGACGGCCCGCCCCCTTTTTTAATCCTAGAACGATTGTTTTCCTTAAGAAGTGGTTTTCATATGTTTGGTATGTCAGTACTTGATTGACTGAAAACTTCTTTATTCTGCATTATAAACGCAGCTTCAATAAACTTTCGTTTTTGCCAATGCGACTCATTATGCAAAACTTTAGCTTCTGACCTTTGAATCCTGTGATCACCCTTAATTGGGTACTTTTTAAATGTTCTGTACTTGGCTTTTTTTACATGAAATGTTTTTCTTATGATTTATTTGTTACAAAAAGCTTCTCACACTAAATATATAATTTTGAACAAGTTTCGTGGCTAATCGGGCAAAAAGGAATTTTTTTGTTTCCCTTATATTTTTCCGTGGGTAGCCTGCAAGCTAAACCTCACGGGGGTCCAAGATCTAATGGACACCTAATAAGTGTTGACAGTTAACCGTTTCGTCCTTATGGGACTCCTCAGAACACTGCTGGTCGATGTGACAAATCTTGCGAAGTTAATCAGACGGTTTTGTATCTAATTAAATGTAATTAGTGAGCGAACTATAGCAAGAGGCGCCATCTTCCGAGATACGAGAGAAACAAAAAAACCAAAAGCAGGCGAAAGAAAACACTGCTATACAATATCGATCAATGAAAAGATCGAATGCAAATAAAAGAAAACAACTATAGTCCGTGACCTACGACAGCTCTTTGTCTTTCAGGCCGGATCAACACAGATTGCATTTTTACCCGTCTTCAAGACAGTGAGCGTCAATCAACGGAATTTTTAAGGCAAATAATACTAACAAACGTGGAATTTCGTACCCGTGAATTTAAAAATCAAACAAGTTTCGTGACTAATCGGGCAAAAAGGAGTTTTTTTGTTTTCCTTATATTTTTCCATGGGTAGCCTGAAAGCTAAACCTCACGGGGGTCCAAGATCTAATGGACACCTAATAAGTGTTGACAGTTAACCGTTTCGTACACACGGGTACGAAATTCCACGTTTGTTAGTATTATTTGGCTTAAAAATTCCGTTGATTGACGCTCACTGTCTTGAAGACGGGTAAAAATGCAATCTGTGTTGATCCGGCCTGAAAGACAAAGAGCTGTCGTAGGTCACGGACTATAGTTGTTTTCTTTTATTTGCATTCGATCTTTTCATTGATCGATATTGTATAGCAGTGTTTTTCCCTGCTTTTGGTTTTTTGTTTCTCTCGTATCTCGGTAGATGGCGCCTCTTGCTATAGTTCGCTCACTAATTACATTTAATTAGAGACAAAACCGTCTGATTAACTTCGCAAGATTTGTCAGATCGACCAGCAGTGTTCTGAGGAGTCCCATAAGGACGAAACGGTTAACTGTCAACACTTATTAGGTGTCCATTAGATCTTGGACCCCCGTGAGGTTTAGCTTTCAGGCTACCCACGGAAAAATATAAGGGAAACAAAAAAACTCCTTTTTGCCCGATTAGCCACGAAACTTGTTTGATTTTTAAATTCACGGGTACGAAATTCCACGTTTGTTATATAATTTTGCTTCAAAAAGTTCAATAACATTTTCCAAAGCAAGAATATTTTAAATAATTTAAATTTCAGATTGTTAAATGCCTTTGCTGAAGAAGCTGCAATAGAAGACACTATTTACTATATGGGTGAAGCTTTAAGATGTGGAGTCATAGATTTAGATGTATTTCTTAGACAGGTAAGTGAAGGCCACCCACAATATACAGGGTGCTACTACTACTATGTCGGTTTAGAACGTTTTTCTACGTTGTCCGACGCCTATTCTCCACCTCCTTCGATCCTGACCATCATCTTCTGTCAGATTCTTTTGACTCATTGATCTTTGGATTGACTGTTGCCATTCTAGTTTAGGACGTCCTCTTTTTCTGCGCCCTACTGGTTGCCACTCTAGGACCTGTTTTGGTAATCTTTCGTCGTTCATCCGTTGTACATGGCCGTACCATATCAATTGCCTTTTAGTGATGTCATCTGTTATGCTTCCCTCGATTCCCATTCTTTCTTTTATGATCTCATTTCTTATGTGATCTAATCTAGATATTCTCATTGATCTTCTTATTGCATCCATTTCGACACTTTTTGTATTTTTCTGTTACGCGACAAGTCTCTATTCCATACAACAGCGTGCTTTTTACCATTGTTTCATATATGTTAAATTTTACATTATTTCTTATCTCTCTGCTCCATAAAATACTGTTAAGACATCCAATAACCTTTTTTGCTTTTACTATTCTTTTTTCCAATTCTTTACAGTCTGTTCCTGTCTTATCAAATGTGACACCCAAATATACATACTCATTGCATCGAGATATTGTTTGTCCATTGTCTAGTTCTAACTCACTGGATTCGTTTCCAATACATAAGTACTCTGTCTTGTCCACGTTCACTGTTAGTCCCCACTTTTGGTATTCTTCCGTTAACTTTCTCATCATATACTCCATGTCTTCTTTATCATTAGCTACAATTACTTGGTCGTCAGCAAACTGTAGTGTGTATATAGTAAATCGGTCGTTAAGTTGAATTCCCATGTCGTGCACTTTACGTTTCCAGTTTTTTAGAGCCACTGCGATATATATTTTAAAAAGAGTTGGAGAGATACAACATCCCTGTCTTAAGCCTTTTGTTACCAGGAATTCTTTTGAAAGTCGATTTCCAATTTTAATTTTAGATTGTGACCCTTTGTATAGTTCTTTTATCGCTTTTATGTATGTATGATTGATATTAGTTTGTTCCAACACCGTCCATAATTTTTCTACTGGAACGGTATCATATGCTTTTTGTAGGTCCACAAAGGTAACATGAGTCTCTATATTTCTGGCGCTTCTTTTCTCAATTACTTGTTTAAGACAAAAAACATTATCACTACAAGATCTGCCTGCACGAAACCCACTTTGCTCTTCTTCTTCTTGTTTATGAAAATCATTCTCTATTAGATCTCTAAGAATCCTACCGTACAATCTACTTAGAGTGCTGGTGGCTAAAATTCCTCTGTAATTGTTACAATCCAGCTTGTTTCCTTTTTTATGTATTGAGGATATGAATGCAATTTTCCAATCATTAGGTACTGGATGTCCATTTATGCATTGATTGATAATATATGTGAGATTTTCGAGTAGTTTCTCTGATCCATATTTGAGCATTTCCACATATATTCCCCCAGGTCCGCTAGCTTTTCCGGATTTAAGCTTTTTTATACTATTCTTTATCATTTCTTTTTCGATGATTACTTCCTCTCCATGTACTTCTATGTCTCTCCTCGGAGAGGCTGTTAAATATTCGGGTCTCGTCTCCTGCAGCAGTTCCTTGTAGTGTTCTGTCCATTGTTCTGGTTTGATGATCTGAATGTTTACTTTTTCTTTTGTTGGGTTTTTTACTGTAGAAATAAATTTCCATACTTCAGAGCTCTGCCTACCTCCTACGTGTGTATTTATATCGTGGCATTTGCGCTCAAACATTTCATTTTTTCTGTGCGTATTTCTTAGCTATCTTCTGGTTTCCCTGTATATTTCTAGGTCTCTTTGCTCTTTAGTACTGAGCCATTTCAAGTATGTGCGTTTTTACTCGTTGACTATTTCCTGTATTTTCTCTGTATACAGGGTGTCCCAGATAAAAGCAACCACATGGGGATTTCGGAAACGGTAAGAGATACGAGTTTGTTTAAATGACAAAAAAGTTGCGCTATTCTAAGCCCAATCAGGTGCTGTATCAATATTAAAGATATCTACAGGGGTTACTAAAATATCGGGCAAAAACTAAAAATTGAAATATCGTCGCCACCTTGCAAACCAATTTAATGAAATTTGGTAGTTTTGTATAAGCAACTACGGCCAATCGAATGACGTTAACAAATTTTTCCTAGGCCTTCTAGTTTTTTTGAAACCGTAGCCAACTTTGTTATTTTTTATGACCGCCATATTGAATTTATACGTCAATAAATAGAGCATTAAAATAGCTTTTCAACCATGTATAAAATATATACAGGGTGAGGAAAAAGTACCGGGACCCCTAAATATCTCGATAACTAAGAGTTATTTGCAAAAATGGTCTAAATAAAAGTTTTAGGATTGAATTTGTTCTATTTGGTCGTGACATTGACGTATCTGTCAGCATTAGGAGTTTTTCGGAGGTCAACTTTAAAAATTTAAATGAAAACCATATTTTTTTCTTTTACCATTCGATGGAAAATAAAAATCTACGTTTAAAATGACATTGTCATTTTCTGACGTTGAAAAATAAATGGATAATTAAATAAAATAATTAGTTTTAAGTTTTAGTGACCTTTTTTTTTTTCATCTCTGAGGTCTTTAAATACGGCCAGACATTTCTTTTAAAAACATGTACCTACTGTTTTAAAATCATAACAGTAATAAATAAAAGGTTTGTTATTAATAACGAATAACATAATATTTTTTAAATAAATTTAATTAAAAAAATTAACAAGATTTTCAAAATTCAAATTTAAGTGTAAAAAATTAAAATTAAATCAACTGCTCAAATTGTCCTCCGTTCACTGTTTGGCAAATGGCTATTCTGTGGTAAAAACTTTCAACGGCATTTCTGATGAAATCTAAAAGAATGAATGCTGCTACCTGAATTATACTGTTTCTTAATTCATTGAGATCCTGTGGATTAGTTTTGTATACTTTATCTTTTAAATATCCCCATAAGTAGTCCATTGGTGTAAGATCCGGGGATCTAGGAGGCCACTCTATAGAACCTCTTCTACCAATCCACCGATGAGGGAACACTAAATTTAGGTACTGGCGACCGTCCCGAGCATAGTGAGGGGGGCCCCATCTTGCTGAAACCATATGTTTTCAAAATTGTCCCCTACAGTATTACGTGCAGCTGGAATAATCTGATTTCTTAACATTGTTTCATACTTATCAAACAAGTTTCGTGGCTAATCGGGCAAAAAGGAGTTTTTTTGTTTCCCTTATATTTTTCCGTGGGTAGCCTGAAAGCTAAACCTCACGGGGGTCCAAGATCTAATGGACACCTAATAAGTGTTGACAGTTAACCGTTTCGTCCTTATGGGACTCCTCAGAACACTGCTGGTCGATATGACAAATCTTGCGAAGTTAATCAGACGGCTTTGTCTCTAATTAAATGTAATTAGTGAGCGAACTATAGCAAGAGGCGCCATCTACCGAGATACGAGAGAAACAAAAAAACCAAAAGCAGGCGAAAGAAAACACTGCTATACAATATCGATCAATGAAAAGATCGAATGCAAATGAATGAAAACAACTATTAGTCCGTGACCTACGACAGCTCTTTGTCTTTCAGGCCGGATCAACACAGATTGCATTTTTTCTGTCAACACTTATTAGGTGTCAACACTTATTAGGTGTCCATTAGATCTTGGACCCCCGTGAGGTTTAGCTTTCAGGCAACCCACGGAAAAATATAAGGGAAACAAAAAAACTCCTTTTTGCCCGATTAGCCACGAAACTTGTTTGATTTTTAAATTCACGGGTACGAAATTCCACGTTTATTGTTTCATACTTTTCTGAATTCAAATTTCCTTCGATAAATAATGGACCAATTATCCTATTATCAATAATCCCTATCTAAACATTTAATTTTTGGGGATGCTGTGTATGAGCCTCATAAATCCAGTGAGGATTTTCGTTATTCCAATAGCGACAATTATGTCTATCAACATGCCCATTTAAGCAAAATGTTGCTTCATCCGTAAAAAGGATTTTTGATATAAAATTGTTGTCATCATTTATTTTTTCCATCGTCAACTAACAAAATTCTAAGCGTCTGTCAAAATCATCCTCATTTAATTCTTGAAGTAAATGGAGCTTATAGGGGTGAAACTTTGATTGTTTTAATATCTTCAAAACGGATTTTTGATCTATTTCGTGTTCTAAAGCCACTTTTCTTGTTGAAGTGTGAGGATCTTCTACAAATGAATGACGTTAAAGGATGTTTCAGGATTGGTTGCAGTTTTTGGTCTTCCTGATTTGGGCCTGGATTTAACGGCTCCCGTTTCCGAAAACCTCCTGATCGTCCTTTCTACAGTCGATTTTGATATTAAAGTTGCGTTGTTATGATTTCGAAAACTGGCGTTAAAAAGTAATTTTACATCGCTGTATGATCTTAGCCTCTCTCCCTATCCTCTCATCATCAGAAATTCTTTCCTGTTCTGTAAGATGAAACATTTTGGAAAAAAGAAAACTTTTAAACAAATATCCTTCAAACAAGAAACAATTTGCGATTTGTTTTGACACAATATTAAGATATAATGTCATTGTCACAGCTACACGCATAATAAAATACAGGGGTAATTAAATAATCTACGAGTTTCTTAAAGTGTTAAGGCCACTTTAAGAACAATTATTTAATTTATATTCTTCGAAATGTCATTCTGACACAAAATTACAATGTCATTTTAAACGTAGATTTTTATTCTCCATCGAATGGTAAAAGAAAAAAATATGGTTTTCATTTAAATTTTTAAAGTTGACCTCCGAAAAACTCCTAATGCTGACAGATACGTCAATGTCCATGTCACGACCAAATAGAACAAATTCAATCCCAAAACTTTTACTTAGACCATTTTTGCAAATAACTCTTAGTTATCGAGATATTTGGGGGTCCCGGTACTTTTTCCTCACCCTGTACTATAATAATATCTTTGAACAATGATATATAGAGATCATTGTCTTTGAATGACTGAAAATGTGAATTTATTTAAAAAACTGTTTTTCACTTGGTTGGCTGTGAAACAAAGGCCTTAGTTCCATTTGTTGTCATACCTACGTAACTATCTGTCAAAACTTTGTCAATTTATTTGATTTATCTCTTGGAGTTTTAAAGTTTCTAAATTACTTAAGATTGATGAGTCACATTTCAATCAAATTTAACATGGAAATGTTATATTTTGTGTAATAAGAATGCTGGAAGAGCTAGAGATATGTACTTTCAGAGATATCCAGAAATATGACAACCAGGTTTGTCAATCTTCAGAATAATTATTAATACTTTTAAAAAACAAAATCTTTATCGACAACCATGAAAATATTGAAGCTCTGGTTTTACAAAGTGTCGTTGACAATCCTCGCATCTCCCTTCGTGAACTAGAAAATATTGTTGATGTACCCAAATCAACTGCACAAAGAATTCTTAAAAAATTTAAGTATCATCCATATGCAACATATTAGTCAAGCACTCCGAGATGGTGACTTAGAAAAAAGAACCTTGTTTTGCAATTGGGTCATACAAAAATCGCCAAAAAAACCATCAATTTCTGCTTAAGGTTCTGTGGTCCGATGAAAGCACGTTTACAAACTGCGGGGTGTTTAACAGACATAATTACGTGTACGGGGCCGATGAAAATCCGTTCTTAAATCGTGAGGTGCACCATCAAGTTAGGTGGGGTTTAAATGCATGGCTAGGAGTCATAAACGGACATATACTATTTACCATTTTTCATAATAATTTGACGGCACTTCGATATCTAAAAATTCTACAAAATTTGCCTCTTCAAGATGTAGCAAACATGTGGTTCCAGCAAGATGGAGCACCTCCACATAATGCAAGAATCATAAACGACTATTTGCATTTTATTTTTCTGGATCGGAAATCGAGGTCCAGTTGCCTGGCCTGCACGTTCGCCGGACCTTATGCCTCTTGATATTTTTTGATTTAAAGGATAAAGTTTATTCTACTACTCATAATACGATCTATCGAAGAACTTAAAGCAGCCGTTCTTCAAGCCATAGAAGAAATTCCTGAACAAATGGTTAAAGATGCATGCATGTCTAATTCATCAATGCAGGATTTGCATGAATAACAACGGTGGATTTTTAAATAGTTCCCCATCACATGTTTTGGCCAATGGCAAGCTTTAAATTAGCTCCGAGCCGTCACGAGCTATGCGAAAAGACCTCCATTGCGCAAGCTTCTCCTACGCGCCGACTGACAAACGTTTAGTCGGTACGGGGCCGGAGAACAGATTTCACTTCAAACGCGTGAAATTCACTAACTCCGAAAAGCGGGCCACTATGCCATTCGTCGAGACAACTTATTTCGAACAACACGCGACAGCTTAGTTTGCTATTGGTCCAAGCGTCTGAAATTCCCCAATCGGATATACATAACTCAACTTTTTTTGGATGTATATTAAATCATAAAAATCAACTCTGGATCAGTCTATTTTTATTATAGACGTTATATTTTCTAATAATCACACAAGTTTCATGGCTAATCGGGCAAAAAGGAGTTTTTTGTTTCCCTTATATTTTTCCGTGGGTAGCTTGAAAGCTTAACCTCACGGGGGTCCAAGATCTAATGGACACCTAATAAGTGTTGACAGTTAACCGTTTCGTCCTTATGGGACTCCTCAGAACACTGCTGGTCAAGTGACAAATCTTGCGAAGTTAATCAGAGGGTTTTGTCTCTAAATAAATGTAATTAGTGAGCGAACTATAGCAAGAGGCGCCATCTACCGAGATACGAGAGAAACAAAAAACCAAAAGCAGTGAAAAACACTGCTATACAATATCGATCAATGAAAAGATCGAATGCAAATAAAAGAAAATAACTATAGTCCGTGACCTACGACAGCTCTTTGTCTTTTCAGGCCGGATCAACACATTTTGCATTTTTACCCGTCATCAAGACAGTGAGCGTCAATCAACGGAATTTTTAAGCCAAATAATACTAACAAACGTGAAATTTCGTACCCGTGAATTTAAAAATCAAACAAGTTTCATGGCTAATCGGGCAAAAAGGAGTTTTTTGTTTCCCTTATATTTTTCCGTGGGTAGCTTGAAAGCTTAACCTCACGGGGGTCCAAGATCTAATGGACACCTAATAAGTGTTGACAGTTAACCGTTTCGTCCTTATGGGACTCCTCAGAACACTGCTGGTCAAGTGACAAATCTTGCGAAGTTAATCAGAGGGTTTTGTCTCTAATTAAATGTAATTAGTGAGCGAACTATAGCAAGAGGCGCCATCTACCGAGATACGAGAGAAACAAAAAACCAAAAGCAGTGAAAAACACTGCTATACAATATCGATCAATGAAAAGATCGAATGCAAATAAAAGAAAATAACTATAGTCCGTGACCTACGACAGCTCTTTGTCTTTTCAGGCCGGATCAACGCATTTTGCATTTTTACCCGTTATCAAGACAGTGAGCGTCAATCAACGGAATTTTTAAGCCAAATAATACTAACAAACGTGAAATTTCGTACTCGTGAATTTAAAAATCAAACAAGTTTCATGGCTAATCGGGCAAAAAGGAGTTTTTTGTTTCCCTTATATTTTTCCGTGGGTAGCTTGAAAGCTTAACCTCACGGGGGTCCAAGATCTAATGGACACCTAATAAGTGTTGACAGTTAACCGTTTCGTCCTTATGGGACTCCTTAGAACACTGCTGGTCAAGTGACAAATCTTGCGAAGTTAATCAGAGGGTTTTGTCTCTAATTAAATGTAATTAGTGAGCGAACTATAGCAAGAGGCGCCATCTACCGAGATACGAGAGAAACAAAAAACCAAAAGCAGTGAAAAACACTGCTATACAATATCGATCAATGAAAAGATCGAATGCAAAAACTCCTTTTTGCCCGATTAGCCATGAAACTTGTTTGATTTTTAAATTCACGGGTGTTATATTTTCTGCTGTTTCATTTTTAGGTTAGGACATTATCACGAAAACAATTTATGTTGAGAGCCTTACTGCAAAAATGCCGTCAAAAAGCTGGGTTTGCCGTTTAAAAGAAAATTGCACATTTTCTATAATACTTAAAAATGTTGATTTCACTTTATATTTTAGTTTTATATTGTAATTATACCAAGTTGCAGGTTAACTTAACTTATACTCTTTGGGTTATGATAATGCACGACATTTGTTTTTTTTTTCAAAACGAAGTAATTTCGAGTTGATTATATATTATTTAACTAGGATGTTCATTTGTTATATTTTTTTTCGTAGTAAAAGTCCCTTGTGATTTTTTACTATTTTTCGTCACTTTTTTATTGAATATAACTATACTTATCGCCATGTCTTAGGTATGCATAGTTAAAGTTTTAAGATTCCTAAGGCTTATAAATTAAGTGTGTTTTAATAAAAGAGCATATTAAATTATTATGGTTTTTAAAATTATTATTATATTATATAGATAAAATATTAAATACATTTGATATTTCTTTACCTGAAACAACTTTAGTAAATTTTTGAAAGTTGCTGTTACGTTTGGTTATAAAAGACCTTAAAATACTCTGCCAATATATGGGCCCCTAAGCTCACACTAGGTACTGTAGTTATAGTGTACGTGTGAGCTAATATAACTAAAAACTGAAATATATTTTATTCAACTCCAGACTAAATTACCTTTTGTTTGATACCACACAAGCTATGTTTTGACCCAAACTCAAATTTTTTAAATCTACCCCCACTCTTAAAAAAAACAAAAACTAAAATGTATTTTGTTAAACTCCGGACTCAATTACCTTTCGTTTGATATCACACACGCCATATTTTCACTTAAACTCTAATTTTTAAAATATACCCCCACCCATTTTTTTTAAATAAATTAAAATGTATTTTGTTTAACTGCAGACTCAATTACCTTTCGTTTGATATCACACACGCCATATTTTCACATAAACTCTAATTTTTGAAATCTACCCCCACCCTTTTATTTGGTTTGTGTTCGGTGGATTTTGTTCATTTTTAAATGGGACCATCTCGACCCAAGACCCAGCCTAGGTACCAAATTTTATTAAAATCGGCCAAGCGGTTTTTGAGTTATGCGCGTTGGTCGTTACAGACAGACAGACAGACGGCGCAACAAAAAAGTTTCAAAATCATCTGAAACGCAAAGATATATAAAAATTTTCGAAATCGGAGCAACTTTTTTTTTCTCGAAAAAATTAGGATCACCATAGCTCACATTACTATAGTATAGTATATGTGTGAGCTAAAACATTCGTTGAATAGGAATCAAACAGGCTATTGTCTTTCTCCACTATTTTAATTTGAAGGCAGTTCACGAGGTAAAAAGTTTTAACAAAAAAGTTTCACGGGCAAGTCCTCAGAGGTAAAGGTAGAATGAATGAAGTTTAATGAGGACGAAACGCGTCCCGAGCTACCTTTACCTCTGAGGACTTGCCCGTGAAACTTTTTTGTTTTAATTTGTTTTAAACAAATTAAAAATTAGTGGACGAAGATCATAACCTGTTTGATTCCTATTTCTAAGTTGATTAAAGTGAATTAGTTACAGCAAAATTTATTATACCCTTCCTTTCCTCCTAACCCCATGATTTCATGACAAAAGTTGTATACTTTTTCCTAAGCTCTCAGATGCCTAATTTTAGAAAAGTAAAAAACCAGGGGGTTCGGTTGTCCGATGCCTATTCTCCACCTCCTTCGATCCTGACAATCATCTTCTGTCAGATTTTTTTGACTCATTGATCTTTGGATTGACTGTTGCCATTCTAGTTTAGGACGCCCTCTTTTTCTGCGCCCTATTGGTTGCCATTCTAGGACCTGCTTTGGTAATCTTTCGTCGTTCATCCGTTGTACATGGCCGTACCATATCAGTTGCCTTCTAGTGATGTCATCCGTTATGCTCCCTTCGATTCCCATTCTTTCTTTTATGATCTCATTTCTTATGTGATCTGTTCTAGATATTCTCATTGATCTTCTTATTGCATCCATTTCGACACTTTCCATTTTTGTTTTGTATTTTTCTGTTACGCGACAAGTCTCTATTCCATACAACAGCGTGCTTCTCACCATTGTTTCATATATGTTAAATTTTACATTCTTTTTTCTCTCTGCTCCATAAAATACTGTTAAGACATCCAATAACCTTTTTTGCTTTTACTATTCTTTTTTCCAGTTCTTTACAGTCTGTTCCTGTCTTATCAAATGTGACACCCAAGTATACGTAGTCATTGCATGGAGATATTACTTGTCCATTGTCTAGTTCTAACTCACTGGATTCGTTTCCAATACATAAGTACTGTGTCTTGTCCACGTTCACTGTTAATCCCCACTTTTGGTATTCTTCCATTAACTTTCTCATCATATACTCCATGTCCTCTTTATCATTAGCTACAATTACTTGGTCGTCAGCAAACTGTAGTGTGTATATGGTAAATCGGTCGTTAAGTTGTATTCCCATGCCGTGCACTTTCCGTTTCCAGTTTTTTAGAGCTACTGCGATATATATTTTAAAAAGAGTTGGAGAAATACAACATCCCTGTCTTAAGCCTTTTGTTACCAGGAATTCTTTTGAAAGTCGATTTCCAATTTTAATTTTAGATTTTGACCTTTTGTATAGTTCTTTTATCGCTTTTATGTATGTATGATTGATATTAGTTTGCTCTAACACTGTCCATAATTCTTTTACTGGGACGGTATCATATGCTTTTTGTAGGTCCACAAAGGTAACATGAGTCTCTATATTTCTGGCGCTCCTTTTCTCAATTACTTGTTTAAGACAAAAAACATTACCACTACAAGATCTGCCTGCACGAAACTCACTTTGCTCTTCTTCTTCTTGTTCATGAAAATCCTTCTCTATTAGATCTCTAAGAATCCTACCGTACAATCTACTGAGAGTACTAGTTACTGAAATTCCTCTGTAATTGTTGCAATCCAGCTTGTTTCCTTTTTTATGTATTCCTTTTTTTTTTTTTTTTTGTTTTTTTTTTGGGGTGAAGGGGTGAACTTTCGACTCGACGATAAATAAAAATAGAAAAAAAAATTCCTGCGACCATATAAAAATGATGTATTTCACACGATTTGCATCCTCAAAAAACGTTAAAATTCATCCTTGTGAAGAAATTTAAAAGGTACTTTTCCGCACATATATGGAAAAGTGTACGATGAAGTTTCATTTTCCGCACATGTGTTGCAAAGTGCTTTTCCACACAGGTGCGGAAAAGCAATTTCATTTGATTTTTCAAAGTTAAAGACATCATTACAAAAATCTGAGGGTACGGTAGTGGCTTGCCAAGTTCGTGCGCCGTAGCCATCTTTTCTTGAAACATTTCAGCCGATATTTGACCTACCTAAAACTCTACTTCGGAATGAGCTACAAATCTCAAACTTTGCACAGTCGTAGATCTCCATGGAGTTAACAACCCCTTCAAGTTTCATGGAATTCCATAAAGTAGTAAAGTAGTTACGAAATTTCTAAAAACGTCGAAATTGCCACTCACTCACTCATTTATAGATCATCAATATTCTACTGTACTTCCAGACATGCTACAAAGCTGAAATTTGGCAGACTGATAGAAATTATGACCAAACCCCTGGAAAAATCAAAAAACCCCAAAATTTTAATTTACTCCACTCCCCTATACATTTAAAGTTATGTAAAAGTAGCATAGCCCACTTTCAGAAATGCTAGAGAGTTGAGCTTTGACAGACTGATAGGAACTATGATAAAACTATAGGAAAAAATCAAAAAACCCCAAAATTTTAATTTACTCCCCTCCCCTATACATTTAAAGTTATGTAAAAGTAGCATTGCCCACTTCCAGAAATGCTAGAGAGTTGAGCTTTGGCACACTGATAGCAACTATGATAAAACTATAGGAAAAAATTAAAACACCCCAAAATTCTAATTTACTTCCTTCCCCTATAAATGTAAAGTTATGTAAAAGTAACACTGCCCACTTCTAGAAACGCTAGAGAGCTGAACTTTTTAAGACTGAAAGACAATATGATAAAACTATATAAAAAAATTTAAAAACACCAACATTTTAATTTACTTCCCTCTCCTATAAATGTAAATTTATATAAAACTAACATTGCCCACTTCCAGAAACGCTAGAGAGCTGAGCATTGGAATGCTGATAGAACTTATGATAAATGAAAAAATTTAAAAAGTCCAATATTTTCATTTACTCTCCTCCCCTATTAATGTATAGTTATGTAAAAGTAACATTACCCACTTCCAGAAACGCTAGAGAGCTGAGCATTGAAAGACACGACATTTTTAATTTCTTTCCCTCCCCTCTAGATGTAAAGTTATGTAAAAGTAACTGTCTACTTCATGCCCAGTTAAAATTGGTTTGCATAGCGGACTGTAAATCGAAATTAGAATTTTATACTTTATTTTATTTTTTAGAATTATTATGGATTCTGTTTATTTTAATTTTACAAGCATTTAAGTTGGCCGACAATATCAAGTTGAAAGGGTAGAAATTTCCCTAAATAAAAATATATGATTACTAAAACCAGCTCCGCTCAAAACATAGCACTAAAATTATGCACTAAGAAATTTTTATTGTTAATATAATTTTATAAGCGACACTAAAAAATATAATCACTTACTGCTGTGCTGTCTTCATTCCAGTTCCTGAAAGGCCTTTCAGAGGGTTGAATCCATGTGTCCAGCTTCTATTCCAGTAATATTCAGCACACGCGTAATCGCGTTAATAATCAAAAAAATTTATTGTGTCTTTGGTTTTAATATTAAATATATTAATATTGATCATAGCCGAAAAACGTGTAGGCGGAATTCATTTTGTTATCAGACAAAATGCATTGTTTATTTTTAGATCGTTCAGTTGACCGTGTGAGAGTCGCCGGAGGTACGACAAGTAACTGGTCCAGTTCTAACTTTTAGCGGGGCGCTAAAATGAGTTTCACTGGTGTATTTTTATTTTAATTTAAAAGTAGAAAAATGGATTTAAGATTTTATTCTTAATTATAATTATTTTAACAACTAATTAACCATTTAATTATGATTGATTAGAGTAACTTATAGGAAGCCCAATTATGGCCTAATTAATTCAAAAGGCCGTATTTAAAAATATAGTAAAAACAAAAAAATGCTTAAAAAAAATTAAACAAAATAAATTATTTTTTAAATAAATAATAACCCGGAATGAACAGTAGCATTGTGCACTTTCAGAAACGCTAGAGAGCTGAGCTTTGGAAGGCTGATAGGAACTACGATAAAACTATGGAAAATTTAAAAACCTCAAAAAAAAGACATTGCAAAAGTTTTGAACAATATTCCGCATATTTTACTACTTTAAAAATTAAGTATTATCCAATTCCTTTAAAAAAGAAGTGAAATCATAACAAAAACATTTCATGTAAAAAAAAGCCAAGTACGCGAAAATGGCATTCCGTAAAAAGAATTGAGATAAAAGTGAAGCCAAATTCTCCAATACAAATTTCAAAATGAAAGGTTCTTACTAGTTTGAAAATATTTTTCTAAACTTGGCTATTACGGCTGTAAATGACTCTTAGGCACAGTGCTAAATTGAACATAAAGAAGTTTGGCTGTAATAGCAAAGTTTAAAAAAACATTTTCAAACTAGTAAGAACCTTTCATTTTGAATTTTGTATTGGAGAACTTGGCTTTACTTTTATCTCAATTCTTTTTACGGAATGCCATTTTCGCGTACTTGGCTTTTTTTTACTTGAAATGTTTTTGTTATGATTAGTATAGTTCAACAGTGTTCGTAGGAAAAATAGCATACACAACTCGATAGAAAGTAACATTTCTTACACTCGCGTGTTGTTTCACTCGGCTAGCGCCTCGTTCACAACATTCACGCTCGTTTGCAATTTGTTTACTGTGATAGAAAATACCGATAATCCCGAAGAAGACTTAGCCACAATAAAGGATGTTGTCCTGCAGCCAATTTAAAATTGACCACGCTTTTATAAATTGTAGCAGATCTCGTCTATAGAAAACTAATTAAAACATTTTTTCTGTTTATATATAAGATTTTTTAAAATTGCTACACTGTTTTCTACTAGCTACTGAAATGCCTACATTGTTTTGAAATATTTGTTGTTCAAGTCATAACTTTTTTTTATTTTTTGAATAAGATGAATTAGCGAAAAACTACTAAGATACGTTTGTTAAAAATGCGTTAGAAAACCATGTAATTTTGTTAAATAAATATTTATGTTTTCTAAAAAACCAAGTTAGTATTTTTTAGGATAAACGTAGTGGTTTTCATAAAAAATTTGCCTTAACAGTGGCGAAATGCCCAGATAAATTGCTGTATTTAGTAATAAATGTGTTTCCTTATTATTACAAAAGAGGTAGGATTTGGAATCATAGGTTGAGTATCAAAAAACTTTCTCAAAAGTTTAAATAAAATAACGAAATATATTTAATTACCTTTTTACAACAATAATTACAGTTTTATACCTTCATGTCCTTAGCTATATGGCAGTTATATGAAATACGGGACCAATTCGCAAAAAGACACGTCTTAAAATGGAACGAAGTTCAGCTTTTAAATCAAAACAAACTATTTCGCATAGTTGGGGATAATATCTTGAGATGTGTCTTGCAAACTAAAAAAGAAAATGTCAATAAATAGTATATCTACCTTAAGCTTACTATTAAAGAAGGGAATTGTTTTAAAATAAGTGTAAATTTAATGCAATTATAGTCGATCATTTTGTTAAGAACGCTTTTTATCAGTAGGCCAGTGGAATTATCATATTTTAAGGCAAAAAAGAGAAAATTATTAACAGGAATTGAAGCATTGTAAATTGTAGAGCGGAGAAAAAAAAGTTTAAAAAAATAAATGCATGAGTAGGGGCGTTGCGGGTTAGGTTTGGGGGGGTAAATAGGGGCAGGGAATCGTATTATTGCGATTTACGGCGAATGTTGACGTTGGAGAAAAAAGTGACATACAGAAAAGTGATAGGTGAAAATGTTTAAAACTTTTGTATATGTAATTTTTTACATAACCTCAAAATGTTCGAGAAAAATTAAAAAAACCGTAATTTTTTTTATTTTTTGTCTTTTATTTTTTATTTTTGCAAAAATAATTTCAGTTTAACAAAACTTGGTAAGAGTAGAGCTCTTTGGGTGCTAAATGTCTACAATATTTTGCAAGTTTCTTAAGATATTTGTTTCTTCCGCTAAAAAACACTTTATTTTTAAATGAGATTTCTCCTTCAGAAAATCATCGTATCCAGTTTTGCAGGTACTAAGTTTTTTGGCACTAAGATATACTTTTTGGCTACCAGCCTTGCTTTTGGAATATTAATGTACATTACGACAAAAATTAAATTTTTTCTAATAAAATTTTTTTATCGCTTTTTTCTCCGACGTCAACTTTCGCCGGAAATCGCAATAATACGTTGTTTGCCCCCTTTTACCCCCCCCCCCCACACCTAACCAGCAACGCCCCTGCTCACGAATTTATTTTTTTTAACTTTGTTTTTCACCGCGCTACAATTTCCAATGCTTCAAGTCCTGTTAATAATTTTTTTGCTCTCCAAGTGTAATTTGACTGTTCTACAGGCTAATTCATACATTGCGAATTTTTTACTACGGAAAATTATTTATATGGAATGAAAAAAAAGTTTTTGGAAATGGTCCATATCCCTAATATATAGGATGTTCCAATTCCGAGGCCGGCTCCCCCCCCCCCCCCCCCCATCTTGGATTTGGTGTGCACGAAAATGTTTTTTTTTATTACTTAATTCCTGTACATTTATACAAGACAATAAACTTTTTTTTTTAAGATATACTGTATATATGTATTTTTTTAAACTTATTTTTCTTATATTCTTTATAGTTATTGTAAACATTTTTTTTTGTAAACTTCCTGCCCTGTAATTGGGTATTACCTGTTGGGCAGTGTAAATAAATAAAATAAAATAAAATAAATTGCCTACAAAAGCGTTAATACACTGTGTCCCATTTAAATCTTTCCACCCGGGATTTCTCGACAACTGCTGAAAAATTTTTAAAATGCCGAGGCACGTCGATTTTGTTTGCGAGGGGGAGACTTTTTGGTTATCTTGAAATTTTTGTAGCACGAACCTCCTTTGAGGGGTATACTTTACCCCTATATTTTGAATAGGGAAAGTGGGTCTAGTCATACCTTGTTTTGAAGGCCTTTTGAATGTCCTACTTTCCTACTACTCCTACTGTACTTTAAAAGATTCTGTCTTTAAATCGCAAAAAAGAATAGTAAGATCGATTGTCAGGGCAAATTTCCGGGATTCTTTCAGGCCTGTTTTTAAGAGCCTTGGGGTGTTGACCCTGGCAGGACTTTTTATTCTGGAAATGGCTACTTTTGTCTTAAAAAATAAATCAAACTTTCAACTTGTTTGTAACATACATAATGTAAATACTAGACAAAAAAATAATATTTACATACCACCCCATAGGCTCAATTTAGCCTCAAAAACTCCAGAGATACTGGGTTGCAAAATTTTTAATCAATTACCAGTCAACATTAAAAATATTAAATAAGTTTCATGGCTAATCGGGCAAAAAGGAGTTTTTTGTTTCCCTTATATTTTTCCGTGGGTAGCTTGAAAGCTTAACCTCACGGGGGTCCAAGATCTAATGGACACCTAATAAGTGTTGACAGTTAACCGTTTCGTCCTTATGGGACTCCTCAGAACACTGCTGGTCAAGTGACAAATCTTGCGAAGTTAATCAGACGGTTTTGTCTCTAATTAAATGTAATTAGTGAGCGAACTATAGCAAGAGGCGCCATCTACCGAGATACGAGAGAAACAAAAAACCAAAAGCAGGGAAAAACACTGCTATACAATATCGATCAATGAAAAGATCGACTGCAAATAAAAGAAAACAACTATAGTCCGTGACCTACGATCGGTTAACTGTCAACACTTATTAGGTGTCCATTAGATCTTGGACCCCCGTGAGGTTAAGCTTTCAAGCTACCCACGGAAAAATATAAGGGAAACAAAAAACTCCTTTTTGCCCGATTAGCCATGAAACTTGTTTGATTTTTAAATTCACGGGTACGAAATTTCACGTTTATTAAAAATATTACTAATGTTAATAAGTTTACTCAAAATTTTAAAACAGTCTTGATAAAACCTTTTATGACTTAGATGAGTTTTTTAAATGTGTTGAATGGTGATTCTTGTTTGTCACTCATGTTTCTGTAGTGCAATGTCTCATACATTTTTAAATATGTATTTTTGTCTTGTGAAAAACTGTTTTTTTGACTATTCTCACACAATTGTAAATTGTCTTTGGGAAAATAAATGATTCTATTCTATTCTATTCTATCCTCAACCGTGTAAAAATTTCAAAAATCTATCCCTTAGTTTTTGAGAAATCCCGGGTGGAAAGTTTTAAATGGGACACAGTGTATACACTTTCCACGGTTAGCCCTTAATTGGCATACCTAAATTAAGGTTATTTTTAAGACCACGAAAAAAAATCGTGTTTTTTAGATTTTATTCAGTTTTTAAAAACTAAGCAATTTAGGGGAAAATGTTAAAATACCTTTTCCCGAGAAAATAAAATGTTCTTTTAAATGGTGTATCACAAAGTAAGTGGTGTTAGAGCTATTTTTGGAACTCCAGAGGCGTCCCCATACCGACCCTGGGCTCGTAAAAAGTGGAACACTCACAGTTTTCTACGATTTTTAAGTCATTTGGAGGTTTTTTTTTGGTTATTAGCTCAATTAAATCACTTTTTAGACAATCCAATTCTCAAAGAATTGCTTCGTCGGAGGCCATGTTGCCACTAATAAAACCTTTGTTTACTATACCAACCGGAATTATTACTACCTTCTTTTATTAAAGAAAACTAAACGACCTATTTTTGAAATCGACTGTGGTATGTGAATTTTGAAAGATCAGCTGTCAGTTTCAATGTAAAACTGTCAAAATATTGCCCGGCAGTATTACTGCCTGGCTTTAATGCAATAAGTCCCGAATAAACAAAAAATAAATGCTATTTGCGGAATTCCGCTATTTGCTTACCTTATTTTCAGGCATTTTTAGTAACCTCGTTAAAACCAATAGTAACAATGAGGTCCAAGACTCCCGGTGTGCTTCGCTTTGAAGTTTCAAAAAATACTCGAATGCTTCGTGACATACTTTTAATAATTTGCTTTCAACAACAGGTAAATGTTCTTGCCTCCCTTCGTCACAGTACATCTAAAAATTTAATAAATTTGCACTTATACCTCATCTGTTATTTATAAATACACAAAATCCACGAGGCGAAAATTTAAGACTAAATTTTTAAATCTGAAGGAAGTTCACGAGGTATAAAGTCTTAACAAAAAAGTTTCACGGGCAAGACCTCAGAGGAAAAGGTAGCTACGGGGAACAAAACCGAGGCAACCCTGACCGAAGCTGCAAATTGACAGTTGGTCTCTCCTCAGTAAACACCATATTTCATATTTCTTTTTCAGTTACCCACATCATCATTTCATCTCCTTCCATTTTATGGTTATGCTCGGGCTGAATGAAGCCTAATGAGGCAGAAACGCGTCCCCGTAGCTACCTTTACCTCTGAGGTCTTGCCCGTGAAACTTTTTTATTAAGACTTTATACCTCGTGAACTTCCTTCAAATTTAAAAAAATCCAGGGCTCAGGCTGTTTTCTGGGAGCAGATTATATCTGTCTCCGTCGCGACGTCAAAATTAGCCTCAAAACCGAGGCAACCCTGAACGAAGCTGCAAATTGACAGTTGGTCTCTCCTCAGTAAACACCATATTTCATATTTCTTTTTCAGTTACCCACATCATCATTTCATCTCCTTCCATTTTATGGTTATGCTCGGGCTGAATAAAGCCTAATGAGACAGAAACGCGTCCCCGTAGCTACCTTTACCTCTGAGGTCTTGCCCGTGAAACTTTTTTATTAAGACTTTATACCTCGTGAACTTCCTTCAAATTTAAAAAAATCCAGGGCTCAGGCTGTTTTCTGGGAGCAGATTATATCTGTCTCCGTCGCGACGTCAAAATTAGCCTCAAAACCGAGGCAACCCTGACCGAAGCTGCAAATTGACAGTTGGTCTCTCCTCAGTAAACACCATATTTCATATTTCTTTTTCAGTTACCCACATCATCATTTCATCTCCTTCCATTTTATGGTTATGCTCGGGCTGAATGAAGCCTAATGAGGCAGAAACGCGTCCCCGTGGCTACTTTTACCTCTGAGGTCTTGCCCGTGAAACTTTTTGTTAAGACTTTATACCTCGTGAACTTCCTTCAAATTTAAAAAAATCCAGGGCTCAGGCTGTTTTCTGGGAGCAGATTATATATGTCTCCGTCGCGACGTCAAAATTAGCCTCAAAACCGAGGCAACCCTGACCGAAGCTGCAAATTGACAGTTGGTCTCTCCTCAGTAAACACCATATTTCATATTTCTTTTTCAGTTACCCACATCATTTCATCTCCTTCCATTTTATGGTTATGCTCGGGCTGAATGAAGCCTAATGAGGCAGAAACGCGTCCCCGTCTTGCCCGTGAAACTTTTTTTAACAAAGGATAAAAGGCAACTTCAAAGGGGTAAAGTCAACCACGGACACCGGTGTTTCGGAGGAAGGCATCCCAGGTAACAGGGTCATCAAATGACGTCTTTTTTTCGTCGAAAAGTGGTCATTTGGATAACCAGCAGGTCAAAAAAATGTTGCCTTTAAGGCGTCAGTTATTTGACGTCTTTTCGCCGTGTAGTGTTTGACGTGTTAAACACGTTATATATTGGTCACTACCCACACTGCACACTTTGTCCAAGGGACATACACTCAGACTTGCATAGATGGTGCCCAGTCAGTACTTGACCGGATTTATACGAGATGTCGGGGTATTTATGTAAAATAAATTAAATATTAAATCAAGACAAACTTCGAGGCTTCTTTCGCTTCCAGGGGGAGATGTGTAAGTCTAGGTTTAGGTCTATTTTGATCAGTGTTTTCAACTGCAGGGAATATTTCATATATTCAGACGAGTTTAAAAAAAAGTCATAAATAGGTCACTGATATTCTGTTAAAGACGTCAAAGGTACTTAAAAATGACAAGTTTTTGACGTTAAAAAACGTCACCTGCCTGACTACAGTAATCAAACTAACTACAAGATACAAGGCAAATCAAAAAGAATGAAAAAATAGGTGCAATCTATTTTTCATTCAACGAGTGAAACGACAGCGAACCAAGGAAACTAAATCCATGGCGGGACGAAAATATCCACCGGTCTATAAGTAAGTAAGACATTTCGTCACAGTTCAACCAAACCATGCTATCACCGTCTCCACGGCGTCGGTTCGAAGCCGAAAATAATGAGTTAACAAAGTATAAAAGGCAACTTCAAAGGGGTAAAGTCAACCTAGGACACCGGTGTTTCTGAAAAAGGCATCCTCAGCGTGGTCGGTCTGACTACAGTAATCAAACTGAAAGATACAAGGTAAATGAAAAAGAATGAAAAAATAGGTGAAACCTATTTTTCATACAACGGGTGAAACGACAGCGAACTAAGTCCATGGCGAGACGAAAACGTCACAGTTCAACCAGACCATGACCAAGGGGTAAAGTCAACCTAGGACACCGGTGTTTCTGAAAAAGGCATCTCCATCCTCAGCGTGGCCGGCCTGACTACAGTAAGCAAACTGACTACAAGATACAAGGTAAATCAAAAAGAACGAAAAAATAGGTGAAACCTATTTTTCATACGAGTGAAACGACAGCGAACCAAGAAAACTAAGTTCATGGCGGGACAAAAATATCCACCGGTCTATAAGGAAGTAAGACATTTCGTCACAGTTCAACCGTTCCATTCTATGGCTGATAACTGTCAAAAAGTTATCTCAAAAATAGAAGAATTGTTTAGCGCAACATAGACAAACATTATATTTTTTTAAAATTATAAACTAGAAATAAAAAATATACAGGGGCTTCCAATAAAAATATTTGTTCAATTTGATTTATTTCTTACATAGTTACAGCGGTCAAAAGTTACATGTAGATACATGTAAAAATGGTCAACAATCCAACAATTAGCCCAGTTTTTGTTTCATATTTCTACAGCAAATAGTAACAAAATTATGGCGAGTTACTTACACTGCTTGAACTCGCTAGTTCAATACAACTCGACCTCGATGACGGACGTTTCGCCAATCATCCACAGCGTCGGTTCGGAACCGAAAACAATGAGTTAACAAAGTATAAAAGGCAACTTCAAACGAGTGAAGTCAACCACGGACACCGGTGTTTCGGAAAAAGGCATCTCCATCCTCAGCGTGGCCTGCCTGACTACAGTAATCAAACTGACTTAAAGATACAAGGTAAATAAAAAAGAACGAAAAAATAGGTGAAACCTATTTTTTATACGAGTGAAACGACAGCGAACCAAGGAAACTAAATCCATGGCGGGACGAAAATATCCACCGGTCTATAAGTAAGTAAGACATTTCGTCACAGTTCAACCAGACCATGCTATCACCGTCTCCACGGCGTCGGTTCGGAGCCGAAAATAATGAGTTAACAAAGTATAAAAGGCAACTTCAAAGGGGTAAAGTCAACCTAGGACACCGGTGTTTCTGAAAAAGGCATCCTCAGCGTGGTCGGTCTGACTACAGTAATCAAACTGAAAGATACAAGGTAAATGAAAAAGAATAAATAAATAGGTGAAACCTATTTTTCATACAACGGGTGAAACGACAGCGAACTAAGTCCATGGCGAGACGAAAACGTCACAGTTCAACCAGACCATGACCAAGGGGTAAAGTCAACCTAGGACACCGGTGTTTCTGAAAAAGGCATCTCCATCCTCAGCGTGGCCTGCCTGACTACAGTAATCAAACTGACTTAAAGATACAAGGTAAATAAAAAAGAACGAAAAAATAGGCGACACCTATTTTTCATAGGAGTGAAACGACAGCGAACCAAGGAAACTAAGTCCATGACGACATGAAAACGTCCACCGGTCTATAAGGATGTAAGACATTTCGTCACAGTTCAACCGTTCCATTCTATGGCTAATAACTGTCAAAAAGTTATCTCAAAAATAGAAGAATTGACAGATTTAAACGCTCTAATTTCAGAAATTGTTTAGCGCAGCATAGACAAATATTATATATTTTTAAAATTATAAACTAGAAATAAAAAATATACAGGGGCTTCCAATAAAAATATTTGTTCAATTTATTTTATTTCTTACCTAGTTACAGCGGTCAAAACTTACATGTAGTTACATGTAAAAATGGTCAACAATCCAACAATTAGCCCAGTTTTTGTTTCATATTTCTACAGCAAATAGTAACAAAATTATGGCGAGTTACTTACACTGCTTAAACTCGCTAGTTCAATACAACTCGACCTAGATGACGGACGTTTCGCCAATCATCCACGGCGTCGGTTCCGAATCGAAAACAATGAGTTAACAAAGTATAAAAGGCAACTTCAAAGAGGTAAAGTCAACCACGGACACCGGTGTTTCGGAAAAAGGCATCTCCATCCTCAGCGTGGCCTGCCTGACTGCAGTAATCAAACGGATTACAAGATACAAGGTAAATAAATAAAAAAATAGGTGAAACCTATTTTTCATTAAACGAGTGAAACGACAGCGAACCAAGGAAACTAAGTCTATGGCGGGATGAAAATATCCACCGGTCTATAAGTAAGCAAAACATTTCGTCACAGTTCAACCAGACCATGCTATCACCGTCTCCACGGCGTTGGTTCGGAGCCGAAAACAATGAGTTAAAAAGTATAAAAGGTAACTTCAAAGGGGTAAAGTCAACCTAGGACACCGGTGTTTCGGAAAAAGGCATCACCATCCTCAGCGTGGCCGGCCTGAATACAGTAATTAAACTGACTACAAGAAACAAGGTAAATCAAAAAGAACGAGTGAAACGACAGCGAACCAAGAAAACTAAGTCCATGGCGAGACGAAAACGTCCACATAAGGAAGAAAGACATTTCGTCACAGTTCAACCAGACCATGCTATCACTGTCACCACGGCGCCGGTTTGGAGCCGAAAACAATGAGTTAACAAATTATAAAAGGCAACTTCAAAGGGGTAAAGTCAACCTAGGACACCGGTGTTTCTGAAAAAGGCATCTCCATCCTCAGCGTGGCCGGCCTGACTGCAGTAATCAAACTGACTATAAGATACAAGGTAAATAAAAAAAAAATAGGTGAAACCTATTTTTCATTCAACGAGTGAAACGACAGCGAACCAAGGAAACTACGTCCATGACGGGACGAAAATATCCACCGGCCTATAAGGAAGTAACACAAATCGTCACATTTCA
This sequence comes from Aspidapion aeneum, assembly GCA_963576565.1. NCBI lineage: Eukaryota > Metazoa > Arthropoda > Insecta > Coleoptera > Brentidae > Aspidapion > Aspidapion aeneum. The sequence goes on from OY755043.1 coordinate 119,532,643, forward strand.
ACCAGACCATGCTCTCACCGTCTCTACGACGTCGGTTCGGAACCGAAAACAATGAGTTAACAAAGTATAAAAGGCAACTTCAAAGGGGTAAAGTCAACCCTAGGACACCGGTGTTTCTGAAAAAGGCATCACCATCCTCAGCGTGGTCGGTCTGACTACAGTAATTAAACTGAAAGATACAAGGTAAATCAAAAAGAATTAAAAAATAGGTGAACCCTATTTTTCATACAACGGGTGAAACGGCAGCGAACCAAGGAACCTAAGTCCATGGTGGGACGACAATATCCACCGGTAGGTGTTAGGAAGTAAGACATTTCGTCACAGTTCAACCAGACCATGCTATCACCGTCTCCACGGCGTCGGTTCGGAGCCGAAAACAATGAGTTAACAAAGTATAAAAGGTAACTTCAAAGGGGTAAAGTCAACCTAGGACACCGGTGTTTCTGAAAAAGGCATCTCCATCCTCAGCGTGGTCAGCCTGACTACAGTAATCAAACTGACTATAAGATACAAGGTAAATCAAAAAGAACGAAAAAATAGGTGAAACCTATTTTTCATACGAGTGAAACGACAGCGAACCAAGGAAACTAAGTCCATGGCGAGAAGAAAACGTCCACCGGTCTATAAGGAAGAAAGACATTTCGTCAGAGTTCATCCAGACCATGCTATCACCGTCTCCACGGCGTCGGTTCCGAACCGAAAACAATGAGTTAACAAAGTATAAAAGGCAACTTCAAAGAGGTAAAGTCAACCATGGACACCGGTGTTTCGGAAAAAAGCATCTCCATCCTCAGCGTGGCCTGCCTGACTGCAGTAATCAAACTGACTATAAGATACAAGGTAAATAAAAAAAAAATGAAAAAATAGGTGAAACCTATTTTTCATTAAACGAGTGAAACGACAGCGAACCAAGGAAACTAAGTCCATGGCGAGAAGAAAACGTCCACCGGTCTATAAGGAAGAAAGACATTTCGTCAGAGTTCATCCAGACCATGCTATCACCGTCTCCACGGCGTCGGTTCGGAGCCGAAAACAATGAGTTAACAAAGTATAAAAGGTAACTTCAAAGGGGTAAAGTCAACCTAGGACACCGGTGTTTCTGAAAAAGGCATCTCCATCCTCAGCGTGGTCAGCCTGACTACAGTAATCAAACTGACTATAAGATACAAGGTAAATCAAAAAGAACGAAAAAATAGGTGAAACCTATTTTTCATACGAGTGAAACGACAGCGAACCAAGGAAACTAAGTCCATGGCGAGAAGAAAACGTCCACCGGTCTATAAGGAAGAAAGACATTTCGTCAGAGTTCATCCAGACCATGCTATCACCGTCTCCACGGCGTCGGTTCCGAACCGAAAACAATGAGTTAACAAAGTATAAAAGGCAACTTCAAAGAGGTAAAGTCAACCATGGACACCGGTGTTTCGGAAAAAAGCATCTCCATCCTCAGCGTGGCCTGCCTGACTGCAGTAATCAAACTGACTATAAGATACAAGGTAAATAAAAAAAAAATGAAAAAATAGGTGAAACCTATTTTTCATTAAACGAGTGAAACGACAGCGAACCAAGGAAACTAAGTCCATGGCGAGAAGAAAACGTCCACCGGTCTATAAGGAAGAAAGACATTTCGTCAGAGTTCATCCAGACCATGCTATCACCGTCTCCACGGCGTCGGTTCGGAGCCGAAAACAATGAGTTAACAAAGTATAAAAGGTAACTTCAAAGGGGTAAAGTCAACCTAGGACACCGGTGTTTCTGAAAAAGGCATCTCCATCCTCAGCGTGGTCAGCCTGACTACAGTAATCAAACTGACTATAAGATACAAGGTAAATCAAAAAGAACGAAAAAATAGGTGAAACCTATTTTTCATACGAGTGAAACGACAGCGAACCAAGGAAACTAAGTCCATGGCGAGAAGAAAACGTCCACCGGTCTATAAGGAAGAAAGACATTTCGTCAGAGTTCATCCAGACCATGCTATCACCGTCTCCACGGCGTCGGTTCCGAACCGAAAACAATGAGTTAACAAAGTATAAAAGGCAACTTCAAAGAGGTAAAGTCAACCATGGACACCGGTGTTTCGGAAAAAAGCATCTCCATCCTCAGCGTGGCCTGCCTGACTGCAGTAATCAAACTGACTATAAGATACAAGGTAAATAAAAAAAAAATGAAAAAATAGGTGAAACCTATTTTTCATTAAACGAGTGAAACGACAGCGAACCAAGGAAACTAAGTCCATGGCGAGAAGAAAACGTCCACCGGTCTATAAGGAAGAAAGACATTTCGTCAGAGTTCATCCAGACCATGCTATCACCGTCTCCACGGCGTCGGTTCGGAGCCGAAAACAATGAGTTAACAAAGTATAAAAGGTAACTTCAAAGGGGTAAAGTCAACCTAGGACACCGGTGTTTCTGAAAAAGGCATCTCCATCCTCAGCGTGGTCAGCCTGACTACAGTAATCAAACTGACTATAAGATACAAGGTAAATCAAAAAGAACGAAAAAATAGGTGAAACCTATTTTTCATACGAGTGAAACGACAGCGAACCAAGGAAACTAAGTCCATGGCGAGAAGAAAACGTCCACCGGTCTATAAGGAAGAAAGACATTTCGTCAGAGTTCATCCAGACCATGCTATCACCGTCTCCACGGCGTCGGTTCGGAGCCGAAAACAATGAGTTAACAAAGTATAAAAGGTAACTTCAAAGGGGTAAAGTCAACCTAGGACACCGGTGTTTCTGAAAAAGGCATCTCCATCCTCAGCGTGGTCAGCCTGACTACAGTAATCAAACTGACTATAAGATACAAGGTAAATCAAAAAGAACGAAAAAATAGGTGAAACCTATTTTTCATACGAGTGAAACGACAGCGAACCAAGGAAACTAAGTCCATGGCGAGAAGAAAACGTCCACCGGTCTATAAGGAAGAAAGACATTTCGTCAGAGTTCATCCAGACCATGCTATCACCGTCTCCACGGCGTCGGTTCCGAACCGAAAACAATGAGTTAACAAAGTATAAAAGGTAACTTCAAAGGGGTAAAGTCAACCTAGGACACCGGTGTTTCTGAAAAAGGCATCTCCATCCTCAGCGTGGTCAGCCTGACTACAGTAATCAAACTGACTATAAGATACAAGGTAAATCAAAAAGAACGAAAAAATAGGTGAAACCTATTTTTCATACGAGTGAAACGACAGCGAACCAAGGAAACTAAGTCCATGGCGAGAAGAAAACGTCCACCGGTCTATAAGGAAGAAAGACATTTCGTCAGAGTTCATCCAGACCATGCTATCACCGTCTCCACGGCGTCGGTTCCGAACCGAAAACAATGAGTTAACAAAGTATAAAAGGCAACTTCAAAGAGGTAAAGTCAACCATGGACACCGGTGTTTCGGAAAAAAGCATCTCCATCCTCAGCGTGGCCTGCCTGACTGCAGTAATCAAACTGACTATAAGATACAAGGTAAATAAAAAAAAAATGAAAAAATAGGTGAAACCTATTTTTCATTAAACGAGTGAAACGACAGCGAACCAAGGAAACTAAGTCCATGGCGAGAAGAAAACGTCCACCGGTCTATAAGGAAGAAAGACATTTCGTCAGAGTTCATCCAGACCATGCTATCACCGTCTCCACGGCGTTGGTTCGGAGCCAAAAACAATGAGTTAACAAAGTATAAAAGGTAACTTCAAAGGGGTAAAGTCAACCTAGGACACCGGTGTTTCGGAAAAACGCATCACCTCCTCAGCGTGGCCGGCCTGAATACAGTAATTAAACTGACTACAAGAAACAAGGTAAATCAAAAAGAACGAGTGAAACGACAGCGAACCAAGAAAACTAAGTCCATGGCGAGACGAAAACGTCCACCGGTCTATAAGGAAGAAAGACATTTCGTCACAGTTCAACCAGACCATGCTATCACTGTCTCCACGGCGTCGGATCGGAACCGAAAACAACGAGTTAACAAAGTATAAAAGGCAACTTCAAATGGGTGAAGTCAACCACAAACACCGGTGTTTCGGAAAAAGGCTCCATCCTCAGCGTGGCCTGCCTGACTGCAGTAAGCAAACTGACTACAAGATACAAGGTAAATAAAAAAAAAATAAAAAATAGGTGAAACCTATTTTTCATTAAACGAGTGAAACGACAGCGAACCAAGGAAACTAAGTCCATGGCGGGATGAAAATATCCACCGGTCTATAAGTAAGCAAGACATTTCGTCACAGTTCAACCAGACCATGCTATCACCGTCTCCACGGCGTTGGTTCGGAGCCGAAAACAATGAGTTAACAAAGTATAAAAGGTAACTTCAAAGGGGTAAAGTCAACCTAGGACACCGGTGTTTCGGAAAAAGGCATCACCATCCTCAGCGTGGCCGGCCTGAATACAGTAATTAAACTGACTACAAGAAACAAGGTAAATCAAAAAGAACGAGTGAAACGACAGCGAACCAAGAAAACTAAGTCCATGGCGAGACGAAAACGTCCACCGGTCTATAAGGAAGAAAGACATTTCGTCACAGTTCAACCAGACCATGCTATCACTGTCTCCACGGCGTCGGATCGGAACCGAAAACAACGAGTTAACAAAGTATAAAAGGCAACTTCAAACGGGTGAAGTCAACCACAAACACCGGTGTTTCGGAAAAAGGCATCTCCATCCTCAGCGTGGCTTGCCTGACTGCAGTAATCAAACTGATTACAAGATACAAGGTAAATAAAAAAAAATGAAAAAATAGGTGAAACCTATTTTTCATCGAGTGAAACGACAGCGAACCAAGGAAACTAAGTCCATGGCGGGATGAAAATATCCACCGGTCTATAAGTAAGCAAGACATTTCGTCACAGTTCAACCAGACCATGCTATCACCGTCTCCACGGCGTCGGTTCGGAACCGAAACCAATGAGTTAAAAACTATAAAAGGCAACTTGAAACGAGTCAAGTCAACTTGAATACGGTAATCAAACTGACTACAAGATACAAGGTAAATCAAAAAGAACGAAAAAATAGGTGAAACCTATTTTTTATACGAGTGAAACGACAGCGAACCAAGGAAACTAAGTCCATGGCGAGACGAAAACGTCCACCGGTCTATAAGGAAGAAAGACATTTCGTCACAGTTCAACCAGACTATGCACAGTGTAGGAGTCAGCTAACAGCTTAGTTTTAAAAATCTAAATTGGCAACTTAAATAATAAATTTACTCAGTTAGAGGTTGAACCGTAAAGAAAATTCAATTATGTTTAATACTCACTATTGAACGATATAAAATTAATAAGTAACTCACGTTATTGTATTCAACCCATCATATCACTTAGACTTTGACTATAACCACTGACAAACACTTTATAACACCTTTAACCACCAGAACACTTTCGGTAAACCTCAGATTGACTCAGAAGATCTGAACAATGTCTCACCCAAACTGATAGCCGCTCTTTTTGGAGGATTAGGCATACAGAGGTGAGAAACCACTCAAAATGAAACACAAGAGACCCACTGGTGGTCGCAGTGGAAGGGCTGCAAGGCCCACTCACATATGAATCATCATCAACATCTGAATCATAATCGGTCTAAAAAAATCTCACTAGAACTTTCAATTTTCTTTAAGCCATTGATAAAAACGTATTTTTTCATCTGGCTTATATCAGTATATTAACCCAAAAATTCACCTAGTTTTTACCAAAGTAAAGGCGAATGTACTCGATAGTTCCGCTATCTTTGGGTAAATGAGTCCAATTTCTTGTTCCCCGGTATAGAGGTATATTTTGTATATTATCCTTCTTGCCTTAAATTCGATGCTGCTAATCAAGTGATTTTCCTTAATTCTAGAATTTAAAAATACGTACCTTAAAAAGTATTCTAAGAAGGCAGGCCAAACTTTGTGTTTCTTGCTTTAACAGGTTGGGTTTAATAAATCCACGATAGCCGGCTTTCCATAACAGATTTCGTTGTTCATGGTCTAAGTTAAATGCTTTTGCAAATCTGAAAGATAAATTTATTTACGGATCGTGAGCAAGAGGGAAGAGATGGAATAATTACGTATTTAAAAATTTTCCAGGAACAAATAATTACTTCTTTGTTTGAAACTCGTAGACAATGATTGTGTAGAAATAAAATTTCGGACTTCCATTGTCTTTATTTATTTTAAAACACGACGTTTCGGTTAGTAAGTATCTCTAAACGTTATCAAGTGTAAACTAAACAATCTAGTCTCTAGGCTACTACTTATACTACTTCGTGTGCAGTCAGGTGTGACGGCCCGCCCCCTTTTTAATCCTAAGACGCCTGTTTTCCTTAAGGAGTGGTTTCCATATGTTTGGTATGTCCGTGCTTGGTTGACTGAAAACTTCTTTATTCTGCAATATAAACGCAGCTTCAATAAACTTTCGTTTTCGCCAATGCGACTCCTTATGTAAAACTTTAGCTTCTGACCACTGAATCCTGTGATCATTTGACCATGCGTGATCTGCTAAACCGGATTTTTCAAATAATAAGAGCCGTAACTATTTGTAATAATGAAGAATTAACCACAGAAATTATCAACATTAAAAAGGACTTACAACAGAATGGTTATTCAGAGAAATTAATAAACTTAACGATATTTAAAATTAAAAACAAACTAAATCTACCAAATTCTCAAAATAATAATCCGTTAGGTGTTATTAACATTCCATATGTTCAAGGGATTTCAGAAAACATAAGACGAATAGCTAAATATAAAAACAGTATTTTCTTCGGGAAATACGATAAGTTTTGTAACTAAAACAAAACCAGACAATCCCTCAAATAATAAGGAATGTATTTACCAAATCCCGTGTGAGTGTGGTAAATCATATGTAGGTGAAACGAAACGCCCTCTTCAGGTTAGAGTAAATGAACATCTAAAAAGTAGCCACTTAGGGGATATTGAAAAATCCGATTTAGCAGATCATGCATGGTCAAATGATCACAGGATTCAGTGGTCAGAAGCTAAAGTTTTACATAAGGAGACGCATTGGCGAAAACGAAAGTTTATTGAAGCTGCGTTTATAATGCAGAATAAAGAAGTTTTCAGTCAACCAAGCACGGACATACCAAACATATGGAAACCACTCCTTAAGGAAAACAGACGTCTTAGGATTAAAAAGGGGGCGGGCCGCCACACCTGACTGCACACCAAGTAGTATAAGTAGTAGCCTAGAGATTAGATTGTTTAGTTTACACTTGATAACGGTTAGAGATACTTACTAACCGAAACGTCGTGTTTTAAAATAAATAAAGACAATGGAAGTCCGAAATTTTATTTCTAAATAATTACTTAATGTTACTATACTGCCCCAAAATATTTGCTTAGATAACTTAACAGAAATAATTTTTGATGATAATACTCGTTTCTACATAATATGAGACAGAGAAGACAATTTGATGTATTGATCAAAAATATCTACAGGGTGTATCTCTGCCATCTTGTAAAGAAAGTTAAAATAAAAAGGAAATCATAAAAACATTTAATGTAAAAAAAAGCCAAGTACGCAAATTCCATAAAAAGAATTGAGATTAAAGTAAAACCAAGTTCTCCAATAGAAATTTAAAAATGAAAGGTTTTTACTAATTTGGAAATGGCTATTATAGCCAAACTTTTTTATGTTCCATTTAGCACTGTGCCTAAGAGTAATTTGCAGCCGTAATAGCCAAATTTGAAAAAACATTTCCAAACTAGTAAGAATCTTTCATTTTTAAATTTCTATTGGAGAACTTGGCTTTACTTTTATCTCAATTCTTTTTACGGAATACCATTTTCGCGTACTTGGCTTTTTTCACATTAAATGTTTTTGTTATAATTTCACTTATTTTTTAAAGGATTTGGATAATATTTAAGTAGTAAAATATGCAGAATATTGTTCAATACTTTTGCAATACTTTATTAAAAATTTTGAGGATTTTTAATTTTTTCCTATGGTTTTATTATAGTTCCTATCAGCGTTCTAAAGCTCAGGTCTCTAGCATTCCTGGAAGTAGGCAATGTTACTTTTACATAACTTTACATTTATGTTTATGTTATTTATGTGTTTTTAAATTTTTTTCTATAGTTTTATCATAGTTCCTATCAGTTTTCGAAAGCTCAGCTTTCTAGCGTTTCTGGAAGTGGGCAATGTTACTTTTACATAACTTTACATTTATAGGGAAGGGAAGTTAATTAAAATTTTTGGTTTTTTAAATTTCCTTCTATAGTTTTATCATAGCTCCTATCGGCCTTTCAAAGCTCAGCTCTCTAGCGTTTTTCGAAGTGGGCAATGTTAATTAAAATTTTGGGGTTTTTTGATTTTTTCCTAGGGTTTGGTCTCTTAAACTTTAAAATGGCGTGTTTATTCTTATTTTCTGAAAATGCTTTAGTTTTTATTTTAATTTATAGAAAAGCACTACCTTTACCCTGCACAACGAGGTACAAACTATTAAAATCGGTATGGTGGCTTCAAACAATCTGTTTTTGTTTCAGCCATTGTTTTACAGATTATACGATTACATTGCCAATCCTGTCTGCATTCATTTCCTTATAAACTCATTATTACTGACCCGATCTTAGTAAAATAAAAAAAAATCATGGTGAGAATTGATTGTTCTTTAAAGATTATAATCGAAATTTGCCGCCGCCTTAACAGTTAAGATGTCGGAAAGAATCATACTTGATCCTTCAAAGAGGCAAATTTATTCTTATTTGCCGAAAATGTTTTAGTTTTTTTTTAATTAAAAGAAAAACATTACTTTTTTCCCGCTTAACAAAGTACAAAATACTAAACTCGGTGAAGTGGTTCTTAGAGAATCTGATTTTGTTTTAACCATTGTTTTATAAATTATACGATTGCATTGCATCAAGTATGATTCCGTCCGACATCTTAAATTCTAAGATGGCGGAAAATTTTGATTACAATCTATAAAGAGCTATCAATTGTCACGATGATTTTTTTATTTCACTAAAATCGGTTATGTAATAACGAATTTATAAGGAAATGAATGCAGACAGGATTGGTAGTGCAATCGTATAATCTGTAAAACAATGGTTGAAACAAAAAATGATTTTTTGCTTGTGCTTTTCTGTTAATTAAAAAAAAACTAAATTATTTTTCGAAAATAAGAATAAACACGCCATTTTGAAGAATCAAGTATGATTCTGTCCACCATCTCAAATTTTAAGATGGCGATAAACTCTCATCATGATTTTTAAAAAGAAATCAATTCTAACAAGAATGTTTTTTATTTCATCAAAATCGCTTGAGTAGTAAAGAATTTATAAGGAAATAAATGCAGACATGATTGGCAAGGCAATCGTATAATATGCAAAACAATGGTTGAAACAAAAATATTTTTTTAAAACCACTGAACCAATTTTGCTGATTCTTACCTTGTTGTGCGTGGCAAGAATGCAGCTTCTTTACTAATTTAAAAAAATAAATAAAACATGTTCGCAAAACAAGAATAAACGAGCATCTTTGAAGGGTGCATTTTAATTTTGTCCGCCATCTTGGATTTTAAGATGGCAGACAAAAAAATATATTAGGTTAAAACTGTGATTAATTCTCTGTCAAACGCAGTTTGTCCCATTAAAATCGATTGAATAGTTTAAAAATTATAAAAAAAACCGTTTTTTTTTTGCCCACCCGGTATATCAGCTCGTGCAATAGCTGTCTTTACGTTATGAATAAAAAAATAGATGCTGTCCTACGAGCGTGTGGAAAACAGAATTTTACTCACTCTTCTTTGTGTGGAAAGTACAACTGCGTGCGTGATATTTTTTACGCCGTGCCGTCTTAATTTCCGCACTTGTTAGGTAAATATCTATTTGACTGTTGCCTCGAAAGGTTTTTTAACCAATAAAAGTTATTGATGAGGTATTTGTTTGGCCTTTTCCTGATTCATTTGGGTTCGTGCTCGTGCGAATAGTAACCTTTTACCTGTGTGCTTGAAGTAAACAGTCTGTTAAAAGTAACAAATGCGAAGAGCTTAGCAACCGATACATTCCTTGCTCTTCACGTTGACATTCATTTAAGGTACCATTTCCCGTTATATCAGCTGCAGCCAACGCTAATGTTTCTGAAAAAAAAAAGAAGTTGGTTTTATTTAGGGCCGGTTTTTCATTAGCGAGTCACCCTAGCGGTTAATTATAACTCGAGTTTAAACGTTTTACCACCTCAGGTTAGCTCTAACTCCTGGTGTAACCTTGAGTTAAATTGACCACCGTTGAGAGGGCGATTTGACCCTTGGTACAATTTATCAAAATCTATACTTTTTCATATTTTTTTTATTGTTTCCAATTTTTTTCTTCTATAATAATCTTTGGAATACCAAATAATTCGACTAAGATTTAATTCTTTCAAAATGATTGATGAAAAAGACTTTTCTAGAAGATTTAGATTAAGCAATGAGACTATCCTTTACATTCTCGAACAAATTGAAAACGCCCTGGAACACCCTACTGATAGATAAGATGAAAATGTTTAAGATTTTGAGATGCTGCTTTTATTTTTTAAACTATTTCAAAAATTTACACTTTAAACAAAACTTAGAACCGGAAAAAAACATTAAAAACTTTGTGGCTATGAAAGCTTTGCCATGATGTGACTGCTTTCGACCAATTAAAAATATGGTGAAACTGGCAACATAGTATACAGTGCTAACAACGCAGGGTTTGTTATCTGCACCTACAGTGGCTACTGGATCGGGTTTGATAACTCAAAGAGTTACTCAAGCAATTGAGAAACCGGCTCTTAAAGTAATAATCCAAGAGCCGGTATAGGTGAATGTTGATCCCCATGGCCTAACCAGAAGAAACCTTAAAAAAATCGTTTACGTCCACCCAACTAAGGGCTGGATTTTCAATAGCGAATCACTTAGCGGTTAATTATAAGTCGAGTTTACACGTTTTACCGACTCGGGTTAGCTCTAACTCTTGGTGTAACCTTAAGTTAAATTGACCAACCGTTGAGAGGGCGGGTTTAGCGGTTTGACCCTTGGTATAGCCTATAAAAAGATCATACATACACTTTTAAAGATTTTTTTATTGTTTCCAAATGTTTTCTCCTATCTTTGGATATGGAAGTTTTCGGAAACAGCGATGGGGATGAAGACTTTTATAACTTTGTTGAATACCAAATAAGGCCCCAAATAATTGGACCAAGATTTAATCCTTTCGAAATGTTTGATGAAAAAGACTTTTCTAGAAGATTTAGATTAAGCAAAGACACTGTCCTTTACATGCTCGAACAAATTGAAGAAGCCCTGGAGCACCCTACTGATAGGTAAACTGAAAATTTTTAAGCTTCTGAGATGTTGCTTTATTTTTTAAACGATTAGATTTTGCACACAAAACAGGTTGAAAATGAGATCTTGCACACAAAGCAATCCTTTATATTCTCGAACAAATTGAAAACGCCCTGAAACACCCTACTGATAGATAAGATGAAAATTTTTAAGATTTTGAGATGCTGCGTTTATTTTTTAACTATTTCAAAAATTTACACTTTAAACAAAACTTAGAACCGGAAAAAAACATTAAAAACTTTGTGGCTATGAAAGCTTTGCCATGATGTGACTGCTTTCGACCAATTAAAAATATGGTGAAACTGGCAACATAGTATACAGTGCTAACAACGCAGGGTTTGTTATCTGCACCTACAGTGGCTGCTGGATCGGGTTTGTTAACTCAAAGAGTTACTCAAGCAATTGAGAAACCGGCTCTTAAAGTAATAATCCAAGAGCCGGTATAGGTGAATGTTGATCCCCATGGCCTAACCAGAAGAAACCTTAAAAAAATCGTTTACGTCCACCCAACTAAGGGCTGGTTTTTCAATAGCGAATCACTTAGCGGTTAATTATAACTCGAGTTTAAACGTTTTACCGACTCGGGTTAGCTCTAACTTTTGGTGTAACCTTGAGTTAAATTGACCCACCGTTGAAGGGCGGGTTTAGCGATTTGGCCCTTGTTATAACCTATATAAAGATGGTACATACACTTTTTAAGATTTTTTTATTGTTTCCAAATGTTTTCTCCTATAATAATCTTTGGATATGGAAGTTTTCGGAAACAGCGATAAGGATGAAGACTTTTATAACTTTGTTGAATACCAAATAAGGCCCCAAATAATTCGACCAAGATTTAATCCTTTCGAAATGTTTGATGAGAAAGACTTTTCTAGAAGATTTAGATTAAGCAAAGAGACTGTCCTTTACATTCTCGAACAAATTGAAGAAGCCCTGGAGCACCCTACTGATAGGTAAACTGAAAATTTTTAAGCTTCTGAGATGTTGCTTTATTTTTTAAACGATTCGATTTTGCACATAAAACAGGTTGAAAATGAGATCTTGCACACAAAGCAATCCTTTATATTCTCGAACAAATTGAAAACGCCCTGGAACACCCTACTGATAGATAAGATGAAAATTTTTAAGAGTTTGAGATGCTGCTTTTATTTTTTAAACTATTTCAAAAATTTACACTTTAAACAAAACTTAGAACCAGAAAAAATATTAAAAACTTTGTGGCTATGAAAGCTTTGCCATGATGTGACTGCTTTCGACGAATTAAAAATATGGTGAAACTGGCAACATAGTAAACAGTGTTAACAACGCAGGGTTTGTTATCTCCACCTACACTGGCTGCTGGATCGGGTTTGTTAACTCAAAGAGTTACTCAAACAATTGAGAAACCGGCTCTTAAAGTAATAATCCAAGAGCCGGTATAGGTGAATGTTGATCCCCATGGCCTAACCAGAAGAAACCTTTAAAAAATCGTTTACGTCCACTCCATTAAGGGTCGGTTTTTCAATAGCGAGTCACTTAGCGGTTAATTATAACTCGAGTTTAAACGTTTTGCCGACTCGGGTTAGCCCTAACTCTTGGTGTAACCTTGAGTTAAATTGACCCACCGTTGAGAGGGCGGGTTTAGCGATTTGGCCCTTGGTATAACCTATAAAAAGATGGTACATACACTTTTTAAGATTTTTTTATTGTTTCCAATTGTTTTCTCCTATAATAATCTTTGGATATGGAAGTTTTCGGAAACAGCGATGGGGATGAAGACTTTTATAACTTTGTTGAATACCAAATAAGGCCTCAAATAATTCGACCAAGATTTAATCCTTTCGAAATGTTTATGAAAAAGACTTTTCTAGAAGATTTAGATTAAGCAAAGAGACTCCTTTACATTCTCGAACAAATTGAAGAAGCCCTGGAGCACCCTACTGATAGGTAAACTGAAAATTTTGAAGCTTCTGAGATGTTGCTTTATTTTTTAAACGATTAGATTTTGCACACAAAACAGGTTGAAAATGAGATCTTGCACACAAAGCAATCCTTTATATTCTCGAACAAATTGAAAACGCCCTGGGACACCCTACTGATAGATAAGATGAAAATTTTTAAGATTTTGAGATGCTGCTTTTATTTTTTAAACTATTTCAAAAATGTACACTTTAAACAAAACTTAGAACCGGAAAAAACATTAAAAACTTTGTGGCTCTGAAAGCTTTGCCATGATGTGACTGCTTTCGACCAATTAAAAATATGGTGAAACTGGCAACATAGTAAACAGTGTTAACAACGCAGGGTTTGTTATCTCCACCTACACTGGCTGCTGGATCGGGTTTATTAACTCCAAGAGTTACTCAAGCAATTGAGAAACCGGCTCTTAAAGTAATAATCCAAGAGCCGGTATAGGTAAATGTTGATCCCCATGGCCTAACCAGATGAAACCTTTAAAAAATCGTTTACGTCTACCCAACTAAGGGCCGGTTTCTCAAAAGCGAGTCACTTAGCGGTTAATTATAACCCGTGTTTAAACGTTTTACCGACTCGGGTTAACTCTAACTCTTGGTGTAACCTTGAGATAAATTGACCCACCGTTGAGAGGGCGGGTTTAGCGATTTGGCCCTTGGTATAACCTATAAAAAGATGGTACATACACTTTTTAAGATTTTTTTATTTTTTCCAATTGTTTTCTCCTATAATAATCTTTGGATATGGAAGTTTTCGGAAACAGCGATGGGGATGAAGACTTTTATAACTTTGTTGAATACCAAATAAGGCCCCAAATAATTCAACCAAGATTTAATCCTTTCGAAATGTTTGATGAAAAAGACTTTTCTAGAAGATTTAGATTAAGCAAAGAGACTGTCCTTTACATTCTCAAACAAATTGAAGAAGCCCTGGAGCACCCTACTGATAGGTAAACTGAAAATTTTTAAGCTTCTGAGATGTTGCTTTATTTTTTAAACGATTAGATTTTGCACACAAAACAGGTTGAAAATGAGATCTTGCACACAAAGCAATCCTTATTTATATTCTCGAACAAATTGAAAACGCCCTGGAACACCCTACTGATAGATAAGATGAAACTTTTTAAGATTTTGAGATGCTGCTTTTATTTTTTAAACTATTTCAAAAATTTACACTTTAAACAAAACTTAGAACCGGAAAAAACATTAAAAACTTTGTGGCTATGAAAGCTTTGCCATGATGTGACTGCTTTCGACCAATTAAAAATATGATGAAACTGGCAACATAGTAAACAGTGCTAACAACGCAGGGTTTGTTATCTGCACCTACAGTGGCTGCTGGATCGGGTTTGTTAACTCAAAGAGTTACTCAAGCAATTGAGAAACCGGCTCTTAAAGTAATAATCCAAGAGCCGGTATAGGTGAATGTTGATCCCCATGGCCTAACCAGAAGAAACCTTAAAAAAATCGTTTACGTCCACCCAACTAAGGGCCGGTTTTTCAATAGCGAGTCACTTAGCGGTTAATTATAACTCGAGTTTAAACGTTTTACCGACTCGGGTTAGCTCTAACTTTTGGTGTACCCTTGAGTTAAATTGACCCACCGTTAAGAGGGCGGGTTTAGCGATTTGGCCCTTGGTATAACCTATAAAAAGATGGTACATACACTTTTTAAGATTTTTTTATTGTTTCCAATTGTTTTCTCCTATAATAATCTTTGGATATGGAAGTTTTCGGAAACAGCGATGGGGATGAAGACTTATATAACTTTGTTGAATACCAAATAAGGCCTCAAATAATTCGACCAAGATTTAATCCTTTCGAAATGTTTATGAAAAAGACTTTTCTAGAAGATTTAGATTAAGCAAAGAGACTCCTTTACATTCTCGAACAAATTGAAGAAGCCCTGGAGCACCCTACTGATAGGTAAACTGAAAATTTTGAAGCTTCTGAGATGTTGCTTTATTTTTTAAACGATTAGATTTTGCACACAAAACAGGTTGAAAATGAGATCTTGCACACAAAGCAATCCTTTATATTCTCGAACAAATTGAAAACGCCCTGGGACACCCTACTGATAGATAAGATGAAAATGATTAAGATTTTGAGATGCTGCTTTTATTTTTTAAACTATTTCAAAAATGTACACTTTAAACAAAACTTAGAACCGGAAAAAATATTAATAACTTTGTGGCTATGAAAGCTTTGCCATGATGTGACTGCTTAAAAATATGGTGAATTTTTTGCTTATTTGATTTTAAAATATTCAAATTAAAACTGGAGCTATTCTAGTACACACCATCTCGATGTGTCCTTGTTTATCACACCTGATATTCCGTTTTCCTATTTCCTTTAAACTGACCCATTTGAAAATACGAGTGTGCCTACCTATATTCGTGGAGTCAAGAACCGAGAGAGGAAAACAACGAAACAACGATAAGACAGTGTGCTTTAATCGTTTGTCCCTGCCAAACGCATACTGAAAAACGGTTGATCATAGCCGCCCTGTGGCATCAATCTACGGCCCTTGCCGAATTAATTAGTGTCAAACTAAACATAATTAAACAAAAATTCAAAATCGTTAAGCCGCGCAACATAACAACATAGTAAACAGTGCTACCAACACAGGGTTTGGTAGCTCTAAAAAATACCCAAATTCAAACTTCTATAACTTTATGAAAATCTACCCGATTATAACAAACCCGGATACTTTTTCTTTAAACTAAGGTTGAATAAATTGGTAAAAAAAATTTTTTTAAGTCACAAGCTTTTATAAAATGCACTAAAAATTAAAAAATAATTTTTTAACATTCTAATATTATCATAATAATAATAGCGATGGCCGACTGATGGAAATTTTGACGATGTTAGCACGATAAGATATCCGTATCAATTAAATATCACTATTTACAAGAATCAATCTAGCAGAAAAATGCAGAGGTACCAAACCCACCCAACCCGACCCAAGATACGCCAGCATTTCTCTGACATAGGTATGGCAATGGCATAACATTGCGGCACATCAAACATATCTTTGATGACCTGCTATGTTGAATATTCTTTAAGTGTTTAGATCACAAATTTAGATTAACTTATGCTTTGATTTGCGGCCATCGCTTTTATTATTATGATAATATTAGAATGTTAGAAAATAATTTTTTTATTTTTAGTACATTTTATAAAAGCTTGTGACTTAAAAAAACAAATTTTACCAATTTATTTTCTACTTTTTAGTCTCAGCTATCTACTCTATTAAATGAAAATATTTGTTCAATAACAGAACAGAAGAGTTTATTCTAGATTATAATGAAATCGCTGATCGTGAGTTGTTTGGAAACTCATTTTTCTATTGGGGGAAGGAGAAGGTGGGGGTAGAGGTAGAAATATATTTTTTGTTTGGGCTGTATTGCCATACCAAGTGAAGTGTGTCAAAACGCATTTTTTACGGAAGAGGGAGGGGGGTAGGGGTGGTAGACATTTTAGCTCACACATATACTATACTATAGTAGTGTGAGCTATGGTGATCCTAATTTTTTCGAGAAAAAAAAAGTTGCTCCGATTTAAAAATTTTTTATATATCTTTGCGTTTCAGATGATTTTGAAACTTTTTTGTTGCGCCGTCTGTCTGTCTGTCTGTCGGTCTGTCTGTATGTCTGTCTGTCTGTCTGTCTGTATGTCTGTAACGACCAACGCGCATAACTCAAAAACCGCTTGGCCGATTTTAATGAAATTTGGTACCTAGGCTGGGTCTTGGGTCGAGATGGTCCCATTTAAAAATGAACAAAATCCACCGAACAGAAACCAAATAAAAGGGTGGGGGTAGATTTCAAAAATTAGAGTTTATGTGAAAATATGGCGTGTGTGATATCAAACGAAAGGTAATTGAGTCTGCAGTTAAACAAAATACATTTTAACTTATTTAAAAAAAAAGGGTGGGGGTATATTTTAAAAATTAGAGTTTAAGTGAAAATATGGCGTGTGTGATATCAAACGAAAGGTAATTGAGTCCGGAGTTTAATAAAATACATTTTAGTTTTTTGTTTTTTTTAAGGGTGGGGGTAGATTTCAAAAATTTGAGTTTAAGTCAAAACATGGCTTGTGTGTTATCAAACAAAAGGTAATTTAGTCTGGAGTTAAATAAAATATATTTCAGTTTTTAGTTATATTAGCTCACACGTACACTATAACTATAGTACCTAGTGTGAGCTTAGGGGCCCATATATTGGCAGAGTATTTTCATTAATGTTGAATTGTCATCGGACCACTATATGTATACCAAATTCCATCCAAATCGGATAATGGGAAGTGTGTCCAAAATGCATTTTTCTATAGATGGGAGTGGGGGTAGGAGTAGTAGGATTTTTTTTTTCAATGTTGTATTGTTATCGGACCACTATGTGAATACCAAATTTCATCCAAATCGGATAATGGGAAGTGTGTCAAAAACTCATTTTTCTATGAAAGGGGGTGGGGGTGGGGGTGGGAGGATATTTTTTTCTTAATATTGTATTGTCATCGGATCACTATATGTATACCAAATTTCATCCAAATCGGATAACGGGATGTGTGTCAAAAACAAATTTTTCTATGGAAGGGGGTGGGGGTAGGGGTGGGAGGATATTTTTTTCTTATTGTTGTATTATCATCGGACCACTATGTGTATACCAAATTTTATCCAAATCGGATAACGGGAAGTGTGTCAAAAACACATTTTTCTATAGGTGGGGGTAGGGGTGGGAGGATTTTTTTTTCTTAATGTTGTATTGTCATGGGACCACTATATGTGTACCAAATTTCATCCAAATCGGATAATGGGAAGTGTGTCAAAAACGCTTCACAAGATTTGATAGTTAGATAGTTAGACAGAACATCTGAAGCTAAATAAAAGCTTGTAATGAGTTGCAAGATTTGATTACATACATACATACATACCCACATACATACAGGTGAAGTTAAATAAAAGATTGTAAAAAATACCCAAATTTCTTAAGTCGATAGTATGCCCTCTTGGTAGGCAACCTTAGATTTTTATGAGTGCGTCGTAACATACAAATTTTCAAAAATGTCAAATTTCTTAGTTTCTCTCGTATTTCGGTAGATGGCGCTTCATGTTCCGTACATGGCTCTGTTTTCTCACTAACAATGTAAGGTGGGAGATATAGCCGTGTACTGAATTTATGAACGGTGTCACATCGACCAGCAGTGTTCTGAGGAGTCCCATAAGGACGAAACAGTTAACTGTCAACACTTATTAGGTGTCCATTAGATCTTGGACCCCCGTGAGGTTAAGCTTTCGAGCTACCCACGGAAAAATACTAGAGAAACAAAAAACCCTTAATTTTCTTTTTACCCGATTAGCCACGAAAACTTGTTTGAATACAAATTTTCATTTGAAATAAATCAGTTATAAAATTCATACATACCTGCGTCTTCTTTTCTAGAAGTGGCCGGGTAAAACACAATGCTGTCTATTGTTTGAATAAGTTCTAACTGGACGATACTTTTAATTTCCAGACCAACAAAAAATACGCAATCTGGGTTGTTATTTTGTTCGCTTTGAGATCTCCTTAGGATTCCTTTAGTTTTAATGTTATTACCTAAATTTAAAAAATGTATATATATTTTTAGGCTTACGATACAGTTTAAAAAACTTGCAAAACAAAAATAAAATACTCTGCCAATCTATGTGCAACTAAGCTCACACTAGGTACTATAGTTATAGTGAACGTGTGAGCTAATATATTTTCTTGAACTCCAGACTCAGTTACCTTTGATACCATAATTTTTCAAATCTACCCCCATCCTTTTTTTTAACTAAAATGTATTTTGTTTAACTCCAGACTCAATTACCTTTCGTTTGATATCACACACACCATATTTCCACTTAAACAATAATTTTTGAAATCTACCCCCACCCTTTTATTTGGCTTGTGTTCGGTGAATTTTGTTCATTTTTAAATGGGACCATCTCGACCCAAAACCCAGCCTAGGTACCAGATTTCATTAAAATCGGGCAAGCGGTTTTTGAGTTATGCGGGTTGGTCGTTACAGACAGACAGACAGACAGACAGAGCAACAAAAAAGTTTCAAAATCATCTGAAACGCAAAGATATATAAAAAATGTTGAAATCGGAGCAACTTTTTTTTTCTCGAAAAAATTAGGATCACCATAGCTCACACTAGAGTCCCTGTATGTTGACATATTTGGATATATTATCCAAATATGTTAACATACAGGGACTCTAGCTGACACTACTATAGTATAGTAGTAGTGTGAGCGGAAGGGCAAAAAAATACCGAAACACAAAATATCGAAAAACAAAATATCGTATTAAAATATCGAAAATACATAATATCGAAACTACAAAATATCGAAACAACAAAATATCGAAACAACAAAATATCGAAACAACAAAATATCGAAAATACAAAATATCGAAAACACAAAATATCGAATAACAAAATATCGAAAATACAATATATCGAAACAACAAAATATCGAAAATCAAAAACAGAAAATTTCGGAACCTTCACCTAACCTGACCCTGACCTAATCTAACGTAACCTAATCTGATATAACCACACGAAAATAGATAGTTTCAAAAACCTAACCTAATGAAATCTAACCGAACCGAACTGAATCAAACCGAACCAAAGCAAACTAAACCAACAATTTTTTTCAAAAAAAAAACTTTCCTGATTTCTTTCCCGGGATCCTAGAAAGTGTGAATTCGAACCGAACCGAACCGGACCGAACCGAATCGAGCCTATCCAAACCTAACCATACCCAACCAAACCTAATTAGCAGTGTTGTAGTTTAGTTTGGTTAGGTTAGGTTTGATTCGGTTCAGTTACGATCGGTTTGGTTTGGTTTGGTTCGGTTCGGTTCGTATTCACACCCTCTAGGATCCCGGGAAAGAAGTCAGGAAAGTTTTTTTTTTCGAAAAAAATTGTTGGTTCAGTTTGCTTTGGTTCGGTTCGTTTCGGCTAGATTTGATTAGGTTTTGTCAGATTAGATTTTTGAAACTTTCTATTTTTATAAGGTTAGGTCAGATTAGGTTAGGTTACGTCAGGGTCGGGTTATGTTAAGGTTTCAAAATTTTCTATTTTTGATTTTCGATATTTGTTAATTTCGATATTTTGTATGTTCGATATTTTGTATGTTCGATATTTTGTGATTCGATATTTTGTATTTTCGATATTTTTTATTTTCGATATTTTGTATTTTCGATATTTTGTATTTTCGATATTTTGTACTTTCGATATTTTGTATTTTCGATATTTTGTATTTTCGATATTTTGTGATTCGATATTTTGTAGTTTCGATATTTTGTAGTTTCGATATTTTGTGGTTTCGATATTTTGTAGTTTCGATATTTTGTAATTCGATAAAATGTAGTTTCGATATTTTGTGGTTTCGATATTTTGTAGTTTCGATATTTTGTATGTTTTCGATATTTTGTATTTTCGATATTTTGTATTTTCGATATTTTGTGTTTTCGATATTTTGTGTTTCGATATTTTTTCGCCCTTCCAGTGTGAGCTAATACTATAGTATAGTAGTAGTGTGAGCTAATACCACCTAAGAAAAATAAAATAATAATATTTATACTAAAAAACAAATTTCTTCCAGACCAGACTCAGACGAAAGTTTTAAATTCGACGTTGGTATGTCAATTTTGAAGGATTAAGTGTCAGTTTTCAATGTGAATGTGTCAAAATAGTGCTTGGCACAGTTATAGCCTGGCTGTATTTCAATAATTCTCTACTATTTAACATTTTTCTTAATAATTTGACGGCACCTCGATATCTAGAAATTCTACAAAATTACGTTGACCAAATTTTAGAAAATATCTTCTTCAAGATGTAGCAAACATGTGGTTCCAGCAAGATTGAGCACCTCCACATAATGCAAGAATCATAACCGACTATTTGAATCAGTAACATGGAAATAACTGGATCGGAAATCGAGGTCCAGTTGCCTGGCCTGCACGTTCGCCGGACCTTACGCTTCTTGTTTTTTGTATTTGGAGATACTTAAAGGATAAAGTTTATTCTACTACTCATAATACGATAGAAGAACTTGAGCCAGCCGTTGTTCAAGCCATAGAATTCCTGAACAAATGGTTAACGATGCATGCATGTCTCGAATTCATCGATGCAGGATTTGCATGAATAACAACGGTGGAATTTCCTAACATTTGCTTATTTAATTCAATGCTTTGTTATCGGTTTTTAGTTTTATTTTAAATTAAATAATAAACGCAAACTTTTGTTTCAGAAATAAAACATTGATTTTAAGAAATTGTATTATTTCTTAGTCAGAGAAAAATTAAAAAATAAGGGCTTTAAAGATTTGCATATAAATCAAATAAATGAAAAAGTTTTGAAAGTTAGTTACGAAGGTCTGACAACAAACACAACTACGGCATTTGTTTCACAGCCAACTAAGTGAAAAACTATATTTTTAATAAATTCACAATTCACAAAATCCACCGAACACAAACCAAATAAAAGGGTGGGGGGTTGATTTAAAAAATTAGAGTTTATGTGAAAATATGGCGTGTGTGATATCAAACGAAAGGTAATTGAGTCTGGAGTTAAACAAAATACATTTTAATTTATTTTAAAAAAGTGGTGGGGGTATATTTTAAAAATTAGAGTTTATGTGAAAATATGGCATGTGTAATATCAAACGAAAGGTAATTGAGTCCGGAGTTTAACAAAATACATTTTAGTTTTTGTTTTTTTTAAGGGTGGGGGTAGTTTACAAAAATTTGAGTTTAAGTCAAAACATGGCTTGTGTGGTATCAAACAAAAGGTAATTTAGTCTGGAGTTGAATAAGATATATTTCAGTTTTTAGTTATATTAGCTCACACGTACACTATAACTATAGTACCTGGTGTGAGCTTAGGGGCCCATATATTGGCAGAGTATTTGTTAGGTTGCCAGGGCCATGGCGGACAATGGTAAAAATACCAGACATGGCTTTGGTCGCTAAGGACACCGAAGAAGATTTCAAAAAGGTGCCGTTACCTTTAAAAAGTTGTTTTAAAATATTATACTAAAAAGACCATAATTACCAGAATCACCATTTTGTTCAATCGTAACTGACTCTTTTAAAGCGTCTGGTTTCCATGTCAACAAAGCTGACGGGATGGTACTGTTAAAGATGTTAAGCATACATTGGCATGTTTTTGTCCAAGTGTCTTCCGTAAATTTTAACCCGTTGGAATTTACTAGATTTTCAAGGCAGTTTGTTCCGGATTTAGCCAGTTGCTCATTGTCTTGTTGCACACACCTAAAAAAAAAATTCTTAGGTAATAAAATTTTTTAATGTTTTAAAATATCAGTCCCGATGAAAAAATAGGCTTAACAGAAATAAATTAGTAAAAATTTTTTTTAAGGTCACAAGCTTTTATAAAATGCACTAAAAAATTAAAAAATAATTTTCTAACATTTTAATATTATCATAATAATAAAAGCGATGGTCGACTGATGGAAATTTTGACGATGTTAGCACGATAAGATATCCGTATCAATTTAATATCACTATTTGCAAGAATCAATCTAGCAGAAAAATGCAGAGGTACCAAACCCACCCAACCCGACCCAAGATACCCCAGCATTTCTTTGACATAGGTATGGCAATGGCATAGTATTGCGGCACATCAAACATATCATTGATGACCTGCTATGTTGAATATTCTTTAAGTGTTTAGATCACAAATTTAGATTAACTTATGCTTTGATTTGCGGCCATCGCTTTTATTATTATGATAATATTAGAATGTTAGAAAATTATTTTTAAATTTTTAGTGCATTTTATAAAAGCTTACTTAAAATTTTTTTTTACCAATTTATTTTCTACTTTTTAGTCTCAGCTATCTACTCTATTAAATGAAAATATTTGTTCAAAAACAGAACAGAAGAGTTTGTTCTAGATTATAATGAAATCGCTGATCGTGAGTTGTTTGGAAACTCATTTTTCTATTGGGGGAAAGAGAGGGTGGGGGTAGAGGTAGAAATATATTTTTTGTTTGGGCTGTATTGCCATCGGACCTTTATGCATATACCAAATTTTATAAGAGTCATTTGAAGTGAAGTGTGTCGAAAACGCATTTTTTATGAAAGGGGTGGGGGGTAGGGTGGGAGGACAATTTTTCATTATTGTTGTATTGTCATCGGACCACTATATGTATACCAAATTTCATCCAAATCGGATAATGGAAAGTGTGTCAAAAACGCATTTTTCTATAGATGGGGTGGGGGTAGGAGTGGTAGGATTTTTTGTTCAATGTTGTATTGTCATCAGATCACTATATGTATACCAAATTTGATCCAAATTGGATAATGGGAACGGTGTCAAAAACGCATTTTCTATGGAAGGGGGTGGGGGTAGGGGTGGGAGGATATTTTTTTCTTAATATTGTATTGTCATCGGATCACTATATGTATACCAAATTTCATTCAAATCGGATAAAGGGAAGTGTGTCAAAAACAAATTTTTCTATGGAAGGGGGTGGGGGTAGGGGTGAGAGGATATTTTTTTCTTATTGTTGTATTATCATCGGATCACTATGTGTATACCAAATTTTATCCAAATCGGATAACGGGAAGTGTGTCAAAAACACATTTTTCTATAGAAGGGGTGGGGGTAGGGGTGGGTAGGATATTTGTTTCTTAATGTTGTATTGTCAAGGGACCACTATGTGTGTACCAAATTTCATCCAAATCGGATAACGGGAAGTGTGTCAAAAACGCTTCACAAGATTTGATAGTTAGATAGTTAGACAGAACATCTGAAGCTAAATAAAAGCTTGTAAAAATAAAGGGATCCATGACGAATCTGATACCTTCCTAGCCCATCAGCACACTCCAAGTAAACTACATGCTATATCAACTTTGAAAACAGTTTTTTGTAAATATATCCGAAACCAAAGCTCCTACAAAGTTTTTGGTTATAAAATAAATTTTTAAGCAAAATACGGTCTACTATACTCTGAAAACCACATATCGATGCGACGCTCCGTTAAAAAGTTAGCATTTTTTAAATAATTTACCTCTCATTAGCATTGACAATCATAACCAAAATCTAATCAGCTCGTTGCAGTATCGAACACTATTTTACCTAAAAATTTCATGAAAATCGGTTCAGCGGTTTAGGAGCTATCGTGTTACGGACAGACATACACACACACACACAGACAGACATCACGACGATATTGTTAGGATAGGTCAAAATATACCCAAAGAACACATTGTTGGCGTTACATATCTGCAAAAAAAATCCTCGAAAACAATACCTGTTAGCTCCCGCTAAATTTCGCGGTTGTTTATATATATTTTTAAAACCACACAATTGTATGAAGGACAAAGCGCATTTCACGTATTTGGACATGCGCACCAACAACCAGGGAGATCCTTGTCAATCGCCTAGAGAAAATGGCGTGTTAATTTCGTTCTCCAACTATTTCAAATATGTACACCTGAAAGTGCTCGATTTTTGTGTACTGAAGCATAGAACTAGAAACTTCAGCCCTTCAGCTACGTGGTGACATCATTAGATCCATTCAGGGGCCCCTTGGAACGAGGAGAAAGTGGCTGCAAAACTGGTGAGTGCATTTGTCTCTGATTACCGTTGTGTGGCACAAATAATTTTACCTATGGACGTTTGATTATTTCGTAATTTTATATCAATATATTTATGTTTGTTCGCGCTATCATTAATTAAGTTATACAGTCCATTGTATTATCGTTTTTCTTACCGCGAGTTAACAATACCTTCTTTAGCCGTTTCTGCGCGGGCTAGGAAGGTATTAAACTCCTACACCAGGAATTACTTAAGACCTTGCGCTCAGGGCCGATTTATTCATTAGGTAAGAAAAAGAGATGCCTAGGACGGCAGACTGGTGAAGGGCGGCAAAATTTTTAGAAGATGAGAAAAAAATATATTTTAAAGATGGTAGAAAAAACAAGAAAGGCTCCAGTTTGGTGACAATGTTGGAGAAGAAGTATCTTTTTCACCCAGAGATAAAAGAAATTGAAACATTGAAGGTTATCATTGATGTACTTATAGAACATCTAAAAAGACGCTTAGTTGTTTATAGTTGAGAGCCTAAGAAGAAAATTTAGGGTCTTGTCTGCATTTTCGCGTACCGTGATGAAATTTGGCACAGAGGTAGTAGACACCTAAAGATGCCATTTTAGAAGTGGTGCTCCGATAGAACCCAGTGCTAGGCCAAGATACAGGGCCGTACTTAAGATGGGAGAGGAGAAATTGATAAATTAAATACAAAACTCATTTTGCGTACAATTTTAGCTCACACTACTACTATAAGTAGTGTGAGCTATGGTGATCCTAATTTTTTCGAAAAAAAAAAGTTGCTCCGATTTCAAAATTTTTTATATATCTTTGCGTTTCAGATGATTTTGAAACTTTTTTGTTTGGCTGTCTGTCTGTCTGTATGTCTGTTTGTAACGACCAACCCGCATAACTCAAAAACCGCTTGTCCGATTCTAATGAAATTTGGTACCTAAGTTGGGTCTTGGGCCGTGATGGTCCCAATAAAAATAAAAGGGTGGGGGTAGATTCCAAAAATTAGAGTTTATGTGAAAATATGGCGTGTGTGATATCAAACGAAAGGTAATTAAGTCTGGAGTTAAAAAAAATTAATTTTAGTTTATTTTTAAAAAAAGGGTGGGGGTAGATTTCAAAAATTAGAGTTTAAGTGAAAATATGGCGTGTGTGATATCAAACGAAAGGTAATTGAGTCTGGAGTTAAACAAAATACATTTTAGTTTTTTTTTAAAGGGTGGGGGTAGATTAAAAAAAAAATGAGTTTAAGTCAAAACATGGCTTGTGTGGTATCAAACGAAAGGTAATTGAGTATGGAGTTAAATAAAATATATTTCAGTTTTTGATTATATTAGCTTACACTATAACTATAGTACCTAGTGTGAGCTTAGGTGCCCATAGATTGGCAGAGTATTTTATTTGTTTTACCTTATAACTATGTGGCATATAAATCCAAAAAATCTATGAAAATTAGAGATATAAAAAAAGGGTTTTTTCGAAGGGAGATTGATCAAAAGGAAGGAGGATAAATTGTTAGAATTTTATTTTGTCTAAAGTACTTAACCGACCTTGTAGTTTTGAGAATAATGAATTTGGCAATATTACCGACTTTAATTTGAATACCCTGTGTGTGTTACCCTGGGATGTACCATAACAAGGCTTGGCTAATCCATTCACCCTCTTTGTTGTTTTGTATATGAGCAATAAGGAATTAATCGCGATTAGACCCATAAACGCGCTTAAGTGCTTACGGTGCATATGAGGGTTAAAGCTTCTAACTAACAGTTACATATGTCATTAACAGTTTAACATTCTACTGTATTTTTATCGTAAATTTAATAAGATGTTAATTTGACATATCTAGATTTATTTGAATTTTCAGCAATAAAATAAAAAATTACGAAAATACATTATTGTGTAGTTACCTTTTACCACTCTGTACAATATTTTTTATTTTAAGTAAAGGAAGCTGAGCTAATATTGTTGTAATATGCTGACTTTGACTTTTGTCATAAAAATACTAATAAAAATGTTCATAAACACTTTACTCATTTTTAAAAACACTGTATTTTTTAAAAAATAATAAAAATTAATGTAAAATTAAAAATATATGAAACAATGGTGAAAAGCACGCTGTTGTGTGGAAAAGAGTCTTGTTCTAGTTAAATCTTCCTTCACGACATGATTGTCTAGTTCTTTTTATTATCTGTGGTTAACAACAAGCGATTAATTGGGTGAACTTTTTTACCGTAATTAATTACAAGCCGGCAGCACCGCGCGGGACAAGAATTCAATTTCACCCGTTTTTTCCTGGTATATGGGTGGGTGTTCAAGCGCGGGGGCGGGAGGAATGTGTTTTAGTTGACGTCGGCCATCATCATCGTGCGAAAACGTTCGTTACCCTTTCTAGTGTTGCCGGTTCTATCCTTAGTAAAGACGTATGAATTTTGTTTTGATTTGGGGTTTGTCAGTAGTAAAAAGCGTTGCCGGTCGCGAATCATTGTTCGTTTTCGTTATCGTTTGTTTATAAAATGGAAATAATTACTCATTGGTTATACTTACCACTGTAATTGCGCATATAATTCCTCTAACAGCAAAGATCCTAACACGTCAAAATACTGTGTGAAAACATCAACTATAGCATATAGAGCATGATTACAAGTTGTCGTCATCCATTCGGCCTTTTCTGTATGATTTTCTGGTAGCTTCATATTATCAAAAATCCTGAACAGTACCTAAAACAAAATTTGGTGTGGAAAGAAAAATCGTTCTCAGTTCAAATTTCTGCAGGGCGCCAAAAATATCGAGCGTATTCAAGTTGATATTTTGGCTCCCGTTGTAAAAATTGAGGCAAATATGTTTTATTGAAACGTTGGCCTTTATCTTGTCAACCAAACACACCTCAACTAATATAAAGTATTGTATAAGGTGTGATTTTTTATAATTGCAAGATCGCTATAACTCGGTTATTATTGGGAGTAGAAAGTTCAAACAAAAACTGTTCGGTTTGGCAAATTATGGCCACTTTAGACCCACCATTAGTAGTTTTTTATAGGTTATAAAATACAGGGGGCGACAATCAGATCAATTTTTTTAAAGGGAACACCCTATATATTTTTGTATTTTTAAGTTCCGCAAAAAATTAGCTTTACAGATATATGTAACACTATGGCTCTATCTTTGTTAGTTTTCGAGATATTGACGATTGAAATTCCGAAAATTAGCAAATTTTAAATAGGTATACGGTGCGGAGTATTTAACGTATAGACTGTAAATAACAAACTGAAACAATATTGACTGACAGTTTGATAAATATAAATAATCATCTTTGTCAATTTTCAATGTCATTAGGTATCCACACATCTTAATATTGTTTGTGACTTGTCACAGGAAATACTCCGCATCGTATTGAAAATTTGCTAATTTTTGGAATTTCAATCGTCAATATCTCGAAAACTAACAAAGATAGAGCCATAGTGTTACATATATCTGTAAAGCTAATTTTTTGCGGAACTTAAAAATACAAAAATATATAGGGTGTTCCCTTTAAAAAAATTGATCTGATTGTCGCCCCCTGTATATTATAACCTATAAAATACTCTGCCAATATATGGGCCCCTAAGCTCACACTAGGTACTATAGTTATAGTGTACGTGTGAGCTAATATAACTAAAAACTGAAATATATTTTATTCAACTCCAGACTAAATTACCTTTTGTTTGATACCACACAAGCCATGTTTTGACTTAAACTCAAATTTTCGAAATTTACCCCCACCCTTAAAAAAAACCAAAAAACTAAAATGTATTTTGTTAAACTCCGGACTCAATTACCTTTCGTTTGATATCACACACGCCATATTTTCACTTAAACTCTAATTTTTAAAATATACCCCCACCCTTTTTTTTAAATAAATTAAAATGTATTTTGTTTAACTGCAGATTCAATTACCTTTCGTTTGATATCACACACGCCATATTTTCACATTAACTCTAATTTTTGAAATCTACCCCCACCCTTTTATTTGGTTTGTGTTCGGTGGATTTTGTTCATTTTTAAATGGGACCATCTCGACCCAAGACCCAGCCTAGGTACCAAATTTCATTAAAATCGGCCAAGCGCTTTTTGAGTTATGCGCGTTGGTCGTTACAGACAGACATACAGACAGACAGACAGACAGACAGACAGACAGACAGACAGACAGACAGACAGACAGACAGACGGCGCAACAAAAAAGTTTCAAAATCATCTGAAACGCAAAGATATATAAAAATTTTTGAAATCGGAGCAACTTTTTTTTTCTCGAAAAAATTAGGATCACCATAGCTCACACTACTATAGTATAGTATATGTGTGAGCTAAAAATACTAATGGTAGGCCTAAAGTGGCCATAATTTACCAAACCGAATAGTTTTTGCTTGAACTTTCTACTCCCAATAATAACCGAGTTATAGCGATCTTGCAATTATAAAAAATCACCCTGTACATACATATTCGAGAAGTCTCGGTTCGGTCGTGGCCACCTGGTTCGAAATTTTTTTTATATATTTTTTATTTGTAATTTGTCAGAATTTTACATATGGGGTCAGGGAAATATACAAGGTGTCTCGTTTGAAAATCAAAAGTTAAAGTCGTTGAAGTGGTCTAGAATAGAGACGCAACAAACCCATCAAAGTCACTGAAATTAATATTTTTTGGTTATGTTATTTTCTTGCCAAGTTCATTGGCGTTTCACCAAAATAATTCTATTAACTATTTAATTAACCTTTCATTTTGAAATTTGTATTGGAGAACTTGGCTTTACTTTTATCTCAATTCTTTTTACGGAATGCCATTTTCGCGTACTTGGCTTTTTTTTACATGAAATGTTTTTGTTATGATTTCACTTCTTTTTTAAAAGAATTGGATAATACTTAATTTTTAAAGTAGTAAAATATGCGGAATATTGTTCAAAACTTTTGCAATGCCTTACTTAAATTTTTGAGGTTTTTTAATTTTTTTCCATGGTTTTATCGTAGTTCCTATCAGCCTTCCAAAGCTCAGCTCTCTAGCGTTTCTGAAAGTGCACAATGTTACTTTTACATAACTTTACATGTATAGTGGAGAAAAATGAATTAAAATTGTCGTGTTTTTAAATTTTGTCCTATAGTTTTATCATAGTTCCTATCAGTCTTCCAATGCTCAGCTCTCTAGCGTTTCTGGGAGTGGGCAATGTTGCTTTTACATAACTTTACATTTATAGGGGAAGGAAGTAAATTAGAATTTTGGGGTGTTTTAATTTTTTTCTATAACTTTATCATAGTTACTATCGGTCTTCCAGAGCTCAGCTCTCTAGCATGTCTGGAAGTAGGCAATGTTACTTTTACTTAACTTAAAATTAAAAGTAAATTAGAATTTTGGGGTATTTTAATTTTTCCTATAGTTTTATCATAGTTCCTATCAGTCTGCTAAATCTTAACTTTCTAGCATTTCTGGAAGTGAACAATGCTGCTGTTACATAACTTTAAATGTATAGGGGAGGGAAGTCAATTAAAATTTTGGGGTTTTTTGATTTTTTCCTATAGTTTTATCATAGTTCCTATCAGTCTGCCAAAGCTCAACTCTCTAGCATTTCTGGAAGTGGGCGATGCTACTTTTACATAACTTTAAATGTATAGGGGAGGGGAGTAAATTAAAATTTTGGGGTTTTTTGATTTTTTCCAGGGGTTTGGTGAGAATTTCTATCAGTCTGCCAAATTTCAGCATTGTAGCATGTCTGGAAGTACAGTAGAATATTGATGATCTATACATGAGTGAGTGAGTGGCAATTTCGACGTTTTTTGAAATT
This sequence comes from Aspidapion aeneum, assembly GCA_963576565.1. Taxonomy (NCBI): domain Eukaryota; kingdom Metazoa; phylum Arthropoda; class Insecta; order Coleoptera; family Brentidae; genus Aspidapion; species Aspidapion aeneum. The sequence goes on from OY755043.1 coordinate 119,563,294, forward strand.
TCGTAACTACTTTACTACTTTATGGAATTCCATGAAACTTGGATGGGTTGTTAATTCCATGGAGATCTACAACTGTGCAAAGTTTGAGATTCATAGCTCATTCCGAAGTAGAGTTTTAGGTAGGTCAAATATCGGCTGAAATGTTTCAAGAAAAGATGGTTACGGCGCGCGAACTTGGCGAGGCACTGCCGTGCCCTCAGATAAAAGTTTGTTAAAAGAAAGAAGGATACCGCTTGTTTACAAACTGTAATTTTTGTTTTTAGATTTAAAGTGAGTACCTAAGTATATTTATTATCTTTGTAGAAAATAAAATTTTTTGACAATCATGGAAAGGGAAAATAGGAATTTATTCCCATTTCATAAATGATTTTTTTTTCATTTTTGGCCTTGGTGCCTCATCAGTTTTACAAGTCACGAGCCGCCACTGCATGACAAACATAGGTGAAAAAGTCAAATACATGTCAAATATAACAGTTGGCATGCGATTAATGGCGGGTAATTTGAACTCAAAATAAGAAATGTTAAATCTTGAAGATTTTAACCTTTTAATGATCTTGCATCCTCACAAAAGTTTGGTGGAATGTCGGGATGGTGTCTGAGAATATTTCACTGAAATTTCGCGGAAATCTGTAGTGCTATTTTGCCATTATTAAAATAAATGATTTTAGATTTGACCAAACTGCAGGTATAATGTGAACTATGCTCGCCGTCTCGATTTTATTGTTACATGGGAATTTTTGTGGGATAATAATTTCGCCGGATGACTCTAACTGGCAATTGCATGGGATTTTAATTTTTGAAGTTCCTTTTTTGTTATAAACGTTTTTTAGCTCGGTTTTTCCACTACCGCATGAGAGATAGGTTTTTTTCTTGCAGATGTGTAAGTATGTATGTTATGTCATTTATTTCTGAGGTGATCAACGAGTTACCCGGCGCCTCCACCATATGTCACGAGGGGGTTTTATCGTGACGAACACAGTTTAAGTCAGGTTTAATGGTTTTATTATAATACTTATATTTACTACTTACATTGTACTTAAATACATCTTGTCTACAAATCTTCTTGACACGCTTAACTTCTTATACTTGACTATCGTACTACTTGTTCACTATTAACTAAGCCTGGGCGTTAGGTTCTCAGCGTACAACTAACTGCTAAACTCTTTTGGAGATGCTTTTATTACAAACCGTTTGCCATTGATAGGATATCGAGATGTGTTTTGTTTCCTGTATAAACATCATCGAAATCCCATTAACCGCGTTGTTTATAATAGTTCTGTATACAATTTATTACTTTTAATACAATTTGAACTATATACAGAAGTTCATTTCCTTAGAATGTTTAGGGTTAATGTGCACTTGCTTATAAACGTAACTTGTGTCATTTACTTAATAGGACATTATTTTCTATCCTGACAATATCATAAAGAAAAGTCTGACCACCCATAAGACCCAAGGTAAAAGTCAGCCCCCCGAGAACAGCTGATATTTTTAGAGTCGTGGCCTGTATTTTTTTGTTCGCCTTGATTTTACATGCATATTACCAACTGGTCTAGAATGCATGGGGGTTTGTTTAAGAAGCGTTTGAGGGGGATATAGTAACGAAAATGCACGCCTGAAGTAGAGCCTCCACCATACACTACTTACTACAAGTATACTTACTTTAAAGAGGTCTTTCCACCAATGTGGTTTGAAACTGTTTCCATACGTCTTTATAATTTCAAAAAGAACGGTCAACGCCCTAGTTCTAACGTCTAGCTTACATCTGTTCACTACGCATGATAGGGAAAAAAGTATTGGAAACCAGCCTCGAACCCAAATCCTATCTGCCTCTGCTATTGTTATATCGGTTTCAATGCCAACGTGTTCGGCAAAAAGTTTTGGAGCTCGACTAACGCTTGCGGCACAAGATCTAAAACAATGGGTAAATTATCTTAAAAAAAATATATATTTATAAATTTTGTAAAAAATAAAGGTTGTACAAATTCTTAACAAAAGACTGCTCAGGTAGAATATAATATAATATTTACAAACTAGTCAATTTACAAAATACCTTATCTAGGCTTAAGTATTTTTAGAAAATTATTCTTGTTTAATTCCTAAAACTATTTTTCCTTCTCTAAAATGTAAATTGCATAAAAAGTAATCTTATTTAGTAATTATTAATTGTTTTTCCTTATTACAATAAAAATTGCACATAGAAGAAAACAAATATTGTTGACTAGGTTTTATGACAGTAGTTTAGTTAAAATTTAGAAATAAAATGATATCATAATAAGAGTAATAAGACAACACTAAAAAAAACAATACAAAGTGTTTTATAGTTTAAAGAAGAAAAGAATAATTAAAAGATAAATAAGTTCCCTATATACATCAATTTAAAATTTATATAATTTATGTTTGAGACTGGGGTAACTAATTAAAAAAAGGTCAATATCGTTTCCCAATTTGTTGGCTGATCTTGACATTCGACTTAAAGGGGTGAAAAACCCATAGCTCATTAAGTTCTCGTGGTTCTAACACCAATTGATGAAACAAGTTCTGTAGAATCATTCCTACCATTTAGTATCTTATGCATAATGCATACATCCATGTTTTCCCTTCTCTTCTTCTCTTTCTTTGTTCTTTTGGTATATTTAGTTTAAAAGCAATTAATCTTAAGAACTTCTTCTGTATTCTCTCAAGCTCAGTTACATGCACTTGATAATAAGGTGACCAAATGACACAAGCATACTCTAATGTAGATCGTACCACCGCACAATAGACATTTTTTAAGATTTGATGTTGCCAAAATCCTTTAAAGTTCTGTATATGAAACCTCATAGTTTTTGTGCTTTATTCACAGTTGCATTGATGTAATAGTTAAAAGTTAATTCTTGATTAAACCAGACTCCTAAATCCTTGATGACCTTTTCTCGAGATATTTGACAATTATTTAAAGAATAATTAAAGTGAATTTGATTTTTGATTTTTGAAAAAGTTATTATTTTACAATTACTTACATTCAAGTCTAATTTGTTATTATGACACCAAATGATAAAGTTATCCAGATCATCCTGAAATTCTAGACAATCCTGGTAATTAAAAATCTTTTTATAAAGTTTACCATCATCTGCATAATTTAAGTGAGTTTTTAAAATAGGTGTTGACAGGTGTCCACCTCGAGAAACACCTGAATTAATTTCTATTTCTGTAGAGATGTTATTCTTAATTTTGACGGATTGTTTTCTTTTAAATAGGTAACTCTCCAACCAAGCTAAAAGGTTTGAATGTATTCGAAGTGCGTGTAGTTTGTCTAGTAAAATGCCATGATCAAATCTGTCAAAGGCCTTGGAGAAATCGGTATGTGTTTCTCATATATTAATAGACTTGCCACCTGCCTTTAGCAAAACCATGTTGGTTTGGAGAGATAATATTCTTAAAGAAAGGTGAAATCTTATGTGCAACGATACTTTCAAAGACTTTTGACGCTATTGATATCTTAGAAATAGCTCTATAATTTTCTGTATCAGATCTATTACCACTTTTAAAAATAGGTGTTATGTGGCTAGTTTTCCAGAGTGTAGGGAACCCTGCTTCAAAGAGAGATTATAAATTTTGCTAAGTACTGGTGAGAGAACACAGACAGTATTCTTTAAGAAACTAACCGGAATTTCATCTGGACCCATTCCCAAGTTATTTTTAAGAATCAAACAAGTTTAATGGCTAATCGGGCAAAAAGGAGTTTTTTGTTTCCCTTATATTTTTCCGTGGGTAGCTTGAAAGCTTAACCTCACGGGGGTCCAAGATCTAATGGACACCTAATAAGTGTTGACAGTTAACCGTTTCGTCCTTATGGGACTCCTCAGAACACTGCTGGTCAAGTGACAAATCTTGCGAAGTTAATCAGACGGTTTTGTCTCTAATTAAATGTAATTTGTGAGCGAACTATAGCAAGAGGCGCCATCTACCGAGATACGAGAGAAACAAAAAACTAAAAGCAGGGAAAACACTGCTATACAATATCGATCAATGAAAATATCGAATGCAAATAAAAAAAAAACAATATTTGCATTCTCTAGCCATTGCTACGCGCCCTAGGAAGGTAAAAAGTTAAAATAAAATATATTCCCAAATTTAACAAAATTGACCATAATACGTACCTAACAAGTCGTATAGCTTCCATTGCAGTATCCGGGAAACTTGCATTACAAGCAAATTCACAAAGGCATTTGACAGCGTCCTGAAAACTGTCAATCATTGATGTAAATTGCACAACATAAAGTTCAGTAATAATTTTTCCAGTAGTTTGAAAAGCCAGTTCTACTATAGCTTCTTCCTCATCGCTAGCGGCAAGATGGAAAACCGAAAAAATATTTTTCCAACCTAGAGAAAGAAGCAAACCAAAGGTTATTTATCAAAAATTTCAGTTTAAAACCAATTTTACTTAAAACAATCTTTAAACAAGTAAAATTAAAGAAAGAAAAATTATAAAAAGTTTGTCTTCGGCCGGGACTCAAACCCGGAATCTCTGGCTTTGTGTCTTTGTCTTTTGTGTGGTGCCTCAATACAAGAACGAGAAACTGTCAGGGTATTAACTCGACTAAGCCATTTAACTGACCTCTTCCTGATAATTCTTCTTTCCCACTGTCAAAGACACAATTTTGCTATGATTATAACTTATAGCTAATATCTAGGAAACTATTAATATTTTTAAAAATTATCAAAATAATTATATTATCAGTTAAATTTGGTATTTTTAGCTCACACATATACTATACTATAGTAGTGTGAGCTATGGTGATCCTAATTTTTTCGAGAAAAAAAATGTTGCTCCGATTTTAAAAATTTTTATATATCTTTGCGTTTCAGATGATTTTGAAACTTTTTTGTTGCGCCGTCTGTCTGTCTGTATGTCTGTCTGTCTGTCTGTCTGTAACGACCAACGCGCATAACTCAAAAACCGCTTGGCAGATTTTAATGAAATTTAGTACCTAGGCTGGGTTTTGGGCCGAGATGGTCCCATTAAAAAATGAACAAAATCCACCGAACACAAACCAAATAAGTAGATTTCAAAAATTAGAATTTAAGTGAAAATATGGCGTGTGTGATATCAGACGAAAGGTAATTGAGTCTGGAGTTAAACAAAATACATTTTAATTTATTTAAAAAAAAGGGTGGGGGTATATTTCAAAATGAGAGTTTAAGTGAAAATATGGCGTGTGTGATATCAAACGAAAGGTAATTGAGTCCGGAGTTTAACAAAACACATTTTAGTTTTTGTTTTTTTTAAGGGTGGGGGTAGATTTCAAAAATTTGAGTTTAAGTCAAAACATGGCTTGTGTGGTATCAAACAAAAGGTAATTTAGTCTGGAGTTGAATAAAATATATTTTAGTTTTTAGTTATATTAGCTCACACGTACACTATAACTATACTACCTAGTGTGAGCTTAGGGGCCCATATATTGGCAGAGTATTTTTAATCATTTACTATTTTGTTTCCTTCATATAGTTTTTTTTAATACCTATTTATCTTTTAAATAAGTAAAGGCAAATATCTAGGAAACTATCAATTTCGTTAAAAATTACCGGTTTTGTATATTCTTTTCTGGAATATTCTTTAGAGTTACATTTGGTATTTGGTTTTTATCATTTATATGTTTTCCCTCTTACGGAATATGTTTTTGATATATTTACCTTTGAAAAAGATTTTAGCGAATATTTCTGAAATTGTCCAGTTTTTGAAAATTACCAAGGTAGCAGTTTGGTTTAGAATATCTTTTCCAGTCAAATTTGGTGTTTTATTTTAACAATTATTTTTTTTTTCAATTTATGGATATTTGTATGTATTTTATGAGCTAGAGAGACGGTATATAAATCTTGTCTTCCGGTATTGGTAAGAGAAATAAAAAATAATGCCTGCGATACCGTGTGCTTTTTATACAAGTGGCGACATCTACCAAACACAAAAGAGACTAAAGTATTGTTCATACTCGTCTTAGTCTTTTTTTTATTAGTCTTTGTCCTTTGATTAGTCTTAGCTGTCTTAAACAAAATCGGCTGTTCATACTCGTCTTTTGTTTTTGATTAGTCTTAGTCATAACTCACTAAAAAAAAATTCCATTTCAATAAAAAGGCCCTCTTCAAAAGTTATTTTCTACACAAAACGATCTTATTTAACCTAATCTGTGCACGAAACACAGACACGAAAGAACAAAAGCGAAAAAGAAATTTTGAGGTTATGTTGAGATTTTCTGTTAAAAACATAATTAATGGCGGTAAATACAAAATTTCGACCGCGCGCTTGCGCTCTTCGGATGCCCTGTAAAAAAAACAACAAATAACAGCTGATGTCTGTCACTCGTCTTAGTCGTTGTCCTAAGGATTGAAAGTTGGCAACTCTTAAGACAAAGACTAATCAAAAACAAAAGCAAAAGCATTGTATGAACACTCCCATAAGAAACAGTGGTTTTAACTTTCTTATGACAAGACATATGACTAAACCAAGACAAAAGACTAGACAAAAGACGAGTATGAACGATCCATAACTAACTAAATTAAACAAAAGGCAGGCAGATGAAACAAGAAACAGTACCCATAAACATGACATAATTTATCTTTAATGGGACACCCCATTTATGGTACTTATGAAAATGAAAAATAACAACCATGGGAACAAAAAGTCCCTGTCGAATACTTTTCTTTTCTGTCATTCAACTTCTTTTTCCACTGGTTAAATATTTCCTAGTCGTGTGTTTTAAAAGCTTAATAGATTTAATATTATGAGATTGCGAATTAACCATATTCGTAACACATCTCACTACCATATTCCTAATGCTGGATGACTTTTAAATAAGTAAACGCAAATATCTAGGAAACTATTAATTTCGTTAAAAATTACCACTTTGGTTTGGAATATTCTTCAGCGTTACATTTGGTATTTGGTTTTCATCATTTATATGTTTTCCCTCTTACGGAATATGTTTTTGATATATTTACCTTTGAAAAAGATTTTAGCGAATATTTCTGAAATTGTCCAGTTTTTGAAAATTACCAAGGTAGCAGTTTGGTTTAGAATATCTTTTCCAGTCAAATTTGGTGTTTTATTTTAACAATTATGATTTTTTTCAATTTATGGATATTTGTATGTATTTTATGAGCTAGAGAGACGCTATATAAATCTCGTCTTCCGGTATTGGTAAGAGAAATGAACAATAAGGCCTGCGATTCCGTGTGCTTTTTATACAAGTGGCAACATCTACCAAACACAAAAGAGACTAACTAACTAAATTAAACAAAAGGCAGGCAGATAAAACAAGAAACAGTACCCATAAACATGACATAATTTATCTTTAATGGGACACCCCATTTATGGTACTTATGAAAATTTCTGTCATTTAACTTCTTTTTGCACTGGTTAAATGTTTCCTAGTCGTGTGTTTTAAAAGCTTACCAGATTTAATATTATGAGATTGCGAATTAACCATATTCGTAACACATCTCACTACCATATCCCTAATGCTGGATGACTTTTAAATAAGTAAACGCAAATATCTAGGAAACTATTAATTTCGTTAAAAATTACCAGTTTGGTTTGGAATATTCTTCAGAGTTACATTTGGTATTTGGTTTTTATCATTTATATGTTTTCCCTCTTACGGAATATGTTTTTGATATATTTACCTTTGAAAAAGATTTTAGCGAATATTTCTGAAATTGTCCAGTTTTTGAAAATGACCAAGGTAGCAGTTTGGTTTAGAATATCTTTTCCAGTCAAATTTGGTGTTTTATTTTAACAATTATGATTTTTTTTTCAATTTATGGATATTTGTATGTATTTTATGAGCTAGAGAGACGGTATATAAATCTCGTCTTCCGGTATTGGTAAGAGAAATAAAAAATAATGCCTGCGATACCGTGTGCTTTTCATACAAGTGGCGACATCTACCAAACACAAAAGAGACTAACTAAATTAAACAAAAGGCAGGCAGATGAAACAAAAAACAGTACCCATAAGCATGACATAATTTATCTTTAATGGGACACCCCATTTATGGAACTTATGAAAATGAAAAATAACAACCATGGGAACGAAAAGCCCCTGTCGAACACTTTTCTTTTCTGTCATTTAACTTCTTTTTCCACTGGTTAAATGTTTCCTAGTCGTGTGTTTTAAAAGCTTAATAGATTTAATATTATGAGATTGCGAATTAACCATATTAGTAACACATCTCACTACCATATCCCTAATGCTGGATGACTTTTCAATAAGTAAACGCAAACATCTAGGAAACTATTAATTTCGTTAAAAATTACTAGTTTGGTTTGGAATATTCTTCAGAGTTACATTTGGTATTTGGTTTTTATCATTTATATGTTTTCCCTCTTACGAAATATGTTTTTGAGATATTTACCTTTGAAAAAGATTATAGCGAATATTTCTAAAATTGTCCAGTTTTCAAAAATTACCAAAGTAGCAGTTTGGTTTAGAATATCTTTTCCAGTCAAATTTGGTGTTTTATTTTAACAATTATTATTTTTTTTCAATTTATGGATATTTGTATGTAGTTTATGAGCTAGAGAGACGGTATATAAATCTCGTCTTCCGGTATTGGTAAGAGAAATAAAAAAAATGCCAGCGATACCGTGTGCTTTTTATACAAGTGGCGACATCTACCAAACACAAAAGAGACTAAAGTATTGTTCATACTCGTCCTAGTCTTTTTTTTTATTAGTCTTTGTCCTTTGATTAGTCTTAGCTGTCTTAAACAAAATCGGCTGTTCATACTCGTCTTTTGTTTTTGATTAGTCTTAGTCATAACTCACTGAAAAAAAAATTCAATTTCAATAAAAAGGCCCTCTTCAAAAGTTATTTTCTACACAAAATGATCTTATTTAACCTAATCTGTGCACGAAACACAGACATGAAAGAACAAAAACGAAAAATAAATTTTGAGGTTATGTTGAGATTTTCTGTTAAAAACATAATTAATGGCGGTAAATACAAAATTTCGACCGCGCGCTTGCGCTCTTCGGACGCCCTGTAAAAAAAAACAACAAATATCAGCTGATGTCTGTCAGTCGTCTTAGTCGTTGTCCTAAGGATTGAAAGTTGGCAACTTTTAAGACAAAGACTAATCAAAAACAAAAGCAAAAGCATTGTATGAACACTCCCATAAGAAACAGTGGTTTTAACTTTCTTATGACAAGACATATGACTAAACCAAGACAAAAGACTAGACAAAAGACGAGTATGAACGATCCATAAATAACTAAATTAAACAAAAGGCAGGCAGATGAAACAAGAAACAGTACCCATAAACATGACATAACTTATCTTTAATGGGACACCCCATTTATGGTACTTATGAAAATGAAAAATAACAACCATGGGAACAAAAAGTCCCTGTCGAATACTTTTCTTTTCTGTCATTTAACTTCTTTTTGCACTGGTTAAATGTTTCCTAGTCGTGTGTTTTAAAAGCTTACCAGATTTAATATTATGAGATTGCGAATTAACCATATTAGTAACACATCTCACTACCATATCCGTAATGCTGTATGACTTTTAAATAAGTAAACGCAAATATCTAGGAAACTATTAATTTCGTTAAAAATTACCAGTTTGGTTTGGAATATTCTTCAGAGTTACATGTGGTGTTTGGTTTTTATCATTTATATGTTTTCCCTCTACGGAATATGTTTTTGATATATTTACCTTTGAAAAAGATTTTAGCGAATATTTATGAAATTGTGCAGTTTTTAAAAATTACCAAGGTAGCAGTTTGGTTTAGAATATCTTTTCCAGTCAAATTTGGTGTTTTATTTTAACAATTATGATTTTTTTTCAATTTATGGATATTTGCATGTATTTTATGAGCTAGAGAGACGGTATATAAATCTCGTCTTACGGTATTGGTAAGACAAATGAAAAATAATGCCTGCGATACCGTGTGCTTTTTATACAAGTGGCGACATCTACCAAACACAAAAGAGACTAAAGTATTGTTCATACTCGTCTTAGTCTTTTTTTTTATTAGTCTTTGTTCTTTGATTAGTCTTAGCTGTCTTAAACAAAATCGGCTGTTCATACTCGTCTTTTGTTTTTTATTAGTCTTAGTCATAACTCACTGAAAAAAAAAATCCATTTCAATAAAAAGACCCTCTTCAAAAGTTATTTTCTACACAAAACGATCTTATTTAACCTTATCTGTGCACGAAACACAGACACGAAAGAAGAAAAGCGAAAAAGAAATTTTGAGGTTATGTTGAGATGTTTTGTTAAAAACATAATAAATGGCGGTAAATACAAAATTTCGACCGCGCGCTTGCGCTCTTCGGACGCCCTGTAAAAAAAAACAACAAATATCAGCTGATGTCTGTCACTCGTCTTAGTCGTTGTCCTAAGGATTGAAAGTTGGCAACTCTTAAGACAAAGACTAATCAAAAACAAAAGCAAAAGCATTGTATGAACACTCCCATAAGAAACAGTGGTTTTAACTCTCCTATGACAAGACATATGACTAAACCAAGACAAAAGACTAGACAAAAGACGAGTATGAACGATCCATAACTAACTAAATTAAACAAAAGGCAGGCAGATGAAACAAAAAACAGTACCCATAAGCATGACATAATTTATCTTTAATAGGACACCCCATTTATGGTATTTATGAAAATGAAAAATAACAACCATGGGAACAAAAAGTCCCTGTCGAATACTTTTCTTTTCTGTCATTTAACTTCTTTTTGCACTGGTTAAATGTTTCCTAGTCGTGTGTTTTAAAAACTTACCAGATTTAATATTATGAGATTGCGAATTAACCATATTAGTAACACATCTCACTACCATATCCCTAATGCTGGATGATGAATTTTTTTTCATGATATGTTCAAATGGCCTCAGAAAATCTTTTTGAAACCGAAAATTTGGGAACTCGCCCTTTTCTATAAACTTCATGGAAAGTTGCCGTAAGCTGTCTACGGCAAAAAAACAAATATTCTCATTTTTGCTGCAGCCTACGGTGTTAAAATGTTCACCTAAAAAGCAAAAATGAGATAAGTCATCATACAGGGCGTCCCATAATTTATTGCAAAACTGTACATTAAGATGACAAACTTAGCCTAATTCAAAATCTTATGAAAACCAAAATATTGTTATTTTCCTAAAATAACACAACCCCAGAAGAATTTTGGCGATATTCCACACGTTTTGCTGTTAATGTTATCTGTTTGGTTTTAATGATACAGTCGGGGGACATGCTAAGAATTCCTGTTCCTTTAATAGTAACATCTTCCCGAACTCCACCACAAACAATGGCTATATTGGCTGATCCATCTGTTATGAATAACCATGTGTTTGGCGTGGTCAATTGTTTCCAAATTGTAGTATTAACAATCAAACAAGTTTCATGGCTAATCGGGCAAAAAGGAGTTTTTTGTTTCCCTTATATTTTTCCGTGGGTAGCTTGAAAGCTTAACCTCACGGGGGTCCAAGATCTAATGGACACCTAATAAGTGTTGACAGTTAACCGTCCATTAGATCTTGGACCCCCGTGAGGTTAAGCTTTCAAGCTACCCACGGAAAAATATAAGGGAAACAAAAAACTCCTTTTTCCTCGATTAGCCATGAAACTTGTTTGATTTTTAAATTCACGGGTATGAAATTTCACGTTTGTTAGTATTATTTGGCTTAAAAATTCCGTTGATTGACGCTCACTGTCTTGATGACGGGTAAAAATGAAAAATGCGTTGATCCGGCCTGAAAAGACAAAGAGCTGTCGTAGGTCACGGACTATAGTTGTTTTCTTTTATTTTTGCATTCGATCTTTTCATTGATCGATATTGTATAGCAGTGTTTTTCCCTGCTTTCGGTTTTTTGTTTCTCTCATATCTCGGTGGATGGCGCCTCTTGCTATAGTTCGCTCACTAATTACATTTAATTAGAGACAAAACCGTCTGATTACCTTCGCAAGATTTGTCACTTGACCAGCAGTGTTCTGAGGAGTCCCATAAGGACGAAACGGTTAACTGTCAACACTTATTAGGTGTCCATTAGATCTTGGACCCCCGTGAGGTTAAGCTTTCAAGCTACCCACGGAAAAATATAAGGGAAACAAAAAACTCCTTTTTGCCCGATTAGCCATGAAACTTGTTTGATTTTTAAATTCACGGGTATGAAATTTCAAGTTTGTAGTATTAACAGAATTCTTCTGTCTTATACTTCTTGGTTTGAGGTTTTTGATATATTTCATCTATAATACAATTGCTTCCATTTTCAATATTTCTTATGACATCTGGAAAACAGACCCATAAATGATGTCTTATTTTTAAGCAATGCTCAAATTCTTTCTTTTGTAGTAGAAAGTATAGTTGTGAGTTATACTCAATAGCAATATACTCGTTTAGTAAGGCCAATGTCCAGTAGGAATTGACGGGTATTCTTACTGGAATTGGCGTTGCTTTTATTAAATCAAACTGTGATATATCTACTATTGGGAAGTAGCCACAGATTACTAATCACGAAGTAGCCAAATATTTAAAAATTACTGTTATTCTGTCGCAGAGACATTTCTATGACAGGCGTAGATAATGCCCTTAGGATGCTTGGTAATCCTTTGTTAAGATCAATAATCATAGTATGGAAGTATGTTAGAGATATAATATCGTAGATTGTTCCTCTGTTAAATTGAATGTTTATAGAATCATCATAGTATTGACCAGTGGAGGCTGGTGACTTTATAAATTGGGGGGGGGGGGGCAGAAATTTAAATTGCATGAAATATGAGATAAAAAATGTACCGAAACAATTTTATTTTAGTATTTTCCAAACAAGCAGCTACTTGGTGTGGTTATTAGTTTATTTGTTTGAAGGTAAAGTTCATTCGCCTTTCTTTTTTATGGCCCCGTAGAGCAACCTCAAAAATCCCACAGTCTATTAACCTATAAAGTATATGTCTAATTTTTGTATTCGGTAATGTTTTGACTATAGGCACTATTCAATTGGCACCTAATATGAGTCTTGCCTAGCATAGAAAATTCTATGTGGTTATTTAAATAAACACCACTCACTTTGTGTCTGTTTAACTTTTCACTAAAGTACTTGATAACACACATTCACTTTGCACGCAGGATCACTTCGTGGATTGTTCATAGTAAGACAAATACAGCAAAAAAAGCATTTCTTTTTTCATAACCACACAACCAGTTTTCAGCATCGTATAATTTTTTATTAAATTTTCTATTATAAGTTTTTAGGAAACACCCCTCGGCATTACTCACACTAAAATTTTGGTTAATTTTTAGGTTCGGTATATGTGGCCCTAAAGATTTTATTTGTAATCGAAGTTCATATGCCAAAGTATTTAAATTTGCACAGTTAATTATGTAAACGACGGTATTTATTTCCATTTTATAAACAAACGATAACGAAAACAATGACACGCGCCGGCAAGCTTTTTACTACTGACAAAACCCAAATCAAAACAAATTCATACGTCTTCACTAAGGATAGAACCGGCAACACTAGAAAGGGTAACGAACGTTTACGCAGGATGATGATGGCCGACGTCAACTAAAATAAACATTCCTCCCCCCCGCGCGAGAACAGCCACCCATACAACGCTGAAAAACGGGTGAAATTGAAACCATGCACCACGCGGCGCTGCCGGCTGGTAATTATTTACGTTAAAAAAGTTCACACAATCGCTCGTTGTTAACCACAGATAATAAAAAGAACTAGACAATCTTGTCGTATGGGAAGATTAAACTTTTTTTAAATAAAACAATTAAAAAAACTGTTTGTTGTCTAGTTTTGGGAGGGCATTACCCCGTTGCCCTCCCTGTAGCTGCCATCACTGATAGTGACTGAGTTCTGCGATGTAAATGTTGGTAGCCTCTTAATATGTGCTTAACACATTTATGTTTAGAACGTTTATGTCTATACGTGAGAACCATCTAGTCATGGATTGAATGGCTTCCACTCCTTGATTAAGCCTAATCTGCAATCTTTTAAGCTGATTGTTGATTCTTTCTTTGGTGGCATTGAAGACACCATAAATTTTGTTTGGTGGTTGGCTGCTGTTATAAGCACTTCTTGATTTTTATTAGTCATTAATATCTTCGTAGACTTCATCCTTAACGCCAAAAAACAACGTCAAAAATTTTCCTAATAGGCCTCTTTTTTTTCTTTTTCACGTAGAGTTTGCTTAAGATGAGTTTTAAAATGTATATCTTGACTATCCTTTGTTCAACGGTGATAAAATTTTCAGGAATTATATAACTTTTACACCTCTGTCAAATAGTGCTCGTTATTTTTACCACACACACACACACACAGAAAAAACTTTTTCGTAGCTTTTTTAAACCTGCCAAAAAGGCACAAGAAAATTTTTTTGGAAAAATTGCTATAGCTCGTGAACTAAGAAATAGATTGAAGGGAGGGGGGGGGGCAGAAATTTAAATTGCATGAAATATGAGATAAAAAATTTGCCGAAACAATTTTATTTTAGTATTTTCCACACAAGCAGCTAAATGGTGTGGTTATTAGTTTATTTGTTTGTAGGTAAAGTTCATTCGCCTTTCTTTTTTATGGCCCTGTAGAGCAACTTCAAAAATCCCACAGTCTATTAACCTATAAAGTATATGTCTAATTTTTGTATTCGGTAATGTTTTGACTATAGCCACTATTCAATTGGCACCTAATATGAGTCTTGCCTAGCATAGAAAATTCTATGTGGTTATTTAAATAAATACCACTCACTTTGTGTGTCTTTTTAACTTTTCACTAAAGTACTTGATAACACACATTCCCTTTGCACGCAGGATCACTTCGTGGATTGTTCATAGCAACACAAATAAAGCAAAAAAAAAGCATTTCGTTTTTCATAACCACACAACCAGTTTTCAGCATCGTATAATTTTTAATTAAATTTTCTATTATAAGTTTTTAGGAAACACCCCTCGGCATTACTCACTAAAATTTTGGTTAATTTTTAGGTTCGGTCTATGTGGCCCTAAAGATTTTATTTGTAATCGAAGTTCATATGCCAAAGTATTTAAATTTGCACAGTTAATTATGTAATCGACGGTATTTATTTCCATTATATAAACAAACGATAACGAAAACAATGACACGCGCCGGCAAGCTTTTTACTACTGACAAAACCCAAATCAAAACAAATTCATACGTCTACACTAAGGATTAGAACCGGCAACACTAGAAAGGGTAACGAACATTTACGCAGGATGATGATGGCCGACGTTAACTAAAACAAACATTCCTCCCCCCCGCGCGAGAACAGCCACCAATACAACGCTGAAAAACGGGTGAAATTGAAACCATGCACCACGCGGCGCTGCCGGCTGGTAATTATTTACGTTAAAAAAGTTCACACAATCGCTCGTTGTTAACCACAGATAATAAAAAGAACTAGACAATCTTGTCGTATGGGAAGATTTAACTTTTTTTAAATAAAACAATTAAAAATCAAACAAGTTTAATGGCTAATCGGGCAAAGAAGGAGTTTTTTGTTTCCCTTATATTTTTCCGTGGGTAGCTTGAAAGCTTAACCTCACGGGGGTCCAAGATCTAATGGACACCTAATAAGTGTTGACAGTTAACCGTTTCGTCTTTATGGGACTCCTCAGAACACTGCTGGTCAAGTGACAAATCTTGCGAAGTACATCAGACGGTTTTGTCTCTAATTAAATGTAATTAGTGAGCGAACTATAGCAAGAGGCGCCATCTACCGAGATACGAGAGAAACAAAAAACCAAAAGCAGGGAAAACACTGCTATACAATATCGATCAATGAAAAGATCGAATGCAAATAAAAGAAAACAACTATAGTCCGTGACCTACGACAGCTCTTTGTTTAATGGCTAATCGGGCAAAAAAGGAGTTTTTTGTTTCCCTTATATTTTTCCGTGGGTAGCTTGAATTAAAAAAACTGTTTGTTGTCTAGTTTTGGGAGGGCATTACCCCGTTGCCCTCCCTGTAGCTGCCATCACTGGTAGTGACTGAGTTCTGCGATGTAAATGTTGGTAGCCTCTTAATATGTGCTTAACACATTTATGTTTAGAACGTTTATGTCTATACGTGAGAACCATCTAGTCATGGATTGAATGGCTTCCACTCCCATTCTTTCTTTGGTGGCATTGAAGACACCATAAATTTTGTTTGGTGGTTGGCTGCTGTTCTTGATTTTTATTAGTCATTAATATCTTCGTACACTTCATCCTTAACGCCAAAAACCAACGTCAAAAATGTTCCTAATACGCCTCTTTTTTTGTATTTCACGTAGAGTTTGCTTAAGATGAGTTTTAAAATGTATATCTTGACTATCCTTTGTTCAACGGTGATAAAATTTTCAGGAATTATATAACTTTTACACCTCTGTCAAATAGTGCTCGTTACTTTTATCACACAGACACAGAAAAAAACTTTTTTTTGTAGCTTTTTTTAAACCTGCCAAAAAGACACAAGAAAATTTTATTGGAAAAATTGCTATAGCTCGTGAACTAAGAAATAGATTGAAGTTTTTTAATGTACCACTAGTTTTATCATAATTGAAGCAGGATCAAAAATTCATGCAATTTTAAGGCACTCTAATTATTTTGGCCACCACTGTACTACTGGCATATTCCTAGTTGTATGCATACCTAAAACTTGCCATATTCTAGACCACTGAAGACGAATACGACCCATATTGTAGTATGATATTTCTACTAGCTTTTGAAGGGAAAACATTCTGGGATGTCCTGGATGAGCTAATTCATCTAAAGACACCTGTAAAAAATAAAAAAAAATTGATTTTTGCAAAACTGTATTAAAGAAAGTGTCTTGGTTTTCGAAGGCCGAAAAAGCTTCTAACACTACTTGAATCAGAAAAAAAAACAAAATGCTTTCAGTAGATACCTAAAAATATTTTATCTGCAAAGCTTTAGGCCAACAAGTGTTTTGCGAATGTTTGTTGGTTTGTTTTATATAAAAAAAGCTCGTTTTGACCACCGCGATCACCAGTTAAAATTTATTTATTTATCTTACCTGACATAAAGCTTTAACAAAATCCACTATGGCATCACCGTCTAGTCGAATAGATCCTGTAAAAATTCTATCAACAGCAACCACCACACTCTGCGAGTTTGTCTGTCCGATATGTTCTTTATAATTGACATCTGAAGTCCCTTTATGAGCAGGTCCAGCTAAAATTGCATGGAGTAAATGCACAGCTCCTCAGTTAAAGCCTGACGATCGCATATTTTTAGTTTTTTTAAACGATTTTATTTAACTCTACAGAGTCTGGCTGTCTAGTAGTGTTGGTAGTGGTGGTGGGAAGACCATTTCAGGTCTAGCGACTAGACACATGGCCGTAAACCATATACCAAACTGATGTACGTGCTCCTTAGAATGCACTTTTTCTTTCCCTAAGAGAACCTCTTTGTCGAGGGCAGGAATGCAAGTATACACAGTGAATCCACGCTTTTACACCCCTTCCGAAAGGTGGTATTGCTACATGTTAGAATTGCATCTATCTAACATCGCTATCGTCCCAGCAGAACTTGGTTATAGACGATAGACTTCTTTCCTTTTCAGCGCAACAGTCGTGGTCACCGTTATACAGGGTGTCCCAGAACTAATGATACATAGTTAAACTGTAGACTCCCTGGGTCAAAATATTACGATTTAGTCATACTTACCTTAGTCCAAAAGTTCGTACTAACCGAGATACAGGGTGTTAAACTTTATTTTTTCAATTCGATTTTCTTTAATAACTTTTTTACTAATTAATACTTTTGCAAAAAATAACCAGCTTGTAAGTTTCTTTGAAATTGGCAAGACGATTCCGTTGAAAATTTTGATGTACAGCGTGTCCTATTTTCGATGGGATTAAATGGGAAACTCGGTTATTATTAAAGATATCGATTTTCTGATTGCACCTTACCGTGCTCTTTTTTGGAGCCCTTAAAAATGGTGTAATCAGTTTTTTGCTATACCCCGTGGTTTCGCTAATACAGGGAGTTTTTGAAAAAATTGCATTTTAATTAATTCCTTGTATCTCGCTTATTTTGCAAAATATTTTTATTCTGTAAAAACCTTTCTATGGCAACTTTTTTAGAGCAAAATAATGACGTTGTCAATTTTTGAAAATATTGTTTAGTTTTTGAGATATGGTATTTATCATAAAAAAATTAAATACGGACCTGAATTTTTTTTATTACTACTTTGATTATTTCCATGCTATTATTACCTTAAAATGATAAAACTTTAATATTTTTTTGATTTAATGTTAAAAAAAACTATTTAATATTTGAAAAAAAATTATAGTCCGAACCTGGAAATTATAAATTAAAAATTGCAAGACACACTAGTTGAACGATTTTTAGTTTATCTGTTTTGAAATGATAATTAAAATATTTATAAATAAAGTAAAAAACGTTAAAAAGTTACAAAAATAATATCATACTGATTATTTGATAACCGAACAGCAGGTGGTGAAATTTACAAAACAAAAGCGTGGAATTGACATTGTCATTTTACTTGTCATTTTTGTGAATGACTTACAATTATTTTAAACTGGCTAGAAATCGACCATATCCAGATTTTGAAAAATGTGATATGTTTGACTGCTTCATTCAAGCAACAAAATCCCAATAGTTAAATGGCAGAAATATTTTTATGCAAAATGCGTTAAGAAAAATTACTAAAAAATGCCAACAATGTCTTACACATAATGGTAATCAGAAAAATTAGTTATTTTTTATAATTTTTTTTTTGTATTTTTCGTAGATTTTGTTTCAAATAAATCTGTAAATTAACGTAAAACCATTTTAATATGCTAAGTATCAAAACAGTTAAACTAAAAATTGTTTAACTAGCAATTTTTAGTTTATATTTATGTTGGAAATATCCAGGTTCGGACTAATTTTTTTTTTAATATTAAATATTTTTTTTAACCTTAAAACAAAAAATGTTTGAATTTTTATTATTTTATGATAATACTGGCACGAAACCAATCAAAATGGTAATAAAAAAAATCCAGGTCCGTATTTAATTTTTTTATGATAAATACCATATCTCAAAAACTAAACAATATTTTAAAAAATTGACAACGTCATTATTTTCTTCTAAAAAAGTTGCCATAAAAATGTTTTTACAGAATAAAAGTATCTCGCAAAATAAGCGAGATACAAGGGATTATTAAAAATACAATTTTTTCAAAAACTCCCTGTATTAGCGAAACTACGGGGTATATCAAAAATCTGATTACGCCATTTTTAAGGGCTCAAAAAAAGAGCACGGTAAGGTGCAATCAGAAAATCAATATCTTTAATAATAACCGAGTTTCCCATTTAATCCCATCGAAAATGGGACACGCTGTACAATGTACAGGGTTTTCCTTGGACCACTACCATTGCATTAAAATCAGTGTATTTTTTTTGTGCCTCGGTGTATACCAGTTTTTATGTAAAATAATGGTTTAGCCATCATTTCTATGTAAAAAAGTTATGCTGTTTTAAAGTTGCTCAGAGCAACGATTTTTGAGATTTTTGCATTTAAAGTTTTTATTGCATGTGAGTGATATGCCTAATTTTTGTATGATACTTTCTTCAATTCTTTCTACTAATTCATATTTTTGCAAAAACTTGCCAGCATGTAGGTTTTTCTAAAATTTGCAAGACGATTCCGTTGAAAAATTTGATGTACAATGTACAGGGTGTTCTTTGGACCACTACCATTGCATTAAAATCAGTGTATATTTTTTGTGCCTCGGTGTATACCAGTTTTTATGTAAAATAATGGTTTAGCCATCCTTTCTATGTAAAAAAGTTATGCTGTTTTAAAGTTGCTCAGAGCAACGGTTTTTGAGATTTTTGCATTTAAAGTTTTTATTGCATGTGAGTGATATGCCTAATTTTTCTATGATACTTTCTTGAATTCTTTCTACTAATTCATATTTTTGCAAAAACTAGCCAGCATGTAGGTTTTTCTAAAATTTGCAAGACGATTCCGTTGAAAAATTTGATGTACAATGTACAGGGTGTTCTTTGGACCACTACCATTGCATTAAAATCATCGGTGCATTTGTTTGTGCCTCGGTGTATACTTAAGCAGATTTTTAAACAGAATATTATTTTAATTATTAATAACAAAAAAAAAAATAAAAACCAAATCTAAAAATTATACATATTTTATTGCAACAACAAATTTTTAGAGAGAAAAATAAAAAAAAATCCGCCGAGGTTTTTGTTCCTCATTAAAAACATAACCCTACAAATTTACAAGAACGGACAACAACTTACAATTGTTTTAACACACTTATGATAATTAAAGATCCACCCTGTATATTTTTTGACGTAATATTTCTTAAGAAAACATCCAATCTTAGAATGCTATAAAAAAGTATTGATTATAGCTAATATGTTTGAAGTAGATAAGAATTTAATCAAAAATCATTTACGCATACAATAAAAACTTCTAATTTAAATATCTTGAAAACCGTTGCTCTACGCGACATCTAAACACTATAACTTTTTTACCTAAAAAAATTAAAAAATTAATGTTTTTAATAGAATCTTGTATACACCGAGGAACAAAAAAGTTAGACCTATTTTAATATAACTGTACTGACCCAGAGAACACCCTGTATAATATTTTTATATTTTTTTACTAAAATTAAATTGTCCATGCCCAAAAACCACCAAACCCAATTTATTGTGCAAAAAAATTAATTTGTAGAAAGAATTGAAGAAAGTAACATACATAAATTAGGCATATCACTCACATGCAATAAAAACTTTAAATGCAAAAATCTCAAAAACCGTTGCTCTGAGCGAGTTTAAGACAGTATAACTTTTTTACATAAAAAGGATGGGAAAACCATTATTTTACATAAAAACTGGTATACACCGAGGCACAAGAAAAATACACTGATTTTTATGCAATGGTAGTGGTCCAAGAAACACCCTGTACATTGTACATGAAATTTTTCAACGGAATCGTCTTAACAATTTAAAGAAAACTTACACGCTGGTTAGTTTTTGCAAAAATATTAATTAGTAAAAAAGTTATTAATGAAAATCGAATTGAAAAAATAAAGTTTAACACCCTGTTTCTTGGTTAATACGAACTTTTGGACTAAGGTAAGCATGGCTAAGTCGTAATGTTTTGACCCAAGGAATCTAAGGGTTAATCATGTACCATTAGTTCTGGGACACCCTGTATATCGCACAAAAAATAAAGACAATATCAAAGAAAAACGAAGTTTTCGAAATATCGCCGCCTATTTTTGATAAAGTAGGTAAGAAAATATGCAAAAAAGTGTGCAAATTTATAGACAAAAGTCATTCAAAAAAAAAGTCTAACAATACTGATGAGAACAATCTGGCAAGAGAAACTGAGTGGATCAGAAAAAAGGAAAAGGTTGGAAAAAAGTCGAATGAATACTTCACTATCACCACCACAAAAAAGCTCGGGAACTGGAGAGAGAATCCCCTATTAAGCTTAAAAAAGCACCATTACCTTTACCGATTATGTTAAATAGCGTAAATAATTTTAACGGTATTAACGAAAAGTTAAATATCATACAAGGAGTTAAAATAAAAGTTTTAAATAACGAGAATATTAAAATAAATGTACAATACGCAGACAGCTATCGGCTGGTAACTATAATGCTAAATGAAATAAAGCATCAATCATAAGAAACAAACAAATAAGACAAATTAGAGTAACGGCGAATAGGCTACACTTCTCATGTGACCCACAAAAATTGTAACTGATCGACAAAAAAGGCTTTAAGGCGCTAGAAGCCTGAAACAAACTGTAAAGGAAAAAAAGACAACCTCTTAATATGTTTATGCTAACATTAGGCACGAAGAAGATATCAACAAAGTTTTTGAAAAAACTAAACTAGAAAGTAGCAATAACGGGGCAATGCTTTTTACTAATATATCAGAAAAAGCACTAGAAGAGGGAAAAGTTGTGTTCTGCAAATAGACATTTCAGAGTAAAACAGAAAGATTCATACTGAGAATTAAGAGCAATTCAAGCATTGCGCTGGAAAGCACGTAAAGAAAAAAAGGAGATAAGATAAGGTATAGAAAAATGAACTGGCTAATTGAAAGGAAGTCCAATTTAACAATTCATAACAAGCTTTATGGACAAATACTGAAACCAGTATGGATATATGGTAATTAACTATGGGGTTTTACTTAAGAGAGTATCATTCCATATAGTTTGACACAGAATTTAAAATAAAGAATTAAGATTCGTTGTGAATGCACCTTGGTACGTTCGAAATAGTGATCTTTATCGGGACCTACAAATCGAAACTAAAGCAGAGACTATATAAAAATACGCAAACAGCCATGAAGATAGACTCCATCGACATGTGAATGGGGCAGCTAGTGAACTTCAGGATAATAATATGCTAGTTTGCAGACTAAAATGAGTGAAACCGTTTGAGCTAGTAAACTAAATGAAATATATAAAACAAAATAATGATATAAACACAACACAATTCTAAGTTACGGATGAAACAAAGCGGGGAGAACTGTTGAGTGAACCCCAAGTTTAAATCTAACATTCTAGTAAATTAAGTTAAAACAAAATCGCTAATTAGTCTCACTGACTAGATTGCAATACAATACATTTTCAATGAATATGCCGCTGATATTGACATTGACACAATTAATCTTAGCAAATTTAAAAATGTGATTGACAGTAAACTGCGTAGTGATAATTCAATACAAATACCGATCTAAATATTATTTGTTCATTGTTTGTAAATTAATCATTTTTAGGTAGATGGACAGTAACAATTTTTGATTTCCTGAATTTATTTCTAAAAATAATAGCCCTTTTTGTGGGTTCAAAATGTTATTCGTCTTTTTATCTGACAATTTTAACTTTAGGATTATGACTTTGGTCAATTTTATTTGTTTCTTTGTTTTCTATGTTGTTGGTGTTTTTGGTTATGATATTTTTGTTTTTTAAACGATTAATAAATATCTATATTTTTTAGTTATTTTATAATCACATATTTTGTATATTATATTACATTTTATAAGTGTCATTTTACTATTAGTTATAAGTGGATATCTATGTAATTGGCTTTTAGCTGTTGATATCTGTATGCAATAAATAAATAAATAAACACAGTGTAGAAATAGAGAGTGTGTTTGACAAATAAACAAAAGATAATAAATTGCTTCATTTGACTTTTGATACGCCCTGTGTAGTAAACAAATAAGCAGTGGAACATAGCATCATTGAAAAATTTCGTTTTGACAAAAGCACTTTACTTCCTAAAAAAAAGAATGAAATTCACAACGATTGGGAGATTTCCTGTTGAATTGGCCCTACTTTTTTGTTGTTTTCTGACTGAAGGCAAGATCAATTTTGACACATACAGAGTGGGGAAAAAGTACCGGGACCCCTAAATATCTCGATAACTAAGAGTTATTGGCAAAAATGGTCTAAATAAAAGTTTTAGGATTGAATTTGTTCTATTTGGTCGTGACATTGACATTGACGTATCTGTCAGCATTAGGAGTTTTTCGGAGGTCAACTTTAAAAATTTAAATAAAAACCCTATTTTTTTCTTTTACCATTCGATGGAGAATAAAAATCTACGTTTAAAATGACATTGTAATTTTGTGTCAGAATGACATTTCGAAGAATATAAATTAAATAATTGTTCTTCAAGTGGCCTTAACACTTTAAGAAACTCGTAGATTATTTAATTACCCCTGCATTTTATTATGCGTGTAGCTGTGACAATGACATTATATCTTAATATTGTGTCAAAGCAAATCGCAAATTGTTTCTTGTTTGAAGGATATTTGTTTAAAAGTTTTATTTTTTCCAAAATGTTTCATCTTACAGAACAGGAAAGAATTTCTCTGCTGATGATGAGAGGATGGGGAGAGAGGCTAAGATCATACAGCGATGTAACATTACTTTTTAACGCCAGTTTTCGAAATCATAACAACGCAACTTTAATATCAAAATTCACTGTAGAAAGGACGATCAGGAGGTTTTCGGAAACGGGAGCCGTTAAATCCAGGCCCAAATCAGGAGGACCAAAAACTGCAACCAATCCTGAAACATCCTTCAACGTGGTGATGTCATTTAAAGAAGATCCTCACACTTCAACAAGAAAAGTGGCTTTAGAACACGAAATAGATCAAAAATCCGTTTTGAAGATATTAAAACAATCAAAGTTTCACCCCTATAAGCTCCATTTACTTCAAGAATTAAATGAGGATGATTTTGACAGACGCTTAGAATTTTGTGAGTTGATGATGGAAAAAATAAATGATGACAACAATTTTATATCAAAAATCCTTTTTACGGATGAAGCAACATTTTGCTTAAATGGGCATGTTAATAGACATAATTGTCGCTATTGGAATAACGAAAATCCTCACTGGATTTATAAGGCTCATACACAGCATCCCCAAAAATTAAATGTTTGGATAGAGATTATTGATAATAGGATAATTGGTCCATTCTTTATCGAAGGAAATTTGAATTCAGAAAAGTATGAAACAATGTTAAGAAATCAGATTATTCCAGCTGCACGTAATACTGTAGGGGACAATTTTGAAAACATATGGTTTCAGCAAGATGGGGCTCCCCCTCACTATGCTCGGGACGTTCGCCAGTACCTAAATTTAGTGTTCCCTCATCAGTGGATTGGTAGAAGAGGTTCTATAGAGTGGCCTCCTAGATCCCCGGATATTACACCAATGGACTACTTCTTATGGGGATATTTAAAAGATAAAGTGTACAAAACTAATCCACTCAATGAATTAAGAAACAGTATAATTCAGGTAGCAGCATTCATTCCTTTAGATTTCATCAGAAATGCCGTTCAAAGTTTTTACCACAGAATAGCCATTTGCCAAACAGTGAACGGAGGACAATTTGAGCAGTTGATTTAATTTTAATTTTTTACACTTAAATTTGAACTTTGAAAATCTTGTTAATTTTTTTAATTAAATTTATTTAAAAAATGACTAATATTATGTTATTCGTTATTAATAACAAAACTTTTAATTATTACTGTTATGATTTTAAAATAGTAGGTACATGTTTTTAAAAGAAATGTCTGGCCGTATTTAAAGACCTTAGAGATGAAAAAAAAAGGTCACTAAAACTTAAAACTAATTATTTTATTTAATTATCCATTTATTTTTCAACGTCAGAAAATGACAATGTCATTTTAAACGTAGATTTTTATTCTCCATCGAATGGTAAAAGAAAAAAATATGGTTTTCATTTAAATTTTTAAAGTTGACCTCCGAAAAACTCCTAATGCTGACAGATACGTCAATGTCAATGTCACGACCAAATAGAACAAATTCAATCCTAAAACTTTTATTTAGACCATTTTTGCAAATAACTCTTAGTTATCGAGATATTTAGGGGTCCCGGTACTTTTTCCTCAACCTGTATATAATCCATGAATCAAATCCAATCCTGCAAAGCTTCTATAAAAAAAATCGGATTATTTACATCTTGACTGGAGACTTAAGCGAACGCAAAATAACAAACTGTCAGTCACTGTATTATTACCTAAAAATTCCGGTCTGACTCCAGTTCCAATAAGTTGAGCTAACTCCAATTGCGAAATACATTTTAGAATGTCAAACCAGCTATTTTGTAAGTAGTTACCATCTGTATTTGCAACAGTTATTAGTGTTTTTATAGTGTCAATGTTTTTAGCTTTCATATCCATGATCGGGGAATTGGCTGTTAACAAAGTAAATCTGGCTAACGCTTGCACATACGCGTCTCTTTCAAGAGTCATGTGGAAGATGGATGCTATTCTTATAGCACACCTAAAAAAATGATAATTGCCCGAGCTGTACAGCGTGTCCCATTTTCGATGGGATTAAATGGGAAACTCGGTTATTATTAAAGATATCGATTTTCTGATTGCACCTTACCGTGCTCTTTTTTTGAGCCGGTAAAAATGGTGTAATCAGATTTTTGCTATACCCCGTGGTTTCGCTAGTACAGGGAGTTTTTGAAAAAATTGCATTTTTAATAACTCCTTGTATTTCGCTTATTTACCAAAATATTTTTATTCTGTAAAAACCTTTACATGGCAACTTTTTTAGAACAAAATAATGACGTTGTCAACTTTTTAAATATTGTTTAGTTTTGGAGATATGGTATTTATCATAAAAAAATTAAATACGGACCTGGATTTTTTTTATTAACATTTTGATTGATTTCATGTTATTATTATCTTAAAATGATAAAACTTTAATATTTTTTTAATTTAAGGTTAATAAAAATATTTAATATTTCTAAAAAATTTTTAGTCCGAACCTGGAGATTTCCAACGTAAATATAAATTAAAAATTGCAAGACACACTAGTTGGACGATTTTTAGTTTATCTATTTTGAAACGTTAATTGAAAGATTAATAAATAAAGTTAAAAATGTTAAGAAGTTACAAAAATATCATAGTAATTATTTGATAGCACAGCAACTTATGAAAATTACTTCAACGTAGAGAAACAAAAGCGTGGAATTGACATTGTCATTTTACTTGTCATTTTTGTCAATAAGTCACTCAAAATTATTCTAAAATGGCTAGAAATCGACCATATCCAGATTTTGAAAAATGTGATATGTTTGACTGCTTAATTCAAGCAACAAAATCCCAATAACAAACGGCATAAATATTTTTATGCGCTAAGAAAAATTACTCAAAAATGCTAACAATGTCTTACATATAATCGCAATCAGTTTAAACATTTATGTCTCTAAATAAAATTAGTTATTAACTTTTGTAATTCATAATTTTTTTTTGTTTTTGTCGTAGACTTTGTTTCATATAAATCTTTAAATTAAAGTAAAACCATTTTAATTTGCTAAGTTTCAAAACATTTAAACTAAAAATCGTTCAACTAGCAATTTTTAATTAATATTTATGTTGAAAATTTCCAGGTTCGGACTAAAATTATTTTTTTAAATATTAAATATTTTTTTTTTACCTTAATACAAAAAAAAAATAATTTTTTATTATATTGTGATACTAATAGCACAAAACCAATCAAAATAATAATTTAAAAAATCCAGGTCCGTATTAAATTTTTTTATTATAAATACCATATCTCAAAAACTAAACAATATTTTAAAAAATTGACGTCATTATTTTCTTCTAAAAAAGTTGCCACATAAAAGTTTTTACAGAATAAAAATATCTTGCAAAATAAACGAGACACAAGGAATTATTAAAAATGCAATTTTTTCAAAAACTCCCTGTATTAGCGAAACTACGGGGTATAGCAAAAATCTGAATACACCATTTTTAAGGTCTTGAAAAAAGAGCACGGTAAGGTGCAATCAGAAAATCAATATCTTTAATAATAACCGAGTTTCCCATTTAATCCCATCGAAAATGGGACACGCTGTACACCCTAGACACGTGGAAAATAATGGTAAAAGCATGAACATTTTTACACATATTCTGTGGAAAATTACAAAATGTTTAACCCGCAGCACCCTTATTTTGTTCCACCGTGAAAGGGAAATAGTGAAAAATAGGTTATAGTATACTCGTTTTCATCTAATTTGTATTCAGTCAAAAAAATGGTTTTAAGATCATTGACAACAAGACCTGTATAAATTTGCTGTACAGACTTGACCTTGTTTGACCTTGATAAAATTGTCTTATATTGAAAAAATTGAATTTTTTTGCCTTTTTTTTTAAATTTTCACTTACAAACTTACCTAATTCCTTCTAAACATAATGAAGCTACTTCTTGATCATCGCAATCTTGTAGTCCTACACTAAAAGCTGCTAAAAATGAAGTCCACGCCATTTTAAACATGGGCCTGTCAAAAAAAATGACCATGTACTAATTTTTTACACACGCGATTTAATAATTCACAGAATTACCGTATTTCTACCATAAAAATGCGCACCCTGGAGAAAATGGAAAAAATTGAAATCCGCCATTTTTTTACAGATTGAGTAGGGCCATAAAGATGCGAAAAAAACCACGCCCCATAAGAAGAAAATGGTCAACCTTGGAAAATTCATATTTTAAAAACTAAATAGTTTGTTAACAAAAGCACCGAGTTGCAAATTGGTGAGGCCATAGTGATCCGAAAAAACAACACTCTGAATTAAGATTCGGAAAAACGTCATTTGTCGAATTTTAGGGTAGGGAATCCCATAAGACCAAAATGGCCAAATTTTGAAAATTCATATTTTAAAAAGTATATAGTATTTGTAAACAAAAGCACAGAGTTGCAGTATGGTGGGGCCATAGAGATGCGAAAAGGCCATACCCTGAATTAAGATTCGGAGAAACGTCATTTAGCGAATTTTAGGGTAGGGGGATCCTATAAGACCAAGATGGCCAAACTTTGAAAATTCATATTTTAAAAACTATACAGTTTATTAACAAAAACACTGAGGTGTAGTATGGTAGGACCATAGAGATACAAAAAAAACACACCCCAAGTTAATATTAGGAAAAACGTTATTTAGCGAATTTTAGGGTTGGGAATCCCATAATACCAAAATGGTCAAACTTTGAAAATTCATATTTCAAAAATTATACAGCTTATTAACAAGAGCACCGAGTTGCAGTATTGTGTGAACATAGAGGTTCGAAAAAACTACATTTTGAGTTAAAATTCAGAAAAACATCATTAAGCGAATTTTAGGATTGAACATCCCATAAGATCAAAATGGCCAAACTTTGAAAATTCATATTTCAAAAACTATATAGTTTATCAACAATAGCACTGAGTTGCAGTATCGTGGGAACATAGAGATGAGAAAAAACTACACCCTGAGTTAAAATTCAGAAAAACGTCATTTAGCAAATTTTAGGGTAGGAATCCCATAAGACCAAAATGGCCAAACTTTGAAAATTCATATTTCAAAAACTATATAGTTTATCGGCACCGAGTCGCAGAATCATGAAACCCTAGAGATAAGAAAAAACGACACCCTGAGTTAAAATTCAAAAGAACGCGAATTTTAGGGTAGGAATCTAATAAGACCAAAATATAATTTATCAACAAAAGCACCGAGTTGCAAATTGGTGGGTCCATAGTGATCCGAAAAAAAAAACAACACTCTGAGTTAAGATTCGGAAAAACGTCATTTAGCGAATTTTAGGGTAGGGAATCCCATAAGACCAAAATGGCCAAACTTTGAAAATTCATATTTTAAAAACTATACAGTTTATCAATAAAAACACCAAGGTGTAGTATGGTAGGACTATAGAGATACAAAAAAAAACCCACCCCAAGGTAATATTAGGAAAAACGTTATTTAAGAAAAACGTTATTTAACGAATTTTAGGGTTGGGAATTCCATAATACCAAAATGGTCAAACTTTGAAAATTCATACTTCAAAAACTATACAGCTTATTAACAAAAGCACCGAGTTGTAGTATCGTGGGACCATAGAGGTTCGAAAAAACCACATTTTGAGTTAAAATTCAGACAAACATCATTTAGCGAATTTTAGGATTGAAAATTCCACAAGATCAAAATGGCAAAACTTTGAAAATTCATATTTCAAAAACTATATAGTTTATCAACAAGAGCACCGAGTTGCAGTATCGTGGGACCATAGAGATGAGAAAAAACCACACCCTGAGTTAAAATTCAAAAAAACATCATTTAGCGAATTTTAGGGTAAGGAATCTTATAAGACCAAAATGGCCAATTTTTGAAAATTCATATTTTAAAAACTAAACAGTTTATCAACAAAAGCACCGAGTTACAGTATGGTGGGGCCATAGAGATGCGAAAAGACCATACCCTGAGTTAAGATTCGGAAAAACGTCATTTAGCGAATTTTGGGGTAGGGGGATCCACACCGAGGTGTAGTATGGTAGGACCATAGAGATACAAAAAAAACCCACCCCAAGGTAATATTAGGAAAAACGTTATTTAAGAAAAATGTTATTTAACGAATTTTAGGGTTAGGAATTCCATAATACCAAAATGGTCAAACTTTGAAAATTCATACTTCAAAAACTATACAGCTTATTAACAAAAGCACCGAGTTGTAGTATCGTGGGACCATAGAGGTTCGAAAAACCACATTTTGAGTTAAAATTCAGAAAAACATCATTTAGCGAATTTTAGGGTAGGGAATCCCATAAGACCAAAATGGCCAAATTTTGAAATTTCATAACTTAAAAACTATATAGTTTATTAACAAAATCACCAAGTTGCAGTATGGTGGGGCCATAGAGATGCGAAAGAATCACACCCCAAGTCAAGATTCGGAAAAACGTCATTTAGCAAGTTTTAGGCTAGAGAATCCCATAAGACCAAAATGGCCAAACTTTGAAAATTCATATTTCAAAAACTATATAGTTTATCAACAAAATCACCGAGTTGCAAATTGGTGGGTCCATAGTGATCCAAAAAAACAACACTCTGAGTTAAGATTCGGAAAAACGTCATTTAGCGAATTTTAGGGTAGGGAATCCCATAAGACCAAAATGACCAAATTTTAAACATTTATATTTTAAAAACTATATAGTTTATTAACAAAAGCACCGAGTTACAGTATGGTGGGGCCAAAGAAATTGGAAAAAACCACACCCTGAGTTAAATTTCAGAAAAACATCATTTAGCGAATTTTAGGGTAGGGAATCTCATAAGACCAAAATGCCCAAATATTGAAAATTCATATCTTAAAAACTATATAGTTTATTAACAAAATCACCAAGTTGCAGTATGATGGGGCTATAAAGATGCGAAAAAACCAAACACTGAGTTAAGATTCGAAAAAACGTCATTTAGCAATTTTTAGGGAGGGAATCTCATAAGATTAAAATGGCCAAACTTTGAAACTTAATATTTCAAAAACAATATAGTTTATAAACAAAAGCACCGAGCTGTAGTCTGGTGGGGCCACAGAGATGCGAAAAAACCACAACCTAAGTTAAGATTCGGAAAATCGGAGCAACCTTTAGCATTTGGTTTTTATAGTAGTATAATATAATTAATTAATCATCTACCATAGCCATGAAGTAAAGACTTATCGCGTAACAGAAAAATGCATAACAAAAATGGAAAGTGTCGAAATAGATGCAATAAGAAGATCAATGAGAATAAAAAACGTGGAATTTCGTACCCGTGAATTTAAAAATCAAACAAGTTTCGTGGCTAATCGGGCAAAAAGGAGTTTTTTTGTTTCCCTTATATTTTTCCGTGGGTAGCCTGAAAGCTTAACCTCACGGGGGTCCAAGATCTAATGGACACCTAATAAGTGTTGACAGTTAACCGTTTCGTCCTTATGGGACTCCTCAGAACACTGCTGGTCAATGTGACAAATCTTGCGAAGTTAATCAGACGGTTTTGTCTCTAATTAAATGTAATTAGTGAGCGAACTATAGCAAGAGGCGCCATCTACCGAGATACGAGAGAAACAAAAAACTAAAAGCAGGCGAAAACACTGCTATACAATATCGATCAATGAAAAGATCGAATGCAAATAAAAGAAAACAACTATAGTCCGTGACCTACGACAGCTCTTTGTCTTTCAGGCCGGATCAACACAGATTGCATTTTTACCCGTCCTCAAGACAGTGAGCGTCAATCAACGGAATTTTTAAGCCAAATAATATTAAAAAACGTGGAATTTCGTACCCGTGAATTTAAAAATCAAACAAGTTTCGTTGCTAATCGGGCAAAAAGGAGTTTTTTTGTTTCCCTTATATTTTTTTGTGGGTAGCCTGAAAGCTTAACCTCACGGGGGTCCAAGATCTAATGGACACCTAATAAGTGTTGACAGTTAACCGTTTCGTCCTTATGGGACTCCTCAGAACACTGCTGGTCAATGTGACAAATCTTGAGAAGTTAATCAGACGGTTTTGTCTCTAATTAAATGTAATTAGTGAGCGAACTATAGCAAGAGGCGCCATCTACCGAGATACGGGAGAAACAAAAAACTAAAAGCAGGCGAAAACACTGCTATACAATATCGATCAATGAAAAGATCGAATGCAAATAAAAGAAAACAACTATAGTCCGTGACCTACGACAGCTCTTTGTCTTTCAGGCCGGATCAACACAGATTGCATTTTTACCCGTCTTCAAGACAGTGAGCGTCAATCAACGGAATTTTTAAGCCAAATAATACTAAAAAACGTGGAATTTCGTACCCGTGAATTTAAAAATCAAACAAGTTTCGTGGCTAATCGGGCAAAAAGGAGTTTTTTTGTTTCCCTTATATTTTTCCGTGGGTAGCCTGAAAGCTTAACCTCACGGGGGTCCAAGATCTAATGGACACCTAATAAGTGTTGACAGTTAACAAAAAAACTCCTTTTTGCCCGATTAGCCACGAAACATGTTTGATCAATGAGAATATCTAGAACAGATCACATAAGAAATGAGATCATAAAAGAAAGAATGGGCATCGAGGGAAGCATAACGGATGACATCACTAGAAGGCAACTGATATGGTACGGCCATGTACAACGGATGAACGACGAAAGATTACCAAAACAGGTCCTAGAATGGCAACCAATAGGGCGCAGAAAAAGAGGGCGTCCTAAACTAGAATGGCAACAGTCAATCCAAAGATCAATGAGTCAAGAAAATCTGACAGAAGATGATTGTCAGGATCGAAGGAGGTGGAGAATAGGCGTCGGACAACGTAGAAAAACGTTCTTAACCGACTAAATAAATAAATTAAAAAAATTAATCATCTGCACTCATAACAGTGGCGTATATAGAAAAAAGTTTCGGGGTGGGTCCGAGACAGTTTTAGGAGGGGCCCATGAGGCCGTATTTTATGTTTGTATTTATAAAATATGTGAAAAAATCTTTAAAAAATCTTTGCTTCGGGGTGGGGGGGGCCGGTTTCCCCCTTATATACGCCACTGAGTTATAATATTGCTTAATAATTTTTTTTTCATGTACTTCTAACGTAAGACTTACCGGACATGTTCTAAATGTTTCGCCGTGGTAAAAGAAGCTTGAACATGTGAAACCGATTCCATTAAATTTTTCGCAGTCAAAGATATAGCTTCCATTTCCATATTAAATAAGACTTTTCGATGTCTTTCGTTTGCCACTTGCAGTTTACCCGGTTTGTTATTAGTGTTTTTCATCTTTATCTCGTGTCCAGCGATTTCATCATATATTTGAGAAAGGTATTCTTCAGGTACTTCTTTACCTAAATAAGACAAAAAAAACATTTTAGCTCACACTACTACTATACTATAGTAGTGTGAGCTATAGTGATCCTAATTTGCCACGTTCGTCGCGTCATAGCATCACTCTTGGCTACTTAAAAAAAAACTATGCGTCCGATTGACATTTTTCAAAAACCGTTGTGATCCCTGATCTTTGATACACAAAGTTTATAGAAGGTATTTTTTTGATTAAGCAAAGGGTTCTTGAGTTATAACAAGTTATAAATTATTGTAAATACGCGTTTTCAGGGCGAGCACTTGTTTAATAGGGAACTCGATATAAAAGCATTGGGAACGATATTTTCAACATTGAAAAATAAATATTTCTGATAGAAATATTACTATATGCTTTTGGTGGAATCATGAGCACAGTTTATAGATTTAAAAAATGCAAAAAAAAAATTTCTAAATTTTTGGAAAAATTACCCCCACCACCTCCTGCACACGACGATTTTTGGACGACCAGTCGATTTTGCATTCTTAGGGTGTAAGAAATGATTTAAGTTGTGTCTTACATTTTAGCAATGAAGTGCACACGAAAATCGGTTCCAGAAGCCTTTTACGCGCTTTAAAACTCTACTATTACAAGCATTTTTGGTTTTCTAATAATTTTAAATATTATTAAAAATAATATATTTTTATTAGATTTTAATTTCTTCTCAGTTGGCAAAATTATTAGAAAACCAAAAATGCTTGTAAAATCTACATTTATATTTATAAATTTGACAAAGGAAATCTAAAGTTTTCATGCCATGAGGATGGCCCAATAAACGGCCGAAACGACGGTGTAGAAAGAAAAAGATTTCTTGTTTAACTTGACCCCTTCCAACCAAGGTAATAAAATTTAAAAATTCCGCTGATTGAGGCTCACGTCTGGGTAAAAACGCTAATCAGCGTTGCTCTGGCCTGAAGGACAGAAGTGTTGTCGTGGGTCACGGATGGTTTCTTTTTCTTTGCAATCGATCTTTTCATTGATCGATAATATAGCAGTTTTTACTTTCCTGCTCTTGTTCTAGTTTCTCTCGTATCTCGGTAGATGGCGCTTCTTGCGATGGTATTTTTCCCTATAGACGTAGGGTAAGAGACAAAACGGTCTGATTAACTTCACAAGGGTGTCACACGGACCAAGCGTTGTTCTAATGAGTCCCAGAAGGACGAAACAGTTAACTGTCAACACTTATTAGGTGTCCATTAGATCTTGGACCCCGGTGAGGTTAAGCTTTCGAGCTACCCACGGAAAAATATGAGAGAAACAAAAACTTCTGTTCATCTAATTAGCCACAAAAACTTGTTTAATATTTATCCATTTACAATATAGAAATCTTAAAAAAAAAAACAATATTTCCAAAGTCATTTTACAAATCATAGACACTAACACAGTTTCAAAATAGACTAGAATACAGCAGGAACTTATAAAATACTTTTTAGGTATCACAACGAATTTTATACTTCACACAAAGGTATGTGTGCCTAACTTGCGAGTGTCAGAAGGAGAGGGAAGAGTTGATTTTGGTTGTTTTCCTACTTACACAAGGTTGCATCTCTAGACGTACGTTTCTGTGTGTTTCACGTCATCAGTAGAGAACAGCAAACCCAGGTAAGCCAATTTTAACCAAAACCAACTCCTATATATGAAATACTCGCGGCGGTGCAATGCGAGTAAATTACAAGTTGTTGCGCCATCTAGCGGACTGGCTCGAGCACTCGAAAGTTTAAACACACTGGCATCGTCTTGTCTGAGACGCCGAAGCGCCATCTATGACAAGTTTCGTCCATTAATGTGGTATTAAAACCACGTAATCACGTAGCAACTAAAAGGCCGTACTGCCCGAAGCATATGCAAAGAAGAAAGATGGAAAACGTGCTGTGTGTGGATCGATAAAACTCACAACGAATTTTATACTTCACACAAAGGTATGTGTGCCTAACTTGCGAGTGTCAGAAGGAGAGGGAAGAGTTGATTTTGGTTGTTTTCCTACTTACACAAGGTTGCATCTCTAGACGTACGTTTCTGTGTGTTGTGTGGTTTTGGTTAAAATTGGCTTACCTGGGTTTGCTGTTCTCTACTGATGACGTGAAATACACAGAAACGTACGTCTAGAGATGCAACCTTGTGTAAGTAGGAAAACAACCAAAATCAACTCTTCCCTCTCCTTCTGACACTCGCAAGTTAGGCACACATACCTTTGTGTGAAGTATAAAATTCGTTGTGATTTTTATCGATCCACACACAGCACGTTTTCCATCTTTTTTCTTTGCACTTTTTAGGTGTTTTTTAAATAAATTAATTTTTGAGTCAAAAATATTTATTTGCCTTGACAGGCTGTTGGCACTACGTACTAATCGTGTAGTTGGTTCATTAATACCATAATTAGTGTGGTGGAATGGTACTGAAAAAATTTCTGAATGCCTATTAATTCTATTGGGAACTTTAAGTTTAAAAAGGGATAACAGCTGAGGACAATCTATTGCTGAATTGATCACCCTGTGAAGGAAACATAAGTCTAATAAAGTTCTTCTTGACTCCAAAGTAGGTAAATTCAAACTATTCCTCACCCACCCACTCCTAAAGGCTGCCACTCTCAAAAATTTATTTTGAACCCTTTCAATCTGCTCAATGTAACAACCATATGAAGGGGACCACACGACCGTTCCATATTCTAAGATAGGCCTAACAAGAGCACAATAAAGTGTCCTAAATGTAAACAATGACATGTCTATTGATGACCGCTGGATAAAGCCCCAATACCTTCATTGCCCTATTTGTTACCTGACTGATGTGGCTGGAAAATGACAATTTACTGTCGATCAAAACTCCCAAGTCTGATATTTCTGTTTTAGAGGCAATTGGTGAGTTATTAATTGAGTAAATAAAATTTATAGGATATTTTTTTCTTGAAAATATCCTATAAATGTTTGATTAACGTAAAACTAGACACAACCAGGTAATGTTTCAAATGGTTCATTTTTGTTATCAAGTAATAATAACACTTTTTACATGTTACTCTAAAACCACAAGAGTGATTTAACGTAACAAAATTGACAACGAGGCAATGACAAGACGCTAGCGCTACCAAGTCCACTTCCAATCCCTGGCTTCGCATGCGTAGATCTACCAATATTATTTACCTCATGTATTAGAATCGATGTACAGGGTGATTTTCACTTGAATGATTCTAACCACATGAAAATAGAAAGTTTCAAAAACCTAACCTAACAAAACCTAATCAGATCTAACCGAACCGAACCAAAGCAAACTAAACCAATATTTTTTTTTCAAAAAAAAACTTTCCTGACTTCCTACCTGGGATGCTAGAGGATGTGAATCCGAACCGGACCGTACCGAACCGAACCTATCCAAACCTAACCCTACCCAACTAAACCTAATTAGCAGTACGTGTTGTAGTTTAGTTTGGTTAGGTTAGGTTTGGTTCAGTTTAGTTAGGTTCGGTTTGGTTCGGTTCGGATTCACATCCTCTAGGATCCCGGGCAGGAAGTCAGGAAAGTTTTTTTTTTGAAAAAACTTATTGGTTCAGTTTCCTTCGGTTCGGTTAGATTTGATTAGGTTTTGTTAGGTTAGGTTTTTGAAACTTTCTATTTTCATGTGGTTAGAATCATTCAAGTGAAAATCACCCTGTATGCATCTATTCTAAGACATGAGGTAAATAATATTGGTAGATCTGCGCTTGCGAAGCCAGGGATTGAAAGTGGACTTAGTAGCGCTAGCGTCTTGTCGAGGCAATGTAACGAAAATTAATTGTTACATATTGTCACGAGGGGATTTTATCGTGACGTAACACAGTTTAAGTTAGATGTTATGGTTTTATTTAACAATACTTATAATTACTACATTAAATACATCTTGCCTACAAATGTAATCCTGTAATCCTGTAATTTTCCAATAGCAGGCGGTAAAAACCGATGAAGCTATTGTTTAGTTGTATTTAGAGTTTTTGTTTATTTTTAAGCACTATAACTTTTAACTTCTGAACCACGTACTACTTGTCTTCACTGTTAACTACGCCTGGGACGTTAGGTTCTCAGCTTACAACTAACTGCTAAACTCTTTTGGAGATGCTTTTATTACAAACCGTTTGCCATTGATAGGATATCGAGATGTGTTTTGTTTCCTGTATAAACATCATCGATGACCGTTCAATCGCTTCTTGTTTATAATAATTCTGTATACAATTTATTGCACGCTTAATACAATTTGAACTATATACAGAAGTTCATTTCATTAGATTGTTTAGGATTAATGTGCACTTGCTTATGTGCCATTTAGTTAATAGGACATTATTTTCTATCCTGACATATGACATATGATATCATGCACACTGGGTTTCTCATAATATTTTCCAAGAAATTACTTACAATCGGTGTTTCCTCGGTTGAGTTTAATATACTGTTCTTTCGTCATCTTATTTTTAACTTGTGGCGAATGCAAATCGGTTGTTAGCATAATTATTGAAAATCCTAATACATAGGCTGTGTCTGCACTAGAAAATAAACCGTTGTTTGGATTGCATCCGCAATATCGACTGGCAAATTTTTCCATTAACCTAAAAAATAGAATTGCACCGAACGTCAGGATTTGTTCTCCTATTATTTAGATTTTAGGATAGGATTTGGCTGCCTTAATTCCTGCCTCGAACAGATCAACAAAGTAGGGAGAAAATGAATGAATGAAAATGAATCACTGGTAGCGTATCCTAATGTTGCCCATTTTACTGACAAGCCCCTCATGGCTGACCGTATCAAACGCTTTGGCAAGGTCAACGAAGTAAGTTGGTAATTACAAACCTGTCTATTTTCTGGGCCTCTCCAGGTAGTCTAAAACCGTCTAAAAACTTTCGCAAAGCAGCCACAAAATCCATGTTTGCAAACTCCATTTGGTCAATATAGGTATACATAACCTACAAAATAAACGAAAATATTTTACTTAGAAAATCCAACCACTGTCGTAGACAGACAGTACGAAAATTTGCTTAACGAATGGGGATTTTCTTTAACACTACGTTACTCAAAAAATTATTTCTGCAGAAAAGTTTTGCTTGTCCTCAAACTTATTTAACCAAACAGATCAAAGTTGCCATGCACTGTATACAGGGTAGAACACAACACACATATTATATATATATATATATATATATATATATATATATATATATATATATATTTAGATATCTCTTTAGGTCTTGGGAATGCTAAAAACAAACTTTTTTGTTTAATTTTTTCTTAAATTCATAGTTCTTTTAATTAAATAAATTCATTGAATTAAAACAATTAGCCACGTGATTCAAAACAGGCGGTCTACCAATCAGCTGCGAGTAACGTCACAAAACAGTAAACGCCTCGAACGAACCTATTTTCTGTGTTATTTTCTTATGGATGGTAATGTTTGCTTTGGTTTAAAGTGCGAATTATCGTCCTAAATTAGATTTTATTTTGTGTTTTGCTAATAAAACTCCAACTTGCAAATGCTGAATTCCTTTATGGTGGCAGGCTTCTTTGCCAACAGCAGTGATTTTTGTTCTGCGGAATTTAGAAACGTTAAGATGTTGATGTAAGTATTCGATGAGTTGTTTTGTATATAACTGAAAGTTTTTTTACGATATTCTTCGCCTACTTTTGCAATACTTAAAGTACTGCATAGGTTACACTGCATAGTCTTGCGTAGGTACTGCCTATGCACTGCCTAGTCTTGCATATGCACTGCTCAGTCCTACATTTAGCCTGCATGTGCACTGCCTAATCCTGCATTTAGAGGTACTCCCTAGTCCTCCCAATAACTGCCTAGCACCGCCTAAAAATGTGTACACCTTTCTGCCTATTATAGTTGATCACCCCTTGTAATAAACATAACCTCAAAAATTTCATCGTCGTTTACGAAATAGTTATATATATGTTATATGAAAAATTCCTTCCCACACTTTGAACATTCACAGACATGTAAGAAGTACACGTGCATTTATGCTGACTTGCTGTTCCCCGCATATTTAACGTTCAGACATTCCAGACGCACACGTGCATTTCTGCTGACTTGCTGTTCCCAGCATATTTTATACCCAGTAAGAAGATCGAAACCCATGTGAAGCTTAATTCAGCACTTTTCAACCTATAAGTACTTTTGGTCTGTTAGAAATAAGTCAGTCTTAAGTCATTATTCATTGTATAAACATATTATTTTACTTAATTCTCA
Organism: Aspidapion aeneum; assembly: GCA_963576565.1. NCBI lineage: Eukaryota > Metazoa > Arthropoda > Insecta > Coleoptera > Brentidae > Aspidapion > Aspidapion aeneum. Next base: position 119,602,680 of record OY755043.1, read on the forward strand.
AAATTATACTTTAAAAATAAAAGAAGTTGTGTTTTTAAAAAGTCGTTTTTAAACTTTAATACCAAGGTTTAAACAGGAAAAGTTTTATGTTCTGACAACAACTCCAAACTAGAAAATAAGTTCCATCACTGTCTTAATTGTATCATACTATATACACTTGTCCCACTCTAAATTAAATTAGTACCGTACACTACTAGTTCCACTCTATTCAAGGTTGCCTTTTGCTTTAAACTTAAAGAATTTTAATTTGTTTTAATATTTCGGAACAATGAAAATCCAGAATAGTGACAACAATGTGGACTAATTTTGTCGCCGATAATATAACCTGTCTGATAAACAAAACAAAAGAAAATATAAATAATTACATTTAATGTTGGGTTTTGTTTTCAATTTTGTGCCGTTTGTTTTCCTGATGTGCTTGAATTCTTGTTTTTTGTTGTTCCAATGTACGATCTAGTCTGAAGGGTGAGTACGGAATTTTAAATATTTTAACAGTCCTTTTTAATTTTGTTTTAAATTTTAACATAGGTTTATAATGTGTACATTGTTGTTATTTTCTACATGGTATTATGGCCTGCTACAGGTTTTATTTATTATTATTGTATTTATATGAATAGCTGATTGATCTCTTTGTGCATATTTTATTGAGCCACCCATCAGTTACTATAGTGACAAAATTTTTTGAACCTTTGTATAAAAAATTTTATATATGTATATTAAAAAAAAAAAGAAGAAAAATAAACCATAATTATTTCTTTATATAAATAAATAAAAAAATCAGTTACATATACATTAAAAGGGAAAAAATATTTAGGAAAAAAATAATATATTGTCAATAAGGTCATTTTAAATGTTATTTATTGGGAAAAGAATAATAATTTTTAATTGGTGATGTATTAATGTGCCGTATTTTGTATTATCTTACTAATGAGTTGTAACCTTTTTAGTCTGATGAAGACAAAAACCATTGTCGAAACGTTACCGATGGATTAAAACGTATATTTACCAGAACAACAGTGTCCTTATTCCCACTAAATTTACCTATAGTTGCATTGCAAGGACGTGATAAGTTTACCAAATTTGTCAAATACCCTAAAAAAATACCTTATTTAATTTAAATTACACACTTACCTCTTTATTAAAATCATCATTATCGCCTAAAAAGTCGCCAATTGTTGTCTTGTCCAATCTTTCTTCTGAGTGAAGAAAACTTGCTACTTCCTCTACCGTGCTTCCAAGAAGGCCATGATCTTGAAGATAGTTTACTCCTTTTTTTGGCTTTCTGTTAAACATATCAATACCTGCTTCCCAAACCTAAATTAAAGAAAAAAAATTTACAGTATTTAAAAAAGTTGTTACTATTTGGATTAACTGCCGAATATTTTGAAGAAGTTTCTCTTAAAAAGCTTAGTTATCATCTATAGTTGATGTTGTATTAAAGTGGCACCGCGTCATAGCTATGGCAAACCAAATTTTGCGGCAAAATCTAAGTAAAGAAGCCTGAAAAAATTAGTGTTTCACTTTGTACAGGGTGATTTTTTATAATTGCAAGATCGCTATAACTCGGTTATTATTGGGAGTAGAAAGTTCAAGCAAAAACTGTTCGGTTTGGTAAATTATAGCCACTTTAGGCCCACCATTAGTTTTTTTTTATAGGTTATAATATACAGGGGGCGACAATCAGATCAATTTTTTTAAAGGGAACATCCTATATATTTTTGTATTTTTAAGTTCCGCAAAAAATTAGCTTTACAGATATATGTAACACTATAGCTCTATCTTTGTTAGTTTTCGAGATATTGACGATTGAAATTCCGAAAATTAGCAAATTTTAAATACGGTGCGGAGTATTTCCTGTGACAAGTCACAAACAATATTAAGATGTGTGGATACCTAATGACATTGTCAGTGCCAAATTTTAAATATTTATCAACAATGTTGCAGAAAAGCAAGAGATACTTTTATTATATGCGAAAAATAATAAAAATGCCACTTGTACTGCGAGAGAATATCGAGAACTGTATCCAGCCCGACAATGTCCTAATATATCCACAATTCTTAGGATATATAGAAAATTTCGTGAAACATCGTCTGTGGAACGAAAAAAAACGGGTTGTTCGTCCACACGAAGAGGCTAATTTAAATATTTTACTACATTTTCAAGAAAGCCCACAAATTTCTATATGAAAAGTATCTTCCGCATTAGTGCAAGAAGGACAGGAACGCTTGACGTCTTTTACCAAAGTAAGAAGTGTCCTAAGAACAAATTCTTATTGGGCATATAAACAACAAGAACTTCAAGGCCTAACACCCGATCAGAAAAGAAAAAGGGTAGAGTTTTGTCACTTTATGCATGAAAGACTAAACGCAGAACCCCGTTTTTTAAATCACATTTTGTGGTCGGATGAGTCGACGTTTACAACTTGTGGTCCACCAAATAGACAGAATAGCAGACTATGGTCCACGACTAACCCTAATTTTGTAAAAGAAATTAAAAGACAGGGAAGACAATCCGTGAATGTCTGGTGTGGCATACTGAACGACCGTGTTGTTAGGCCATTTTTTTTTGAGCGCTCTTTAACGGGACAAATTTATTTAAATTTTTTACAAAATTACTTAGAAAATTTTTTGGATGACTTGCCACTAAATCAAAGAAGAAGATTGATTTTTCAGCAGGATGGGGCTCCTCCTCATAATGTTCATGAGGTTTGAGAATTCTTAAATAATAATTTTAAACAATGGGTTGGGAAAAACGGCACAATACGCTGGCCACCCAACAGTTTTGATTTAACTCCTTTAGACATTTTTTTATGGGGTCACCTTAAAGATAAAGTTTACAGATTAGAAGCGAGGAATACTCGAGAGCTCAGAGAATTAATATCACTGTCTGTCAATGAGCTTAATGAAAATTTGTCTAATTTAATAACCAGGACAATAAATAATTTAAGAGACCGGTTTCAAAAATGTATTGAAGTCAATGGTGATAGGTTTGAACATTTGTTACGTTAATTTTTATTTATTTATGGATTTAAAACAATTAAAACATTAAAAAAATTGTCGTCTTTTGATTTTAAATTTCTATGAAAATTGACAAAGATTTCAGTTTGTTATTTACAGTCTATACGTTAAATACTCCGCACCGTATACCTATTTAAAATTTGCTAATTTTCGGAATTTCAATCGTCAATATCTCGAAAACTAACAAAGATAGAGCCATAGTGTTACATATATCTGTAAAGCTAATTTTTTGCGGAACTTAAAAATACCAAAATATATAGGGTGTTCCCTTTAAAAAAATTGATCTGATTGTCGCCCCCTGTATATTATAACCTATAAAAAAATACTAATGGTGGGTCTAAAGTGGCCATAATTTACCAAACCGAATAGTTTTTGTTTGAACTTTCTACTCCCAATAATAACCGAGTTATAGCGATCTTGCAATTATAAAAAATCACCCTGTACATGCAGTGTGCCGCTCGGGGTTTAATGTTCGAAGGATAAAATACTAAGACCTTTTAAAGGAGAGATCAAATAGGTACTTACCTAATAAATAAAGATCGAAAACATAAAAGAGGATCAAAATTATATTAAAATGTGCGCAAATATTGATTTAGTTGCAAAAACGGTAATTTGTTTTGTAAAAAGCTCCGTCATAATTTGTTCGTAACAACCAGATAAGAGTATATATGTTCCTTTCTAATGAAATCGTTTAGAAGAAGACATCAATAAAAAGCAAGTAAAATGGTAAGCTAATGACTAACTAGTGCAAAAAAATTAAAGGAAGTGTGTGCCACTGTATGTACCCCTCTACTCCCTTCCCGCCCATCAAGGTTTTGATGACGCGGTGTCACTTTAATACAATATCAAGCATAGCACATTAAAAGTTTTGACACATTATAATTTTGGAAAACATTTCAATGGATGGACAATATTTTTTGAAATACGAATGCAAGATTATTTTTATTTTAAAGAGGAGAAAAAATCTGTAAATTGATGTGTAATTCTTCAACAAGTGCCATATTTCAATCTCCTAGGTTTATTTTTTGATCTTTTACCACGCAACATACATACAAACCATTAAGAAAATATAATATTATACACAAATTGATAAAAATGGCATATTTTTTCGAGGCGACGAGTTTGTAGAACGACAGCGAGTCATCAAGTGATAAAACACGTTTTTTAGAGTCTACCGTGGTAACAGGGTTAGGTTTGATAATACTTGCCTCTTTTTGTTGCTTCAGAACTTCCAATTGTTCCGGGGAATCAAAAATTTCCTTATTACCACTATCACTAGAGTTTAGACTATTAGTACTTCCTCCATGACTAATAAGTGATACGGTATCGGATCGTTCTTTATTTTCTTGAATTCCAACAGTGCTTTGAAGATTGGGGTTAACGTATACATCCTTGCTCCAATCTACCATGCATTTTAGAATTGAGACTAAACATTCCAATCCCCGAAGTCGCATGTTTTTTTCCTGAATGAAAGAGGCTCCCAATTCTTGCCCGTGCCTACCTAAAATATGAAAGTCCATACTTTTTTAATTCGGGACCATTTTTGGAACGCTTAAAATTTGGAAAAATTTAAGAGCATTTGTAGTACTATTAAAAATTATGAAGTTTCGTGGCTAATCGGGTAAAAAAGAGTTTTTGTTTCTTTCATATTTTTGCCTGGGTAGCTTGAAAGCTTAACCCCACGGGGGTCCAAGATCTAATGGACACCTAATAACTGTTGACAGTTAACTGTTTTGTCTTTGTGGGACTCCTCAGAACACTGCTTGGTCAATTTGACACTCTTGTGAAGTTAATTAGACGGTTTTGTATTTAATCCTATGTAAATAGGGAGAAAAGTCGCGCAAGAAGAGCCATCTATCGAGATACGAGAGACACCAAAACAAGATCATGCGAAAGTAAACTGCTATACATATAGATCATTGAAAAGACCGATTACAAATAAAAAGAAACAAATTATTGTCGTTGGAAAGTCTGTCGCGAGCGCAGGTTATATACGCTATGGTGGGCGGGGCGTATATCAGAGCTGGTCGGTGATTCGTCACTTTCCCCAGATTCAGTTTTGTTGCTATAAGCGAGTTAATTTTAAGAGTTTCTTTTTTGAGTGTATCGACATAGATAAATTTATACGACCAAAGCCGAGCACTAGAAGTAACAGTAGCGGTGGACTGAGCAGCCGCGAAGTTACTTCAAGAGCCTTTCTGCCCTACATCCCTAGAGTGACGGATAGGATCGGACGTATTCTGGGAAAACACAACATAAAAACGATCTTCAAACCATCTAAGAAGATCGAGAACCACCTCAGATCTGCGAAGGATATAAGGAACCCACTAAGTTCTGTACACCGCATTCCCTGTACCTGTGGAAGTGTCTACATCGGAACAACCAAACGGTCCGTAAACACAAGAATCAAAGAACACAAAGCCAACTGTCGACTCAGACATACGGAAAAATCCGCAGTTGCAGACCACACACTAAACAATGAAGACCACCGAATAAAATTCGAAGACACAAGTTCTCTGCGCCTCCTCTTCATACTATCCAAGACTCTATAGAGAAGCAATCGAAATTCATAAACACCAGCAGAACTTCAACAGATCTGAAGAAACTCTTAAAATTAACAGAACATGGGTACCGGTTCTTAAAAACACTAAACGGCTCGCTTATAGCAACAAAATTGAATCTGGGGAAAGTGACCAATCACCGACCAGCTCTGATATACGCCCCGCCCACCATAGCGTATATAACCTGCGCCCGCGACAGACTAACCACCAGTCTTCGAGAAGCCGACAAACAGTCAACATCTCCTCAAGATGCCATCCACTCGAGATGGCGAAACGTCGAGAACGAATTTCCAACGACAACGGCCGAACAGCCCGAAAGCACACCCACCATTGGACGATGGCCGCGAAAGCCTTTCACAATTTGTAGAAAGAAACTAATCCGTGACCTACGACAGCTCTTCTGCCTTTCAGGCCGGATCAATGTTTATTGCGTTTTTATCCGCCATTAGGCTCCTTCTGTCATTCAATAGAGTGGGGCTATTCAAAAACCATATTCGCATAATTTTATCAAATATAGAACGATTTCAAAAATTCTTCTTCTTCTGCATACGCCTTCAGATTTTTTCTCCAACACTATTTTACTAGCTCGCCTCCCGCCATTCCCTCTCACCTCCATGCCATCCTTATTAGTAATAGTTATAGCTATAACTTTCACAAATATAAAGCGATTTCAAAAGTTCTTTCTGCACACGTTTGAATACTTTTTTCCAACATTATTTTACTAGTTTCCCCCTCCCTCTCGTCTCCCCTCCCTCCTTATTAGTAATAGTTGTAGCTATACCTTTCACAAATTTAGAGCGATTTCAAAAATTCTTTCAGCACAAGCTTTAAGATTTTTTTCGACACCATTTAACTAATTGCCTCCCCCCTCTCTCCCTCCCACCTTCACTCAATGAAAGGTAACAGTGTTCACGTCCGTAGAAAATCTACACGTACTTTTTGGGTAGAGCTAAATAAATTGTTAATGCATAGTGTTTTTTATAGGGCTGAATAAGAATTGAACCTAAAAGTTGGAAATAAAAATACTCTGCCAATATATGGGCCCCTAAGCTCACATTAGGTACTATAGTTATAGTGTACGTGTGAGCTAATATAACTAAAAACTGAAATATATTTTATTCAACTCCACACTAAATTACCTTTTGTTTGATACCACACAAGCCATGTTTTGACTTAAAATCAAATTTTTGAAATCTACCCCCACCCTTTAAAAAAAAACAAAAACTAAAATGTATTTTGTTAAACTCCGGACTCAAATACCTTTCGTTTGATATCACACACGCCATATTTTCACTTAAACTCTAATTTTTAAAATATACCCCCACCCTTTTTTTTAAATAAATTAAAATGTATTTTGTTTAACTGCAGACTCAATTACCTTTCGTTTGATATCACACACGACATATTTTCACATAAACTCTAATTTTGAAATCTACCCCCACCCTTTTATTTGGTTTGTGTTGGGTGGATTTTGTTCATTTTTAAATGGGACCATCTCGACCCAAAACCCAGCCTAGGTACCAAATTTCATTAAAATCGGCCAAGCGGTTTTTGAGTTATACGCGTTGGTCGTTACAGACAGACAGATATACAGACAGACAGACAGACAGACAGACAGACAGACAGACAGACAGACAGACAGACAGACAGACAGACAGACAGACATACAGACAGACAGACAGACAGACAGACAGACAGACGGCGCAACATAAAAGTTTCAAAATCATCTGAAACGCAAAGATATATAAAAATTTTTGAAATCGGAGCAACTTTTTTTTTGTCGAAAAAATTAGGATCACCATAGCTCACACTACTATAGTATAGTATATGTGTGAGCTAAAAATATAACTAATCACTTCACACTCAAAAACCGCTTGGCCGATTTTAATGAAATTTGGTACCTAGGCTGGGTTTTGGGCCGAGATGGTCCCATTTAAAAATGAACAAAATCCACCGAACACAAACCAAATAAAAGGGTGGGGGTAGATTTCAAAAATTAGAGTTTATGGGGAAATATGGCGTGTGTGATATCAAACGAAAGGTAATTTGAGTCTGGAGTTAAACAAAATACATTTTAATTTATTTAAAAAAAAGAGTGGTGGTATATTTCAAAAATTGGAGTTTAAGTGAAAATATGGCGTGTGTGATCAAACGAAAGGTAATTGAGTCTGGAGTTAAAAAAAAATACATTTTAGTTTTTAAAAAAAGGGTGGGGGTAAATTTGAAAAATTAGAGTTTAAGTCAAAACATGGCTTGTGTGGTATCAAACGAAAGGTAATTGAGTCTGGAGTTCAAAAAAATATACTTCAGTTTTTAGTTATATTAGCTTTCAAGTAGATACACTAAAACTATAGTACCCAGTGTGAGCTTATTTTTATTATGTTAGCCATTGCTTCGAAACCGCCGTAACTTAAAAAAAATTTGTTATTATTACACATTCGGATAGATTTCTACTTATGTTACCTACCAACAAAACCCTGTGTTCAAATCGTTATTTAAAAAAAAACTCTGCCAATATATGGGCCCCTAAGCTCACACTAGGTACTATAGTTATAGTGTACGTGTGAGCTAATATAACTAAAAACTGAAATATATTTTATTCAACTCCAGACTAAATTCCCTTTTGTTTGATACCACACAAGCCATGTTTTGACTTGAACTCAAATTTTTGAAATCTACCCCCACCCTTAAAAAAAACAAAAATTAAAATGTATTTTGTTAAACTCAGGACTCAATTACCTTTCGTTTGATATCACATACGCCATATTTTCACTTAAACTCTAATTTTTAAAATATACCCCCACCCTTTTTTTAAAATAAATTAAAATGTATTTTGTTTAACTGCAGACTCAATTACCTTTCGTTTGATATCACACACGCCATATTTTCACATAAACTCTAATTTTTGAAATCTACCCCCACCCTTTTATTTGGTTTGTGTTCGGTGGATTTTGTTCATTTTTAAATGGGACCATCTCGACCCAAGACCCAGCCTAGGTACCAAATTTCATTAAAATCGGCCAAGCGGTTTTTGAGTTATGCGCGTTGGTCGTTACAGACAGACATACAGACAGACAGACAGACAGACAGACAGACAGACAGACAGACAGACAGACAGACAGACAGACAGACAGACAGACAGACAGACAGACAGACATACAGACAGACAGACAGACAGACAGACGGCGCAACAAAAAAGTTTCAAAATCATCTGAAACGCAAAGATATATAAAAAATTTTGAAATCGGAGCAACTTTTTTTTTGTCGAAAAAATTAGGATCACCATAGCTCACACTACTATAGTATAGTATATGTGTGAGCTAAAAATATAACTAATCACTTCACACTCAAAAACCGCTTGGCCGATTTTAATGAAATTTGGTACCTAGGCTGGGTTTTGGGCCGAGATGGTCCCATTTAAAAATGAACAAAATCCACCGAACACAAACCAAATAAAAGGGTGGGGGTAGATTTCAAAAATTAGAGTTTATGAGGAAATATGGCGTGTGTGATATCAAACGAAAGGTAATTGAGTCTGGAGTTAAACAAAATACATTTTAATTTATTTAAAAAAAAGAGTGGGGGTATATTTCAAAAATTGGAGTTTAAGTGAAAATATGGCGTGTGTGATCAAACGAAAGGTAATTGAGTCTGGAGTTAAAAAAAAATACATTTTAGTTTTTAAAAAAAGGGTGGGGGTAAATTTGAAAAATTAGAGTTTAAGTCAAAACATTGCTTGTGTGGTATCAAACGAAAGGTAATTGAGTCTGGAGTTCAATAAAATATACTTCAGTTTTTAGTTATATTAGCTTTCAAGTAGATACACTAAAACTATAGTACCCAGTGTGAGCTTATGTGCCCATAGATTGGCAGAGTATTTTTATTATGTTAGCCATTGCTTCGAAACCGCCGTAACTTAAAAAAATTTTGTGTTCGCTCCGCGAATGTTACTTTTTAGTTTTTTGTTAATTTTTAGTATTTTATTTTATTTTTTAAGTGAGGCCTTCAAAACTCGTAGGCCCTTGGCAATTTAAAAATATTTCGTGAAAAATAATATTTTTGATCCATAAGGTGGCTCCCTCATTGGCACGTGTGGGAATCAGGAACTAATGATAGAGAAAAAGACACTTGCTTTTCGGCAGCCATACTGCTCAAGTCATTTTACAAATTAATGTGATTTTGCTATTTCTTTGGCAGTCCCATTGACTGTTTGTGTTTCAAAAATACTCAAAAAACGGTCTACAGTGTGCCGATGAAGTTGGAGAAGAATTGGAGAGATCCTGCAAGTGGGGCCCCCAGGACCGACAGGATCACACAAGAGGTTAGTGCCATTCGCCACTTTATGATCAGCTTTTTTCTCGCCATTTCTTACTTTGGACAGGCTTACACCTTGGCCCTAGAGTTTTTTGAGGTATCCATAAATTGTGTGATAATTTAAAACCAGCAACATTAATATATTACAGTCCATTTATAATAATTTTCGTGATACTGAACCCCGGCGATTCATTTTGTTATTATTACACATTCGGATAGATTTCTACTTATGTTACCTACCAACAAAACCCTGTGTTCAAATCGTTATTAAAAAAATATATTTGGCATAACTGTAAGAACTACGGAGTAAGGACAAAAACGAATCACTTAGAAAATTTTGTTTTGCTTCTCCTGTAAAATTATAACATTTTGACAATGGTTTCGAAGGGGATGTGCGATATCATAAGATTGTTTTAAAAGGTGATGTAGTTTTATTACAAATTACTATAGGGACAAAACTGCTCACTGGGATGTTTTTTTTTAAACCTATACATTTAATATTGGTACAAAAGTTAAATCTACTTTTGCCACTTACTTTGTGCAACTTTAAACAAATCGCTGACTAGACGTTCAAACAAGTTAGCAGCAGCAAGATCACAGTCATAATTTACATAAATATCCACAACTGATTGAGCATCACAGCAAATCCTAGTTAATGCCTCAATCACGATCCATTTGTGCTCAAATGAAGAATTAGTGGTCTCCAAGATATTGAGGAATATTTCTTTAAAAAATACTTCTATTTGCATTTTTAAATGTATTTTAAAATTTGACAGTAACGCAAGAAAGATGTCCAATGAAAGTTCAAAAACTTTTGGAATTGAGCTAACACAGTTTTTTGATAATGATACACACAAATACTGTTTTATGGCTGTAACAAACATTTCATTGGATCGAAACACTGGCCCGGCATTTTGTAAAATAGATAACAAAAGTTGCAAAGATAAAATTTTTGATCTTAATTCATGTGATTTCGGATCAGGAGTTCCTTCTGGTAGGGGTTTCATTGAAAGCTTGCACAAAGCTCGGAATACCAAGAAAGCATCCTTTTGTAAAATATGGGTAAATTTTGCAGTTTCTGTGTAATTTTCCCCGTGAATATCTACACTTTCTTGTGATGGAACCCTAAAACAAAAAAGGTATACAGTATTGGACAAAATTATAGCAACAAATTATAAAATTATATCAAAAAACAAATTGAGTTAAATCTTCCCTTACGTCTAGCTCTTTTTATTAGCTGCGGTTAATAACAACTTTTTTAACGTAAATAATTACAAGCCGGCAGCGCCAAGGCGGGCAGGGTTTTAATATTACCCGTTTTTCTGATGTCTATGGACGGGTGTTCTTGAGCGGAGGCGGGAGGAATCTTTGTTTTAGTTGACGTCGGCCATCTTCATCGTGCGAAAGCGAGCGGTACCCTTCCTACGCGTTGCCAGTTCTATCATTACTCCATCAATTATTTCTTTTTTAATATGTATAGTTTATTCCAAGCTCTTGCGATTAGCAAAAATGGTTGTAATATATTAGCTCACACTACTACTATAAGTAGTGTGAGCTATGGTGATCGTAATTTTTTCGAGAAAAAAAAAGTTGCTCCGATTTTAAAAAATTTTATATATCTTTGCGTTTCAGATGATTTTGAAACTTTTTTGTTTTGCTGTCTGTCTGTCTGTATGTCTGTATGTCTGTCTGTAACGACCAACCCGCATAACTCAAAAACCGCTTGTCCGATTTTAATGAAATTTGGTACCTAAGTTGGGTCTTGGGCCGTGATGGTCCCATTTCAAAATGAACAAAATCCACCGAACGCAAGCCAAATAAAAGGATGGGGGTAGATTCCAAAAATTAGAGTTTATGTGAAAATATGGCGTGTGTGATATCAAACGAAAGGTAATTAAGTCTGGAGCTAAAAAAATGAATTTTAGTTTATTTTTAAAAAAAGGGTAATTGAGTCTGGAGTTAAACAAAATACATTTTAGTTTTTTTTTAAAGGGTGGGGGGTAGATTGAAAAAATTTGAGTTTAAGTCAAAACATGGCTTGTGTGGAATCAAACGAAAGATAATTGAGTCTGGAGTTGAATAAAATATATTTCAGTTTTTGATTATATTAGCTCACACTATAACTATAGTACCTAGTGTGAGCTTAGGTGCCCATAGATTGGCAGAGTATTTTTTTGTAATGATAAGGATAGCCAAAGTCAAGATTCCTATGCTGGGTTTATACAGACAAAAATAAAAATAAATATAAAAATACAGATATTTTGCTGTTTATTCAGCCAAATAAAAATAACGATTAAAATAAATTTTTATTACTGTTTCTGTTAAGTAAAATAAAAATTAAAGTTAAAAGTTGACCAACTTTTTATTAGCTACTACTACTATAAGTAGTGTGAGCTATGGTGATCGTAATTTTTTCGAGAAAAAAAAGTTGCTCCGATTTCAAAAATTTTTATATATCTTTGCGTTTCATATGATTTTGAAACTTTTTGGTTTTGCTGTCTGTCTGTCTGTCTGTATGTCTGTCTGTATGTCTGTCTGTATGTCTGTCTGTAACGACCAACCCGCATAACTCAAAAACCACTTGTCCGATTTTAATGAAATTTGGTACCTAAGTTGGGTGTCTGGAGTTAAACAAAATACATTTGTTTTTTTTAAAAGGGTGGGGGGTAGATTGAAAAAATTTGAGTTTAAGTCAAAACATGACTTGTGTGAAATCAAACGAAAGGTAATTGAGTCTGGAGTTGAATAAAATATATTTCAGTTTTTGATTATATTAGCTCACACTATAACTATAGTACCTAGTGTGAGCTTAGGTGCCCATAGATTGGCAGAGTATTTTTTTGTAATGATAAGGATAGCCAAAGTCAAGATTCCTATGCTGGGTTTATACAGACAAAAATAAATATAAAAATACAGATATTTTGCTGTTTATTCAGCCAAATAAAAATAACGATTAAAATAAATTTTTATTACTGTTTCTGTTAAGTAAAATAAAAATTAAAGTTAAAAGTTGACCAACTTTTTATTAGCTCACACTACTACTATAAGTAGTGTGAGCCATGGTGATCGTAATTTTTTCGAGAAAAAAAAAGTTGCTCCGATTTCAAAATTTTTTATATATCTTTGCGTTTCAGATGATTTTGAAACTTTTTGGTTTTGCTGTCTGTCTGTCTGTCTGTATGTCTGTCTGTATGTCTGTCTGTAACGACCAACCCGCATAACTCAAAAACCACTTGTCCGATTTTAATGAAATTTGGTACCTAAGTTGGGTCTTGGGCCGTGATGGTCCCATTTAAAAATGAACAAAATCCACCGAACGCAAGCCAAATAAAAGGGTGGGGGTAGATTCCAAAAATTAGAGTTTATGTGAAAATATGGCGTGTGTGATATCAAACGAAAGGTAATTAAGTCTGGAGCTAAAAAAAATGAATTTTAGTTTATTTTTAAAAAAAAGGTGGGGGTAGATGTCAAAAATTAGAGTTTAAGTGAAAATATAGCGTGTGTGATATCAAACGAAAGGTAATTGAGTCTGGAGTTAAACAAAATACATTTTAGTTTTTTTTAAAAGGGTGGGGGGTAGATTGAAAAAATTTGAGTTTAAGTCAAAACATGACTTGTGTGAAATCAAACGAAAGGTAATTGAGTCTGGAGTTGAATAAAATATATTTCAGTTTTTGATTATATTAGCTCACACTATAACTATAGTACCTAGTGTGAGCTTAGGTGCCCATAGATTGGCAGAGTATTTTTTTGTAATGATAAGGATAGCCAAAGTCAAGATTCCTATGCTGGGTTTATACAGACAAAAATAAGACACCTACCTATAGAGTTTCCCATAGAGTCACCTTTTATTTTTATTTTAATATTTATTTTTATTTGTATATTACCACCCTATTTTTTTATCACAGAATGCTGATAAATTACACATTGTTAATAACTTAATTTTCACCCTTTTTTGCTGGTCGCAATAGCTTTGAATAACTATACATCCTAGAGCAAGGTCGGCAATCAGCTGTTGCAGAGTGACAGTTTGTTTTTGTGGTAGGTCAGTGATAAAAGCCTTACCGGTCACGCGATTATTGTTTGTTTTTGTTTTCGTTTGTTTTCAAAATGGAAATAAATACCGTCAATTATATAATTAACTGTGCAAATTTAGATACGTTAACATATGAACTTCGATTAAACATAAAATCTTAAGGTAAGTTTTTCTCTCATGTTTCATGCTATTTAAGTTTCACTAATACGGGGAGTTTTTGAAAAAATTGTATTTTTAATAATCCCTTCTATCTCGCTTATTTTGCGAGATATTTTTATTCTGTAAAAACCTTTTCATGCCAACTTTTTTAGAAGAAAATAATGAGGTTGTCAAATTTTTATAATATTGCTTAGTTTTTGAGATATGGTATTTATCATAAAAAAATTAAATACGGACCTGGATTTTTTTTATTACTATTTTGATTGGTTTCATGCTAGTATTATCATAAAATAATAAAAATTGAAAAATTTTTTGTTTTAAGGTAAAAAAAATATTTAATATTTCAAAAAAAAATTAGTCCGAACCTGGATATTTCCAACATAAATATAAATTAAAAATTGCTAGTTAACAATTTTTAGTTTAACTGTTTTGATACTTAGCATATTAAAATGGTTTAACGTTAATTTACAGATTTATTTGAAACAAAGTCTACGAAAAATACAAAAAAAAACAAATTACAAAAAATAACTAATTTTTCTGAATACCATTATGTGTAAGACATTGTTGGCATTTTTGAGTAATTTTTCTTAACGTATTTTGCATAAAAATATTTCTGCCATTTAAATATTGGAATTTTATTTTGTTGCTTGAATGAAGCAGTCAAACATATCACATTTTTCAAAATCTGGATATGGTCGATTTCTAGCCAGTTTAAAATAATTGTAAGCCATTCACAAAAATGACAAGTAAAATGACAATGTCAATTCCACGCTTTTGGTTTGTAAATTTCACGACCTGCGGTGCTACCATCAAATAATTAGTATGATATTATTTTTGTAACTTTTTAACGTTTTTTACTTTATTTATATATCATTTAATCATCATTTCAAAACAGATAAACCAAAATCGTTCAACTAGTGTGTCTTGCAATTTTTAATTTATAATTACGTTGGAAATTTCCAGGTTCGGACTATAATTTTTTTTTCAAATATTAAATAGTTTTTTTTAACCTTAAATCAAAAGAAATATTAAAGTTTTATCATTTTAAGGTAATAATAGCATGGAACCAATCAAAATAGTAAAAAAAAAATCCAGGTCCGTATTTAATTTTTTTATGATAAATACCATATCTCAATAACTAAACAATATTTTAAAAAATTGACAACGTCATTATTTTGCTCTAAAAAAGTTGCCACAGAAAGGTTTTTACAGAATAAAAATATCTTGCAAAATAAGCGAGATACAAGGAATTAAATAAAATGCAACTTTTTCAAAAACTCCCTGTATTAGCGAAACCACGGGGAATAGCAAAAATCTGATTACACTATTTTTAAGGGCTCCAAAAAAGAGCACGGTAAGGTGCAATCAGAAAATCGATATCTTTAATAATAACCGAGTTTCCCATTTAATCCCATCGAAAATGGGACACGCTGTACAATCAGGGTTTCAAGTAAACCGAAACAGCTAAAAATGTATTATTACATTGATCTAAAGTATGAAGAACTATAAATAATTTTAAATTTAGAGGATCTGTTCTGCCTCACGTCAAAGAAAAGCATCTAAGAAACTTAAGCCTGGTCTAGACACAACATTTTACCTTACGTCTTGCCTGTTAGTCAAAAGGGTCAAGTATGACAGTTGAAAGACTAGCGTAAACACTTGATAGTTTTAACGTACGTTTTTAGATCAGTTTTTGATACACCATGGAGGAAGCACTGCTTTTGTCAATAATGTTTTTCTTTTAAATGTCTATGACTTAACCGTTTCAGTAGCTAAACATAGTTTTTTAACCAGTTTTTAAAAATTTTGTGTTGATTTACTTTGGTAATGTCCCCTGAAGATGTAAATTTCTGCTTATGAAACATGTCGGGACTATTTGTTTAAAAAAAATTTAAAATTAGTGGAAGAAGACAATAACCTGATTGATTTCCTAAAAAATTATCTTATCTAATGTCGGGCGGTTCGTATACCAACTTCTAAGTTGCACTCGAAAGGAATTAAAATTGTATGCACTACCACAAGAAATGCCGCTAAAACTGACGTTTTACCAGAAACAAAGCCTCTACCGATCAGTTCAACAGGTCTGACTTCAGTCCTGTTCAGTTCAGGCAAACCGTACGTTTTATTGTCTACACGAAAGGTTTTGCCTGATCCGTTTTACCTGATCAAGTAAAACGTCGCACTTTTGTCTGAAACCCCAATATTTTAGCCAAAAATAGCAAAAACTAACTTAACAATAAAACTCTTTGGTTACATATTTTTTAAAGCTAAATAATGGCACCTTAAAATTCCAGCATAATTGGCTTCATTGCCAAAGCAGGCTTCGACATATCGTTGTTTGAATTTGACATTTCCTGACAATCAGCAATTGTTTTTTATTGTTCATTATTTTTCACTAACTTTAATGTGCTATTTCTAAGAAGTGGGAAGAGTTATAAAAAATTTTAAAAATGGCTTTTTTAACCAAAGGTAAGTAGTTTATTTTTTGATAATTTTAGTCACAGGGATTTTAAACTTATTCTTTAAATACCAAGGATACAAAAATTGTGCCAGAAGTGTATGAATTTTTTTTTCGATATTTTATTGGACTAACAAAAAAGCTTTCACGAACTTTCATATTAATTTTTGTAAAAATATTTTCGTCCTGATATGTACTTTCCGGAGTACATACACTGTTAGTGCGAAAAGGTGCGATAGTCTCCAAATTCGTTATTAAACATAACCGTACATATTCTGATAGACACAAAGTGCCTATTCTAGTGCATTTTAATTTGTGTTTCCGTGTGTCTTCTATATAGATAGTAGTGAGCAAAGTACCTTTAAAGAAGCAAAATGAATCCTAGATATCAAAACTCCTGTCTTAGCAATGAACTTTAAAAAACAAGGGAAAAATTCAAGATGGCCGCCAAAATAGATAGGAAATTAGTAGAAACTGCAAACATTTAACATCGGTTTTGGGATATTTGGAGCATATAAATTCAAATATAGAATAATTTTTACTGGGGGAGGAAAAGAACAATTTAGAATGGTGGGGGGTTAACTAGGTTAAAAATTATTAAGGTGGTGAAACAAAAAAAATAGGTTTTAATTATTTAACTTGCTTTTATTACCCCCCAAACTAAAATATGATGATCAATACAAATTTATCCTCAATTTATATCATTCATCGGATTCATGCTCTCTTTTTCAATCTGTATGTGGAGGTAAAAACTTCACTTTCTAGGAACATTAAAAGTTTTTAATGCAATATTAGGTATTCGCTGAATCCAACCAGAACAAGAAAAACTGTTTAGCACCTCCCTGGCAGGAGGAGGCGTGGGAGTGGGAGTCTATAAATAAATTTTGTATGGAACTTACTATAGGCACGACTAAACTTCTATATGAATTTTTATTTTAGTGTCTACGGCTTCTCCTCTTAGGGAGGAAAAAGGGTTGCTGGGGCAAGGTCGTATTCAACCCAAAACAGAAGAGGGGGCAGGTTTCTGAATTCCATGGCCTTAGTAATTTAGTGGGGGGGGGGGGGGGGAATTCATATTCTAATTGAATTTCAATATCCGATTTAAAAAAAAAACCTGGTTAAAAAGGGGGACAGCTCAACAGCTGCCCTTCTTCCCCCCTCCAGGATACGGGATAGGGTGACTTAGGGGATAATTGAGTGAATTATTTTTTTATTGTCTTCGTTGAATTTAGCAAATAGAAATATTTCCATGATAAACTGTTCATGTCCATTAAAAAAGTAAAGTTTTGACCCCCAAATAAACGGAGTAAAAGGGGATTGGGTTACTGAATGGTTACAAAATTTTTAATCCTTAAATTTTAGTTCTGCGGACCAACATACTTAAGAATATATATATATTTTGAATTTTTATAATAGATCAAATTTTACCCCCCCCCCCCCAGGGGGGGGCTAATAGGGGCAAATTCAATAATTAAAAAATTTTTTTAGGGGAACTGGATTTTAGTGCACCAAAATTAGGAGAATTTGGGGGGTCTACCCTCTAAATTTTGCAACTTATAATTTTTTGTTAGGCTGTGTAATTTGCAGACCATATTAAAAATAATACACTTTTTTAAAGGGATTTTAGGCAGTATAAATCACGAAAATGTTGGTGGCAAGAGTTATGTGTTTTAATTGTATATTAGCAATTTAGACTTCTTTATTGATTTGCGTTTAAGTGATTAGAGAGTTTAACTGCAAAAGTCTATTTTTGGCCAAAATATTATTCCCTCGGACCATAGTGCGTCGTATCAAAATAATGTGTAAAAATAACTTATTTATACCATCAACAAAACTCTTGGCAGGATTGAAAGAAGATTGTCACTGTGACAAAAATTCAAGAACTGTAAAAAGGCATTTGGTTTAACTAAACCTGTTGAATCCAGTGGCGGCTGCTACAGGGAGGGCAACAGGGCAGTACCCTCCCAAAACTAGACGAACAGTATTTTTAATTGATTTATTTAAAAAAAGTTAAATCTTCCCGTATGACATGTCTAGTTCTTTTTTTTAGTGGTGCACCATGCAGGATAAGATTTCAATTTCACCCCTTTTTCAGCGGTGTATGGGTTGCTGTTCTCGCGCGGGGCGGGAGGAATGTTTGTTTTAGTTGACGTCGGCTATATTCATCGTGCGAAAACTAGGTCAGTAGTTAAAAGCCTTGCCTGTCGCGTGTACATTGTTTGTTTTTGTTTGTTTTCAAAATTAGACACATAGACCGAACCTAAAATACCCTAAAAATTAACCAACATTTTAGTGCAAGTAATAAAAAATTATACGATGCTGAAAACTGGTTGTGAGGTTGTGAAAAACGACATGCTTTTTTTTGCTTTATTTGTCTTATTATGAACAATCCACAAAGTGATCCTGTGTGGGTGGCATAGAGAATGTGTGATATCAAGCACTTTAGTGAAAAGTTAAAGACACAAAGTAAGTGCGACTTGTTTAAATAACCACATAGAATTTTGTATGCTAGGCAAGACTGATATTAGGTATCAATTGAATAGTGACTATAGGCAAAACATTACCGAAGATAATGAAAATGTGACATATACTTAGTAGGTTAATATACTGTTTTGTGGGATTTTTGAGGGTGCTCTACGGGGCCACGATGAGTCTGAAACTGGTGCTAATCCGAGCACTTTGTGCATGTAAAAGAAGAGCAAATAGACTTTATCTATAAAAATACTCTGCCAATATATGGGCCCCTAAGCTCACACTAGGTACTATAGTTATACTGTACGTGTGAGCTAATATAACTAAAAACTTAAATATATTTTATTCAACTCCAGACTAAATTAGCTTTTGTTTGATACCACACAAGCCATGTTTTGACTTAAACTCAAATTTTTGAAATCTACCCCCACCCTTAAAAAAAACAAAAGCTAAAATGTATTTTGTTAAACTCCGGACTCAATTACCTTTCGTTTGATATCACACACGCCATATTTTCACTTAAACTCCAATTTTTGAAATATACCCCCACCCTTTTTTTTTAAATAAATTAAAATGTATTTTGTTTAACTCCAGACTCAATCACCTTTCGTTTGATATCACACACGCCATATTTCCCCATAAACTCTAATTTTTGAAATCTACCCCCACCCTTTTATTTGGTTTGTGTTCGGTGGATTTTGTTCATTTTTAAATGGGACCATCTCGGCCCAAAACCCAGCCTAAGTACCAAATTTCATTAAAATCGGCCAAGCGGTTTTTGAGTTATGCGCGTTGGTCGTTACAGACAGACAGACAGACAGACGGTGCAACAAAAAAGTTTCAAAATCATTTGAAACGCAAAGATATATAAAAATGTTTGAAATGGGAGCAACTTTTTTTTTTTCGAAAAAATTAGGATCACCATAGCTCACACTACTATAGTATAGTATATGTGTGAGCTAAAAACATGATTTTTTTTCGTGATATTAAAAAAAAATAACCCTAATTTAGGGATGCCCATGAAATACTAACCGTGAGCTTGACCCACTGAAGTGATACATCGCTTAAGAGATAATTTAATTTTCTACAATAAAGTTAATTACACATTTTCTGTAAAATGCTTACCTTTTGAGAATTTGATATAAAACCTAATAATTTAACCTCATACCTCAAAAATCATTCGCCTGACAAAAAAACGTATAAAAGCTTTTTGTAGGAAATGTTATTATTTTAAACTTTTGTTTAAAGCTATTCTTTCCAAAATGTCCGGAACCAAGTAATTTAAAAACATAAATTTTCGAGCACACTAAATCCAAAATGGCGGAGAGGACCTCCCCAGGGATTCCAATGTGAATAACATATGTCAAAATCGCGACTGTGATGTAGTCTAGCTAAAATTCTATAATGACTACACAACACCGGTACTTACCTCATTATAGATGAGCTTCTATTTTTGCTATCCTGCTCTTCGACTGTATTTATAGAAGTATCCGTGTTTCTTTGTATATTAATTTCTGACATCACATTGCATAAAATGCTGTTCAAAATATCGTTTGCTATTTGTTCACTATATACAGGTAGTTCTATATTATCCGGCCCACTTTTAGAGGTCTCTTCACATTTAAGTTGACCATTTTCAAGGACGGGTACATCTTCTGTCTAAAATCATTATAATTATTTTTTAAATTTAATTTTTAATCTAGAAAGTGTGTTGAAACGTAGACATAAAGCATTCAATTTATAGTAAAAAATATCAAATAAACTTAATTGTACCACGTCTCAAAATATATTAAAATATACTAATATTGAGACATTCGAAGCTATAGCTTGAACTTCAAGGGACAACCAAAACAGTTCGAGTTATGGAGAGTTCGAGTTATAGAAATTCGAGTTAAAGGAGTATATATATATATATTAATCGGTTTCACAACGTTCTACGTCTTCCGATACCCAATCTCCACTCGTTTCTGTTTGCCCATAATTCATCATCTAGGCCTCTTATTCTTATTTCACTGTCTATTCCTTCTCTCCAGCTTCTCCTTGGCCGTCCTCGTTTTCTTCGGCCAGTTGGTTTTCATTGTAGTATTTGTTTAGGTAGTCTTTCATCATTCATTCTTTGTACATGTCCGTACCGCACTAGTTGTTTTGTTCTTATATCATCCACTAAAGTACGTTCACCCACTGTCATAATTTCTCATATTCTTTGATTTGGAACTCTTTCTCTTTTTGATTTCCCTGCTGCTCTTCTCCAATAGTCCATCTCCGTAGCGGAAAGCATTTTTTCTGTTCTATCCTTGATTGGCCAGACTTCTGAGCCGTATGTAATAATACTTTTTACAATGGTGTTATATATAAGCTTTTTGTTATGTTTTGATATACTTTGGTCCGAAATTAATAAAGTTATTGCTTTTCTTCCTTGTACGTTTCGATGTTTTATAGCTTTGTCTAGTGTTCCGTCAGCTGTAATTTTTAGGCCTAAGTATTTATACTCATCACAGGACTGAATTCGCTGCCCGGTATTTAAGATTAGATCCTGTTTCATTCCACCGATACACATATACTCTGTCTTATTGAGATTAACCTCTAGTCCCCACTTATTGTACTCTTCTATTAGTTTTCGTGTCATATATTCGAGGTCGTCATAATCCTGAGCCACTACTATCTGATCATCGGCGAAACATAAAGTATACAAGGTGGTTTCGTCCGGAATTCCCATGTTTTGGCATTTTCTCTTCCATATTTTAAGGACTTGTTCCAAGTATATCTTGAAGAGCGTAGGCGAGATACAGCAACCTTGTTTAAGACCTTTATTTACTTGAAAGCCTTTGGTTAGTTTTGCTTTTATTTTAACTTTTGCCTTACTATTGCGGTATAACTCTTTGATGGCCTTAATTAGTTGTACGCTTATGTTTTCCAACGCTTTCCAAAGTAGATTTAGTGGTATACTATGATATGCCTTGTGCAAATCGACGTAAAGCAGATGCAGCTCTTGTCCGTATGCCATTTTCTTTTCAATAACTTGAGTTATACAAAAGAGATGATCTGAAGTCGATCTACCCGCCCTGAAACCAGCTTGTTCTTCTGCCTCCATGTCTTTATATTCGCTCTCCACTTTATTTCTTATTATTTTACCGTATATTGTGCTTAGCGTACTAGTCAAAGGAGTTAAAATACAAATAAAAAATTAAGGAACCAATTAAAAGGTTCGAGTTATGGAGAGGTTCGAGTTATAGAGGGTCGAATTAGATAGGTTTGACTGTATTTTAGCACTTTACGCCATTGATTATTCAATGTTCAGAATTGTACCACAAGCCGGAAAATTTCATAAAAGTAAAACCTTATCATAAAAAAAACATTTTATGTAAAAAGAAGCCAGGTACGCGAAAATGGTATTCCGTAAAAAGAATTGAGATAAAAGTATAGCCAAGTTCTCCAATACAAATTTTAAAATGAAAGATTCCTGCTAGTTTGGAAATGTTTTTTAAACTTGGCTATTAGGCACAGTGCTAAATTGAACATAAACAAGTTTACTACTACTACTAGGTCGGTTTAGAACGTTTTTCTACGTTGTCCGACGCCTATTCTCCACCTCCTTCGATCCTGACAATCATCTTCTGTCAGATTCTTTTGACTCATTGATCTTTGGATTGACGTCCTCTTTTTCTGCGCCCTACTGGTTGCCACTCTAGGACCTGTTTTGGTAATCTTTCGTCGTTCATCCGTTGTACATGGCCGTACCATATCAATTGCCTTTTAGTGATGTCATCCGTTATGCTTCCCTCGATTCCCATTCTTTCTTTTATGATCTCATTTCTTATGTGATCTAATCTAGATATTCTCATTGATCTTCTTATTGCATTCATTTAGATACTTTCCATTTTTGTTTTGTATTTTTCTGTTACGCGACAAGTCTCTATTCCATACAACAGCGTGCTTTTTACCATTGTTTCATATATGTTAAATTTTACATTCTTTCTTATCTCTCTGCTCCATAAAATACTGTTAAGACATCCAATAACCTTTTTTGCTTTTACTATTCTTTTTTCCAATTCTTTACAGTCTGTTCCTGTCTCATCAAATGTGACACCTAAGTATACATACTCATTGCATGGAGATATTGTTTGTCCATTGTCTAGTTCTAACTCACTGGATTCGTTTCCAATATATAAACAAGTTTTCCAAGGTTATTTGTCCCATTTATGAACATTGGGTGAGAGATTTGCGTATCTCTAACTTTATATGACAAATTTGACGAGGCATTTAACGAAGAATAGAATAACTTACATAAAAAGTTTCTTGTAAAAGTTACGGTTTATGAGAAACAGGCCGGAAAGCGTCTTGAGATAACGTTTGAAAGGGTTTTTTGAGCAAAGTGGTGGCCGTTCTTATTGGGCAGGGGGTACCCTTCGAATCTATATTTAATTTTCTAATGGAAGTTCACGAATCCCTATCCATCGTCGTAAATGACAAAAACAAAATGATCCAAGACCATAAATGAAAATGGTATAAGAGTCCAATGACAAAAACAGAATTTTTAATAACCGGAGATTACACAAAAATAGTAAAGTAAAGTAACATTGAAGTTTAGTATAAAGTCATTAATTAAAACCGGACAAAATCAAAAAGGAGAAAATCATAAAAACCGGCCTAGCATGAGCAACCCTCTCCTGTGTATGTATACTGGTTCTGCCTCTCTTCCTCTCATACAAATCGGTCTCAAGGAAGTTTGGCGGCGAATCTAAATCGGGAACAAATAATATTGTTGTTTTTGGACCCAAAAATACATACAAAAATTAAAAAGTCTGTTTTTTTTCCTTTAATTTCCTTTTTTTGGGAGGTCGATATCGGTGTTAACCGAACCGAACCTCTTGGGCAATTAATTGCAAATGAATCCTAACCTAGAGTCCAACACCTAGCCCTTTTAAAAGATAGGCCTTGCTAAAGAATCAACGTCTGAAAGCATTTGGTATTTGATAATTTGGCAATCGCCCATTTTGCGATCAGAAATTTTAATACACGAAAAGGTGATCTCATGCTTTCAGACGTTGATTCTTTACGTCTAATTTGAGTTATCATACCTTTGACAGTGGGAAAGAAGAATTAAAGAGATTAGTTGGATGACTTGGTCGAGTTAATACCCTGAGAATTTTTCGTTCTTGTATTGAGACACCGCAGCCTGCATAGATGAAAGTTTTCCGAAAAATTTATGTATGGCTTCGGTAGTTCAATGTTTAAAATGTTTGCCTTGACAGCAAGAGATCCCGGGTTCCGAAGCAAAAACTTTTTTCTTATTTTTTTAAATTTCACTTGTTTATATACATAATATTCGCAACATATGGGAAAAATTTTTATTTGTGAGATATGGGAAAATTTTTTATATACAATCAATCCTGCTTGTTGAATATCCTAAAAAGACATTTTGACATTTGTCACATGCTCACTGTCATGGCGGCAAATTCAAAAAGATAGGCATGAAAACCCAAAAAGAGAGGTTAAATCGCAAAATATCAAAAAAAGTTATTTGAAAAAAGTGTTTAGAATGTCATTTTAGGGTCTTCTATGAAATTTGGAGCAATAATAATAAAAAATAAGAAATACCCTATTTTTGGCCCTAGCCTTATTATGAATTAATTTTATACAGATTTGATTATTGAAATAGTTCAAGTAACGCAATATTTAATGGGCAAAGGTAAAATAATTCCAAATTCTTTATTAAAGTCATTCATAAAAAATTAAATAAAAATATTCGATTGGCACATGTACGTTTCTTGTCGCAATGGCCTTTTGTTTTGACAGTTTGTAAGGTTTCCGTACATTTAGTATTAATACCACAATGGAAAAGAACAACGTCATTGATATTATTTATTAAATAATATCAATAATGAGGCTTTTTTCTATTGTGGTATTAATACTAAGTTCACGGAAGCCTTACAAACTGTCAAAAAAAAAGGCCATTGCAACAAGAAAGGTACATGTGCTAATCGGATATTTTTATTTAATTTTTTATGAACGACTTCAATTAAGAATTTAGAATCATTTTACCTTTATCCATTAAATATTGCGTTACTTAAACTATTTCAATAATCAAATCTGTATAAAATTAATTCATAATAAGGCTAGGGCCAAAAATAGGGTATTTCTTATTTTGTATTATTATTGCTCCAAATTTCATACAGGACCCTAAAATAACATTCTAAACACTTTTTTCAAATAACTTTTTTCGATATTTTGCGATTTAACCTCTCTTTTTGGGTTTTCATGCCTATCTTTTTGAATTTGCCGCCATGACAGTGAGCATGTGACAAATGTCAAAATGTCTTTTTAGGAGATTCAACAAGCAGGATTGATTGTATATAAATTTTTTTCCCATATCTCACAAACAAAAATTTTTCCCATATGTTGCGAACATTATGGGGGACACTGTATCTAAACAACAAGTAAAATTAAAAAAAAATAAGAAAAAAGTTTTTGCTTCGGCCGGGACTCGAACCCGGGATCTCTTGCGCTCTAGGCAAACAAACTACCGAAGCCATACATAAATTTTTCGGAAAACTTTCATCTATGCAGACTGCGGTGTCTCAATGCAAGAACGAGAAATTCTCAGGGTATTAACTCGACCAAGTCATCCAACTGATCTCTTTAATTCTTCTTTCCCACTGTCAAAGGTATGATAACTCAAATTAGACGTAAAGAATCAACGTATGAAAGCATGAGATCACCTTTTCGTGTGTTAAAATTTCTGATCGCAAAATGGGCGATTGCCAATATAATTATTAAATACTAAATTGCAAATAATGCAAGGACCTAAAACTATAAACAACAAGTGAAATTAAAGAAAGAAAAATAAGAAAAAAGTTTTTGCTTCGGCCAAGACTCGAACCCGGGATCTCTTGCTCTCTAGGCAAACATTCTAAACATTGAACTACCGAAGCCATACATAAATTTTTCGGAAAACTTTCATCTATGCAGGCTGCGGTGTCTCAATACAAGAACGAAAAATTCTCAGGGTATTAACTCGACCAAGTCATCAAACTGATCTCTTTAATTCTTCTTGGTAAGGTATGATAACTCAAATTAGACGTAAAGAATCAACGTCTGAAAGCATGAGATCACCTTTTCGTGTGTTAAAATTTCTGATCGCAAAATGGGCGATTGCCAAATTATCAAATACCAAATGCTTTCAGACGTTGATTCTTAACGTCTAATTTGAGTTATCATACCTTTGACAGTGGAAAAGAAGAATTAAAGAGATCAGTTGGATGACTTGGTCGAGTTAATACCTTGAGAATTTCTCGTTCTTGTATTGAGACACCGCAGCCTGCATAGATGAAAGTTTTCCGAAAAAATAATTTACGTATGGCTTCCGTAGTTCAATGTTTAGAATGTTTGCGTACAGAGCAAGAGATCCCGGGTTCGAGTCCCGGCCGAAGCAAAAACTTTTTTTTTATTTTTCTTTCTTTAATTTCACTTGTTGTTTATAGTTTTAGGTCCTTGCATTATTTGCAATTTAGTATTTAATATGATAATTGAATTAATTAGGACAGTTTTAAAAAATTATAAAATAAAATAAAAATTTCCAAATTTTATAATTTTTTTCTTTTAAAATGTATTATTTCAAACAGACTTCTAGTACCTACAGTCATTCTAATTATTACACCTAAAAATAAAATCAAGTGGACCGATTATTTAAACGAGTTTTTGTGGGAGCCAAAGGAGATGGCTGAATTATAACAAAAATGACAAAATATTAAAGGAACGAATTATCTAAAATAAGGAATTAAATCTGAACTATTAACACTTAAGTGTGAAAACGGCTTTTTTACAATTTTCTATTAATTTTTAATTAATGTGCTAAATTTTACGTCAAAGCGTTTACAGATAATTGTAAAAAAGCAAATGCGGATGGTTACAAAAATGCAGCGGCATCACATGAGCCATATAAAATGAGGTTCTCATAAATAATAAACTTTTCTAGAAAATCATAAGTAAGTTTTCGATGGTTTGTTCCTTTTTATTTGCAATCGATCTTTTAATTGATGGATATGTTTAGTACTTTATTTTCGCCTGCTCTTGTTCTAGTTACTTTCGTATCTCGGTAGATGGCGCTTCATACGAGAGTTTTCTCACTATTTACATAGGATTAGAGACAAAATCGTCTAATTAACTTCGCAAGGGTGTCACATTGACCAAGCAGTGTTCTGAGGAGTCCCATAAGAACGAAACAGTTAACTGTCAACACTTATTAGGTGTCCATTAGATCTTAGATCCCCGTGAGGTTAAGCATTCAAGCTACCCACGGAAAAATATGAAAGAAACAAAAACTTCAAACAAGTTTCGTGGCTAATCGGGCAAAAAGGAGTTTTTTTGTTTCCCTTATATTTTTCGGTGGGTAGCCTGAAAGCTTAACCTCACGGGGGTCCAAGATCTAATGGACACCTAATAAGTGTTGACAATTAACCGTTTCGTCCTTATGGGACTCCTCAGAACACTGCTGGTCAATGTGACAAATCTTGCGAAGTTAATCAGACGGTTTTGTCTCTAATTAAATGTAATTAGTGAGCGAACTATAGCAAGCCATCTACCGAGATACGAGAGAAACAAAAAATCAAAAGCAGGGAAAACACTGCTATACAATATCGATCAATGAAAAGATCGAATGCAAATAAAAGAAAACAACTATAGTCCATGACCTACGACAGCTCTTTTGTCTTTCAGGCCGGATCAACACAGATTGCATTTTTACCCGTCTTCAAGACAGTGAGCGTCAATCAACGGAATTTTTAAGCCAAATAATACTCACAAACGTGGAATTTCGTACCCGTGAAATTAAAAATCAAACAAGTTTCGTGGCTAATCGGGCAAAAAGCCACGAAACTTGTTTGATTTTTAAATTCACGGGTACAAAATTCCACGTTTGTTAGTATTATTTGGCTTAAAAATTCCGTTGATTGACGCTCACTGTCTTGAAGACGGGTAAAAATGCAATCTGTGTTGATCCGGCCTGAAAGACAAAAGAGCTGTCGTAGGTCACGGACTATAGTTCTTTTCATTTATTTGCATTCGATCTCTTCATTGATCGATATTGTATAGCAGTGTTTTCCCTGCTTTTGATTTTTTGTTTCTCTCGTATCTCGGTAGATGGCGCCTCTTGCTATAGTTCGCTCATTAATTACATTTAATTAGAGACAAAACCGTCTGATTAACTTCGCAAGATTTGTCACATTGACCAGCAGTGTTCTGAGGAGTCCCATAAGGACGAAACGGTTAACTGTCAACACTTATTAGGTGTCCATTAGATCTTGGACCCCCGTGAGGTTAAGCTTTCAGGCTACCCACGGAAAAATATAAGGGAAACAAAAAAACTCCTTTTTGCCCGATTAGCCACGAAACTTGTTTGATTTTTAAATTCACGGGTACGAAATTCCACGTTTGTTAAACAAAAACTTCCTTTTTACCCGACTAGCCACGAAACTTGTTTGAGTTGTAGAAAATTTTTTCAACTGATTTGTTAACTTAAAAAATTCACTGTAACTATAAAACTACATGTATCGTTTTAAATTTAGGTTAGGTAAAAACTGAGGTTAAGTTTTAGTAACGATATTCGATCGGTGTCGCCCTCTATGTTCCTATATGCAAAATATAAAAGAAAGCCCTTATATTTTACTGAATAGTAAGCACTAGAGGCCCTCGATATATTTGACAATTGCTTTCAAATATATCGAGGGCCTCTAGTAAGCACCTAGTCCGATGTTATCTCGTAACATGCAAATACTTACAGCTACTTCTGATTGCACTTCAGCCTCTAAAGCCTGGTTTTCCATTCTAGTAAATACAACGTTTAACATCTGCGTTAGAGTGGCCCTTGCTGTGGTTTGATTGATTGCATTTTTGCTTGCAAGAAATATATTGTAACAGGTTCGAATCGCCAATAACACCGTTCCCTCGTGAACTTCAACATGTTGACTAGTTACCACGGTAAGCAGGGCTTTAATGATTTGAAGTTGAACCCCTAGAATAAGGTAAATGTGATTCAAATATACAGTGTGTCCACGTAAGTTGGCGGCATATGGGAAACTTTTTTATTATTAACTTTACGAAAAAAAGTTATTCTTCATAAAAAGTTCTGCATGGTCCAAAACCTAAAATCCAACCATCAGATGTTAAATTTTTTCAGTCATATTACGAGGTTTGTCAAAAAATGTGATTTTTGCTCCAGAGTAAAGTACCTTTCTTTTTAACAATATCGAAAATTGTTATAAAGAAAAGATGTTTAGAATTAAAAATAGCTTTCAAATATTCAACATTGTTTATTTACATTAAAAAAATATTTTTTTCTTCATTTTCTCTGCGATTAAGTTTGCACATTAATGCATTGCATTTATTAATTATAAATTTGATTAAACAATTATAAATAAACTTTTAAAAACAATTATCTCTTAATATTTATCGAACACTGATAACCTTTAAGTTGCTTAATCACTAGTTTGTAACAAACAAATACGTCTGTCAAACATAAAACTGTACAATACGGATCTCTAAAAATTTTGAAAAACACTGTTAGACTGCCTAAAAAAGTGTTTATACCGTGGCACTTTTTGAAATACGATTGTTGACGTTTCTTCGAATTTTCGATATTTAGACAGTTCGCAAAGCCTACTTTAATTATCAGTTTTAAAAATGCCAGTGCATCCTAGATTAATTATGCATTAATGTGCAAACTTAAATTTCCAACGTAATCGCAGAGAAAATGTAGAAAAAAATATTTTTTTAATGTAAATAAACAATGTTGAATATTTGAAAGCTATTTTTAATTCTAAACATCTTTCTTTATAACAATTTTCGATATTGTCAAAAAGAAAGGTACTTTACTATGGAGCAAAAATCACATTTTTTGACAAACCTCGTAATATGACTGAAAAAATTTAACATCTGATGGTTGCATTTTAGGTTTTGGACCATGCAGAACTTTTTATGAAGAATAACTTTTTTTCGTAAAGCTAATAATAAAAAAGTTTCCCATATGCCGCCAACTTACGTGGACACACTGTATATATAAAAATGGTAAGAAGTTAAAATAAAAAAGTCCGAACAGAAATCGGTTCTAATTTTTACCCAACTGCAGCACGGCAAAGGAACGGTAATGTTTTTCGATTTTTGTATGTATGTAAATAAATAGGTTTGTGTAACGCTAGAGGCTAAACGGCTGAACCGATTTTGACAAAAAAGGTGTCGTTGAATTGCTACTGATCCCGAAGGTGCTAGAGGCTATATTTTTTTAAACAGGAATCAACATGGCGGTCTTCAGACGCCATGTTGTCACATGATGTAGGCTTTAAGGCATACAATTTATCTAAATTTCAGGCGATTTTATTGAAATTCCTTTGATTACCCAGTGCAAATGTTCTCTAATTTGCTGTAGTTACTTTGTAGTCCTCCCTGCTCCCACCCATCTCTCCTCCTGTCATTCCCCCTACCCTATTTTTTTTTCAACACCATGTTACTAGTCCCTCCCCCCCGCCTCTCCCTCTCTCCTCCCCGCTAATACTGCCTGACCTGTTACTGCCACGACCAAAGCTGACCAAAGTTTATCATCAAACAGTAAATACCACTATTTGGTGATATTCGGTCACACTTAACTGAGAGTGCAGGAGTGTTACGCGTCCTGCCTCGTTTAAGAGTTAAACAATGGTAAAGGTATCTCTTAAAGTTTTTATGCAAATGTATTGGGTTTGCAGGTTTAAATACTCTGTCAATCTATGGGCACCTAAGCTCACGCAGGTACTATAGTTATATTGTACGTGTGAGCTAATATAATTAAAAACTGAAATATATTTTATTCAACTCCAGGCTCAATTCCTTTGATACCACACAAGCCATGTTTTGACTTAAACTCTAGTTTTTGAAATCTACCCCCACCCTTTTCTTAAACTAAAATGTATTTTGTTTAACTCCAGACTCAATTACCTTTCGTTTGATATGACACACGCCATATTTTCATTTAAACTCTAATTTTTGAAATTTACCCCTACCCCTTTTTTTATAAACTAAAATGTATTTTGTTTAACTCCAGACTAAATTACCTTTTGTTTGATACCACACACGCCTTATTTTCAAATAAACTCTAATTTTTGAAATCTTCCCCCACCCTTTTATTCGGCTTGCGTTCGGTGGATTTTGTTCATTTTTAAATAGGACCATCTCGACACGACCCAGCCTGGGTACCAAATTTCATTTAAATCGGCCAAGCGGTTTTTGAGTTATGCGCGTTGGTCGTTACAGACATACAGACAGACATACAGACAGACAAACAGACAGACCGACGGCGCAACAAAAAAGTTTTAAAATCATCTGAAACGCAAAGATATATAAAAATTTTTGAAATCGGAGCAACTTTTTTTTTCTCAAAAAAATTAGGAACACCATATAAACAAAATAGTGTGTGCTAATATGAATTTTTTGTAGTATATCTACATGTTTATAAATGACTATTGTTTAAAGTTTTACTTACACTTATGATGTTTTACTTCCACTTCATCCAGTTATTTTTGCGAAAAATACTACAAAAAAACAACCAAAAATTGGCGTACAAACAAATTAAACATCCAAATCGACAAAAATGTGTGCAAGGCTGTTGTTAAACTTTGTTCGAAAAATATTTATTTGTGGTTTGCTGTATTTTTTGCAATATTAAGTGGATAAAGTTAACAATAGTTATTTTTAAACATGCAGGTATACCACAAAAAATTAAAATTTAAATTTACAAATGGGCATAAAAACCTGATAGGTACCTTTATCATTGTTTAAGTCTTAGACGAGGAAGGACGCGCAAAACTCTTTACCAGCACTTTCAGGTAAGTGTGACCGAATGTAACCAAATAGGGGCACTTACTATTTGGTGACAAACCTTGGTCACCATTGGTGGTGGAAGTATGCGAATTTTGTGTTTTTAGCTCACACATATACTATACTATAGTAGTGTGAGCTATGGTGATCCTAATTTTTTCGAGAAAAAAAAAGTTGCACCGATTTCAAAAAATTTTATATATCTTTGCGTTTCAGATGATTTTGAAACTTTTTTGTTGCGCCGTCTGTCTGTCTGTCTGTCTGTCTGTCTGTCTGTATGTCTGTCTGTGTGTCTGTATGTCTGTCTGTAACGACCAACGCGCATAACTCAAAAACCGCTTGCCCGATTTTAATGAAATTTGGTACCCAGGCTGGGTT
Organism: Aspidapion aeneum; assembly: GCA_963576565.1. Taxonomy (NCBI): domain Eukaryota; kingdom Metazoa; phylum Arthropoda; class Insecta; order Coleoptera; family Brentidae; genus Aspidapion; species Aspidapion aeneum. The sequence goes on from OY755043.1 coordinate 119,634,919, forward strand.
TTGGGTCGAGATGGTCCCATTTAAAATTGAACAAAATCCACCGAACACAAGCCAAATAAAAGGGTGGGGGTAGATTTCAAAAATTAGAGTTTATGAAAAAATATGGCGTGTGTGATATCAAACGAAAGGTAATTGAGTCTGGAGTTAAACAAAATACATTTTAGTTTATTAAAAAAAAAGGGGGGGAGGGGGGTAAATTTTAAAAATTAGTGTTTAAATGGAAATATGGCGTGTGTGATATCAAACGAAAGGTAATTGAGTCTGGAGTTAAACAAAATACATTTTAGTTTAAAAAAAAAAGGGTGGGGGTGGATTTGAAAAATTAGAGTTTAAGTCAAAACATGGCTTGTGTGGTATCAAACGAAAGGTAATTGAGTCTGGAGTTCAATAAAACATACTTCAGTTTTTAGTTATATTAGCTTTCACGTAGATACACTATAACTATAGTACCCAGTGTGAGCTTAGGTGCCCATAGATTGGCAGAGTATTTTAATAAAATTTGTGTCCAGACTTCAGACATAATTTATTAAGTATCTAGTTTTCATCCTGGTCTAAGGTTTTACTAGAACTAAAATGCTCCTTAATTTTGATACCTGCAGCGATGATTATTTTCGTATTTTTCAATTAAGCCGTAGCTGAGATGTAAAAAAAAAGTTTTACATTTTATGAATTTTGAGCTAATTATCAAAAAATTCATAATAACTCGAAAAAAGAAGCAGCTAGGATTTTACTAAATGCAGTTTTGTAATGAGGGGGTGGTTGCAGATATTCCCCCAAGTTAAGTTTAAACTATCAAATACGTAAACCAGTCAAAATACTCTGCCAATATATGGCCCTGGCTTAGGCCCTGCCCCTAAGCTCACACTAGGTACTATAGTTATAGTGTACGTGTGAGCTAATATAACTAAAAACTGAAATATATTTTATTCAACTCCAGACTAAATTACCGTTTGTTTGATACCACACAAGCCATGTTTTGACTTAAACTCAAATTTTTGAAATCATATCCACCCTTAAAAAAATGAATGAATTGAATGAACAAAAACTAAAATGTATTTTGTTAAACTCCGGACTCAATTACCTTTCGTTTGATATCACACACGCCATATTTTTACTTAAACTCTAATTTTTAAAATATACCCCCATCCTTTTTTTAAAATAAATTAAAATGTATTTTGTTTAACTGCAGACTCAATTACCTTTCGTTTGATATCACACACGCCATATTTTCACATAAACTCTAATTTTGAAATCTACCCCCACCCTTTTATTTGGTTTCTGTTCGGTGGATTTTGGTCAGACAGACAGACAGACAGACAGACAGACAGACAGACAGACAGACAGACAGACAGACAGACAGACAGACAGACAGACAGACAGACAGACAGACAGACAGACAGACAGACAGACAGACAGACAGACAGACAGACAGACAGACAGACAGACAGACAGACAGACAGACAGACAGACAGACAGACAGACAGACAGACAGACAGACAGACAGACAGACAGACAGACAGACAGACAGACAGACAGACAGACAGACAGACAGACAGACAGACAGACAGACAGACAGACAGACAGACAGACAGACAGACAGACAGACAGACAGACAGACAGACAGACAGACAGACAGACAGACAGACAGACAGACAGACAGACAGACAGACAGACAGACAGACAGACAGACAGACAGACAGACAGACAGACAGACAGACAGACAGACAGACAGACAGACAGACAGACAGACAGACAGACAGACAGACAGACAGACAGACAGACAGACAGACAGACAGACAGACAGACAGACAGACAGACAGACAGACAGACAGACAGCAAGACAAAAAAGTTTCAAAATCATCTGAAACGCAAAGATATATAAACATTTTTGAAATCGGAGCAACTTTTTTTTTTCTCGAAAAAATTAGGATCACCATAGCTCACACTACTATAGTATAGTAGCAGTGTGAGCGAAAATTAAATAAAAAAACACCCAACTGCTAAATTTACTTGTAAGTACTAGAACATAAACTAATCCAGCAGGTAGAAAAATTCACACGCTTTTGGCAAAATCAAAATCCATCTAGATAAATAGGTAAGCTAGCTATAAGTTCTACTTTTAGGTAAACTTCTGTTAAAATAGAATTACTAGAAGCTAGATAAATACAAGGCAGTATCCACGAAGTAAAAGAAGTGTGAGACATATTGGTTCGAGCACTATAGAATAAAATAAACCTAGAAAAATAGGTAAATTTGTGTAGGATCAACCAACGTGGAATGATAAAGATTATACCATTTATTTTTGAATCTGAAGAAAATAATCCTTATTTATGCCAAAAAAAATTAAAATACAGTAGGTGAAAAATACAGCCTATTATTTTGGTTTGTTCATAATTTACAAAATTAGCTTTTCTGAATTAAATCCAAGTAAAGAATCAAAATAACAAATATGTAACGTTAAATTAAAATGACACCTTATATCTGAAATTATTTAATATTTAGGTAGAATTACAATACGCCTAGTTGTAGCGAAAACGCTACAGCGTATTATGATTTTACAATCATCTTGCGATATTTAAAATATATACCTTCATCAGTTTGTGGTCCAGTAAAACATGAGCAAATAGTCTCAACTATTCTATCTATCAAAAGTTTACCAGGAGTGGTTGAATCAGGAACATTTGCTGTAAGATGACCATAGGCAATTAGCTTTTGAAGGCAGTCCAAAGCTGAAAAAAATATATAAAAAATATACAGGGTTACTAGTAATTCGATACATTCCTTTGGGGATGTGTTAGGGAAGGTGGTAAGAAGTAAATTTAACACAAATTTTAAACAAATATCTACAACGGCTTAGCAGATATTAAAAAAATATATTTTCTTTATAAAACTTTAACACCCTGTATTTTCAAAACGAGGCATTTTAGTACACATAGTTATATGAACGTTTTTTTTCAGATTTTCATGAGAGAAATCTACCCTGGGCTTTTGCCAATACAAGTCTGAAACACCCTGTATAATGATGGTGAACCAGCTACTGTTCTTTTAGGGCTGAGTTGATTTCTAAAAAACGGAAAAACAGATAAAAACCAAGTTATCGATTTTCGGCTGACGGTAGATGAACTTCGGGTAGCGAGGGGTTGCAGCCTGGAAGATTTATATACCGGTGCGGTTGAACTTTTTACCAGTAATGCTTTAGAATGGCTTAGATCCAACAAAAGAATGCAGAGGTTTACGGACTGAAACACTTTGGTTAAGGCTTTGAGGAAAAACTTTTTGCCTTGAGATTTTGATGAAAACCAAAAATAAAAATTGAGCCTCGAAAGCAATTACTGACATTTTATTTAATTCCTTGAGCGAACATCCTAGTACCCAAGAAAGGTTAAAAGTAATTCGCAAGAATCTTTTCGACAGTTATCTTCCCATGCTAACTTTTGAGGAGATACCCAATTTAAATGGCATTAGAGAAAAGTGTATGGCTTTACAAGAGACTGGTTTAAATAGAACGAAAGGTGACAATGTTCATGCGTTTAGCCCCGAGGTAAATGAACATTTTCCTAGTACTAGTCGACCAGTTTGTTCGGGCTGTACCTGTGCTCATCAATGTTCTGCCTTGCTCACTACCTCAACTTCATCGGAAGTTAGGTCTAATGAGTCTAAGGTTTCCTTTCATAGACCCAATTATTAACACGTCAGTAATTCGTGAAGTCATAACGCTTTTAGGGTGAACAATGGTGGACATGGGCAAGGTCGTTCTTCCTACCAGTTCTTACCAGGTTTCTCTTCACTTACGTGCTTTATCTGTGGTCTTAAAGGACATAAAGCTGCTTTTTGTAGAAAAAGAGCTACAGTTAGTAATTCAGCACAGCAAAATTCAAGATCGTCAAATCAGAGTTCGCACCGTCAGCAGTCACCTCGTAATGTGAGAAGCCCTAAAGTTCTTTATAGATGCAGATTGGCAAGATTGGAAGCAAAAGGTTTGTGCGTTTTTAACATCTACACAACTTGTTGCGGTTATTTGTTCTTCTTTTGATCTTCAAACAAATGCTATTAGGCCGAGTGACAGCGGCGCTAGCCATTCGGTAATTGGTAAACCTGGAGGGATAATTTTAGATGTTCTAGAAACTAATGTTACCTTCTACAAGTGAAAAGCATATGAGAACCGCAGATGGTTTATTGCATGTGGTGGAAGAATATGTAGACTCCTATCGAGTTAGAAGGTGTTGTTAAAAGAATTAGTTTTTAGTAGGCTTATAACATGGTATAATTTTAGGTTCAGATTTTGGAAAGAAGTTTTCATTAAAGTTAGACTTTGGAATGGATTGCTATGCCGTTGGTGACAACCCAGATATTTCGATACCATTTGCCTTGAGTAATCGCATGGTGTTTGAAGTTTCAAAAGTCTGTTCAAAAGCTGAGATGAGTCCTGAATAGTTGGCTACTCTGAAGTGTTATAAAGTAATTGAAGACTTTGTCTTCTTCAACTTTGGGTAGGACAAATAAAATAATTCATGAAATTGATACGGCTGATGCGGCTCCGATTTAACAGAGACATTATGAGATGAGTTAAAAATCCTAAAGGAGGAACTAAAAGTAGTTGGGCTTTAAAATAGCCCTTGGTTTAGCCCTGTTTTGATAGTCGAAAAGTCCAACGGATCTCCAAGGATTTGTTTTGACGGCAGGAAAAAAAAAAGCTTATCCTTTACATTTGATAGATCCAGTTCTTGGTAGGTTGAGTAATGCAAGATTGTTAAGAAGTGATTTAAAGTCTGCTTTTTGGAAAATACCTCTATCGTCTGAATCTTGTGAGAAACCTGCATTTGTAGTTCCTGGAAGAGGTCTTTTTAAATCCCAGGTGATGCCATTTGGACTTTGTAACTCTGCGGCTACTCAACAGAAATTGATGGATAGTGTTTTGGGACCAGAATTTAAACCATACGTCATGGTTTATCTTAAAGACATCACCTGCGTGGTAACACCGACATTTTAAACTTCATATTAAAATCCTCGAAAAAATTTTTGAAGAATTTGCCACTGCAAATTTAACAATTTACTTTAGAAAATGTAACTTTATGAGTGATCAAATTAAGTATCTTGGCTTTGTAGTTGACGCTCAGGGATTAAAAACTGATTTTGATAAATTTAGAGCTATGGTAGAATTTCCTGTACCCCGGACAGCTACGGAAACACAGCATTTTATGGCACTTTATAGCTGGTTTGTCAAAGATTTTAGTACCTTGGTAGCTCCAATTAACAACTTATTGAAGGGTAAACGTAAATCTCAGTGGAATGAGGAAGCTGGCCAAGATACTAAGATAAAAGAGACCTTAGTTAGCTAATGGTATTGGTGTCACCAGATTTTTCTAAAGTTGTACAATGTGATGCATCGGATGCGTATTTGGGAATTTATAAAGCATGGAATCGTATAAAAGAACTGTATTGCTGGCCACCCATGTTACAGGATGTGAGGAAGTATGTTTTATAGGAAAACAAAAGAAACTGGAATTTCCTTGGCAATATCTTAGTATTGATCTTGTTGGTCCGATACCATGATCAAAGATGCGTAAATGTTGAATATTTTGTATTTCAGATGTATTTTTCAAATTTTGTATTCTAAGACCTCTATCGAAAGCTGTGGGTAGAAAAGTCACAGAGATAGAAGAAAATCAAGTGTTTTTATATTAGCATTGCTTCCAAAAAACTTGACATAATCAGCGCCAGTCCTGTATGAGTGGTAAGACTGTAACAGAAGCAAAATATTTTGCACATATCTATTTGAATATGATAGACGGGCGTATAAGAAAAAGTATGTAAGCAGTTGTCTTTGTCGTACGCGTAGATTTGACCCGAGAGCGGCTTCTTGCGTTCCACCCGGTAGATACACTTGCTTTTCTAGGTAAAATATAGTGGGTGGTCAATGAATGCAAGCCCAATGCGAGAAATTCCGTTCGCGCCATTTAGCCTTCAAATAAGAAATCTGTTCGATTACCTACATACGGGATTCACAATGACATACCAGCAAGAAGCTTCGGTTTTGGTAAAGGATATTGCAACGGCCGTTAAAACTATACAGTTGTGTGATTCTATAGTGTTTTTGGATTAACAAAAAGTTTTCTTCCCAAAGTTTTAATAAAAATATAAATAGGTATCATAAATAACAGTAGGATAAAGAAAGAAATTAAAGTTTACCAAGAACTAAGAAGGATAGAGAAATACTGTATTACTAGAAGGATAGAGAAATACTGTATTACTAGTCCAAGATACAAATATTTTTTAAAAATACGTTAGTACTAAAAAAAATAAGTTATAATTTAATACGACGAGTACTTAGGTGGACAACGATATTGAAAATCGAAAATTTAATGCTGGCAAGTGTCGAAATAATTGTGGTGAAAAATTTACCTATTTTGCATATACTATGGAAATACATGGGCAACTGGTATACTGCTACCACATCAAGGCTCGTATCTCAGCAAGGGTCCTACCTAGACTATTCAGTGATATCTCATTTTATAGGCTGTTAATTAGTCTTTATTTTATGTTATTACAGATTTTCTCAAAAATTAAGCAGTTTCTAAGTTAGGTGCCACTAAATCCAGAATGGCGGCGAAATGTTTAGTTTAGCCTCATAACTCGAAAACCATTCGTCTAACGAAAAAGTGTAGCGTTTATGTGGGAAATTTTATTGTATTAAACTTTAGTTTAAATCTTTTTTTTTCTAAAAATGTACAGGAACCAAGTAATTAAAAAAAAACCTTTTTCGTGTACACTAAATCCAAGATGGTGGGGAAAGCCGCCCCCCCCTATCAAGGTCGAAAACTTATTTTTCTTTTTAAGACCCCAATGTGAACAAGCTATGTTAAAATCACGACTGCACCACCTTTTGCAAGCTGGGGGTCTTTTTTTCCTTCTAATGCCTGGCGCGATTTAATACTGTACAAAAATATTTAAAAATTTTACCTGTGATTACCATCCGAGGGGATTTACTTTGGCATGCCAATTCAAAAGGTATGAAATATTTTTCTGTATTAAGGCTATTTGCTTCGCCACTTCTAGGCAAAGGTAATGCAGCTGAAACCTTATTTTCATTAGAAACTGTATTCTGAGTTTGCTGTACTTGAGGCTCACGTCGTAATTCATCTAAAAGTAAATAAACTATCTGAAAAATCTGACTAGCGATATAGTGTCCAAAGATTTTGATATCTATGTGTTGCAATCGATGTTTTTAAAATCAACTTAACTATCTATTTTTTGTAATTACAGTCGAACCTCTCTAACTCGAACATCTATAACTCGAACCATTGGCGTAGCTAGCCTTGCTTTTCAGGGGGGGCCGTGGCCCCGGTCTATCTTGAACAAAAAGCAAACATAGGTTTTAAAGAGTCGTGCAAAGTGTGCAATGAATAAAAAAAAATACGCGCATTAAATGTTCTAATATTTTAATATAACAAATTTAATAATACATTTACCAACTTATTTATATGTATACACAGGAAGTATGTAATTCAGCAATTCTACAAAGAAAGTTTTCTACGTCGCTGACTGAAAGCGTCTACTACACTGTCTAAGTCGACCTCAACATCTTTTTCTATGAATAACAATGACAAATCTGAGTGTCTCTCTTGAGTCATAGTTTTTCTAAGCCAATTAAAAACTCTCCTCATGGCAGAGAAAGACCTCTCGCAAGTTGCACTTGAAATTGGAAGAATACTCGCAACTTTAAAAAGTTGGTAGAGGTTTGGATAGGTGTTTTCTGCTATATGTTGTTTGATAGAATCATGACCAACAGTTTGATTTAACCGAAAAATACAATTCTTTAAAGCGGTCATTTCTGCTCTTAGAGCAGAAGTATTAATATTAAAAATTTCCCGGTATTGCTCGACGAATTTATTCCATTTAACGACGTGGGAAAACTTAATATGAAAATGGTTATGAAATTGTCACCAAAATCGGAAAATTTCCATAAGACACTAAACGCTAACCTCAAAAAAACTAAAAAGATTATTATATTTATTTTAGAAAAACAGTTTAAAAAGGTCTTTTATAACCTTACGACATCTACAACCCGATTTCGGAAACAGAGGGGCAAAGGTCGCCGTCTTTATTAAATGCGAAATTCAACTTACATTTCTATAATATTTTAGAAGATGTCGCCAATATGTATGAAATATTCAATATCCATAATTATGTTTAAATTTAAAAAATAAAAGTGCAGAAAAGTTACCGATAATTTAAAGAGAAAAAGCCTAATTCCGCAAGACAAGGGCTTTTTCCTGAAATGTAAACATTATCTGAATGATTTTAAATTTTAATGCACCTATTTTATTTGAAAAATTCCCGAATAATAATAGAAAAGTATGTATTTTCAGCGTCATGTTCTTTTACTAGTAGTCGGTAGGGGAGGCCTAAAATATCTTAGGGGGGCCTGAGGGACTTCAGGGGGGGGGCCAGGCCCCCCCTGCCCCCCCTCCCCCTAGCTACGCCAATGACTCGAACCCTTTAAGTGGTCCCTGCACTTTTTATGTGTATTAAAACCTCTTTAATTCGAATTTCTATAACTCGAACTCTCCATAACTCGAACTGTTTGGGTTGTCCCTTTGAGTTCGAGTTATAGAGGTTCGACTGTAATTTTAATTATCTGTTATTTTGTAATCAATTTTTAACGTTTAACTTTGTTTTTTTTTAATCAGTTTTATCTTTTCTATTTATGTTTTTTTTTTAATTCTTTTGAAACCTTTTTTTTTATGGTACCATGGATTTTTGTTGATATGTGACTAAATACTTTATTTTTATAAACTTAGAACTATTGTAACTATTTAACTGTCTGTTTTTTGTAATTAATTTTAACTACTCGTTGTTTTGTAATCAATTTTTAACCTCTAACTTTGTTTTTTTTTGTCTTTTTGTTTAAAATCTATCTTTTTTTTTGTAATCAATTTTAACTTTTATATTTATGTTTTTTTTTTTAATTCTTTTGAAACCATTGTTTTTTTATGGTACAGTTGGGGACTTAATAAATGGCCGCTGCCGTTTTCAGAAGAGCTTGGATAAGAATCCCAATACCGGCCCAGGTTATTGACCGGATTTCGTGGCGCGTCGTTCAACACATATAATTTATTCGCATTCCTGGGTTAAATTTAATCATGAAAAATTTCGCTTAGGTCTGTATTCCGTTTGAATGTTCGGTTAAAAAAATACACATAATTGCAGAAAAAATTAGCTTTGGTCTGTAGTCCGTTTGAATGTTCGGCTAAAAAACTTAACTTTGTAAAAATATGTTTTATAATACATTAAATTAAACTTCTCGGTGCCCTCTATATCACCAATATAAAAGGTAAAGGACAAGTGTTTATAATAATGTCGCGAGAGGCCGCCAAAGTCACTTCAGTTTTGAGTTTTGGCAATTTAAACTTTTATTTATTTCTTACAAACACAAACCTTTAGACCAACTTTTGGGGTCTTTTTTATTACTTTGTGAGGCAAGCAATAAAAATATAACAATTGTTTTGACGTATATCCAATAGCAAAAAAAATTACTTTTTTTTGACAAAATGTTTAATTTTTTGAAAATTTACAACTTTTGATTTTATTTTTCTCGAACGCCATTACATCTACAACTGTAATATTTTCAGGTTAGTATAAGGGACTCGGTAGCTTCTTTGTGGCACAGTATCCACTAAATGTTTTTTTTGAAATTTTTGACGAAAATTTTCCTGACCAAAGGGGTACCCAAAAAGTGCAGTTTTTAAATTTTTTTAAATTGTTAACTTTGTAAAAATATATATTATAATACATTAAATTAAACTTCTCCGGGCCCTCTATATAGTCACTTCAGTTTTGAGTTTTGGCAATTTAAACTTTATTTATTTCTTACAAACATAAACCTTTAGACCAACTTTTGGGGTCTTTTTTATTTCTTTGTGAGGCAAGCAATAAAAATATAACAATTGTTTTGACGTATATCCAATAGCAAAAAAATTGACTTTTTTTGACAACATTTTTAATTTTTTGAAAATATACAACTTTTGATTTTATTTTTCTCGAACACCATTTCATCTACAACTGTAATATTTTCAGGTTAGTATAAGGGACTCGGTAGCTTCTTTGTGGCACAGTATCAACTAAATGTTTTTTTTGAAATTTTTGATCAAAATTTTCCTGACCAAAGGGGTACCTAAAAAGTGCAGTTTTTTAACTTTTTTAAATTGCTAACTTTGTAAAAATATATATTATAATACATTAAATTAAGCTTCTCGGGCCCCTCTATAAAACGATGTAAAAGTTAAAGGACAGGTATTTATAATAATGCCGAGAGAGACCGCCAAAGTCACTTCAGTTTTGAGTTTTGGCAATTTAAACTTTTAGTTATTTCTTACAAATTCAAACAATTAGACCAACTTTTGGGGTATTTTTTATTTCTTTGTGAGGCAAGTAATAAAAATATAACAATTGTTTTGACGTATATCCAATAGCAAAAAAAATTACTTTTTTTTGACAAAATGTTTAATTTTTTGAAAATTTACAACTTTTGATTTTATTTTTCTCGAACGCCATTACATCTACAACTGTAATATTTTCAGGTTAGTATAAGGGACTCGGTAGCTTCTTTGTGGCACAGTATCAACTAATTGTTTTTTTTGAAAATTTTGATGAAAATTTTCCTGACCAAAGGGGTACCCAAAAAGTGCAGTTTTTTTATTTTTTTAAATTGTTAACTTTGTAAAAATATATATTATAATACATTAAATTAAGCTTCTCGGGCCCCTCTATATAACGATGTACAAGTTAAAGGACAGGTATTTATAATAATGCCGAGAGAGACCGCCAAAGTCACTTCAGTTTTGAGTTTTGGCAATTTAAACTTTTATTTATTTCTTACAAGCACAAACCTTTAGGCCAACTTTTGGAGTCTTTTTTATTACTTCGTGAGGCAAGCAATAAAAATATAAGAATTGTTTTGACGTATATCCAATAGCAAAAAAATTGACATTTTTTGACAACATTTTTAATTTTTTGAAAATATACAACTTTTGATTTTATTTTTCTCGAACACCATTTCATCTACAACTGTAATATTTTCAGGTTAGTATAAGGGACTCGGTAGCTTCTTTGTGGCACAGTATTAACTAAATGTTTTTCTTGAAATTTTTGATGAAAATTTTCCTGACCAAAGGGGTACCCAAAAAGTGCAGTTTTTTAATTTTTTTAAATTGTTAACTTTGTAAAAATATATATTATAATACATTAAATTAAGCTTCTCGGGCCCCTCTATATAACGATGTAAAAGAGAAAGGACAGGTATTTATAATAATGCCGAGAGAGACCGCCAAAGTCACTTCAGTTTTGAGTTTTGGCAATTTAAACTTTTATTTATTTCTTACAAATTCAAACCATTAGCCCAACTTTTGGGGTAGTTTTTATTTCTTTGTGAGTCAAGTAATAAAAATATAACAATTGTTTTGACGTATATCCAATAGCAAAAAAGTTGACTTTTTTTTTCAAAATTTTGAATTTTTTGAAAATTTTCAACTTTTGATTCTATTTTTCTCGATAACCATTACATCTACAACTGTAATATTTTCAGGTTAGTATAAGGGACGCGGTAGCTTCTTTGTGGCACAGTATCAACTAAATGTTTTTTTTGAAATTTTTGATGAAAATTTTCCTGACCAAAGGGGTACCCAAAAAGTGCAGTTTTTTAATTTTTTTAAATTGTTAACTTTGTAAAAATATATATTATAATACATTAAATAAAGCTTCTCGGGCCCCTCTATATAACGATGTACAAGTTAAAGGACAGGTATTTATAATAATGCCGAGAGAGACCGCCAAAGTCACTTCAGTTTTGAGTTTTGGCAATTTAAACTTTTATTTATTTCTTACAAGCACAAACCTTTAGGCCAACTTTTGGAGTCTTTTTTATTACTTCGTGAGGCAAGCAATAAAAATATAAGAATTGTTTTGACGTATATCCAATAGCAAAAAAATTGACTTTTTTTGACAACATTTTTAATTTTTTGAAAATATACAACTTGTGATTTTATTTTTCTCGAACACCATTTCATCTACAACTGTAATATTTTCAGGTTAGTATAAGGGACTCGGTAGCTTCTTTGTGGCACAGTATTAACTAAATGTTTTTCTTGAAATTTTTGATGAAAATTTTCCTGACCAAAGGGGTACCCAAAAAGTGCAGTTTTTTAATGTTTTTAAATTGTTAACTTTGTAAAAATATATATTATAATACATTAAATTAAGCTTCTCGGGCCCCTCTATATAACGATGTAAAAGAGAAAGGACAGGTATTTATAATAATGCCGAAAGAGACCGCAAAAGTCACTTCAGTTTTGAGTTTTGGCAATTTAAACTTTTAGTTATTTCTTACAAATTCAAACAATTAGAGCAACTTTTGGGGTAGTTTTTATTTCTTTGTGAGTCAAGTAATAAAAATATAACAATTGTTTTGACGTATATCCAATAGCAAAAAAGTTGACTTTTTTTTTCAAAATTTTGAATTTTTTGAAAATTTTCAACTTTTGATTCTATTTTTCTCGATAACCATTACATTTACAACTGTAATATTTTCAGGTTAGTATAAGGGACGCGGTAGCTTCTTTGTGGCACAGTATCAACTAAATGTTTTTTTTGAAATTTTTGATGAACATTTTCCTGACCAAAGGGGTACCCAAAAGTGCAGTTTTTTAATTTTTTTAAATTGTTAACTTTGTAAAAATATATATTATAATACATTAAATTAAGCTTCTCGGGCCCCTCTATATAACGATGTACAAGTTAAAGGACAGGTATTTATAATAATGCCGAGAGAGACCGCCAAAGTCACTTCAGTTTTGAGTTTTGGCAATTTAAACTTTTATTTATTTCTTACAAGCACAAACCTTTAGGCCAACTTTTGGAGTCTTTTTTATTACTTCGTGAGGCAAGCAATAAAAATATAAGAATTGTTTTGACGTATATCCAATAGCAAAAAAATTGACATTTTTTGACAACATTTTTAATTTTTTGAAAATATACAACTTTTGATTTTATTTTTCTCGAACACCATTTCATCTACAACTGTAATATTTTCAGGTTAGTATAAGGGACTCGGTAGCTTCTTTGTGGCACAGTATTAACTAAATGTTTTTCTTGAAATTTTTGATGAAAATTTTCCTGACCAAAGGGGTACCCAAAAAGTGCAGTTTTTTAATTTTTTTAAATTGTTAACTTTGTAAAAATATATATTATAATACATTAAATTAAGCTTCTCGGGCCCCTCTATATAACGATGTAAAAGTTAAAGGACAGGTATTTATAATAATGCCGAGAGAGACCGCCAAAGTCACTTCAGTTTTGAGTTTTGGCAATTTAAACTTTTAGTTATTTCTTACAAATTCAAACAATTAGACCAACTTTTGGGGTATTTTTTATTTCTTTGTGAGGCAAGTAATAAAAATATAACAATTGTTTTGACGTATATCCAATAGCAAAAAAGTTGACTTTTTTTTGACAAAATTTTTAATTTTTTGAAAATTTACAACTTTTGATTTTATTTTTCTCGAACACCATAACATCTACAACTGTAATATTTTCAGGTTAGGATAAGGGACTCGGTAGCTTCTTCGTGGCATAGTATCAACAATTTTTTTTTTTAATTTTTGGTGAAAATTTTCCTGACCAAAGGGGTACCCAAAAAGTGCAGTTTTTTAATTTGTTAACTATGTAAAAATATATATTATAATACATTAAATTAAGCTTCTCGGGCCCCTCTATAAAACGATGTAAAAGTTAAAGGACAGGTATTTATAATAATGCCGAGAGAGACCGCCAAAGTCACTTCAGTTTTGAGTTTTGGCAATTTAAACTTTTATTTATTTCTTACAAACATAAACCTTTAGACCAACTTTTGGGGTCTTTTTTATTTCTTTGTGAGGCAAGTAATAAAAATATAACAATTGTTTTGACGTATATCCAATAGCAAAAAAATTGACTTTTTTTGACAACATTTTTAATTTTTTGAAAATATACAACTTTTGATTTTATTTTTCTCGAACACCATTTCATCTACAACTGTAATATTTTCAGGTTAGTATAAGGGACTCGGTAGCTTCTTTGTGGCACAGTATTAACTAAATGTTTTTTTTGAAATTTTTGATGAAAATTTTCCTGACCAAAGGGGTACCCAAAAAATGCAGTTTTTTAATTTTTTTAAATTGTTAACTTTGTAAAAATATATATTATAATACATTAAATTAAGCTTCTCGGGTCCCTCTATATAACGATGTAAAAAAGAAAGGACAGGTATTTATAATAATGCCGAGAGAGACCGCCAAAGTCACTTCAGTTTTGAGTTTTGGCAATTTAAACTTTTATTTATTTCTTACAAACACAAACCTTTAGACCAACTTTTGGGGTCTTTTTTATTACTTTGTGAGGCAAGCAATAAAAATATAACAATTGTTTTGACCAATATCCAATAGCAAAAAAAATTACTTTTTTTGACAAAATGTTTAATTTTTTGAAAATTTACAACTTTTGATTTTATTTTTCTCGAACACCATTACATCTACAACTGTAATATTTTCAGGTTAGTATAAGGGACTCGGTAGCTTCTTTGTGGCACAGTATCAACTAAATGTTTTTTTTGAAATTTTTGACGAAAATTTTCCTGACCAAAGGGGTACCCAAAAAGTGCAGTTTTTTAATTTTTTTAATTTGTTAACTTTGTAAAAATATATATTATAATACATTAAATTAAGCTTCTCGGGCCCCTCTATAAAACGATGTAAAAGTTAAAGGACAGGTATTTATAATAATGCCGAGAGAGACCACCAAAGTCACTTCAGTTTTGAGTTTTGGCAATTTAAACTTTTATTTATTTCTTACAAACATAAACCTTTAGACCAACTTTTGGGGTCTTTTTTATTTCTTTGTGAGGCAAGTAATAAAAATATAACAATTGTTTTGACGTATATCCAATAGCAAAAAAATTGACTTTTTTTGACAACATTTTTAATTTTTTGAAAATATACAACTTTTGATTTTATTTTTCTCGAACACCATTTCATCTACAACTGTAATATTTTCAGGTTAGTATAAGGGACTCGGTAGCTTCTTTGTGGCACAGTATTAACTAAATGTTTTTTTTGAAATTTTTGATGAAAATTTTCCTGACCAAAGGGGTACCCAAAAAATGGAGTTTTTTAATTTTTTTAAATTGTTAACTTTGTAAAAATATATATTATAATACATTAAATTAAGCTTCTCGGGCCCCTCTATATAACGATGTAAAAGAGAAAGGACAGGTATTTATAATAATGCCGAGAGAGACCGCCAAAGTCACTTCAGTTTTGAGTTTTGGCAATTTAAACTTTTATTTATTTCTTACAAATTCAAACCATTAGCCCAACTTTTGGGGTAGTTTTTATTTCTTTGTGAGTCAAGTAATAAAAATATAACAATTGTTTTGACGTATATCCAATAGCAAAAAAGTTGACTTTTTTTTTCAAAATTTTGAATTTTTTGAAAATTTTCAACATTTGATTTTATTTTTCTCGAACACCATTACATCTACAACTGTAATATTTTCAGGTTAGTATAAGGGACTCGGTAGCTTCTTTGTGGCACAGTATTAACTAAATGTTTTTTTTGAAATTTTTGATGAAAATTTTCGTGACCAAAGGGGTACCCAAAAAATGCAGTTTTTTAATTTTTTTAAATTGTTAACTTTGTAAAAACATATATTATAATACATTAAATTAAGCTTCTCGGGCCCCTCTATATAACGATGTAAAAGAGAAAGGACAGGTATTTATAATAATGCCGAGAGAGACCGCCAAAGTCACTTCAGTTTTGAGTTTTGGCAATTTAAACTTTTATTTATTTCTTACAAATCAAACCATTAGCCCAACTTTTGGGGTAGTTTTTATTTCTTTGTGAGTCAAGTAATAAAAATATAACAATTGTTTTGACGTATATCCAATAGCAAAAAAATTGACTTTTTTTGACAACATTTTTAATTTTTTGAAAATATACAACTTTTGATTTTATTTTTCTCGAACACCACTTCATCTACAACTGTAATATTTTCAGGTTAGTATAAGGGACTCGGTAGCTTCTTTGTGGCACAGTATCAACTAATTGTTTTTTTTGAAAATTTTGATGAAAATTTTCCTGACCAAAGGGGTACCCAAAAACTGCAGTTTTTTTATTTTTTTAAATTGTTAACTTTGTAAAAATATATATTATAATACATTAAATTAAGCTTCTCGGGCCCCTCTATATAACGATGTACAAGTTAAAGGACAGGTATTTATAATAATGCCGAGAGAGACCGCCAAAGTCACTTCAGTTTTGAGTTTTGGCAATTTAAACTTTTATTTATTTCTTACTAGCACAAACCTTTAGGCCAACTTTTGGAGTCTTTTTTATTACTTCGTGAGGCAAGCAATAAAAATATAAGAATTGTTTTGACGTATATCCAATAGCAAAAAAATTGACATTTTTTGACAACATTTTTAATTTTTTGAAAATATACAACTTTTGATTTTATTTTTCTCGAACACCATTTCATCTACAACTGTAATATTTTCAGGTTAGTATAAGGGACTCGGTAGCTTCTTTGTGGCACAGTATTAACTAAATGTTTTTCTTGAAATTTTTGATGAAAATTTTCCTGACCAAAGGGGTACCCAAAAAGTGCAGTTTTTTAATTTTTTTAAATTGTTAACTTTGTAAAAATATATATTATAATACATTAAATTAAGCTTCTCGGGCCCCTCTATATAACGATGTAAAAGAGAAAGGACAGGTATTTATAATAATGCCGAGAGAGACCGCCAAAGTCACTTCAGTTTTGAGTTTTGGCAATTTAAACTTTTATTTATTTCTTACAAATTCAAACCATTAGCCCAACTTTTGGGGTAGTTTTTATTTCTTTGTGAGTCAAGTAATAAAAATATAACAATTGTTTTGACGTATATCCAATAGCAAAAAAGTTGACTTTTTTTTCAAAATTTTGAATTTTTTGAAAATTTTCAACTTTTGATTCTATTTTTCTCGAACACCATTTCATCTACAACTGTAATATTTTCAGGTTAGTATAAGGGACTCGGTAGCTTCTTTGTGGCACAGTATTAACTAAATGTTTTTCTTGAAATTTTTGATGAAAATTTTCCTGACCAAAGGGGTACCCAAAAAGTGCAGTTTTTTAATGTTTTTAAATTGTTAACTTTGTAAAAATATATATTATAATACATTAAATTAAGCTTCTCGGGCCCCTCTATATAACGATGTAAAAGAGAAAGGACAGGTATTTATAATAATGCCGAAAGAGACCGCAAAAGTCACTTCAGTTTTGAGTTTTGGCAATTTAAACTTTTAGTTATTTCTTACAAATTCAAACAATTAGAGCAACTTTTGGGGTAGTTTTTATTTCTTTGTGAGTCAAGTAATAAAAATATAACAATTGTTTTGACGTATATCCAATAGCAAAAAAGTTGACTTTTTTTTTCAAAATTTTGAATTTTTTGAAAATTTTCAACTTTTGATTCTATTTTTCTCGATAACCATTACATTTACAACTGTAATATTTTCAGGTTAGTATAAGGGACGCGGTAGCTTCTTTGTGGCACAGTATCAACTAAATGTTTTTTTTGAAATTTTTGATGAACATTTTCCTGACCAAAGGGGTACCCAAAAGTGCAGTTTTTTAATTTTTTTAAATTGTTAACTTTGTAAAAATATATATTATAATACATTAAATTAAGCTTCTCGGGCCCCTCTATATAACGATGTACAAGTTAAAGGACAGGTATTTATAATAATGCCGAGAGAGACCGCCAAAGTCACTTCAGTTTTGAGTTTTGGCAATTTAAACTTTTATTTATTTCTTACAAGCACAAACCTTTAGGCCAACTTTTGGAGTCTTTTTTATTACTTCGTGAGGCAAGCAATAAAAATATAAGAATTGTTTTGACGTATATCCAATAGCAAAAAAATTGACTTTTTTTGACAACATTTTTAATTTTTTGAAAATATACAACTTTTGATTTTATTTTTCTCAAACACCATTTCATCTACAACTGTAATATTTTCAGGTTAGTATAAGGGACTCGGTAGCTTCTTTGTGGCACAGTATTAACTAAATGTTTTTCTTGAAATTTTTGATGAAAATTTTCCTGACCAAAGGGGTACCCAAAAAGTGCAGTTTTTTAATTTTTTTAAATTGTTAACTTTGTAAAAATATATATTATAATACATTAAATTAAGCTTCTCGGGCCCCTCTATATAACGATGTAAAAGAGACAGGACAGGTATTTATAATAATGCCGAGAGAGACCGCCAGTCACTTCAGTTTTGAGTTTTGGCAATTTAAACTTTTAGTTATTTCTTACAAATTCAAACAATTAGACCAACTTTTGGGGTATTTTTTATTTGTTTGTGAGGCAAGTAATAAAAATATAACAATTGTTTTGACGTATATCCAATAGCAAAAAAGTTGACTTTTTTCTGACAAAATTTTTAATTTTTTGAAAATGTACAACTTTTGATTTTATTTTTCTCGAACACCATTACATCTACAACTGTAATATTTTCAGGTTAGTTTAAGGGACTCGGTAGCTTCTTCGTGGCATAGTATCAACAATTTTTTTTTTTAATTTTTGGTGAAAATTTTCCTGACCAAAGGGGTACCCAAAAAGTGCAGTTTTTTAATGTTTTTAAATTGTTAACTTTGTAAAAATATATATTATAATACATTAAATTAAGCTTCTCGGGCCCCTCTATATAACGATGTAAAAGAGAAAGGACAGGTATTTATAATAATGCCGAGAGAGACCGCCAAAGTCACTTCAGTTTTGAGTTTTGGCAATTTAAACTTTTAGTTATTTCTTACAAATTCAAACAATTAGACCAACTTTTGGGGTAGTTTTTATTTCTTTGTGAGTCAAGTAATAAAAATATAACAATTGTTTTGACGTATATCCAATAGCAAAAAAGTTGACTTTTTTTTTCAAAATTTTGAATTTTTTGAAAATTTTCAACTTTTGATTCTATTTTTCTCGATAACCATTACATTTACAACTGTAATATTTTCAGGTTAGTATAAGGGACGCGGTAGCTTCTTTGTGGCACAGTATCAACTAAATGTTTTTTTTGAAATTTTTGATGAACATTTTCCTGACCAAAGGGGTACCCAAAAAGTGCAGTTTTTTAATTTTTTTAAATTGTTAACTTTGTAAAAATATATATTATAATACATTAAATTAAGCTTCTCGGGCCCCTCTATATAACGATGTACAAGTTAAAGGACAGGTATTTATAATAATGCCGAGAGAGACCGCCAAAGTCACTTCAGTTTTGAGTTTTGGCAATTTAAACTTTTATTTATTTCTTACAAATTCAAACCATTAGCCCAACTTTTGGGGTAGTTTTTATTTCTTTGTGAGTCAAGTAATAAAAATATAACAATTGTTTTGACGTATATCCAATAGCAAAAAAGTTGACTTTTTTTTTCAAAATTTTGAATTTTTTGAAAATTTTCAACTTTTGATTCAGTTTTTCTCGATAACCATTACATCTACAACTGTCATATTTTCAGGTTAGTATAAGGGACGCGGTAGCTTCTTTGTGGCACAGTATCAACTAAATGTTTTTTTGAAATTTTTGATGAAAATTTTCCTGACCAAAGGGGTACCCAAAAAGTGCAGTTTTTTAATTTTTTTAAATTGTTAACTTTGTAAAAATATATATTATAATACATTAAATTAAGCTTCTCGGGCCCCTCTATATAACGATGTACAAGTTAAAGGACAGGTATTTATAATAATGCCGAGAGAGACCGCCAAAGTCACTTCAGTTTTGAGTTTTGGCAATTTAAACTTTTATTTATTTCTTACAAGCACAAACCTTTAGGCCAACTTTTGGAGTCTTTTTTATTACTTCGTGAGGCAAGCAATAAAAATATAAGAATTGTTTTGACGTATATCCAATAGCAAAAAAATTGACTTTTTTTGACAACATTTTTAATTTTTTGAAAATATACAACTTGTGATTTTATTTTTCTCGAACACCATTTCATCTACAACTGTAATATTTTCAGGTTAGTATAAGGGACTCGGTAGCTTCTTTGTGGCACAGTATTAACTAAATGTTTTTCTTGAAATTTTTGATGAAAATTTTCCTGACCAAAGGGGTACCCAAAAAGTGCAGTTTTTTAATGTTTTTAAATTGTTAACTTTGTAAAAATATATATTATAATACATTAAATTAAGCTTCTCGGGCCCCTCTATATAACGATGTAAAAGAGAAAGGACATGTATTTATAATAATGCCGAGAGAGACCGCCAAAGTCACTTCAGTTTTGAGTTTTGGCAATTTAAACTTTTAGTTATTTCTTACAAATTCAAACAATTAGAGCAACTTTTGGGGTAGTTTTTATTTCTTTGTGAGTCAAGTAATAAAAATATAACAATTGTTTTGACGTATATCCAATAGCAAAAAAGTAGACTTTTTTTTTCAAAATTTTGAATTTTTTGAAAATTTTCAACTTTTGATTCTATTTTTCTCGATAACCATTACATTTACAACTGTAATATTTTCAGGTTAGTATAAGGGACGCGGTAGCTTCTTTGTGGCACAGTATCAACTAAATGTTTTTTTTGAAATTTTTGATGAACATTTTCCTGACCAAAGGGGTACCCAAAAGTGCAGTTTTTTAATTTTTTTAAATTGTTAACTTTGTAAAAATATATATTATAATACATTAAATTAAGCTTCTCGGGCCCCTCTATATAACGATGTACAAGTTAAAGGACAGGTATTTATAATAATGCCGAGAGAGACCGCCAAAGTCACTTCAGTTTTGAGTTTTGGCAATTTAAACTTTTATTTATTTCTTACAAGCACAAACCTTTAGGCCAACTTTTGGAGTCTTTTTTATTACTTCGTGAGGCAAGCAATAAAAATATAAGAATTGTTTTGACGTATATCCAATAGCAAAAAAATTGACTTTTTTTGACAACATTTTTAATTTTTTGAAAATATACAACTTTTGATTTTATTTTTCTCAAACACCATTTCATCTACAACTGTAATATTTTCAGGTTAGTATAAGGGACTCGGTAGCTTCTTTGTGGCACAGTATTAACTAAATGTTTTTCTTGAAATTTTTGATGAAAATTTTCCTGACCAAAGGGGTACCCAAAAAGTGCAGTTTTTTAATTTTTTTAAATTGTTAACTTTGTAAAAACATATATTATAATACATTAAATTAAGCTTCTCGGCCCCTCTATATAACGATGTAAAAGAGACAGGACAGGTATTTATAATAATGCCGAGAGAGACCGCCAAAGTCACTTCAGTTTTGAGTTTTGGCAATTTAAACTTTTAGTTATTTCTTACAAATTCAAACAATTAGACCAACTTTTGGGGTATTTTTTATTTCTTTGTGAGTCAAGTAATAAAAATATAACAATTGTTTTGACGTATATCCAATAGCAAAAAAGTTGACTTTTTTTTTCAAAATTTTGAATTTTTTGAAAATTTACAACATTTGATTTTATTTTTCTCGAACACCATTTCATCTACAACTGTAATATTTTCAGGTTAGTATAAGGGACTCGGTAGCTTCTTTGTGGCACAGTATTAACTAAATGTTTTTCTTGAAATTTTTGATGAAAATTTTCCTGACCAAAGGGGTACCCAAAAAGTGCAGTTTTTTAATTTTTTTAAATTGTTAACTTTGTAAAAATATATAATATAATACATTAAATTAAGCTTCTCGGGCCCCTCTATATAACGATGTAAAAGAGAAAGGACAGGTATTTATAATAATGCCGAGAGAGACCGCCAAAGTCACTTCAGCTTTGAGTTTTGGCAATTTAAACTTTTAGTTATTTCTTACAAATTCAAACAATTAGACCAACTTTTGGGGTATTTTTTATTTCTTTGTGAGGCAAGTAATAAAAATATAACAATTGTTTTGACGCATATCCAATAGCAAAAAAGTTGACTTTTTTTTGACAAAATTTTTAATTTTTTGAAAATTTACAACTTTTGATTTTATTTTTCTCGAACACCATTACATCTACAACTGTAATATTTTCAGGTTAGTATAAGGGACTCGGTAGCTTCTTCGTGGCATAGTATCAACAATTTTTTATTTTTTTAATTTTTGGTGAAAATTTTCCTGACCAAAGGGGTACCCAAAAAGTGCAGTTTTTTAATTTTTTTAATTTGTTAACTTTGTAAAAATATATATTATAATACATTAAATTAAGCTTCTCGGGCCCCTCTATATAACGGTGTAAAAGTTAAAGGACAGGTATTTATAATAATGCCGAGAGAGACCGCCAAAGTCACTTCAGTTTTGAGTTTTGGCAATTTAAACTTTTATTTATTTCTTACAAACATAAACCTTTAGACCAACTTTTGGGGTAGTTTTTATTTCTTTGTGAGTCAAGTAATAAAAATATAACAATTGTTTTGACGTATATCCAATAGCAAAAAAGTTGACTTTTTTTTTCAAAATGTTGAATTTTTTGAAAATTTTCAACTTTTGATTCTATTTTTCTCGATAACCATTACATCTACAACTGTAATATTTTCAGGTTAGTATAAGGGACTCGGTAGCTTCTTTGTGGCACAGTATCAACTAAATGTTTTTTTTGAAATTTTTGATGAAAATTTTCCTGACCAAAGGGGTACCCAAAAAGTGCAGTTTTTTATTTTTTTTAAATTGTTAACTTTGTAAAAATATATATTATAATACATTAAATTAAGCTTCTCGGGCCCCTCTATATAACGATGTAAAAGAGAAAGGACAGGTATTTATAATAATGCCGAGAGAGGCCGCCAAAGTCTCTTCAGTTTTGAGTTTTGGCAATTTAAACTTTTATTTATTTCTTACAAGCACAAACCTTTAGGCCAACTTTTGGAGTCTTTTTTATTACTTCGTGAGGCAAGCAATAAAAATATAAGAATTGTTTTGACGTATATCCAATAGCAAAAAAATTGACTTTTTTTGAAAATATACAACTTTTGATTTTATTTTTCTCGAACACCATTTCATCTACAACTGTAATATTTTCAGGTTAGTATAAGGGACTCGATAGCTTCTTTGTGGCACAGTATTAACTAAATGTTTTTCTTGACATTTTTGATGAAAATTTTCCTGACCAAAGGGGTTCCCAAAAAGTGCAGTTTTTTAATTTTTTAAAATTGTTAACTTTGTAGAAATATATATTATAATACATTAAATTAAGCTTCTCGGGCCCCTCTATATAACGATGTAAAAGAGAAAGGACAGGTATTTATAATAATACCGAGAGAGACCGCCAAAGTCACTTCAGTTTTGAGTTTTGGCAATTTAAACTTTTAGTTATTTCTTACAAATTCAAACAATTAGACCAACTTTTGGGGTATTTTTTATTTCTTTGTGAGGCAAGTAATAGAAATATAACAATTGTTTTGACGTATATCCAATAGCAAAAAAGTTGACTTTTTTTTGACAAAATTTTTAATTTTTTGAAAATTTACAACTTTTGATTTTATTTTTCTCGAACACCATTACATCTACAACTGTAATATTTTCAGGTTAGTATAAGGGACTCGGTAGCTTCTTTGTGGCACAGTAT
Source organism: Aspidapion aeneum (assembly GCA_963576565.1). NCBI lineage: Eukaryota > Metazoa > Arthropoda > Insecta > Coleoptera > Brentidae > Aspidapion > Aspidapion aeneum. The sequence continues at coordinate 119,658,552 of OY755043.1, forward strand.
CAACTAAATGTTTTTTTTGAAATTTTTGATGAAAATTTTCCTGACCAAAGGGGTACCCAAAAAGTGCAGTTTTTTATTTTTTTTAAATTGTTAACTTTGTAAAAATATATATTATAATACATTAAATTAAGCTTCTCGGGCCCCTCTATATAACGATGTAAAAGAGAAAGGACAGGTATTTATAATAATGCCGAGAGAGGCCGCCAAAGTCACTTCAGTTTTGAGTTTTGGCAATTTAAACTTTTATTTATTTCTTACAAATTCAAACCATTAGCCCAACTTTTGGGGTAGTTTTTATTTCTTTGTGAGTCAAGTAATAAAAATATAACAATTGTTTCGACGTATATCCAATAGCAAAAAAGTTGACTTTTTTTTTCAAAATTTTGAATTTTTTGAAAACTTTCAACTTTTGATTCTATTTTTCTCGATAACCATTACATCTACAACTGTAATATTTTCAGGTTAGTATAAGGGACTCGGTAGCTTCTTTGTGGCACAGTATCAACTAAATGTTTTTTTTGAAATTTTTGATGAAAATTTTCCTGACCAAAGGGGTACCCAAAAAGTGCAGTTTTTTAATTTTTTTAAATTGTTAACTTTGTAAAAATATATATTATTATACATTAAATTAAGCTTCTCGGGCCCCTCTATATAACGATGTACAAGTTAAAAGACAGGTATTTATAATAATGCCGAGAGAGACCGCCAAAGTCACTTCAGTTTTGAGTTTTGGCAATTTAAACTTTTATTTATTTCTTACAAGCACAAACCTTTAGGCCAACTTTTGGAGTCTTTTTTATTACTTCGTGAGGCAAGCAATAAAAATATAAGAATTGTTTTGACGTATATCCAATAGCAAAAAAATTGACTTTTTTTGACAACATTTTTAATTTTTTGAAAATATACAACTTTTGATTTTATTTTTCTCGAACACCATTTCATCTACAACTGTAATATTTTCAGGTTAGTATAAGGGACTCGGTAGCTTCTTTGTGGCACAGTATTAACTAAATGTTTTTCTTGAAATTTTTGATGAAAATTTTCCTGACCAAAGGGGTACCCAAAAAGTGCAGTTTTTTAATTTTTATTAACTTGTAACTTTGTAAAAATATATACTATAATACATTAAATTAAGCTTCTCGGGCCCCTCTATATAACGATGTAAAAGAGAAAGGACAGGTATTTATAATAATGCCGAGAGAGACCGCCAAAGTCACTTCAGTTTTGAGTTTTGGCAATTTAAACTTTTAGTTATTTCTTACAAATTCAAACAATTAGACCAACTTTTGGGGTATTTTTTATTTCTTTGTGAGGCAAGTAATAAAAATATAACAATTGTTTTGACGTATATCCAATAGCAAAAAAGTTGACTTTTTTTTGACAAAATTTTTAATTTTTTGAAAATTTACAACTTTTGATTTTATTTTTCTTGAACACCATTACATCTACAACTGTAATATTTTCAGGTTAGTATAAGGGACTCGGTAGCTTCTTCGTGGCATAGTATCAACAATTTTTTTTTTAATTTTTGTTGAAAATTTTCCTGACCAAAGAGGTACCCAAAAAGTGCAGTTTTTTAATTTTTTTAATTTGTTAACTTTGTAAAAATATATTATAATACATTAAATTAAGCTTCTCGGGCCCCTCTATATAACGATGTAAAAGAGAAAGGACAGGTATTTATAATAATGCCGAGAGAGACCGCCATAGTCACTTCAGTTTTGAGTTTTGGCAATTTAAACGTTTATTTATTTCTTACAAACATAAACCTTTAGACCAACTTTTGGGGTCTTTTTTATTTCTTTGTGAGGCAAGTAATAAAAATATAACAATTGTTTTGACGTATATCCAATAGCAAAAAAGTTGACTTTTTTTTTCAAAATTTTGAATTTTTTGAAAATTTTCAACTTTTGATTCTATTTTTCTCGAACACCATTTCATCTACAACTGTAATATTTTCAGGTTAGTATAAGGGACTCGGTAGCTTCTTCGTGGCATAGTATCAACAATTTTTTTTTTTAATTTTTGGTGAAAATTTTCCTGAACACAGGGGTACCCAAAAAGAGCAGTTTTTTAATTTTTTTAAATTGTTAACTTTGTAAAAATATATATTATAATACATTAAATTAAGCTTCTCGAGCCCCTCTATATAACGATGTAAAAGTTAAAGGACAGGTATTTATAATAATGCCGAGAGAGACCGCCAAAGTCACTTCAGTTTTGAGTTTTGGCTATTTAAACTTTTATTTATTTCTTACAAATTGAAACCATTAGACCAACTTTTGGGGTATTTTTTATTTCTTTGTGAGGCAAGTAATAAAAATATAACAATTGTTTTGACGTATATCCAATAGCAAAAAAGTTGAAATTTTCAACTTTTGATTCTATTTTTCTCGATAACCATTACATCTAACACTGTAATATTTTCAGGTTAGTATAAGGGACTCAGTAGCTTTTTTGTAGCACAGTATCAACTAAATGTTTTTTTGAAATTTTTGATGAAAATTTTCCTGACCAAAGGGGTATAATAATAATGTTGCGAGAGGCCGCCAAAGTCACTTCAGTTTTGAGTTTTGGCAATTTAAACTTTGATTTATTTCTTACAAACACAAACCTTTAGACCAACTTTTGGGATCTTTTTTATTACTTTGTGAGGCAAGCAATAAAAATATAACAATTGTTTTGACGCATATCCAATAGCAAAAAAAATACATATAATAGTGATTTTTCAGGATTTTAATTTATTGTTTTTTATTACATACTTACATAGAGAAACACAAATGCAACATGTTTGTATTCCTAGCTATTTTTAAAATGGTAAGTTTTAAAAGTGTAAAGCTAAAAAAAATTAATACAAGCAAAAATTGGTTATTTGAGTAAGGGCGATTCAAAAACAGCTGTGAAGATGGCCTTTACTTTAAAATTTGAATTGTTTTAAATGTGTAACTACCCCGACTTCTGGATGCACAAGAACACTATTTTTGGGGTGGCTAAATAGTCCAGTCATTATAGAATTTTAGGTTGCAAAAGGTGTAGTCGCGATTTTGACATATGTTGTTGACATTGGAGTCCTAAAAATAAACTTGAGTTTTCGACCTTGGGGGCGGCCGGCCACACATCCAATGCTAATAAACAAGAAATCAGCTAAAAAAAGAAATGTGTGTATCCAAAAAACGTGTATGGCTTAGCCCGTTTATCGGCCAATATTCCAAATAGTTATTAATTTCAATAGCAAAAATTGCATTACACAAAAGTGCACAGCGACAGCCGATCGAAGTGGAGTCGAAGAAATGAAAGCGCGCGATACGATGTTCAATAATTCATTCATTCATAAACCTCGCCCGGTATTGGGATTCTCATCCAAGCTCTTCTGAAAACGGCAGCGGCCATTTATTAAGTCCCCGACTGTACCTACCATGTATTTTTATATATGTGACTAAATACTTTATATTTATAAACTTAGTACTATTATAGGTAACTGTTGTAACTAAACTATATACTGTAAACTGTGAATTAGCTTTGCTAAATAAAGGATTTATATATATAGAATGTAAATTACCATTCACTGTGCCACTGTATGAAACTAGCTTAGAATAACGAAAAGGTGCAAAACATGGTTTTGCAGAGATAAGAAAGTAGTTCCACCTCCCTCCAAAATGGTAAACATTTGGTTGCCGCCTACCTACACAGCAGGTGGTTGATGCATGAAAAGCTACTGAAAAGTCTGGAGTCGAAGTCGTAATGATTAAGCGTGGGGATACATCAAGTAGAGAGAGGGTTTTCCTTTCAAAGTGATTGGCTATGGAGAAACTGTGAGATTAGAAAGTGTTGTCTATAAAATGACATTTTATCTCTTTTTTCGTTTAGGTGTTCTTGTTTAGCTCATTAGCTAGAATGTAAAGTAAACTTTAGGACTATCAGTAACGCCACTGGTTCTTTAAAGAGGGGATAATAAATTATTTAAGTCCAACCTACCATTAATAGATAGATAGATAGATAGATAGATATATTTTAGATATATTTTATTTGATCATTATTTATAAAGTAATTCACATTAACATTATAATAATTTTTACCCATAGGGTGTCGATCATGTCAATAACTAACCTAAATGTACATAAATAGATACTATTTGTTGTCACAATAAAAATTTATAAAAATTTAGAATTAAAAAGATTTAAAACGATTAAATATATCACATTTCATTCACATTAATACCTATAGTTGACTTTGAACATTCTACTAACATTTATATGTAATTATTTTAAGACATTTATTAACAGACAGTAAAGACATAATAATACACTTTTGGCAGCACAGTTAAAGAAGATGAAAAGCTGTTATTATACAAAATAAGAGTTTAAGATAAAAATTTATTTATTTATTACAATTTTTTCTGTTCTTACAGTTTCTCGTGTCCTCAAGGGTCTGGGCAGAAGAAGTCAGTGCACAGTAATTACCAATTATTACCTGTAATAATTACCTAGCTGTTAAGATTAATAAAGAGATAGCAAATTTGAATAGTTATTTGTTTATTTTGATTTGTCTTTTATTTTTATATTGTCTTGACCAGTTCATCAGCGAAGAATTCATCCAGACTGTAGTATGCTTTTGAATTTAAGAAGAAGAGCCTAATAAAAACTCAAAATTTGAGAAGCTGGTAGTCACATTCTAAATTTTGTTGAAGTTAAACTAAAACCTTTAAACTATTTATCAGTATTTATTTATTTATTTAAAGTAGAGAAACATATGATTTTTCTATTTTAAGAATATTTTGCAGTTTGTTATTTTGGTAAAATAAGAAAAGTCTTTAACAATTTGTAAATTGCAACAGAGTTTTATTTTGTATTCATTAAAGTTTGTAACATTTTTTAAACTGTTTTATATTTATTTTATACACACAAGAGATCTACTACAGTACCCTCATTTAAGGGTTTGATTTAAAACAAAATCGTACCCAACAATAGAATGTTTCTTGGAAGCAAAATGTAATGTAATCAAAAGTAAATGTAAATCAATTTAATCAAAGGTAAGTTTGGTATCTAAAAATATTTAAATTAACAAATTTCTTGTGAAATCAATTTGGCAATAAAGTTTGTACCTATATTGTAATTAGCATGTCATTATAGCAATATGTGTACAAATTTCTTAGCATGATCCAAAGATTTACATGGTATAAAGGTCAGTTTAGTCTCAGAAATTACATTAGATAAATATAATGACATTATAGGTGCTTTAACTAATATTTAGGTTTTTGTAGCAATACATGTACAATTTTAGGGTACCCACATTTTATATAAGTCACCTACCCAAAGCTGCTTCACAGGCCCTTCTTAGCTGCAAATGATGTGACCTTTTCACCTCCTTGTCATTAAGAATCTTCTCCAAAGCCCTCAATATAAACATCTCCTTGGTTTTATTGTTAGAGTGCATAATTTCATAATCTCATTTTCTTGTTAAAGGGCGTAAAGTCAGCTGGACTCACTGTAGATTTAGAAAATTAGAATTTCCCTGTAACTGATTATCGGCGATAAGACATCAGTCACACACGGTATTTTATTAATTTTGAGGAAAATGTTAACTAAACCTATTTATTTGTTTTCATTTGTTCACACCACATCACCATCACCACAGAATAAATATTATTTTCTTTCTTTTTCGATGCACCACAGCATACAAGACGGTAAAAACCCAATCCAAATCGTATTTTTTCAAATGCGCATTCGCCATTCTCTCTCTTTTCTTCTCATGCAACCATAGGCCTATAATACGAATGGACTTTCTCTCTCTTTTCTTCTCATGCAACCATAGGCCTATAATACGAATGGACTGGTCCACGGTGGATAGAGTACACGGTGGATAGAATATAGACCGGTGTTCGGAATCATTTTCTCGCGTTGCAACGGTTTTAAAACACTGTTGACGTCACAACTCTGAAAGGTCGTGTTATTAATGCTCAAGAACAATTGGAAACCCAATACCATCTGTATTTCCTCCTAACAATTTGGTTCTTCCAAAAAAAGTTAAAAAGGTTTTGTCTTTTCAATTATTTATTGTTTCAGTTTAAATAATGATATTTCCCGCTCGTTAGCAATGACGTCACGTTTGAACCAATTTCAATGGTTTTGAAACTAGCCTTTCTTTAGTTTTAAACCAGCGCTTGTGTTTTTTGCCTAAAGTCCATATGCTACTTTTTTTATATCTTTTATAATGCTTCTCACTCTTTTCGACAAAGACAGAAATAGAAGACGTTCGTTGTGGACTAGCCATGGCAGCTAACTTCTCGTCGTCCGGTTATAATGTTTTCGACAAATCTTGCGTTCTAGACGTCTATTCTTGAAATCTTTCCCATAGGAACGTTCTACTGAAATCAAACAATCCGTATTCTTGAGCTCCTATAGGAGAGATCACTTCTAGTAAATTTTAAGAGAACTTTGTTCTATTGGGTCGACCCAGTTTCGCATTAACACCGAGAAAACAGCAAACCTTTATTGTAAACGTGTTCTTCGAGGTGGTCACGAACTAGAAGCTAAAAATTGTGTAAATTTTCCCAACTTCACCTGTGTCTGCTAATTTGTCCTTTCGTTTAGTTACGTAAAAACAACTTCTTTCTCCTTCGTAACAATATAAATCTACTCTGCAAAGAAAAAAAATGTACTTGCAAAAAATACCAATTACCTAGTTTTTTAAAGTTATTAAATTCTCGTTTTTTGTTTGCATTAATTTACAGGGTGTAAATGGTATGAGTCATAAACTTTTTGAAGTGTAAACTTCTTTAGGCGCGTTTAGCAGTTTTTGTGGGTACTGAATTGAACTGAGCCATCAGACTCGGCTATGTAACGCTCATTCGGGTGAAGTCAGCTCGAGTCGACTAACTGTGAAAGGAACATTCAGTGAGCGATATGATGATCCAGATGAAGGCCAGTATTAATAATTTCGCCTTGTTGAAATTTACACTTCTGCCGTGTGGTCTTAAGCACACACAATTTTTTTTAGGTTATAAACTTTTGCTGTTTTATGTTATTAGAAACAGGTCTCTAGGCACATCATATCATTAATATTTTTAAGTTTATATTAGCACAAACAAAATATTTAAATTTTTTAAAATAATTTTATCACTTTAGGAGATAACTGACTATTTCCTTAACTTATCATAATGAGATAATCATTTAGCATCATACCGTTTACACCCTGCTTATTTTTATAATCTAGAAGGAAAAAAAATGTCGTCCTTAAAGATTATATGTCGAAACTTAATTTTTGCAAGTTTTTTTTTGCCTGTGCACAGTAGAAATAAATGGAAATAAGAAAATTTCACCGATCCCATATTGCCGCCGAACCAACTTGCCGCTGACCCATTTCCCCACCGGGAAAACTAGCCGCCGCCGTGGTTTTAGTTTGAAATTTTATTCTGAATAGAAAATATTTATCGGTAAAACAATTTTTTAAATAATTGTTGAAAAATTTTCTTTCTTTTTTCACAAAGCAGTTTTTTAGGTTCTTTTAATTTTTTTTTAAACGATTTTCTTATTTTTTGAGGAAGATAGTGGTATCTGGACACAATTTAGATTAGGACGCCAAGCAAATAAAATTGAAAAGAAGTAAAAGTGAATCGGCTAAAAGAACTGCACAGTAAAAAATTTTATTACTAAAACATTACCTTCATCCAGCTAATAGTACACATTGGAGCTGAGATTACTTTATTTTTAAGTAGGCTAACAAATGTTACGTAACAAAGTTTAACACGTTATCAAACTTTGTAAAACTCCACCCCTATACCCGCTATGTAATTTATGGACTGCCCTAAATCACAAGAAAAAGAAATCACAAATGTCAATCAACCAGCTTCTTTCTTTAGCTCACAGAATAGGAAATAGTCATGAAAATACTCCAAATAAGCCAGCTGTCCATGGAGCGTCTTATCTCAGGCTTTGATTGGCTGAAATTTTTAAATCAATCAAACATAGCCCAATAAAAGATAGCGGATAAAACGCTTCATGGAAAATTCAGTACGACGCAACCACAAATTTGTCAGGTGAACCGTGTTGAAAGGGACTTATTGCAATAAGGCCAGGCAGTAATAGTGCCGGGCACTATTCTGATAGTTTTCCATTCAAAACTGACAGTTCTTCTTTCAAAATTGACATACCAAAGTCGAATTTATAAATCCAGTCGTTTATTTTCCATTAATAATGGCGGCACTATTAATTCCGGTTCTTATAATACACAAAGGCCTAATTTTGAAAGAAGACAGCTGTTCTTATAACGCGAAACAGTCAGAATAGTGCCCGGCACAATTACTGCCTGGCTTTATTGCAAAAGTCCCTAATAAGTCCCCAATAAAGGGTATAGGATAAAGCCGCCCGTCCATTAGCTGGCCATACACACAGAGGTTGATCCGTCGGTTTGGAACGGCACTGATAAGTCTGACCGTTTTGTCCGTAACGGTTTAAAACTGCTGTAGTCCACTAACACAAAAAAAAATCTTTCGAATCGATCCTTCATATCGGTCTGTGGCAGACATAACCGCGCGTTAGTGGGCTAAAACTCAAGATTTATCTGCCGGTTTAACCAAAAAAATTTGTGTGGAATTTCGTCAAGTCGAAAGTTTTATGCGGCACGGTATTTTAAGCATATCGTATGTAAATTGTTTAGTGCTAAATATAAGCAGGCTCTGTGTATGGGAATGATTATTAATATGAAAATAATGAATAGTGGTGTAAAAGAGAGACGTTCCAAGTGGGTTAAAACTTATTTGCTTAACAGGAAACTATTTAGCCATGACCTTTTATTAAAAGAGTTACGAGAAAATGATCCAGACGATTTAAAAATTATTTAAGAATGGATATCAGAGAATTATTGAAATACAGCCAGGCTATAATTGTGCCAGGCACTATTTTGACACATTCACATTAAAAACTGACAGTTGATCCTTCAAAATTGACATATCAAAGTCAAATTTAAAACTTTCATCGTTTATTTTCAATTAATAAAAGAAGGCACTATTTATTCCGGTTCATATAGTAAACAAAGGCCGTGTGTTAAAAGATCAAAGCTAATATTACAATGTAAAAGTGTCAAAATTGTACCGGGCACCATTATAGCCTGGCTTTATTTCAATAATTCTCTATTAACACGTATGATTTTTTAATAAATTTGGTAAGAGAGGATCTTACGAAACAAGATATCCAAATTAGAGAAGCCGATGGCCTGAACAGCGATTAAACCGACAGAGAAGTCTGCGCCGGTTAAAATATCTGTGAGCGCGGAACCCACAAGTTTCGCCCTCACAGATAAATCTGTGCCGGCTATAACTGGCGCGTGGAATGTCCACTAATTGAAAGACAAATCCGCCAGTTTAATCCGCGCCGTTCCAAACCGGCGGATCAACCTCTGTGTGTATGGCCACCTATTGAGCGTGTTATTCGCGCGGATTTTTTTTTCTCACGCTTTGATTGGTTCAAATTTTTTAATCAACCAATCAGACCCCAAGAAAAGAAAAATCCGCTTAGATAATACGCTTAATGGATACCCGACATAAGATTATGCCCTCTCCATAATAGAACACTCACATTTTGTATATCGGGAATCGGACCCCTGACGGGGTAAGCGAAGTTAGGCACAAACTTATCAAACCAATGACGTCAAACGGTACGTCACTGTTTTAAAACTTTTTTAAAACATTTGGGCGCGAGAAAACGTGTAGGTGTTTTTCCGTCGGACGGCAGAGTTTACATAAGAAGAAAAGAGAGAAAAGATGACGCATGTGCAGTTAAAAAAATGGGATTCGGATTGGCTTTTTAACGCCCAGTCTGAATTTTTTACTTAATCTGTGTTATTAGCCATGTTTTTGAAGAAGTGATTTTTATTTTAAAAGTAGAAAGCGCCCAATGGCCAATATGAGTTACTAGTTTTTTCCGGTTTGCACACGCAAGTGTGCTGATTTTATAGTTAAAAATGTTGTAAGTATACTCCTTTAGAGCTAGGCTTAATCCTATTTCATCTGCTGACAGCAGAACAATTCTGGCCACAGGTTACCCATTTGTTGGGTAATCTGTGATTCTTGCAATGCTTTTCCATTGTAGCAAAGGTTACAGTTTAGGGTTCCTGTATGTTGAGATAATTTTAACTATAGGATAGTTCTGCTCTCAGCGGACAAATTATAAAGCTGTCAAGTGGATGAGCTGGTGCTTGTAGTTTGTAGACCTGCAAATTATAGGGTCAACACATCCTGGAAGCCCGGCGTCTCCAGGGGTAGTGACAATGCTATGTTACTTTACTCAGAAAGTTTCGGTTCGGTTCGGTTCGGTTCATTTGGACTATATAAATATAGGTAATATTATGTCCTTAAATAATTTATATTCATTACCCATTTTCATCATATAAGTATGTATTTATGATAGGGAATGAATTTTACAGGGTGTCCTTTGGAATTTTAGTTTTAAGTGTATTCTGGGCATACATCCTAATGCAAACCAAATGTAAACAGGATAAATTTAATTTTTCCTCACCCTTTGAATTTGAATTTTGGGGATGATTCATGTGTAAGTGGGCCTTGCAGCCCTTCCACTGCGACCACCAGTGGGTCTATTGTGGCTTGAATTTTGGGGAACAGCAAGCCAATATCTGATCAACCTTTGGATTTACCCCTGATTTATAAGTTGCTGTTCACAGTTCTTAGACAGATTTTAGCCATCTTCCATTCGCAACCGTTCGGTAATAATAACCTAAAAGAAAATTGTGTTTTTCATAGTTTTTTTGTTTAAAATGGTGCCTCTAACCTTTTCTGACTTAGCTTTTGTCATAAACAAAAGAAAATACAAAAATAAACAAACTAAGTGTGATGTATGTGGCCAACTACGAATCTCTAATGGCGAAAGATAAAGATGAATTATCTCCAACTTTCACGAAAGGCAAGGCCAAACTTTGCCCAACTTTAACGAACGGCAACTTCAGGAATTATTCTTCAAAAAAAAGCTGTTTGTTTCTCTCTGGCATTTACCAGAGAGAGTCTTGTAACCCATATTTTGTCAATCATAAAATACTGACTCTGTTTCTTTTGGAGACAGTTACCATAGTTCATAAGAATTACAATGCTATATAAAACATTGCTCCAGAATGTGCACCTGTCATCTTAACTTCTCAGGGTCATCTTAGTCTTCCATTTCCAACAGCAAATTAGCTGAAAAATCTTTGATAGATGAGGGGAGGAAGGTCTTTAATTACTTGCCTACTGAGATCAAATGTGAGGTCTGTGTTAAACAGTTAGAAAAAAAGTTAAAAAACTCTTTAGTAGACCTTACTATAGCTTATCTGACCTATGTGAATATTGTACCATTATTTTAAAATTATATTGTATAGTCCTTGCTATAGGCAGTTAAACTTTTGTGACATTTCTAACCTCTTTTTTTATCATATGCATATTGACAGCAACAAAAAAGAATCTGAAAAATGGCATGCCTTACTTGTTTTATCTGTGCGTTTTTTTGTCAACCTACAGTCAGCTCCTTTTTATCCAGAGACAATGACAGTTTTACCTTTAATTTTATACCAACATGACATGTTTACTTTTTAATATATTTCGAGTTAGAAAATATGTTTATTTCATGTCAAAGTCACAAAAGTGTGTATGGCAAGGAGTATACCACTGTTTTATTTTACTTTGTATCTACTTTTTTAGTTTTACTTAGCTATAATAAAATAGCAAACATTTCCTGACTTAACCCATTTTTAGTCAGAGCTTCACTTTTTTTTCTTATTTTAAAGTATTTCAAACTTTCAATGTATTTCAAACTATTTCAAAGTATTTCAATGTATTTCAAAGTATTTTAAACAAAATTTGTACACCTATTTCAGGAGTGTCCCACGCCTCGAATCTAACTTTATTGTTAGATATATAAAAAAATGCGATATCTAAAGCCATTTTCACTTCTTCATTTGAAGTTAGCGAAGCACCCCCTCCTGATGAAAATGAATTGCTCTGCAGGCCAAAATTATAATAAATGTTTTTTGGGTAAAAAAAAAGTTGATGCCAAGTTAAAATTTAGTTTAACAACAAGTTTTTTACAAGTAAAATTACAGAAAGAAAAATTATAAAAAGTTTGTCTTCAGTCGGGACTCGAACCCGGAATCTCTTGCTCTGTACGCAAACGCTCTTACTTTAAGCCACCAAAGACCATACATACATTTTCGGAAAACTTCTACTCATGTGTGTGTGTGGTGTCTCAATACAAGAACGAGAAACTCTTAGGGTCTTAACTCGATCAAGCCATTGAACTGACCTCTATAATCTGAGGACACGGCAGTGCCTCGCCAAGTTCGCGCGCCGTAACCATCTTTTCTTGAAACATTTCAGCCGATATTTGACCTACCTAAAACTCTACTTCGGAATGAGCTACGAATCTCAAACTTTGCACAGTCGTAGATCTCCATGGAGTTAACAACCCCTCCAAGTTTCATGGAATTCCATAAAGTAGTAAAGTAGTTACGAAATTTCAAAAAACGTCGAAATTGCCACTCACTCACTCACCGACTCACTTACTCATGTATAGATCATCAATATTCTACTGTACTTCCAGACATGCTACAAAGCTGAAATTTGTCAGACTGATAGAAATTATGACCAAACCCCTGGAAAAAATCAAAAAACCCCAAAATTTTAATTTACCCCCCCATTTAAAGTTATGTGAAAGTGGCATCGCCCACTTCCAGAAATGCTAGAGAGTTGAGCTTTGGCAGAATGATAGGAACTATGATAAAACTATAGGAAAAAATCAAAAAACCCCAAAATTTTAATTTACTCCCCTCCCCTATACATTTAAAGTTATGTAAAAGTAGCATAGCCAGAAATGCTAGAGAGTTGAGCTTTGGCAGACTGATAGGAACTATGATAAAACTATAGGAAAAAACACCCCAAAATTCTAATTTACTTCCCTCCCCTATAAATGTAAAGTTAAGTAAAAGTATCATTGCCTACTTCCAGACATGCTAGAGAGCTGAGATTTGGAAGACCGATGGTAACTATGATAAAGTTATAGGAAAAAATTAAAACACCCCAAAATTCTAATTTACTTCCTTCCCCTATAAATGTAAAGTTATGTAAAAGTAACACTGCCCACTTCCAGAAACGCTAGAGAGCTGAACTTTTGAAGACTGAAAGACAATATGATTAAACTATATGAAAAAATTTAAAAACCCAACATTTTAATTTACTTCCCTCTCCTATAAATGTAAATTTATATAAAACTAACATTGCCCACTTCCAGAAACGCTAGAGAGCTGAGCATTGGAATGCTGATAGAAATTATGATAAAACCATGGGAAAACATTTAAAAAGTCCAATATTTTAATTTACTCTCCTCCCCTATAAATGTAAAGTTATGTAAAAGTAACATTACCCACTTCCAGAAACGCTAGAGAGCTGAGCATCAGAAGACTGATAGGAACTATGATAAAACTATAGAACAAAATTTAAAAACACGACAATTTTAATTTATTTCCCTCCCCTATACATTTAAAGTTATTAAAAGTAACATTGTGCACTTTCAGAAACGCTAGAGAGCTGAGCTTTGGAAGGCTGATAGGAACTACGATAAAACCATGGAAAAAAATTAAAAAGCCTCAAAAATTTAAGTAAGGCATTGCAAAAGTTTTGAACAATATTCCGCATATTTTACTACTTTAAAAATTAAGTATTATCCAATTCCTTTAAAAAAGAAGTGAAATCATAACAAAAACATTTCATGTAAAAAAAAAGCCAAGTACGCGAAAATGGCATTCCGTAAAAAGAATTGAGATAAAAGTAAAGCCAAGTTCTCCAATACAAATTTCAAAATAAAAGGTTCTTACTAGTTTGGAAATATTTTTCTAAACTTGGCTATAGTTTTAGATCCTTGCAATATTTGCAAGTTGGTATTTGAGAACAAGTTTTTTGTTACATTTAAGTTAGGAATTTATTGCCGCCTAAAAACGGATGTTTTTACTAGGGCGGCTGGGTTTCCTTTTACGCCGGGGCCACGGGTACTGCCCCGGTTTGCCCAACGATAACGACTTCGCTGTGTTTTTTTGCTTTAAAGAACTTATTTAGATAAATCAAAATATCTAATCTAATCAAAAAACAGTTTATTTTAATTTGGAAACATTTTATTTTACTAGGTATAAATTACAAACCTTTTTGAAGTATTTATCATAACATTAACCTCACTTTGTAATATATAATTTAAAAAGAAATTGTTTTATCCTCAATAAAGAATAAAGGCACATTTTTTTCTGAAAATCTTAGTTAGAAAAGATATTTAAATATGCAAGAGAAACTGATTATTTCAGTTATTTTTGAAAACAAGTTTATATACGCCCTTGAAGCCTTAAATATGGCAACAACCCAACATTTTAATAAAGTTTAAAAAAAAAATGTTATGTTCTAAAATAAAGTATACTACATATTTTTTCCTAAAAGGTGTAGTTTTTGAGAAAATTTTGAAAAACCTATAATAAACATGTTTTTTCTAAATAATCCCAATTTACGTACGCCACTGAAGAGCTACTTGCTTTTCCTAACCTTATTGACCCATACATCGTTGGAAAGGGAATTTTATTCTCCACAAAAAACTGTTCCTTGCAATTTTTGATAAAAAGGTTAGTTTTCGAGAAAATTGCATAAAACTGAAAAAAAAACAGGTTTTTGGGGGTTTGGGGGGATTTTCTCCGTCCCTGTCGATTTTTCGAGTTGGCAACAGAGATATTCGGATTCAGCGGGGTCAAATTAGGGGGAAATGGTCTGTTGCCAAAAAGTAATATGATTTGCTTCTCGACTGAAAACGAAAAGCTTTTTGACATAATATGCTCTGACTATAAGCCCAATGACTGTGTGAAAATCTGATCCTGCTCCAACCATAAAAAAACTAGAGGTATATTTAAAAACTTGCTATGGCTTGCTTGGGTGTTTTTGGAAAATAGTTTATAAAAACAACCAACTTTTTAAAACACGACTGAAAATTGAACCCAGAGTACCTTATAGTTTTAGTGAATTTTAATTTGCTGTAGTGTATTTTAACGTCTTTTGTGTTTTTATGATAATTTTAATCAATTTTATGACTTAAGGAATCAACCAAAGATCAAAAACATGCTCTCTTTATTTCAGAGGCACTGATCATGGCCATAAAGTGGTCGAAAGCGCTCTGCCAATGATTTAGATATTCAAAGATTTTTTGCACAAAATATAAAATTGGTTTTTTTTTGCATTAATTATTATATCTTTATATTTTAGAGCCGCCATGGCTTTTATATCCCTATACGCACGCCCCCCGGCAGGAAACAATTTTTCTGTTCTTCCCATCAAGAGCATCACTGTAAAGCTTCGACATGAGTGCTGCTCTTCAATGGAAACGGGAAGCATTATCACCCATTATTTATGATGAGGTAAGATTACTATAGATAGATTAATATACACTTTTTTGGATATTAGCTCACACTACTACTATACCACAGGGAGCCCTAAGTAAGGATGAGAGTTTCAAAAATGTAGCCAAAAACTAATGATTGCTTATTTTTTATAAACTAATGACCTCTTTAAAAACGCCTTTTGTGAAATCGCACCTGATAGGAAATGCACTTTTTTTTAATAATTTATGTTTTTTACATTTTTTTTTATATTTTTTTTTACAAATTACTAATTTTATTATTTTAAGAAAATTTATGTTATTTATATATTTTAATAAAAAGAAGAAGTAAAACAAATACCTAAAACAAACTATTTATTAACACAAAGCTTCATTACAAACCCTCAAATATAATTTTTAGTAAAAATAAACATTATTTGATACTAAATAAGATATAAGGGTGATTCCATTATCGCGGGTGCAACATTTTGACGCATGTTAAGCTTCATAATAATAAAATAAAAAATATTTTTAATAAAATTGTTCTTGTAAGTGCTACGTTTCAACAAGTTCACTTTATATTTCATGAAATGGATTTTATTGAAATATTTAAATTGTCAGGAATGAGGTTCAAAGGCCTATCGCGGGTGCAACAAAGTTGGCCGAACCTTTCTGGATCACAGAACAAAAACTCAAAAGTCTGTTAATTGGGATACATTTAATATTTTATTCGTTCGTATTTTGTAAGACGTTAAACAAACCAAGTAAACAATTTTTTTTTTAAAGGAAACAAAACTAAATTAAGAATTATTTACTTTTAAAGTAATCGCGGGTGCAACATCAAATTATCGCGGGTGCAACCCATCTGGTTTAAGTGAATATAAACATCAATAAAACTTTTACAGGAGTAAGGTAAGAGATCAAACAATATTTATTACTAATCGGAATATTTTTTTTGGTCACTTCTATTAATTATTTCTTTTCAAATATGTCAATATTCTACGAAAATTCTATAAAACTATTTTTTCCGACAATCTTTTTCTCTGACGCTTCAAACTTCGCAATAATATCTTCAAATCGCACGTCTGCTATGTCACTAACAATCTCAGTGAAATGTTTGCCATCAAACGTCGTCAGGAATTGTACTCTTAACTCACAATCTTCATCCATATCGCTCTGACAAACCCCTACATAGCGGTATTGAGTATTTTTTTGCCAGACTTACAGAGCAGTTGCACGAGCACGTACAAACCAGCGGTAATACCTCTTGGCAAGACATCAGTACAGATAGAACCAGTTTTAGGGATGCTTCTGCGAGTATTTTTAAGGGTTGAGAAGACGTTGTTGGATATTCGTCGTCTGAATCAGTGCTGTTGTAAACATCAGAAATGCGCCATTTCATTTTATGTGGGAAAAAGATCTACACTTATCCGATACTGAAGGCGAAGATTTTCTTTTTGTATTTTGTTTGTAAGAGCTTCCAGATCATCGTCATCCCAATCACTTTCTGTTTCAGTAGTGGTATTTGGTGATTTCAAAACCAGTGTGCATTTGAGATGAGATTGTGAAGTTCGCGCCACGGAAATGCTTCAGGTTTTAAAAAATATTTTGATTGAATGCCTGATATATTTTTCAGTCCTTCCCAATTGGCATCCAACGTGGCCATATTTTCTTTAACTGCTTCCTTTACTACGAATATAAAGAAGAGTGACTTTCGTCGAAAATAATACTTTCTGTAGCCATTGCTGCGCGTGCTAGGAAGGTAAAAATACAGAATATAATATAAACACAAATTAAATATAAGTCACCAATCATGCACACCATATAATTAGTATTAAAATCATGAATGTTTGAATGAAATATGTGATAAATCAGGCATTACCGTTAGTTGTCAAAGAGTTGCACCCGCGATCCTAATATCACGATCGCGGGAGCAACCAATTTGAGTTAAAGGACATTTCAATTCAACTAACATTGTACACCTAAAAACGATTTAAATAAGTTTGCCTTTGGTTTTTTCTTACTTTTACAAAGTTTAAAAACTATATCATTTTATTTCTGTGAAGAACACAAACTTTTATACCTTTTTTATCGCGGGTGCAACAAGCTAACAGGGACCTTTTATAATTAATAATGCTTAAAAAATAACAACAAGTACTTACATCTTTTGACACATAAGAATAAAATAATATTTTCACTAGACGTTCAGCCGGTATAACATAACCTCAAACTATCGGTAACAGATGTCTTGCACCAGTGTCGCTACGGTGTTATTTTCAGGATTAGGACAATTCTTCAAATGATAATGTTTCTAAGCACACAAGAAGGTTAAAAATGAAGTAAAATAAAAAGAAAAAAATGTTTTAATAAATTTATACTTTTTTCTTTGTACCGATATCAAAAAAAGTAACAAATAGCGTGATTTGAAAATTCATGTCAAAAATTGTCTATAGCGGAATCGCTCATAAGTCATAAGTGGCACGAAGAAAAATCTACAGTAGCTTTTAACAAAAATGAGCCATATCTAAGATCTTGAATGTCATTAATTTTGTATTTTGTCCACGTTTTTAAAAATTCCCTGTGGAGAGATTCCCCAGGTTGTTCTGACCAAAGTCCAAAGGATTCGTTATTGCTAAAATATTTTGCTCCTTCTTCCAGATGATTTAAAAGAATATGAATTTTTAAGGTATCATTTAGATTGGTCGCTTTAAACGCCTTTTGCAGTTTTTTAACATCTTTCCCAATATCTTCTTTTAATACCATTGAAAAACAGTTTTCTACAATTCCATCCATTATTTTAAAACAAGATACAAATGGCATTATTTCAAAAACGGTAACTTTACCACGAATGTCTTGTTTAGTTAAGCAGTCTGCATTTGTTACAAGCATTTCCCTCAAAAATTTGGCCTTGGTAGTTTTTTGCCACCAAACCCAACTTTTTTGGCCATTTTAATGCCTGTTCCTTTCCCAAAAGAGGTACTAAGCCCTTCCAGAACATGTGGTTTACAAATCTCTGCAGGATATGTAATTCTGGGATAATGCATTTTTCTAAAACCAGTTTGTTTTCATGTTCTGCAAATAATGGAAAGTTAATTGTGCTAAAACATTCTTTAGCTATTTCTTAATTTTTTTCAAAAAGACAAAATTTGTTGTAATGGTTTATGATGTCCCCATAACTACGTAATTCTACCGATGTGCTATTGCTGACCGATACAAATTTAGTCTGATTTCTTTGAAGTTAATTTTAGGTCTGAAACGAACTTAAAAGAAACATTGTTAATTTCGACCAAATCAAATAAAATTTTGATATTTTCGTAGGTCTCTTTTATCTGGGGAACAATAGCCAAAATTAAAAGTTTCTTTACTCCAGATATACTAAATTCTTTGCTAATGCTGCCCCCTTCAGCATATGTAGACCTTTTATTTACTCTATCGGTACAAATATTTTCAGGTAGAATTGATACAGCAACTTTAAAATATCCCTGCCCCCCATCTGCCATTATTTTAACTCTTGGTGAACCAATTTCATTTCTGTGTTCAGTGACAGTTTTTATTAAATCCTCAGCGTTTGCCCAAACAACCGGTCTATCCTGTTTTTCGTTTTCTCCCACATCTCCCACAAATTTAAAAGTATGACTTTTATATAAATGACTTAAAGTATTAATATTTTTACTTGCGTGAGATCTGTAATCTTTGGAAATAGATGATTTTCCTGCATTAACCCTTAATTGTAATTTTTTTCATTTGATTTAGGGATGTTCCTGTACTAGTTCTAAACCGGTCCAATTGTTCTGAGTTAAAAATCACATTTTTGTCCCCTCTTGGTGGATTTATAAGTACTGTAGCGCTAGGTCCTCCCCTAGCCAGCTTCACCTAGAACACATAAACAAAATTCAGTACAAAACTTTATGTAAAAGTAGGATAAGTATCACAAATATTTTGTGGACCATTAATTTTTACTTAAGAAATAGGTTTACCTACTCGCGTGCGGTAAAGTGCACTTTACCAAGAGGTACTTTACCTCACTCAAAAACAAATCTCAAAAGAAATAAACTCTAGGTTTCATACTTTTACAATCAATTAATACTCTTTTTTTTTTAAATAATTAATCTTAAATTGAATTTTTCAAATTATTAAATTTTTTTAAAAGGTACAAGACGCTTGTAGGTAAAATTTTGTAGCTAACGCATGCGTAAAGTGCCTTTACCGCCATTGACGGCTTGCTCACTAAAGTATCACTTTCCGCATTTGTTAGGTAAATAACTATTAAAACTAAAAATTTTACCTTGATGTCTTGATACTTCTTTTTCTTCTCATCATTTTCTGACTTTTCATCGATTACATTCTTTAACGTCGAGCAAACTAATTGTTCTTTTTGCTTAATTGACAATTGGCTTTTCCCAACCATGTTTTTAATCTTTTTTACAGCATTTTGTTTATAGCACACATGACGAATTCCTTTTCCAATATTCTGCAAGCATTTAAAACAGACCTTATATTTTCTTTTAAATTTAGATATGCTAGTATTTTTTGTGGATCTTCCTTTAGCAGATTTTTTGTGTCCTTTCTGTCTAGAAGTTACACAGAGAAGGCAACTGCACACGAAGTCTGGTTTCCGGATGCAACACAGATTTATTGAATCCTGAATCCAATGATGAAAGTGGTCTTTTAAAATCTTTTTTTCACGGTCATATAGAGCAAGGCGACAATGACCACATAATGAGCAAGGATGGCTTGAATCGTTTTTATCAAACTGGAAATAATGAATTTTAGCTAAGTTGTAGAGTTGCTCTGATATTTGAAACTTTATGGGTTTGTTTTTGCCGAAAAGTATTTTTTGGCCACATACCACACAAACTTTTTTCCGATTTTCTCCATCAGTTGACGCCCTCATTTTTTACTTTTTTATTTAAAGAAAAACACTTCTAATTCTATTTTTAAATCTGCAATCACATTAAATCAAATTTTGACAGGTTAAAATACTTAAGCAAGTGAAACAAAAGATGCTTACCTAATTTTCCAAAGCCTACTTACTAGATATAGCTGATGCCATAACATACCATCACTCAGAGCCTACATACAAAGACGGGCCACGACCCTTAATTTTTTTGACGTCATTACCCTAGAATCGTGACGTTTTTTTGTTAGCAGCTGCGACTACAAACTAAGTCACGATTCTAGGGTAATTTGACGTCGCAACAGTTGAGGGTCGTGGCCCGTCTGTTAATATGTAGGCCCTGCATCACTTTATAGAATTTTAAATATATATATAACATTAAAAAATTGCGCTTTTTATAAAATTTAGATTTTTTTATATAAAAGAACAAAAAAAATAAAAAAAAGTGCATTTCCTATCAGGTACGATTTTATGAAAGGCGTTTTCAAAGAGGTCAATCCTTCATAAAAAATTAGTAATCATTAGTTTTTGGCTACATTTTTGAAAGTCTCATCCTTACTTGAGGCTCCCTGTGATACTATAGTAGTGTGAGCTTTGGTGATCCTAATTTTTTCTTGAAAAAAAAAGTTGCTCCGATTTCAAAAATTTTTATATATCTTTGCGTTTCAGATGATTATGAAACTTTTTTGTCGCGCCGTCTGTCTGTCTGTATGTCTGTCTGTCTGTATGTCTGTCTGTATGTCTGTCTGTCTGTCTGTATGTCTGTCTGTCTGTATGTCTGCCTGTATGTCTGTCTGTCTGTATGTCTGTCTGTCTGTCTGTATGTCTGTCTGTCTGTATGTCTGTCTGTCTGTAACGACCAACGCGCATAACTCAAAAACCGCTTGCCCGATTTGAATGAAATTTGGTATCTAGGCTGGGTCTTGGTTCGAGACGGTCCCATTTAAAAATGAACAAAATCCACCCAAAGGAAACCAAATAAAAGGGTGGGGGTAGATTTTAAAAATTGGAGTTTACATGAAAATATAGCGTGTGTGATATCAAACGAAAGGTAATTGAGTATGCAGTTAAACAAAATACATTTTATTTTATTTAAAAAAAAGGGTGGGGTTAAATGTCAAAAATTAGAGTTTAAGTGAAAATATGGCTTGTGTGGTATCAAACGAAAGGTAATTGAGTCTGGAGTTAAACAAAATACATTTTAGTTTAAAAAAAAGGTTGGGGGTAAATTAAAAAAATTTGAGTTTAGGTCAAAACATGGCTTGTGTGCAGAATTCAAATATATTTTATATTTTTAGTTATATTAGCTTACACATACACTATAACTATAGTACCTAGTGTGAGCTTAGGTGCCCATATATTAGCAGAGTATTTAGAGTGCAAATTTGGACAAACGCTCGGACACGTCGATTTTGGCTATCTTGAAGTTTTTGTAGCACGAACCCCGTTCGAGGGGTATACTTTACCCCTATATTTTGAATAGGGAAAGTGGGTCTAGTAATACCTTGTTTTGAAGCTCTCTCAAATATCTTTTACAGCCGTGTAAAAATTTTATTTAGTTTTTGAGATATTTGCTTCCAAATTTTAAAATTTAACATGGAATGATAAAATAAAAATTAAATCCGAAAAATAATAAAATTCTAATTAAATTTTTATTTTATCAGTCCATGTTAAATTTGAAAGTTTGAAGGCAATTATGTCAAAAACTAATATATGTATTTTTGAAATTTTTACACAGTTGTAATATAGGGGTAAAGTATCATATATACCTAACAAATAAAATACTGACTAATATGTTTCTTTAAAGGAAACTTTTCATTGGCTATTTCACTTTATGACTTGGTATACCAAATCTTAAATACAAGGCAAAGAAATAAAAAATCAGAAAATTTATTCAAAAACTTGCAGAAGATATCTAATTGAAAATAACGAATTATTTATGGCAATCATATAAAAAAAAATTTGGTCTAGACACTTAAAAAATGCAAAGACACTTGAAAAATGCAAGATCAAAGTCATTTAAAATTATTTATGTGATAAATTTTTTTTTGAATGAAGTATTATTTTTGATCATTTACCTGCTGTATTTGTCTAGCCCTGGATGCATACAAGTACAGATGCACCTAGGCGTCCAGTGCTATAACCACTTAATTTAGCGTTTTTACTTTTAATTACTTTATACTACTTACTTTATGTTACTAGTTCTAGTGATAGTTGAATACAGGCTAAATAAATAAATAAATTGTAAATGCATGAGCTTTTGCAATGTTTGCCTTTACTGGCATATACAGTCGAACCTCTATAACTCGAACCTGAAGGGACAACCAAAACAGTTCGAGTTATGGAGAGTTCGAGTTATAGAAACTCGAGTTACATATGTTAAAATACATGTAAAAAGTGCAGGGACCACTTAAAAGGTTCGAGTTATAGAGAGGTTCGAGTTAGAGAGGTTCGACTGTAATGGATTTTGATTGACCAAATTGTACACAGACAGACGTCACGAAGACATTGCGAAGATAAGTTTCAAAACACCCAAATAACACATTTTCGCCGTTCTCTAATTTTTTTTATTTATCAAAAACAATACCTTTTCTAGCCATTGTTGCACGGGCTTGAAGGGTAAAAATATGCTATTGAACATAAAAATGTAATTATTTTTATTATTTTATACAATATGTGGGGCCCCCATAGTTTATCATAAAGGTCAAATAAAAAATAGTCTAAGATCATAACAGAAAATGGCATAACAGTCTTATAGGCAATTATTAGCAATAGATAGTGTTCTAAAATTTCCAGAAATATATTTTCGGAAATATTTCCTGAAACATTGGAAATATATGAAATATTAAAAATATAAGAAAAATTGAAATATTTATTTGTAAAATCATAACAAAACACCGGAAAATACATGAACACAAATCAGGAGTTATTCTTCAAACAAATATACAAAAATAAGGTCAAATTTGTACAACAGAAATCTCATTTTTGACACACTACACTATTCACCAGTCGAGCAAGAGGCATCACACTCAATAACAGCGTCTTGCCAGTCTACTTCTTCAAAATCTTCAATAGTATCGGAAATAAAATTTGACAGAAGAGCTGTCGTAGGTCACGGACTATAGTTTGTTTTCTTTTATTTGTATTCGATCTTTTCATTGATCGATATGTATAGCAGTTTTTCGCCTGCTTTTGTTTTTTGTTTCTCTCGTATCTCGGTAGATGGCGCTTTTTGCGATAGTTTTCTCACTATTTACTTATGATTAGAGACAAAACCGTCTAATTAATTTCGCAAGAATTGTCACATCGACCAAGCAGTGTTCTGAGGAGTCCCATAAGGACGAAACAGTTAACTGTCAACACTTATTAGGTGTCCATTAGATCTTGGACCCCCGTGAGGTTAAGCTTTCAAGCTACCCACGGAAATATATATGAGAGAAACAAAAACTCCTTTTTTGTCCGATTAGCCACGAAACTTGTTTGATTTTTAAATTCACGGGTACGAAATTCCACGCTTGTTATTACATTTTTAGCTAACACTGATTTCTTATTTAGGTGTTAGTGCTTACCAGCTCTTTTTATCATACCCCTTCAGACAAAAATGAAAAAATTATCGATGTTAATCTTAATGGCTATCAATTTGACTCCATCGACAGCAAAGCTGAGGTTGCCTCACAAATATTGGAAAACTTGGAAAATTTAATGGATTTGGATGATTTAATTAAAGATGGTAAGTTTTTAACGTTATAATTCATCCAAT
Source organism: Aspidapion aeneum (assembly GCA_963576565.1). Taxonomy (NCBI): domain Eukaryota; kingdom Metazoa; phylum Arthropoda; class Insecta; order Coleoptera; family Brentidae; genus Aspidapion; species Aspidapion aeneum. The sequence continues at coordinate 119,682,586 of OY755043.1, forward strand.
TTAGATGTTAACCCAAAATAAATTTATTATTTCAGTTCTTATAATATAGGTTTTCAGATTTTATAACAAGATTTCCTGGTTTTATAAAATACCTAAAAGTTACTATAAGTTATATAAAGGTAATTGGGGTACCCTGGAGAACAAAAGTTATATTAGCTTACCAAAAACGGTTTTATAAAAGAGCTGTAATATAACCGGAAGAGCAGAATTCCTGTATTATACAGGATGTCCCAACTAAAAGGTAACAGAGGTGTTTTTGGGTATTTTTCGTGCGAATTTGGCGAAACGCTCAGACACGTCGATTTCTTGTTCTCTTAAATATCTTTACAACCGTGTAAAAATTTCGAAAATTCATTAGTTTTTGAGATATTTGCGTTCAAATTTTCAAATTTTACATGGAATGTTAAAATAAAATTAAATCCGAAAAATATAAAATTCTAATAAAAGTTTGAAGGCAATTATCTCAAAAACTAATGGATAGATTTTTGAAGTTTTTACATGGTTGTAGAGACATTCAAAAGGCCTTCAAAATAAGGTATCACAAGACCAACTTTCCCTACCTTTTACTATCAGATCAGGATAGTTAGTGTTTTTTAGTATACTAACCTAACCAGGTCAACTTATCAACAATCCTCGGCCCCTGGTTCACCTGGAGAGGGTAATTCGGCTTGGTTATAGGTGGGTTTGGACTAATACACTGCCGTCCTAAGCATAACCCCCGTATTTGAAAAAAATCAAAAAATGCGATTGTTGGTTAAGACAAATTATAATAATATACTCTATTGTTTATACTAATGTAACAAATCGTAAAACTACAAAAAGTATTTAAAAAGTCACTTAAAATTTTCTTTTTTCCATAAGGCACTATGTATTTTCAAACATTCAAACGCGATTTATTCCATTTCATAAAAAATTCAAATACGGGGGTTACGCTTAGGACGGCAGTACAATAACTTGCGGTTTTTTCACGGTAATGGTTGTGCGCATTTGACCGTGCGCTTCTTGTTGCGCGCTAATGTTTGCGCGCATCATTCCGCGCGCAATGAACCCAGCGCAGCGTCGCACAGTGGATTGAGCCCATGTTAAATTAGGCGATTTTAGCTAACTTGCAAATCTGGAAACTATTGATGGGTACCTCCTTGGTAAACATCATGTAGTTTTAAAAAAACTAAATATTTAGTTGTTCCGAAATGTTTTATATATCGTTGCGTTTCAGATGAAACTGTCTGTCTGTCTGTCTGTCTGTCTGTCTGTCTGTCTGTCTGTCTGTCTGTCTGTCTGTCTGTCTGTCTGTCTGTCTGTCTGTCTGTCTGTCTGTCTGTCTGTCTGTCTGTCTGTCTGTCTGTCTGTCTGTCTGTCTGTCTGTCTGTCTGTCTGTCTGTCTGTCTGTCTGTCTGTCTGTCTGTCTGTCTGTCTGTCTGTCTGTCTGTCTGTCTGTCTGTCTGTCTGTCTGTCTGTCTGTCTGTCTGTCAGTTTGTCCGTCTGTCTGTCAGTTTGTCCGTCCGTCCGTCTGTCTGTCTATCTGTCTGTCTGTCTGTAACGACCAACTCGCATAACTCAAAAACCGCTTGGCCGATTTTAATGAAATTTGGTACCTAGGCTGGGTCTTGGGTTGAGATGGTCCCATTTAAAAATAAACAAAATCCACAGAACACAAGCCAAATAAAAGGGTGGGGATAGATTTTAAAAATTAGAGTTTATGTAAAAATATGTGCTTAGGGTAATAAAATATATTATTACTCTAAAATAAAAATATATTATCACTCTAAGGGCGTGTGGGATATCAAGCGAAAGGTAATTGAGTCTGGAGTTAAACAAAATACATTTTAGTTTTTTTTAATGGTGGGGGTAGATTTTAAAAATTAGACTTTAAGTCAAAACCTAGCTTCTGTAGTATCAAACGAAAGGTAGGTAATTGAGATTGGAGTTCAAAAAAAATGTTTTTCAGTTTTTAGTTATATTAGCTCACACTTACACTAAAACTATAGTATCTAGTGTGAGCTTAGGTGCCCATATATTGGCAGAGTATTTTTTTAAAGTAACCTGCTGAGTAGCATTTCATTTTTGTAGAGTGAATCCAAATTAATTTATATGGAGTCAATTAAAACAACATTTTTTGTCGAAAAATAAAATAGAAATAGTTTGTCAACCTCATCTTATTACTGGTTAATAGGGCCTCTTTATGCTACGAGATGCCGGTATTATGTTAAATCTAAGTTTTTTGATGTCACATGAGAATTTTATGTATATAAAGTTAGCAGAACAACTTTAAAAATTGAAAAAAAATATATGCTCATAATTTGCCGTTAATTATCCGTAAATTAGTTGTAAAAACAAAAAATTTGCCGTGCCCGTTCTTTTTTTAAAAAATGGTGTTCTTCTAACTGTATATAAAGTTAGCAGAACACCTATAGAAATGATGGATTTTTCCAAAAAATATTTAGTGCACAATTTGCCGTTATTTATCTGTAAATTAGTTGTGAAAACAAAAAAATTGCCGTGCCCGTTTTTTTAAAAACAAAATGGTGTTTTGCTAACTTTATATAAAGTTAGCAGAACACCTATAGAAATAATAAATTTATCTAAAAAAAAATTAGTGCACAATTTGCCGTTAATTATCCGTAAATTAGTTGTAAAAACAAAAAAATTGCCGTGCCCGTTTTTTTAAAAACAAAATGGTGTTTTGCTAACTTTATTTAAAGTTAGCGGAACACCTATAGAAATAATAAATTTATCTAAAAAAAAAAATTAGTGCACAATTTGCCGTTAATTATCCGTAAATTAGTTGTGAAAACAAAAAAATTGCCGTGCCCGTTTTTTTAAAAACAAAATGGTTTTTTGCTAACTTTATATAAAGTTAGCAGAACACCTATAGAAATAATAAATTTATCTAAAAAAAAATTAGTGCACAATTTGCCGTTAATTATCCGTAAATTAGTTGTAAAAACAAAAAATTTGCCGTGCCCGTTCTTTTTTTAAAAAATGGTGTTCTTCTAACTGTATATAAAGTTAGCAGAACACCTATAGAAATGATGGATTTTTCCAAAAAATATTTAGTGCACAATTTGCCGTTATTTATCTGTAAATTAGTTGTGAAAACAAAAAAATTGCCGTGCCCGTTTTTTTAAAAACAAAATGGTGTTTTGCTAACTTTATATAAAGTTAGCAGAACACCTATAGAAATAATAAATTTATCTAAAAAAAAATTAGTGCACAATTTGCCGTTAATTATCCGTAAATTAGTTGTAAAAACAAAAAAATTGCCGTGCCCGTTTTTTTAAAAACAAAATGGTGTTTTGCTAACTTTATTTAAAGTTAGCGGAACACCTATAGAAATAATAAATTTATCTAAAAAAAAAAATTAGTGCACAATTTGCCGTTAATTATCCGTAAATTAGTTGTGAAAACAAAAAAATTGCCGTGCCCGTTTTTTTAAAAACAAAATGGTGTTTTGCTAACTTTATATAAAGTTAGCAGAACACCTATAGAAATAATAAATTTATCTAAAAAAAAATTAGTGCACAATTTGCCGTTAATTATCCGTAAATTAGTTGTATAAACAAAAAATTTGCCGTGCCCGTTTTTTAAAAAAAAAATGGTGTTTTTAGATAAAGTTAGCAGAACATCTATAGAAATAATGATTTATAAAAAAAACTTAGTGCACAATTTGCCGTTAATTATCCGTAAATTAGTTGTAAAAACAAAAAAATTGCCGTGCCCGTTTTTTTAAAAACAAAATGGTGTTTTGCTAACTTTATATAAAGTTAGCAGAACACCTATAGAAATAATAAATTTATCTAAAAAAAATTAGTGCACAATTTGCCGTTAATTATCCGTAAATTAGTTGTAAAAACAAAAAAATTGCCGTGCCCGTTTTTTTAAAAACAAAATGGTGTTTTGCTAACTTTATATAAAGTTAGCGGAACAGATATAGAAATAATAAATTTATCTAAAAAAAAATTAGTGCACAATTTGTCGTTAATTATCGGGAAATTAGTTGTAAAAACAAAAAATTTGCCGTGCCCGTTTTTAAAAAAAAAATGGTGTTTTTAGATAAAGTTAGCAGAACATCTATAGAAATAATGCATTTATAAAAAAAATAGTGCACAATTTGCCGTTAATTATCCGTAAATTAGTTGTAAAAACAAAAAAATTGCCGTGCCCGTTTTTTTAAAAACAAAATGGTGTTTTGCTAACTTTATATAAAGTTAGCAGAACACCTATAGAAATAATAAATTTATCTAAAAAAAATTAGTGCAGAATTTGCCGTTAATTATCCGTAAATTAGTTGTAAAAACAAAAAAATTGCCGTGCCCGTTTTTTTAAAAACAAAATGGTGTTTTGCTAACTTTATATAAAGTTAGCAGAACACCTATAGAAATAATAAATTTATCTAAAAAAAATTAATGCACAATTTGCCGTTAATTATCCGTAAATTAGTTGTAAAAACAAAAAAATTGCCGTGCCCGTTTTTTTAAAAACAAAATGGTGTTTTGCTAACTTTATATAAAGTTAGCAGAACACCTATAGAAATAATAAATTTATAAAAAAAAATTAGTGCACAATTTTCCGTTAATTATCCGTAAATTAATTGTATAAACAAAAAATTTGCCGTGCCCGTTTTAAAAAAAAATGGTGTTTTTAGATAAAGTTAGCAGAACATCTATAGAAATAATGATTTATAAAAAAACTCAGTGCACAATTTGCCGTTAATTATCCGTAAATTAGTTGTAAAAACAAAAAAATTGCCGTGCCCGTTTTTTTAAAAACAAAATGGTGTTTTGCTAACTTTATTTAAAGTTAGCGGAACACCTATAGAAATAATAAATTTATCTAAAAAAAAATTAGTGCACAATTTGCCGTTAATTATCCGTAAATTAGTTGTGAAAACAAAAAAATTGCCGTGCCCGTTTTTTAGAAACAAAATGGTGTTTTGCTAACTTTATTTAAAGTTAGCGGAACACCTATAGAAATAATAAATTTATCTAAAAAAAAATTAGTGCAGAATTTGCCGTTAATTATCCGTAAATTAGTTGTAAAAACAAAAAAATTGCCGTGCCCGTTTTTTTTAAAAACAAAATGGTGTTTTGCTAACTTTATATAAAGTTAGCAGAACACCTATAGAAATAATAAATTTATCTAAAAAAAATTAATGCACAATTTGCCGTTAATTATCCGTAAATTAGTTGTAAAAACAAAAAAATTGCCGTGCCCGTTTTTTTAAAAACAAAATGGTGTTTTGCTAACTTTATATAAAGTTAGCAGAACACCTATAGAAATAATAAATTTATAAAAAAAAATTAGTGCACAATTTTCCGTTAATTATCCGTAAATTAATTGTATAAACAAAAAATTTGCCGTGCCCGTTTTAAAAAAAAATGGTGTTTTTAGATAAAGTTAGCAGAACATCTATAGAAATAATGATTTATAAAAAAACTCAGTGCACAATTTGCCGTTAATTATCCGTAAATTAGTTGTAAAAACAAAAAAATTGCCGTGCCCGTTTTTTTAAAAACAAAATGGTGTTTTGCTAACTTTATTTAAAGTTAGCAGAACACCTATAGAAATAATAAATTTATCTAAAAAAAAATTAGTGCACAATTTGCCGTTAATTATCCGTAAATTAGTTGTAAAAACAAAAAAATTGCCGTGCCGTTTTTTTAAAAACAAAATGGTGTTTTGCTAACTTTATTTAAAGTTAGCGGAACACCTATAGAAATAATAAATTTATCTAAAAAAAAATTAGTGCACAATTTGCCGTTAATTATCGGTAAATTAGTTGTAAAAACAAAAAATTTTCCGTGCCCGTTTTTAAAAAAAAAAATGGTGTTTTTAGATAAAGTTAGCAGAACATCTATAGAAATAATGCATTTATAAAAAAAAATTAGTGCACAATTTGCCGTTAATTATCCGTAAATTAGTTGTAAAAACAAAAAAATTGCCGTGCCCGTTTTTTTAAAAACAAAATGGTGTTTTGCTAACTTTATATAAAGTTAGCAGAACACCTATAGAAATAATAAATTTATCTAAAAAAAATTAGTGCACAATTTGCCGTTAATTATCCGTAAATTAGTTGTAAAAACAAAAAAATTGCCGTACCCGTTTTTTAGAAACAAAATGGTGTTTTGCTAACTTTATATAAAGTTAGCAGAACACCTATAGAAATAATAAATTTATCTAAAAAAAATTAGTGCACAATTTGCCGTTAATTATCCGTAAATTAGTTGTAAAAACAAAAAAATTGCCGTGCCCGTTTTTTAGAAACAAAATGGTGTTTTGCTAACTTTATATAAAGTTAGCAGAACACCTATAGAAATAATAAATTTATCTAAAAAAAATTAGTGCACAATTTGCCGTTAATTATCCGTAAATTAGTTGTAAAAACAAAAAAATTGCCGTGCCCGTTTTTTTAAAAACAAAATGGTGTTTTGCTAACTTTATATAAAGTTAGCAGAACACCTATAGAAATAATAAATTTATCTAAAACAAATTAGTGCACAATTTGCCGTTAATTATCCGTAAATTAGTTGTAAAAACAAAAAAATTGCCGTGCCCGTTTTTTAGAAACAAAATGGTGTTTTGCTAACTTTATATAAAGTTAGCAGAACACCTATAGAAATAATAAATTTATCTAAAAAAAATTAGTGCACAATTTGCCGTTAATTATCCGTAAATTAGTTGTAAAAACAAAAAAATTGCCGTGCCCGTTTTTTTAAAAACAAAATGGTGTTTTGCTAACTTTATTTAAAGTTAGCGGAACACCTATAGAAATAATAAATTTATTTAAAAAAAATTAGTGCACAATTTGCTGTTAATTATCCGTAAACTAGTTGTGAAAACAAAAAAATTGCCGTGCCCGTTTTTTGAAAAACAAAATGGTGTTTTGCTAACTTTATATAAAGTTAGCAGAACACCTATAGAAATAATAAATTTATAAAAAAAAAATTAGTGCACAATTTGCCGTTAATTATCCGTAAATTTGCCGTGCCCGTTTTTAAAAAAAAAAATGGTGTTTTTTAGATAAAGTTAGCAGAACATCTATAGAAACAATGATTTATAAAAAAAAATTAGTACACAATTTGCCGTAAATTAGTTGTGAAGACATAAAATTTGCTGTACCCGTTAAAAAAAAATGTTCTGCTAAATTTATAGGGTTATATAAACATGTGTCTTATGTTAACAATTCATTCAATTCATGAGGTAATTCCTTGCATTATTGCAAGACTTTTTTATTTTCTAACAATTTTTTCCAACCGTTTCGTTACCGAGCTACAGGGCGTTAAAGTTTTAGAATCTTTTAGATTTTTCTTAACTACTCCTGTTCTTTTTGATATATGTAGCTCTATTTTGATACGCAGGGTACCCTTAAGAGGTAAGATGATTTAACAAGCTAACAAAAATCTACTGGGAGATATTTTTTAAGTATCATGTTTTCTTTTCTCCCCCTGAAAGAGGTAAATTCTTTGATGTCTTTAAAAAATTGGAAATTAAATTAGTTGTGAAAACAAAAAATTTGCCTTGCCAATTTTTTAAAAAAAATATGGTGTTTTGCTTTTATATTAAGTTAAGAAGACACCATTTTTTTAAAAATACAGGCACGGCAAATTTTAGCTCACACATATACTATACTATAGTAGTGTGAGCTATGGTGATCCTAATTTTTTCGAGAAAAAAAAAGTTGCTCCGATTTCAAAAATTTTTATATATCTTTGCGTTTAAGAAAATCCACCGAACACAAACCAAATAAAAGGGTGGGGGTAGATTTCAAAAATTAGAGTTTATGTGAAAATATGGCGTGTGTGATATTAAACGAAAGGTAATTGAGTCTGCAGTTAAACAAAAATACATGTTAATTTATTTAAAAAAAGGGTGGGGGTATATTTTAAAAATTAGAGTTTAAGTGGAAATATGGCGTGTGTGATATCAAACGAAAGGTAATTGAGTCCGGAGTTTAACAAAATACATTTTAGTTTTTGTTTTTTTATGGGTTCGGTTCGGTTCGGTTCATGTCAAAACATGGCTTGTGTGGTATCAAACAAAAGGTAATTTAGTCCGGAGTTGAATAAAATATATTTCAGTTTTTAGTTATATTAGCTCACACGTACACTATAACTATAGTACCTAGTGTGAGCTTAGGGGCCCATATATTGGCAGAGTATTTTGTTTTCACAACAAATGTACGAATAATTAACGGCAAATTCTGCACTCATTTTTTTTTAGATAAATCCATTATTTCTATTGGTGTTCTGCTAACTTTATGTAAAGTTAGCAAAACACCATATATTTTTTTAAAAAACGTGTACGGCAAATTTTTTGTTTTCACAACTAATTTACGGATAACTAACGGCAAATTGTGCACTAAAATTTTTTTAAATAAATACATTATTTCTATAGGTGTTCTGCTAACTTTATATAAAGTTAGCAGAACACCATTTAAAAAAAAAACGGGCACGGCAAATTTTTTGTTTTCACAACTAATTTACGGATAATTAACGGAGAATTATGAAGCATATAATTTTTTTCAATTTCCAAAGTTCATCCAAATTTGGTTTATTGACTTTTAAATGAGACGAAATCAAAAGTAATCGGCGAAATAAGCTGGGTTGAGAGCAGTAAACTTTCCTGTAGTAGATTGCATAAAAAAATGTCTGCTACCTTTTGCTACTTTAAGAATTATTATTAAATATTAAATTCAATATATAGGGTGGGTCACAAAATACCGCACTTATTAGATTGACTGTAACTTTTGACCTAATTCCTAAGTTTTAAAAATGTTTGTCTTTTTTTAAAAGACTAAGTATAATATCTTAGTTATTTATTCTAAACTTTGTGAATTTTTAAAAATCCAAGATGGCCGAGAGTTTAAAAAAATGGGTAGTTTTTGCCCCCCCCCCTGAAAAAACAGAATATGCGACACCGAACAAAATCTAAGCTATCATGACAAAATATGCAATACTTCTGTTTATACCTAAGTATCACTTAATTATATTGGTCAAGAAATAAGAAAGTTACAAACGGTTTGGTGGTAAAACTTTTTTTAAATATTTTACTTATTTTTACATTTTAAGAACTCTGTTGTTGGCACCGGTGGAGAACTGTTGCATTTGTTCACTCAGTGGGAGGACTTCACCAGCCCCCTTACCCCCAAGGCTAACATTATTTTAGATATTTTCAACATATTTATGAACCGAACCGACCCCCTCCCCAAGGCTAACATTATTTTGGGTATTTTCAACTTATTTTATGAATACAAAAATAGAATAGCATATAATACGGCATCATGGGGTAACGCTTCCCCCCAAGGCATATTCCTGGGTACGCCACTGACTGTTGCATTTACGAACTCACCCGTTTCAGATCTTTACATTTTAACACAAAAACGACTGAAAAACCACTAGCTCTTCTTGGATAAATTTGTTGTTATACCTCAGTTTTTTTAGATGTAGGAGAGTTAAGATCTGGATATAGATAGCGACTAGCAACCTTCAATTTTAATAATAATAATTTTTTTTACATCTGCAAAACTGAACGAGCGGTTGGTCACCTTATTACCTATTAACCGATAAAAAACCGTGAGCGTTCCCCGCCGCGGATTCTGTATTCTCTTTACATATTTTGCAACAAAACATCGAGAGAATGCGGGCCCAGTGTACAGACAAGCATGTTGAAGCGATTTTTGTTTTTCGTTCGCCTGTGTCTACTCGATATGTCATGGGCTGAAGGCGTCCGTTGGTGGTCATGACAACGTCGCATGCTTTTGCAGGGTAAAGACTCAGGTGTTGTACCTGCGCCCATTATTGAAATAATGTGTCCGGTAACAGTAAATGCCTCGGTTGCGTCGCCTGGGTTTCTTGGTTATCTGTGTGTCGGGTTTTTGTTTACATCATTCGGTTCTGATTCCGTTTTTATTTTAATTATTTTGCATAATGTTCCCTGTATACGATGCAGTGTTTGTTTTACTGGTGTTTTTGAGGCGGAACGACGATGACAAAAAAGACTTTTTGAACTATAAAAAGTTGTACCCTATATTGAACGTGAATAAACCGGCTAGGGTTAAAGACAAAGTGTCACATGCTGCCACTGGTCGATTCTTTTTAATATTCCGGCAAGTTTGCGACCTCGAACAATGTCCGCTCGCGCCGTCATCTGGGAAATATGGCGCCCAACTTCAAAAAATTGAAGACAGCAAGATTTTCTACAAAAATGTTAAAATGACTAATTATGATATCAAACATTTTGCGGCCATTTTGTATTTTGCCAAAAACATTTTTTTTAGTGGTCTTTGACTTATAAACTACTTGTTATTCAGAATAATTGTAATGAGATAAAGTAAATACTGATAAATGGCCTACAAAATGAAATATTACCGAGTTGCCTCAACAGAGTACTTGATGAGATACAAAGCCTGGAGAGACCCTCTTTTTCGATGTGTTTTCACAATATATGCACAACTAACCGCAATAAAAACCAGCCTCTTTGGGGCAGTCTTTAGGGGTACCATCCATCGAACTTTAAAAATATAAAGTCAATATCCTCTTCCGTGAAAGGTTTATAGCCTTCTATGTAACGAATAAAAAACAAATGTCAATAATATTGTCGCTAAAATAAAATGAGCATGGGTATTATTTTAATTCTCGGAAATACTAATAATCTTGGTATATCTCAAAAACTACTTGATTTATCAAAAAATGTTTAATTACAAAATTTGTTTGCCTTTAAAAAAGGAGTAAAACAAGCCTTAAAAAATTAACATCGGACCACTGGGTAGGGAGTTACGCTTAAACAAAAAAATCAATTAATTTGGCGGCCATTTTCAAAGATGGCGGACGAACAATCATGAGTTCGACCACGTGACCAAACTTTTTTTATGCGTCTATGGGTGTAACAAAGCAGCGCAGTCAAACTGAGCGCACATATAGTTCAAATTATACCCATTTGTAATGACGTCATTTTTGTTTATCTTTGTTTAGTATATTGTTACAAATTTAAGTTATTTAAATTTTATAATTGGAATTTATTTAGGTTTAGTGTAGTATTAGGTTGATTTATCTTAAGGTTGTATTCTTAGTCTAGGTTTTAGTTGCGTTATCTGTGACTTGCGGTCCAAATAATACGAGAACTTTCCGGACGTCGAAGGCTGCCGGAAAGTTCGAGAGAGATGGACGATCCTATATATAGGGCCGGGGTCGTGCACCAGTCAGTCAGTCACAGATAACGTACTGTAGTGGTCGTGAGATATTAACACGAAGTTAATAGACCGATTATAGTAGTGAATTATCAGCGAGTTATTAGTAAGTGTAAGTGCGTGTTTTTGTACATAATTATCGAAATAAATTGACATATTGTTTTCAACAATTGCGAGTTTTAATTTGTCGTTGTGAACCCGTAACAATATTATAAACAGCGGTGACAATAAACTTTTTAAAAAAAGTAGTGTCTATGATTTAAACAGGTAGGTAATTGGTTATGTGAAGTATTCGGCACTGTCAATCAAAAAACATTCATTGACAAAAATATCTACGCCATACGTTTTTTTCTCACCTGGTGACGTCATTACAAATGCGTATAATTTAGACTATACCCATGCATTCTCATAAGCGATACTTGAAGCCAGGACCACTATTTAATTCTTAATGTTCCTTTTTCGGGTAGACAGGATTTCGGTTACTGCGCATGCGTCAGTTTTGCTAGTTTTGGAACATACTCCGTTACGTCACTACATTATTTGACAATTGTCAAAAATTTACGGTTGTCTATTATATTTTTTCTAAAAACTAGTTGATTGTGTATCAAATTGTGGATTAAAATTGTAGTTTTTCTAAAATTAATTGTGCAGATTTATTGTGGACACCATGAAGAGTGTTTAATGGCATCTATAAACCACTCTTAAGTTTATTAACAAATTTTGAAGAAAAATACACGTAGTTACCTTTGAAATGGCACTCCCTAACTTCTTCCGGACATTTTTCCACAAGCCGCACATATTTTCCGTGAATTATTTCCCATTTTTCACAGAAAAAAACATAATTTTTCACGACAAACGCAAATCACCGCAAAATGTCAATAAACAACAAATATGGCGTCTATCCACACAGCAGATGTGTGACTATGTGACAAAAGACACGCATTCGCACTTGAAAATTCGGTACTTTTCGATTTTTGAACATATATTTATGCTCTAACTCATTTGGCTAAAATGTAGTGACCTATTTGTATTTGTGAGAGATCCTGTATACTAACAATCAGTGCATAATATCTTGGCTATCATTTGCTTTTCACGTGGCTAAATATGGTTTTATTTGTGAAAGGGGGGATAGCATTGAGAGGCAGCATAATATAAAATTGTTTTTAACAAACAGTCGATATTTCTCGTTTAATATATACTAACCTTGATAATTGTTTTTTACGTCGTCGCGCGCTTTCCTGTATCGCTTTCCGACCTATACTGATAAAACTTTTTCGTATTAGAACAAATAATTTTTTATGCTTGTGCGATAAAATCGTAAAAGTGAATTCCTTAAATTACAAATGTTTTTATATACAAATGGTGCAAATTTTCGACAAATATAGCATGAAGTTTAGCTATCATTTCACGTGGAACAGAGAAGTTGTTTTTAATTCCGAAAAATTGGTTAAAAGACGCTGAATACACTGACCGAACTATCCTAACCAAACCCTAGCCTACCAATCATTCTATTATTCACCATAGTTTAGAGACCAGAAAAAGAAGATTAAACTAACTTTTCATTGCTAAGGATCGACGAAATGACCTGCTTGCCTTGGTGGGTAAAATAAAAAATAATATACAGTGCGGACAGTGGTGGCTGGTGACGTTATAAATTGGGGGGGGGCAGAAATTTTAATTGCATGGAAAATGAGATAAAAACTTACCGAAACAATTTTATTTTAGTATTTTCCAAACAAGCAGCTACTTTGTGTAGTTTTTGTTTATTATTATAGATAAAGTCCATTCGCTTTTCTTTTTTATGGCCCCGTAGAGCAACCTCAAAAATCCCACAGAATTTTAAACAGTCTATTTATTAACCTACTAAGTATATGTCTAATTTTTGTCACATTTTCATTATGTTCGGTAATGTTTTGTTTATAGGCACTATTCAATTGGCACCTAATATCAGTCTTGGCTAGCATAGAAAATTCTATGTGGTTATTTAAATGAATACCACTTACTTTGTGTCTTTTTAGCTTTTCACTAAAGTGCTTGATATCACACATTCTCTTTGCCACCCACGCAGGATCACTTCGTGGATTGTTCATAACAAGACAAATAAAGCAAAAAAAACATTTTTTTTCACAACCAGTTTTCAGCATCGTAGAATTTTGTATTTAATTTTCTATTATAAAAATTTTAGGTTTGGTCTATGTGGCCCTAAAGATTTTATTTGTAATCGAAGTTCATATGTCAACGTATTTAAATTTACACAGTTAATTATGTAATTGACGGTATTTATTTCCATTTTATAAACAACCGATAACAAAAACCAACAATGACACGCGACCGGCTATGCTTTTTACTACTGACATACCCCAAATCAAAACAAACTTATAAGTCTTCACTAAGGATAGAACCGGCAACACGCAGAAAGGGCAACGAACGTTTTCGCACAATAAATATAGCCGACGTCAACTAAAACAAACATTACTCCCGCCCCCGCGCGAGAACAGTCATCCATACCCCGCTGAAAAACGGGTGAAATTGAAACATTTCCGCGCGCGGCGCTGCCGGCTTGTACTTATTTACGCTAAAAAAGTTCATTCAATTAATCGCTTGTTGTTAACCACAGATAAAAAGAACTAGACAATCATGTTGTAAGGGAAGATTTAAGTTTTTTTAAATAAATTAATTAAAAATACTGTTTGTTGTCTGGTTTTGGGAGGGCACTGCCCTGTTGTCCCCCCTGTAGCAGCCGCCACTGAGTGCGGACCTAAATAGACCCCCCACTTCTAACTTTTAAACAAAAAGAGATATCGATTTTTGGTAAAAAGTCTTTTTAATGGGACTTTTTTGTGGCAGTGATGCCAAGCTAGCCTAATGTCAAAAATTTGACAAAACATCAAAATTTTTAAATTGGAAGGGGGTATTTGTAAAGGTATTGTGATTCTCTATACAACACATTTTAGCTTTTTTAAATCGATTTAGTTTCTTAGGAGATATATTTATTTTTCTTCGCGGTTGACTAAAAAAAGTAAATTTGTTATCAAGCAAAAAAAAATATTTTAAATTGATTTATTTTATTATAAATTGAAGTTTTATGCTTCTAAGTTGTCAGAACCTAAAAATAAATTAAAATTTTAAATAGGAAACGTGCTGTGTGATCATTTTTTCAAAACTTTTTTGTTTGTTTTAAGTTTAATACCTTCCTAGGAAACTTTATATAGCTTAAACGCATAAAAATTCAATTTATGATAAAATAAATCAATTTAAATAATTTTTTTTTGCTTTATAAAAAATTGACTTTTTTTAGTCAGCCGCGAAGAAAAATAAAAATATATCCTAAGAAACTAAACCGATTAAAAAAAAATAAAATGTGCTGTATAGAGAATCAAAATACCTTTCGAAAGAGGTATTACATGCCCCGCCTTTCAATTTAAAAATTTTGATGTTATGTCAAATTTTTGATATTAGGTTAGCTTGACATAACTGTCACTTAGCTCAAATATCCTCAAAAAAAGTCCCATGAAAAAAAGGCTTATTACCGGAAATCGATATCTCTTTTTGTTCAAAAGTTAGAAGGGGTGGTGTCTATTTAGGTCCGCATTGTATAAATAGGGGAGGGTGGGGTAAGTTTGACCACGGGTTTTCTCGGTATTCGGCAAGAATTTTCGTTAAGGCCGCTTGACATGGTGCATGACGCGCCGCAACTATTTGCAAGCAAAAAATTGCGGCCAAATTGTTGCCTGCAAAAAATCTTCTTTTCGTTTGACATTGTGCATGGCCATGCATTGATTCCCCAGAATCTAAGTAAAAATTCCCCAGTTTGCATGCAAGTACAGTTTGCATGCAAAAAAATGGTTGACATGGTGCATGACGCGCTGCAAATATTTGCAAGCAAAAAATTTCGGTCAAATTGTTGCCTGCAAAAAATCTTCTTTTCGTTTGACATTGTGCATGGCCATGCCTTGATTCCCTAGAATCTAAGTAAAAATTCCCGTTTGCATGCAAGTACAGTTTGCATGCAAAAAAATGGCACCGGACCGATAAAAATGGATTGCCTGCAACAATCAGCTGGATTTGTACTGCGCATGCACTTGGGCAAAATTTCATGCATTTGCATGCAAATTTTATTGTCATGCACCATGTCAAGCGGCCTTTAGCCATCGTGTTAGTTTTGATCGTTCTTGCACTGATGTCCAGTCCAGTGTGAACTAAAAAGAAATTCATTTATTTTTACTTTTTTGCAGTCCATCCTCCAATATGGACTCATTTTTTGGGGATCCTCTGCATATTTTGATAGGGCTTTCAAAAAACAACAAAATGTGGTCCGTAGTATGGCAGGTGTACCTCCGTCAACAAGTTGTTCAATTCTCTTTAAACAATTCAATATACTCACATTACCATATTTATACATTCTTCAACTTTTTCTATTAACAAAAAACAACGAAATCAACTTAGCAAAAAGTACCTGTCAGGGCTCGCCAATTCTTATGGGAATAAAATGCTTTAATAAAACTAAAGCCATTTTTAAGAATGTAAAGCCACAAAAACTTGAAAGCTGTCTGAGGGATTTTTTGATGGAGAAATGCTTTTATACTGTGAGGAGTTGAGGAGGAGGCTGACTCTGACTGATACCTCGTGGGGAATCAAATTTGAAATTAAATTAATCTCTTATTAAAGAATATATATATATATATATATATATATATACAGGGTGTTCGGCACATGAACCGTCAAAATTTTTTGAAATATTGTTGGAAATACCTTGGAACTTGGGTCCTTAAAGTCACGGCTAAAGAGATATATATTTTTTTTTTAAACCAGTGTAAGCTTTTTATTAATGTCTGGAAAAGCACCATTTTTTTTTATAATTCTGTAATCTTATGCTACTTCAACTAATTAATAGATTTGTTAAAATGTATGTACCAAAGGGACATACGAGGTTTTTTATTGAAGAACATTATTGATTTTGTGAAAGAAAATCAATTTCAAAATTAAAAATTAAAAAAAGTATCGACACTTGAGAACTTCATTTTCTTTAAAAAACTTCTCTAGTTGATTACCTTTCTAACGGTATGCTACACATTGATTAAAAAAAACAATTCTGCTTTAAAATACGGATAATCTGTGAGACGGGCAATAATCGTTCGGACTTAATAAGAAAAACAATTTGATGTTTAAGATCGTTTCGAACAAAATTTATAAATAAAGAACACAATACATTATTGTTAAAAGTTTAACTTTTGTTTAAGTAGGTAAACGATCATAAACATCAAATTGTTTTTCTTACCAATTCCGAACGAGTCTCGCCCTTCTGACGGAATATCCGTATTTTAAAGCAGAACTGTTTTTTTTTATGAAATTGATTTTCTTTCACAAAATCACTAATGTTCTTCAATAAAAAACCTCGTATGTCCCTTTCGTACATCAATTTTACCAAATCTATTAATTAGTTGAAGAAGCATATGATGACACAATTATTTTTAAAAAATGGTGCTTTTCCAGACATTAATAAAAAGCTTACGAGGGTTTAAAGGTGGGATTTTGGCTAATTTAGGACTTAGGACCCAAGTTCCAAGGTTGAAAAGGTAGCAAATGACCCCAATAATATCCCAAAAAATTTTGACGGTTCATGTGCCGAACACCCTGTATATTTTAAATGTAAATCTTTTTAAATAGTGAACTTGGTATAAACTCAATAATTCACAAGTGTTTGTCTGTGTTAGTAAAGTGATAATTGTTTACTACTGTATAATAAGATCTTCTTCTAGATCTAATTTTAATCTTGATCTTTTTAAGTACTAAATTAAAACGAAAAAAAAAATCTGACTAGTCTGATAAGTTATATTAGGTATTTACATTGTATGACTTTAGATGAATAAATGTATTTCTATTCTATTCTGATGAAAAGATCGACTGCAAAGAAAAAGAAACAATCCGTGAATTACGACAGATCTTCTGTCTTTCAGGCCAGATCAACGCTGGTTAGCGTTTTTTACCCGCCATCAGACGCGAGCGTCAATCAGCGGAATTTTTAAGCCAAATAATACTAACAATCGTGAAATTTGGTACCCGTGAATTTAAAAACTAATTTTTTGTGGCTAATCGGGTAAAAAGAAGTTTTTATACTATTATGATTGACGAAATATTACAAAAAAAAACTCAAAATTGTCCAAATTCACCCCACACTACCCTATGCCTTATAAATAGTATAGTCAGAGCATATTATTTTAAAAGGCTTTCCGTTTTCGGTCTAGAAGCAAATCATATTACATTTTGACAACAGACCATTTCCCCCTAATTTGACCCCGCTGAATCCGAATATCTCTGTTGCCAACTCGAAAAATCGACAGGGACGGAGAAAATCCCCCCCAAACCCCCAAAAACCTGTTTTTTTTTCAGTTTTATGCAATTTTCTCGAAAACTAACCTTTTTATCAAAAATTGCAAAGAACAGTTTTTTCTGGAGAATAAAATTCCCTTTCCAACGATGTATTGCTCAATAAGGTTAGGAAAAGCAAGTAGCTCTTCAGTGGCGTACGTAAATTGGGATTATTTAGAAAAAACATGTTTATTATAGGTTTTTCAAAATTTTCTCAAAAACTACACTTTTTAGGAAAAAATATGTAGTATAATTTATTGTAAAACATAACATTTTCTTTTAAAAACTTTATTAAAATGTCGGGTTGTTGCCATATTTAAGGCTTCAGGGGCATACTAATATAAACTTATTTTCAAAAATAAGTGAAATAATCAGTTTCTCTTGCATATTTAAATATATTTTCTAAGATTTTCAGAAAAAAAATGTGCCTTTATTCTTTATTGAGGATAAGACAATTTCTTTTTAAATGATATATTACAAAGTGAGGTTAATGTTATGATAAATACTTTAAAAAGGTTCGTAATTTGTACCTACTAAAATAAAATGTTTCCAAATTAAAATAAACTGTTTTTTGATTAGATTAGATATTTTGATTTATCTAAATAAGTTCTTTAAAGCAAGAAAACACCGGTGGTTATAAGGGGAGGGGGCATAGGGGCCATGGCCCCCCTAAGCAATATTTTTGTGCAGAAAGCAACCGTGGTAACTTTGACACAGGTGTTTTTGGTTATTTTTTTAACCATATGGAACTAAAAATAAAGTGGTGAATCTTATGCAACGGTTTGGGGGGGGGGGCATAATCCTAATTAGGTACTCATTGGGATCAACAACCAACTTGTCAACCTGTTAGGAAGAGTTTGATATTTTTTTCCTTATACTTATGCAATTTATGGGGTCAAAATAGGGGGAATTGCCCATTTGCCAAAAAGTAATATAAAATGCTTCTAGAAAGTGGATTTTCCCGAATCTTGCCTGAACTAGTAGTAAAAACACACCAAAATATATTTTTTCTATAAGCGTGCGGAAAAGTCCACTTTTCCGCACGCATTTTAGAGTGGAAAGTGCCACTTTATTTTTTCCGCATTTTTTCCGCACTGGGGCGGAAAAGTAAATTTGTTACGATTTTGAGGTGTTCTATAACATTTAGACCGTTCAAAATACATTTGTATCTTTCCTAGCACACGAAATATCCTAAAAATATTCAAATTGACTAAAATTCTGCTATATTTTCAATATTTTCGATAAAATAAAGTTTTCAGTAAAATAGGTTCAAATTATAAGTTTTAAACCTCCCCGGTATAAATATCGTCATTGTCAATGTCAAACAACAATGAACACTAGTGGTTTTAGATTTGGCATCTTAAATCACCATAGCAACAAAGTACAAACAAACTGTCAAAACAAAGCCAATTTTGCAGATACAAGCGTCTTTTGAATTTTCCAAACAAAAAAATCAGATTTTCTATGGATTCTTCGAACGAAGATCTACCCCAGTCAGTTCTAGAAGCCGCTAGAATGTGAATAATAATAATTGATTTGATTAAAACGTTTTGAATATAAATAATTTTCTGATTAATTTTTAGTTTTTTCCTCACGCTTATAGAAAAAATAGTGTACCTAACTCGTGCTTAAAGTGTCTTTTCCGCACTTGATTGCTGGCCAAACTCCGCTATCGCGTCGTTTGACCATCTGCAATCGCGTGCGGAAAAGAGGCACTTTCCGCACTAGTTAGGTAAACTACTATAATAGTTCTCCTTCCTTATACTCAAAAGTCATACGTTTCATATATTTGTTAGAGAAAAAAATACAGTTTTTGAATAACTTTGGTGCGGAAAGTGGCACTTTTCCAGATTGTTTCTTCTTAAAAGATAATTCCCATATAGAGACACCAACGGCACCGGCATCTTTCCGTAGAGGCACGTGGGACCAAAGCCCGGGGCCCCCGAGTAAAAGGGGCCTCCTCGGCCACTGAGTAACAGACGAAATTAATTTTATCTATTTTTGGTTCTTAAATCAGTTAGATTGATTAGATATTTTACTTACGTAACACAAGAATAAGATAAAACACATAAAAAAAACAGAACCCCTTGAACGCTAGATAATTGAAAAAAAAAATTGAAGACGTTTCGAAAATCGAGCCTAGGACATATGTAGATATGTCGTAGATAAGTAGTGTTTTATCTATCTCGGCTAGAAATGCCCAAAACCCACAAAAAACGTCGAATTTGGCCCACCCTGTACTGTATGATAGGTAACATATACTTAAAGTCCTACTAAACTCGAAACAAATCAGTAATATCACATTTTATCTATAATTATAAATATTGGACTTTATTTTACGTTATTACATTTTCTTAAAATTAAGTAACTTATATGTTAAAGTTCACTAAAGAAAAAAATAGTTAGGCGCTCCCGTTTCCAAGTAGGTCTCTCAACTAAAAGTTTCTTTGTTGTAGAATGTTTTTAAAAACCAAAACAAACATTTTTATTTTGCTGATTGTTTCACAACAGTCCAGTATAAATAATTTATAATGGTTTTTGAAATGCAAAGTAATAATTAATTTAAAGATAATAAATAATCAACCAGCATAGTTTTTGACTTATTATTATTAACCATGTAGGAGGTACAGGGTGTTCTATTATAAATGCAACCCCCCTTATTCTCCGTTAATGCATATTAAGATACTCTGCCAATATATGGGCCCCTAAGCTCACACTAGGTACTATAGTTCTAGTATACGTGCGAGCTAATAACTAAAACTTGAAATATATCTTATTCAACTCCAGACTAAATTACATTTTGTTTGATACCACACAAGCCATGTTTTGACTTAAACTCAAATTTCTGATATCTTCCCCCACCCTTAAAAAAATAAAAACTAAAATGTATTTTATTTAACTCCGGACTCAATTACCTTTCGTTTGATATCACACACGCCATATTTTCACATAAACTAATTTTTGAAATCTTCCCCCACCCTTTTATTTGGCTCGTGTTCGGTGGATTTTGTTCATTTTTAAATGGGACCATCTCGACCCAAGACGCAGCCTAGGTACTAAATTTCATTAAAATCGGCCAAGCGGTTTTTGAGTTATGCGCGTTGGTCGTTACAGACAGACAGACAGACGGCGCGACAAAAAAGTTCCAAAATCATCTGAAACGCAAAGATATATAAAAATTTTTGAAATCGGAGCAACTTTTTTTTCTCGAAAAAATTACTTTAGTATAGTATATGTGTGAGCTAAAAATTTGACGAAAAATAAAATAGATAGAAACAATTTGTCAATTTCATCTTATTACTGGTTTCTTTATGCTACAAGATGACGGTATTAAGTTAAACCTAAATTTTGCGATGTCACGTTTTTTAGCTCACACATATACTATACTATAGTAGTGTGAGCTATGGTGATCCTAATTTTTTCGAGAAAAAAAAAGTTGCTCCGATTTCAAAAATTTTTATATATCTTTGCGTTTCAGATGATTTTGAAACTTTTTTGTTGCGCCGTCTGTCTGTCTGTCTGTTTGTCTGTCTGTATGTCTGTCTGTCTGTCTGTATGTATGTCTGTAACGACTAACGCGCATAACTCAAAAACCGCTTGGCCGATTTTAATGAAATTTGGTACCTAGGCTGAGTCTTGGGTCGAGATGGTCCCATTTAAAAATGAACAAAATCCACCGAACACAAACCAAATAAAAGGGTGGGGGTAGATTTCAAAAATTAGAGTTTATGTGGAAATATGGCGTGTGTGATATCAAACGAAAGGTAATTGAGTCTGCAGTTAAACAAAACACATTTTAATTTATTTAAACAAAAGGGTGGGGGTATATTTTAAAAATTAGAGTTTAAGTGAAAATATGGCGTGTGTGATATCAAACGAAAGGTAATTGAGTCCGGAGTTTAACAAAATACATTTTAGTTTTTGTTTTTTAAGGGTGGGGGTAGATTTCAAAAATTTGAGTTTAAGTCAAAACATGGCTTGTGTGGTATCAAACAAAGGTCTGGAGTTGAATAAAATATATTTCAGTTTTTAGTTATATTAGCTCACACGTACACTATAACTATAGTAGCTAGTGTGAGCTTAGGGGCCCATATAGTGGCAGAGTTTTTTACTGATGGTACCAAAATTTTCATCCAAACAAGGTTTTTTGACTTTTAAATAAGAAGAAATCAAAAGTAATCGACAAAACAGCTTGGTTGTGAGCAGTATACCTTCCTGTAGTAGATTGCATAAAAAACGACTGCTACCTTTTGCTACTTTAAAAATTATTAAATATTAAATTCAATATATAGGGTGGGTCACAGAATACCACATTTATTAGATTGACTGTAACTTTTGACCGAATTCTAAAAATGTTTCCTTTTTTTAAAAGGCCAAGTGTGATATCTTGTTTGTCAATTTTTCAAAATCCAAGATGGCTGACAGTTTGAAAAATTGGTAGTTTTTACCCCCCAGAAATAACCAAGGCCAACACAAAAATAGAGGCCACGACCCTGAAAAAATCAGCTGTTCTCCCGGGGCTGAATTTTACATTGGGTCTTATGGGAGGTCAGACGTTTTTTTTATGATATTTTCAAAATGGCACTACAGATTTCCGCAAAATTTCAGTCAAATATTCTCAGACACCATCCCGATATTCCACCAAAGGTTTGTAAGGAAGCAACATGATTAAAAGGTTAAAATCTTCAAGATTTAGCATTCCTTATTTTGAATTCAAATTACCCGCCATGTACCACATGCCAACTGTTATATTTGACATGTATTTGACTTTGTCATATGTGATTGTCACATTCGCTTCTGCTTTAAACTTAATTTTTGTGTGAGCTAATGAAGCGGCTATGAAAAATTAGGGCTTACTATACATTTTTAAAAAATTGTTCTGCCAGAATAAAGTAAAAACAATCTCAAAAACGGCTTCATTAAAAAAAAATCAAATATCCATGAAACGTCATTCCAACTTCAATATTTTAAAGACAATCAGCTGTGTCGTAACGTGACCATCAAAAAAAAATCAGCCCCGGATGTGACGTCAACAAAGTGGAGGATCGTGGCCCGTCCATTTTGATAGCCCTGAAATAAAAAAACATAACGACACCGAACAAAGTTTAAGCTATCCTGACGAACAATGCAACACTTGTGGTCAAGGTCCGTCACCCCCCCATCCCAAGACTAAGATGTTTTTAGATATTTTCGGTGTCGCCTCCCATCGAAGGTATATTCCTGGGTGCGCCACTGACTGTTGAATTTACGAACTCCCCCTTTGGATAAAACCAACAAGGTTATGTTTTTGACATTTTCAGATCCGTACTTACATATCTTTGCAATTTTTTTTTTTAATTTAAATTTTGAAATTACAAAACCAGCGATAATTTGTTTCTACAATTATTAATAGTTCTTTTGCTATATGAAGAAGAATTATAAACTCGCTAAAGCCATACTAGGAGAAGGTTAAGACACCCTATATAATTTTTATATTTAAAATCGAATATGATGATTTATATCTGATATAATAATTAAAAGTTGTTTACCTACCTTTTTGTTAAAAGTAATGAACATGAATGATTATTATGTACATTCTTAATCTGTATGTAACTAGAACGGCGCAGTTCGGCAGCTTTGTGCATTTTGATCAGATTTTATATTAATATATAGGGTGTTTCGGGAGAGTGGTTAGGCGACGAACCGAACCAACCAGAGCGCTCAATTTTTTAATTTCATATGGGACAAGAAAAACTAAACATTTAAACAATTTTCGATAAATTCCGGGAACCTTCGCTTGCTTATCCTTCTGGGATACACCCCGTTTGAGTTAAAAAAACGGCAGTCAATAGCAGTGGCGCTGGTGACGTTATAAATTGGGAGGGGGGGCAGAAATTTATATTTTATTACATTTATAGACTTTGAAAAAGCTTTCGATAGCATTGAGCACTGGGCAGTAAAAGCATCTTTAATTAATAGCCGAATACATCAGAGATACACAGATTTAATAGCCAAGAATAATAATAATAATACGTTTATTCAAATTCAAACAGAAAATTACATTGAAAACGGACAATAAACGTAAAAAAGTCATAAAAGCATAATCATGCTTGTTGACTAAAAAAAAGAAAAAAAAAACAAAACAATATACTTCAAGTAATTCTAAATTGTATCTTCCGATACTAAGTACCACATAAGACGGTTCGGTTCGGTTTGGTTCGGTTCGGTTCGGTTCGGTTCTGTCTGTCTGTCTGTCTGTCTGTCTGTCTGTCTGTCTGTCTGTCTGTCTGTCTGTCTGTCTGTTTGTCTGTCTGTCTGTCTGTCTGTCTGTCTGTATGTATGTCTGTCTGTAACGACCAACGCGCATAACTCAAAAACCGCTTGGCCGATTTCAATGAAATTTGGTACCTAGGCTGCGTCTTGGGTCGCGATGGTCCCATTTAAAAATAAACAAAATCCACTGAACACAAACCAAGTAAAAGGGTGGGGATAGATTTTATTTGAAAATATGGCGTGTGTGATATCAAACGAAAGGTAATTAAGTCCGGAGTTCAACAAAATACATTTTAGTTCTTGTTTTTTTTTAAGGGTGGGGGTGGATTTCAAAATTTCAAAGTTTAAGTCAAAACATGGCTTGTGTGGTATCAAACAAAAGGTAATTTAGTGTGGAGTTGAATAAAATATATTTCAGTTTTTAGTTATATTAGCTCACACGTACACTATAACTATGGTACCTAGTGTGAGCTTAGGGGCCCATATATTGGCAGAGTATTTTTAAATAGTTACAGTTTACAAGCTTGTTGGCAATAAAGAAATATTCTAGTCCGTAGAGACCAGACACAGTAGAGACCGCCCGTCTGCACGGTAAAAAAAAATTGTCTTGGATTAAAGCAAATTGCTTTGAAGTAAAATAATTTGTGCTTTCCTATTCACCAACAGAATATTCTCTTGATATTGCACAAAAGATGTCTTGCCTCGATTTTAATGTGAAACAGAAATTGTTTTAATATAAATTTCAACTGAATTAATCTTAGGCACTGTTTTCTCTGGAAACAAAATATTACTTATATCAAAACAATTTGCTTTGTTACAAAACGGAGTATACTGAAACAAAACAATGGTGGGTGTGCTTTTGGGCTGTTCGGCCGTCGTCGTTGGAAATTCGTTCTCGACGTTTCGCCATCTCGAGTGAATGGCATCTTCAGGAGATGTTGACTGTTTGTCGCCTTCTCGAAGACCAGTCTTCTTCACCTGCCAGACCAGTCTTCGAGAAGCCGACAAACAGTCAACATCTCCTGAAGATGCCATCCACTCGAGATGGCGAAACGTCGAGAACGAATTTCCAACGACGACGGCCGAACAGCCCGAAAGCACACCCACCATTGGACGATGGCGGCGAAAGCCTTTCACAATTTGTGAAACAAAACAATTAAAGATTAAACGCTGCGTTGAACTAAAAAGAAATATTTTAATTCAAAACAAATTGTTTTAAGGTAAAACAATTTATTCAAAAAAAGAAAGTGTGTTCATTGTAGACAAAATTTTTTACCGTGTGATCAATCAAATTACGGGATTTACCTCGCCACGATAACGATAACGCGATACGCAGTATGTATCCTCTTTAAGTGTCTAATGATTTAAGGGTATTAGTTTTATACGTATCTTAAAATTCTAAAAATTATTCAATAAGTTTTTGAGTTATGGGAATTTGAACTTTCCATATAATATTTTAATATAATCCTCAAAATCTGGAAAATTTTATAATTATGTATAATATAATTATTTGTTTACAAACAACACTTTAGAATCAGTATTAAAAATAGCGTTATTGTCTGAATACAATGTATATGTAGATAAAAATTTGCTTGGCCTGCTTAAATTTTATAGAAGGTATCATTAGTTAACCAAAATATCATTATTAATTACAATTTGTTAAGTGTAAACCCTGAAACTTGGAAAAAATACTCTGCCAATATATGGGCCCCTAAGTTCACACTAGGTACTATATTTATAGTGTACGTGTGAGCTAATATAACTAAAAACTGAAATATATTTTATTCAACTCCAGACTAAATTACCTTTTGTTTGATACCACACAAGCCATGTTTTGACTTAAACTCAAATTTTTAAAATCAACCCCCACCCTTAAAAAAAACAAAAACTATAATGTATTTTGTTAAACTCCGGACTCAATTACCTTTCGTTTGATATCACACACGCCATATTTTCACTTAAACTCTAATTTTTGAAATATACCCCCACCCGTTTTTTAAATAAATTAAAATGTATTTTGTTTAACTCCAGACTCAATTACCTTTCGTTTGATATCACACACGCCATATTTTCACATAAACTCTAATTTTTGAAATCTACCCCCACCCTTTTATTTGGTTTGTGTTCAGTGGATTTTGTTCATTTTTAAATGGGACCATCTCGATCCAACACCCAGCCTAGGTACTAAATTTCAATAAAATCGGCCAAGCGGTTTTTGAGTTATGCGCGTTGGTCGTTACAGACAGACATACAGACAGACAGACAGACGGCGCAACAAAAAAGTTGCAAAAAGTGCCAAAATTACCCTTGAGCTTCGCTAGATATAAGGCCCTAAAAGTCCTAAAAATCAGTATTTTGCGATGTTCTCGAAAACTAATAACTGTTTTTAAAAATATGAGGTGAGAAAAAATACGTAAAATCATTTGTTCTATAATGTAAAATTAAAAACCTAACCTAATATTTAAAAAAATGTTTTTAATTTTATTTTTTTCCTACTCTGTAGTTAACTTCTTTTAACATTTTAATATTTTATAACATTAAGCTTGATCCCCACTTGTACAAAACACCATGTACTCAAATTTAGTTTCTGTTTCTTAAAATTTAAACAATTTTAAGTAAGGCTTAAGCCAATGGTCAATAATATCCGGACCGCCAATGGGACATGAAAAAAAATATTGTTATACAATTAAGCACGGTATGAGAAAAAAAAGCGTACATAAAAAAAGTTCAACTTCTGGGTAGAAACCGCTTTAAAATATGCGCAAATTTGCACACTTTTATTATATATGAAATTCCAGCCAAACTACTATTGATAGCAAAAATAGTGTTTCACTAAAAACAAAGGGTTTAAAATTATAAACATAAGTAAATAAAAATTAATTTTTCCAAATCCCAATGGTGGGGGCTAGTATTAACAAATTTCCAAACCTTTACTTAAAGTTGTTTAACTTAAAAAAAAAACAAAAACTAAATATTAATAAATGGTGTTTTATACAAGTGAGGGTCAAGCTTAATATTATAAAGTATTAACATTTTCAAACAAAATACCTACAGAGAAGAGAAAGAAAAAAAAATTATATATTTTTTTAAATGTTAGTTACGTTTTTTTCGACCAAATGATTTTGCGTATTTTTTCACTCTTGACTTTTTCTAAATTTTCGAGAAAATCACAAAAAACTGATTTTTAGAACGAAGCGAAGCTCAAGGAGGATTTTGGCGGAGAATATGTAGGGATGTGTCCCGGATGCTAAGGAATAATTATACAAAAATCCAGGTTGCACCTTTTTTTTTCCATGTGAATTCCTAATATATCAAAAGTACGCTTGACATTGTTTAAATAAATAGTACAGAAGTATTTCTTGATATCTTGGCGATATTCTACATTTTTGAACATTTAATGTTAGAACGCACCTTGTCGGCAAAATATTGTTACGGGTTCTCAACAACAATTAAAACACGCAAATGTCAAAAAAAACTACAATTTATTTCGACAATTATGCACAAAAAAACACGCACTTAAATTTACTAATAGCTTGCTAATAACTCACTGCTGAAATCGGCATATTAACTTCGTGTTGATATCTCGCGATTACTAGAGTTCGTTATCTCTCCTATATATATAGGATCGTCGGAACTTTCGCGAACTATCTATCCTTTTTCGATTCACGAGTATACTAGTTTCTGCTAGAACGTTCGCGTCAGAGTACGAGTGTGAGTCATAGATAACGCAACTAAAACCTAGACTAAGAATACAACCATAAGATAAGTTAACCTAATACTACACTAAACCTAAATAAATTCTAACTATAAAATTTAAATAACTTAAATTTGTAGCAATATGTTTATATTCAGTCATTACTGAGAGCCACATTACTGTAGCTAATTTTAGCAATATTTACCACAGAATTTAACAAGTATCACCGTATTTTTCACCAGTTTTAAGAAAAAAAAACAGTTTTTATAGCCAAAACATCGAATTTTTGCAAAGTTGTAACTTTTAGCTGGCTTGAACAGCTACCTACCATAGCTACGATGCTAAGTGATATATCGAAAGAAGCGCACTTGAAGGTACTATATTTATAGTATTTTTAATGTTTTTTGCTGAGATGCGTCATTTCGCTTTTTTTTTAAATGTAAATCATTTTTAGGAACTACCCCCTCTGAGGTTGTTTTTAGAGGTACCATCCACCAAACTTTAAAACGTTAAAACATGAAAAATTAAAATTTATATGTTCTTCTTGTTTATATCTTCTTGTGTATTTTAACGTTGATGAACATTAAAATATGAAAAAAACAAAAAAAACATGTTTTTAGGTACGTTTTGCGGTCTACCACCACCCCCTATCGGGGGTAGAGATAAGACATTTAAATTTTTACTAAAAAAAATCATTTTCAATGACCGTCTTTCAAATTTTGCGATTTTTAAACATCCCTCCGCCATCTTTGATTGGCCACCATTTATTTAAGCTCCACTTTGAGATAGCAATCATAGTTTTTTAAAATCTTGGTAAGAGGTTCTAACTATAGTAAAAAGGAAAATTAGTACCCTCAAATTATACCGATAAATTAACTGGCCCATAGACTATGTCCAATTTTGCAAAAATTCGTTGTTTTCGCTTTAAGACCTAGATCCGAAAGGATTTTTGAAAATTCAATACTTTCCCAAGAGAAATTACAGAGAGAAATACACCACAAAACATAAATAAAGGTTTTTTTTAAATTTTAGAACCATTTCTACTTGACGAAAAAATGCTACCATTGCTTGAAGAAGTCCAACCTCCATGCGCGGTGGCAGTACCGGTTCATTTTAAGGCAGAACAATACCATGACAATTTTGCCTATGATTTGGTTGAGTTAAACGCCAAAACGAGTGCTGCTTTGACACCACCACAAACTCCTCCGCGAGGTAAGTTATAATTTAGATCCCTAGGTACACGATAAAAATTTTGGACTTGCCTTGTCTTTATTTTATTTTAATCACAACGCACTGTGGTTCAAGACCTTTCTTTGGGTATAAATTCGTTACTACTAGACCGATTTCAAAGGCTTTTGGCTTGTTGGAAAGCTAAAGCTTTAGACTATATGACCCCATTACTAAAATTGACATTTTGCAAAAATTTAAGATGGTAAACGTTTTTTGAAAATGCCAATTTTTGACCCCTTTGAAAAAAATTGCACTCACCGCTGTCATTTTTAGTTTGGGTCTGTTCAAAAGCTTCATCCTTGTCGTGAACAAAAAGGTATCACTTATTAAAATCAGTCATGAATTAAGAAAGATAGAATGAAATGAACAAGATGACTTTTAGCTACAAAAATCATTAAAATTGACAATATTCAACAATCATAATAAAGTGTTTTTGGTCATTGTGCATGCAAGTACTGAAAAATAATGGAATTTCCTTCGACAGGTCGCCGGTTTGGCTTTACAAGCACATTTAAAAATATTTGTCGGTATTGACGATTGTAAATGGAAAGGTACGATACATATGGAATTTTATATGAAAAGGCACCTACCTCGGACTCTCTTGCGGCTCCAGTCAACGTTTAAACGTCCAGTTTTTCACCTCAAAATTCACTTTTTCTGGAACGTGATTTTTCTAGTGTCTTGTTGTGACGGTGGTTGTTTGTGCACTCATCGCGGCGCTGCTTGTCCTCCACGTGTGCGGTGCCGTGAAAACCCATATGCATATTTTAGAGCGCGAAAATTTAAATTATTTTAAACGCGCAGAAAAGGAAAAGAAAATGAAAATTAGGAAATTCCTTGCTTGCACCAACAGTCATCAAAATCATGGTTATCGTTATAGGGTGTTTGACAGTAGTAAAAAAATAAATATATATTTATTTTTACATATCTCTTAAGGTCTTGGGAATGCTAAAAACAAACTTTTTTGTTTAATTTTTTATCAAATTCATAGTTCTTTTAATTAAATAAATTCATTTAATTAAAACAATTAGCCACGTGATTCAAAACAGGCGGTCTACCAATCAGGTGCGAGTGACGTTACAAAACAGTAAACGCCTCAAACGAACCTATTTTCTATGTTATTTTCTTATGGATGGTAATGTTTGCTTTGGTTTAAAGTACGAATTATCGTCCTAAATTAGATTTTATTTTGTGTTTTGCTTATAAAAAACATTTTCAATGGAAAACGGATTCTCCAAAGCCGATAGCTCCAACTTGCTAATGCTGAATTCCTTTATGGTGGCAGGCTTCTTTGCCAACAACAGTGATTTTTGTTCTGCGGAATTTAGAAACGTTAAAATGTTGATGTAAGTATTCGATGAATTGTTTTGTATATAACTGAAAGTTTTTTTACGATATTCTTCGCCTACTTTTACTCATTTAGATTTTGAGGTGAGGTTATATGTTTTGCTTTTTTGTTTAATTTGCCACTTACAATAGATTCAATTAAATACCCAATCATTATTATTTTAAGCATTAAGAAACAATCAAAAATTGCTTTTTTGAAACAAAATTTTTCTAAATACATTCTACATACATACTAGTCCTGCCTATGCACTGCCTAGTCTTGCATATGCACTGCTCAGTCCTACATTTAGCCTGCATGTCCACTGCCTAATCCTGCATTTAGAGGTACTCCCTAGTCCTGCCTAATAACTACCTAGCACCGCCTAAAAATGTGTACACCTTTCTGCCTAATATAGTTGTTCACCCCTTGTAATAAATATAACCTCAAAAATGTCATCGTCATTTACGAAATAGTTATAATAGACAACGTGAGAAAAATTAATAGAAACAATTTAGTTATACTCATATCAAAGTGATCTTCACAAATGTAAAGTGAAAATGTATTAGATAAGGCCCTTGCGTCTCTTCGAGCAAGTTCTAGCCACTTTTTCCGTTCTTTTACTGCTGTAGGCACATGAATAAATAGTTTTTCAGGTGTTTTTATGCTAGTATTCGAACACTCAGGCACTACACACCTCTTATAGGACATTTTTTTATATAAAAAACAGTAAAAACAAAGACCAAAAACAAATAAACACTTGAATGCCGTGTATCTGTCTGCGAGTTTACTGCGCTGTGACGTCATCGCAACGCCATGCTAGAAATGAGCGTTTTAGCGGCAAATTCAAATCGGAAATTAAAAAACTTGATTTTAAATGTTGTCATGATAAAATATACTATTTTAATAATTTTGCGTAGCAAATTTGGGATCTATGTATCATTCTAAACCATTGACTTCTATACCCTACGGGTAGACCCGGCATGGGCCTAAATTGCCATTATATCAAGCTTTTATCGCAATTGACCAAATACAAGTAAGAATTTAATGAGCAAGATAGGGATGAAAATAGAATTTCGGTTTGGTGAGTCCGGACAAATGCAACATCGCAAAAATATTCTATTTGCTTGTCTTGGATAAAAAAGGGCAGTGGCGGCGCAAAATAGAAATTTTGAATTCCATTAGAATTTTTTTATCAACAATTTTCTGTTTGAATAATAAATAATTCATGAATACTTACTTGTGTATACTGTGTTTTCAAAATTCTCTTCAGTAAAAAAAAAGAGTAAAAAGAGTTTCTAAGCATGCTAAGTGCAGTGGATGTATTAAAATTATTGTTTTCATCTTAGAACTTTACAAATGTTGTACCTTCAAGGTAAAATATTTTCTTTCTTTGAACAAGGGTCTTCTTCAACTCTTCTCTTCTTGGGTGGACTACAAGTTATGCCCGAGTCAGATAAAATTTCGGAACTAAAAATTTCAATTCGGAATGGGACAACTGGGCGCCGGGCCAACTCGGCGCCGCCAACAGGGCGCCACGCCGGGCCTAATGGGCACCGGGCCAACTCAGCGCCGGACTATTTTTTCTTTGATAAAATGTGCAGATAAAAAACAAAATAAATATGTAATTTATACAAAAATTTCAACATCTATTAAGTCGAGTGTGATACATATCGATGCATAAATAAGAAAGTCCGCCATTTTGGAACCGCCATTTTAATTTTTTTAAGTTTGTTTTTCATCTGCACATTTTATCAAGAAAAAATATTTTAGTCCGGCGCCCAGTTGGCTCGGCGTCCAGTTGGCCCGGCGCCCAGTTAACCTGCCGCCCACTTGGTGGCGCCGAGTTGGCGGCGCCCAGTTGTCCTAGACTGCAACAGATTTCAAGGGTCTGTTACGTTTTACCACCTTTCTTAAAACGACGAAGTTTTTTGAAAAATGATAATTTTAGACCATTTTATAGTGATTTCTAAAAAAAAAATTGCGGAAAATCGTTGATTTTGTTAAAAAAATTGAAATTGAAAAATTCTTAAAACCCCATTAAAACCCATACAAATTGCTACAAAAGAAGCATTTTCTCATTTCAAACTGAAACAAAACGGTCCCTGACTTCTATCAGCTGTTAACAAAAACTTGAAATAACTAAGGTCACTGATCGAAATCGGGTCAGTTTTTTTGGTCCTTTTATGAAAATGCACAATTATTAAAAAAGCATGAAATTCATAACAAAATCAAGAAAATTATGATTCCTACATTTTTACAATTAAAAATTAGTTTAATTGAACATTATATCAATTTTTATTCTTTAAAACACTAAAAATTAATAATTATTTACTTTTTTTTAATTTATCTATAAGGTCTAACCGAATAAAACCAAACTGAACCGATCCGTATCGAAATGAACCAAATCAAACCGAATCTAACGGTTCGGTTTGGTTCGGTTCGATTTGGTTAAACTAAACCGTACCTAACTGAATGTAGCTAAACCTAACCGAAACAAACTGAACCTAGCGGAACCTAACCGAACATAATCAAACTGAACCAAACCTAGCCGAAGAAAACTGAACCTAACCGAACCGATTCGAAACGAACCGAACCAAACCAGACCGAATCTGGCTGAACCTAACCAAAACAAATTAAACCTAGCCGAACCTAACCAAACAAAATCAAACTGAACCAAACCCACCCGAACCAAACCGAACCGAGTGGAACCAACCAAACCAAACCAAACCGAACCGTTATATTCGGTTTGGTTGGGTTCGATTTGGTTAAACTAAACCGAACCTAACCGAATATAGCTAAACCTAACCTAAACAATCCTAGCGGAACCTAACCGAACATAATCAAACTGAACCAACCTAACCCACCTAACCCAACCGAACCCAACCTAACCCAACCTAACCCAACCCAACCCAACCTAACCCAACCTAACGCAACCTAACCCAACCTAACGCAACCTAACCCAACCTAACCCAAATATAGTAAAATTTGTTAGGTTTATGTCCAGGGGGTAACCATTGTCCATAATCGTCGGAAATCGAGTTAGGATTAGTGTATGCGACCATAAACATTGAGTGGCACGTGAGTGTTTGGTCTTCAATTTTTTTTTTGGGAAATTTTTCAAAATCTTTTTTTCCGTACTCTGGGCACCCGAATAAACCGTAATCTAGTCACCCCAATCCATCGCAATCAAAGAAAATCGGTAATCGAAGTGTCACAAATTTTTTGTTGGTTTCTATTCTTCTTTTATATTATGTAGGACAAATTTATTAATTAAACTAAGTGACCTTATTAAGTAAGACAGCATGATTGTCAAATGACATTAGAAGGACATACACATATGATACCGGCCTGTAGACCGGTCGCGGTGGTCATATAATAATAAATAGATACTTTCGCGATGAAAGACCAAAATTTAACTTAAAATTACTGTAAGTCCGCAAAAAACATTAAATTTATCGAAATTTATAAAAACATAGATCAGTGTGTGTAACAATTCATCAAGATGTATGAAACTCGACCGTGACATGTCAAACGTTTGGTTCGAAAAAACAAAAACCACGATAAAAATCGGTATGTAAGCATTTAAAAAAAAAATAATTTTTAAGAAAATCAAATACTTTTTGTTAATTTTCATGCAATGCAAAAAAAAGTGCGGGGAAGTGACACTTTCTGAATCAAAATGTGTGAGGGTAAAATCGCACGGTCGCAGAAAAAACTATCTATCGTGACGCTACTGAACTTTCTCGTGTTTTAGGAAAAACTATCCGTCAAGACGACTTACCCATGAAATGTTGTTTTTTTATGGATTTTTTTTTCTTCTTTTGCACAAAAAACAATTTTGGACCATGTTTGAACTCAAATAGTTACTTCTAAACTTGTTTTTAAACGTTTTAAGATTTCTTTTTGTAATATTCCCGCACAAAATTCAAAAAAAATCATTTCCGTACTTAGACAACATTGTCTATCAGTTTTCCCTGTATAAATTCACTAGCAGGTAGAATCATTTAAAATACGGCAGGTGGATTAAAGGTAGCCAGCTGCTTTTCTGTCGCACTTATGCCGTCAGTGTGAAAGAGATAAACTTTTATCTCGCACTCGGGTACTTACCCATATATTATCTAGGGTATTATTAGCATGCAAAATCAGCCTATCTTTGTCCGTTTCACATGTTCAATAATGTCTATCTCTGTTTTTATTGTAAAAGAAATACCCGCCGTTAGAAACCAAATTTGATAGGGTCAATAAAAAATGCCTTGTCTTTCCGTCTCTAAAGCCCTTTCAGGGCTTTATACAACTCAATGTTCTAAACTCTTTTCTAAAATTTGTCAAAGACCCTATTCTGAGTCAGCGCAATAGCGACTATCTAAAACTGACGCATTCAACTTTCCTTGCCATTAAAGCCATTAAACCGTATTCAAATATAAAACATCCGAATTGCAAATAAACTAATTATATAATTATATTTTTCATTCATTAATTTGACGGTATTGATAATGCACATTTAGTGGTTAGTGTACAGTGTGGCTGAAATAGCGAAAACTTAAGTATAGTTTTTTAGATATTGACATATAAATATTGACACTTTTGACAATTTAAGGCGCTCTAAAATCTGAACAGTCGGACTTAAAACAAATAGTCTTTTTTTTTTTACTTAAAATTGTTATCTAATTCCGTTTAAAAGTTATTAGTTAACACACTGTAGATTATATACCAGATATGCAGGCAGATCTTGTAGTGATAATGTTTTTTGTCTTAAACAAGTAATTGAGAAAAGGAGCGCCAGAAATATAGAAACTCATGTTACCTTTGTGGACCTACAAAAAGCATATGATACCGTTCCAGTAGAAAAATTATGGACAGTGCTAGAGTAGACTAATATTAATCATACATACATAAAAGCGATAAAAGAACTATACAAAGGGTCAAAATCTAAAATTAAAATTAGAAATCGACTTTTAAAAGAATTCCTGGTAACGAAAGGCTTAAGACAGGGATGTTGTATCTCTCCAACTCTTTTTAAAATATATATCGCAGTAGCTCTAAAAAACTGGAAACGTAAAGTACACGGCATGGGAATACAACTTAACGACCGATTTACCATATACACACTACAGTTTGCTGACGACCAAGTAATTGTAGCTAATGATAAAGAAGACATGGAGTATATGATGAGAAAGTTAACGGAAGAATACCAAAAGTGGGGGCTAACAGTGAACGTGGACAAGACACAGTACTTATGTATTGGAAACGAATCAAGTGAATTAGAACTAGAGAATGGACAAACAATACATTTGATAAGACAGGAACAGACTGTAAAGAACTGGAAAAAAGAATAGTAAAAGCAAAAAAGGTTATTGGTTGTCTTAACAGTATTTTATGGAGCAGAGAGATAAAGAAGAATGTAAAATTTAACATATATGAAACAATGGTGAAAAGCACGCTGTTGTATGGAATAGAGACTTGTCGCGTAACAGAAAATATAAAGCAAAAATGGAAAGTGTCGAAATGGATGCAATAAGAAGATCAATGAGAATATCCAGAACAGATCATATAAAAAATGAGATCATAAAAGAAAGAATGGGAATCGAGGGAAGCATAACGGATGACATCACTAAAAGGCAACTGATATGGTACGGCCATGTACAACGGATGAGCGACGAAAGATTACCAAAGCAGGTCGTAGAATGGCAACCATTAGGGCGCAGAAAAAGAGGGCGTCCTAAACTGGAATGGCAACAGTCAATCCAAAGATCAATGAGTCAAAAAAACCTGACGGAAGATGACTGTCAGGATCGAAGGAGGTGGAGAATAGGCGTCGGACAACGTAGAAAAACGTTCTAAACCG
This sequence comes from Aspidapion aeneum, assembly GCA_963576565.1. NCBI lineage: Eukaryota > Metazoa > Arthropoda > Insecta > Coleoptera > Brentidae > Aspidapion > Aspidapion aeneum. The sequence goes on from OY755043.1 coordinate 119,718,488, forward strand.
ACATAGTAGTATATTATATACCAAGGGATGAAAGTGGACTTTTTCCCTCTACGCAAAAAGTTTATAGCACAAGGGTAGCAAGGACTACAATTCTTTGGGGGATAAAAACTTTTCTCACGAGGTTTATTAACTATGTTTCGCAATTTTGAGGACAAAAAGTGACACTTTTACTCCTTTAAATAAGGGACAAAAGTGCACGTTTTATCGAAAAGTAAATTTTTTTTTCAAAACAGGCTAATAAGTGATTAACTTTGTATATCAAGCGGTTTAACATAAAATTAGTCTTTTTTTAAAATTGGGACACACAAAAGCAGTAATATATAGGGTTTTAACGTTATTAATTGTAAAGGTGAGCTAGGTGAAGCTCTAAAGATATATTGACTGGAATCTCAAATTCTTATAAAATTATCACTCATTTAAAAAACACCGTTTTATACTATTGAGTATCTATATTAGTATTATTAATATTATATTCTAAAAGTACGAGGGTGGATCAAATATAAACAAGCCTTTTAAACTTACTAACAAAAAAGTCATTCAAGATGAACGTGGCCGTTATAATTTTGGAGTAGGAATATTCAGCAGCATGTAGGCGGCTGGTAGTGCCGCGATGCTCACTTGGCCAGGAGCAATCGCAATGAGCGAGAAGAAGGTACACAGCAGTGTTACGCAAAGAATAATCATTAAATTTCTTACACGCGAAAACGTGAATTCTACTGAAATTCGATGCAGATGGCGAGCACAGTTCGGAAATAAGACGCTTTCGTGGGTACCTGTAAAAACTTGGTGCAAAGTGAGCCGTGAGCGTGTCCCCAACGTGAGTCACCCACGTCGTCCGCGTACCATCATTTCTGCAGGCAAAGTTTTAGCGACCGTTTTCTGGGACTGGAGAGGAGTCTTGTTGGTCGATTTTTTACACGAGCGAGTAACATTAAACGCTGCTTACTACTGCCACTTACTCGACCAGGTAAAGCTTGATTACAGCCAAAAGAGAAAAGCACACCCCATTCAAGACGTGTTGCTCCTGCATGACAACGCTAGACCTGATACAACAGCTTTAACATAGGCCAAAATCAAACAAATGCACTGAACTGTGCTGGAATACCCTCCACACAGTCCAGATTTGTCACCTTGCGATTTTCATATGTTTGGCCCACTCAAAGATTCACTGGGAGGCGAGCAATTTCAGACCAATGAAGAGGTGGAGGCATTCGTGCACAGCTGGTTAGATACCCGCCCAGCTTCCTTTTATGAAAACGGGATTAAGAAACTGTCAAACCGTTGGGAAAAGTGTATCAACAGATAAGGGGGATGTGTAGAAAAGTAGAAAAAATTTCTGTTTTGTGTCATGTTTCGAAATAACTAGTTTATAAACAAAGGCTTGTTTATATTTGATCCACCCTCGTACTTACCAATAGCTAATTTATCCATATTAAATTATGTTTTAAAAAAAACTTTCACCAGTAAAAACAACAATCTAAACAAATTACTAATTTGTTCCATCCAAGACTGGAGACAAACAAATCAAAAAATGCAAAAAAACACTTTAGCGACCCGGCGATAAGGAATTCGGCGATAGTGATAAGTGGGGCAATGGAAAACATTTAATATAGGTCATGATCTTAGTATAACAGTGGCTAATTATTGACTTGCTTATCCAATATATCCAATCCAATATAGGAGCCCTAAGGCGTCATTTTTTGGGGGTTTTAAACCAATGTGCCACGTTTCGGTTAGTAAGTCCGAAATTTTGTTAATATTGAAAGATTGTGTACAAATTTCAAACAAAATAAAATAAATATTGTTTTTTAAAGTTAAACGCTGTTGGAGTCCTGACAAGTACTTCAACGACCAACGTTTCCAAAAACTTTGGTAAATCTGTTGGATCAACTGTCATCTTTTCAGGCGATTAGTAGGGATATCCAACAGATCCTCGTATGGAGGGGCTGTCAAAGCCTCAAGCGTGAAGAAATTACCAGGGGTTAATCTTTCTAACTCATTGGGATTGGAACTCAGTGTACATTGTCACATTATGCTAGCATTGTAGAGATCTTCTTAAAAATAAATATTTGGTGCCCAATTACATGATTTAATGAGTTCTTCACAGATTTCACTCCGGACTTCCACAATCTGCCGAAGTGTGGAGCTGCAGGGGGTTTCAAATGCCATCGAAATGACCCGAAGCCGAAGGTACGACAATAACAAACCCTCTGCACCCTTAAAATTGGTGCCACGGTCGCTGTAGATATCGTTATTGCGCCCACGATGAGCTACAAATCTTTGAAAACAAGCTAAAAATGCATCCGAAAAAACATGAAAAAAGCCGCCATCTTGGATTAATGACGTCACACAGGCCCTCCTACTCAAATTAGAGGCAACTAGTGCCAAGAGCCACTTACGAGGAGGTTGGTTGTTGTCCTTGATAGCTACCAATGAACCGACTGCGACTGTTGGGGACACATTTGGGATATTCCACTTTTGACGCTGTTTGAGTGCTGATAAGTACCCCAACGATCAACGTTTCCAAAAACTTTAGTGAATCTGTTGAATCAACTGTCATCTTTTCAGGCGATTAGTACGGATATCCGACAGATCCTCGTATGGAGGGGCTGTCAAAGCCTCAAGCGTGACGAAATTACCAGGGGTTAAACTCTCTAACTCATTGGGATTGAAACTCAGTGTACATTGTCACATTATGCTAGCATTGTAGAGATCTTCTTAAAAGGCAATATTTGGTGCCCAATTACATGATTTAATTAGTTCTTTACAGATTTCACTCCGGACTTCCACAATCTGCCGAAGTGGGGAGCTGCAGGGGGTTAAAATGCCATCGAAATGACAGTTTCTAGACCGAAGCCGAAGGTACGACAATAACAAACCCTCTGCACCCTTAAAATTGGTGCCACGGTCGCTGTAGATATCGTTATTGCGCCCACGTCGAGCTACAAATCTTCGAAAGCAAGCTAAAAATGCATCCGAAAAAACATGAAAAAAGCCGCCATCTTGGATTAATGACGTCACACAGGCCCTCCTACTCAAATTGGAGGCAACTAGGGCCAAGAGCCACTTAAGAGGAGGTTGGTTGTTGTCCTTGATAGCTACCAATGAACCGACTGCGACTGTTGGGGACACATTTGGGATATTCCAGTTTTGACGCTCTTTGAGTGCTGACAAGAACTCCAACGACCATTGTTTCCAAAAACTTTGGTGAATCTGTTGGATCAACTGTCATCTTTTCAGGCGATTAGTAGGGATATCCGACAGATCCTCGTATGGAGGGGCTGTCAAAGCCTCAAGCGTGAAGAAATTACCAGGGGTTAACCTCTCTAACTCATTGGGATTGGAACTCAGTGTACATTGTCACATTATGCTAGCATTGTAGAGATCTTCTTAAAAAGAAATATTTGGTGCCCAATTACATGATTTAATTAGTTCTTCACAGATTTCACTCCGGACTTACACAATCTGCCGAAGTGGGGAGCTGCAGGGGGTTTAAAATGCCATCGAAATGACAGTTTCTCGGCCGAAGCCGAAGATACGACAATAACAAACCCTCTGCACCCTTAAAATTGGTGCCACGGTCGCTGTAGATGTCGTTATTGCGCCCACGACGAGCTACAAATCTTCGAAAGCAAGCTAAAAATGCATCCGAAAAAACATGAAAAAAGCGGCCATCTTGGATTAATGACGTCACACAGGCTCTCGTACTCAAATTGGAGGCAACTAGGACCAAGAGCTACTTAAGAGAGTTTGGTTGTTGTCCTTGATAGCTACCAATAAACCCACTGCGACTGTTGGGGACACATTTGGGATATTCACATTATGCTAGCATTGTAGAGATCTTAAAAGGCAATATTTGGTGCCCAATTACCAGATTTAATTAGTTATTGACAGATTTCACTCCGAACTTCCACAATCTGCCGAAGTGGGGAGCTGCAGGTGGTTTAAAATGCCATCGAAATGACAGTTTCTCGGCCGAAGCCAAAGATACGACAATAACAAACCCTCTGCACCCTTAAAATTGGTGCCACGGTCGCTGTAGATATCGTTATTGCGCCCACGACGAGCTACAAATCTTCGAAAGCAAGCTAAAAATGCATCCGAAAAAACATGAAAAACGCCACCATCTTGGATTAATGACGTCACACAGGCCCTCCTATTCAAATTATAGGCAAACGCCTATCCCACGGGAGACGATTTTTTACTTTAATCCACACTAATTAGCGCAGAAGTAATTTTAATAATTATTACCTATATTCATTTGTTTATTACAGATCATGCAATGCTTACCGACCTCGATTCAATGGTACAACAAGAAAATCAGGCAATTTATATCAATCAGTCACCTCTAGATCTTGAGAAAACTGCCATATATTCTGTACCTGATAAGCAATTTACATCTGGTTTGTCTCGAACTTTCTCAAACCAGTTTGTCTCTGCCAATGCGCATAATTACGAATATGCTTCTAATCACGATCTCGCTCATGAACTAGCTGTAGTTGATGAACTAGTTCGCACACGTGTAGAAAACATGCACTGGACTAGCAGTGGACCGTCTTCGCCCGATAGCAGCAGTCAATCTAATTTTGGAGACTACAGCTCCTCTGATGATCCTGAATGGGTAAGTAAAATCAGTGTTGCCAACTATTGGAAAGCGAAAATCCGTAGCGTGACGCGAAAAATCTGTAGAAATCCGTAGGTTCAAAGACTAAAAACAAAAAAAGGTGCTTTTTTTACAATTAAAAAGTTTATATTGGTTTGATTTTTTTCTTTTTTTGACAGTGACAGGAGTGCACAACTTTTTTGGTTCGGAATTGCACGAGAACGGTACGGTACCTACTGCTCCGTTCCAACGGATCCAAATAAACTTTTTTGCAGTGCCGCAAATTTTTTAAACGGATAAACCGTTATAATTAGAAGAAATAAAAAGTACGTACTTTTTTAACCTTTTTTATTCAGTTAAGGTACGTACAAACACTAATATTTTCTAGTGCAACATACATAACGTAAAACAAAGTTTAACTTTCGTGGCGCGAAGCGTTGTTTGACTCCCCATCAAACAACGCGCGAAGTAATACAATTCGTTCTAAATAATGTTGCAACGACCGTCCGCTAGATGTCTAGAAAAATAAGGTCACTGATCCAAGCAAAACCTTTTTACAAAATGATTAAAATGTAGGAAAAAAAGTAAAGATAATGGTGACCTATTGCAATTAACAGTTTCGCATTACAAACTGACAGTTGATCTTTCAAAATTGACATACCAAAGTCGAATTTATAAATCCCGTCGTTTATTTTCCATTAATAGTGGCGTCACTATTAAATCCGGCTCGTATAATACACAAAGGCCTAATTTTGAAAGGGCACAGCTGTTCTTATAATGAGAAACTGTCAATATAGTGCCCGGCACAATTTGTGCCTGGCACTATTGCAATAGGTACAGTCGGGGACTTAATAAATGGCCGCTGCCGTTTTCAGAAGAGCTTGGATGAGAATCCCAATACCGGGCGAGGTTTATGAATGAATGAATTATTGAACATCGTATCGCGCGCTTTCATTTCTTCGACTCCACGTCGATCGGCTGTCGCTGTGCACTTTTGTGCAATGCAATTTTTGCTATTGAAATTAATAACTATTTGGAATATTGGCCGATAAACGGGCTAAGCCATACACGTTTTTTGGATACACACATTTCTTTTTTTAGCTGATTTCTTGTTTATTAGCATTGGATGTGTGGCCGGCCGCCCCCAAGGTCGAAAATTCAAGTTTATTTTTAGGACTCGAATGTCAACAACATATGTCAAAATCGCGACTGCACCACCTTTTGCAACCTAAAATTCTATAATGACTGGACTATTTAGCCACCCCCAAAAATAGTGTTCTTGTGCATCCAGAAGTCGGGGTAGTTACATATTTAAAACAATTCAAATTTTAAAGTAAAGGCCGTCTTCACAGCTGTTTTCGAATCGCCCTTACTCAAATAACCACTTTTTGCTTGTATTAATTTTTTTTAGCTTTACACTTTTAAAACTTACCATTTTAAAAATAGCTAGGAATACAAACATGTTGCATTTGTGTTTCTCTATGTAAGTATGTAATAAAAAACAATAAATTAAAATCCTAAAAAATCACTATTATGTGTATTTTTTTTGCTATTGGATATGCGTCAAAACAATTGTTATATTTTTATTGCTTGCCTCACAAAGTAATAAAAAGACCCCAAAATCTAAAGGTTTGTGTTTGTAAGGAATAAATAAAAGTTTAAATTGCTAAAACTCAAAACTGAAGTGACTTTGGCGGCCTCTCGCGACATTAGTATAAACACTTGTCCTTTACCTTTTATATTGGTGATATAGAGGGCACCGAGAAGTTTAATTTAATGTATTATAAAACATATTTTTACAAAGTTAAGTTTTTTAACCGAACATTCAAACGGACTACAGACCAAAGCTAATTTTTTCTGCAATTATGTGTATTTTTTTAACCGAACTTTCAAACGGAATACAAACCTAAACGAAATTTTTCATGATTAAATTTAACCCAGGAATGCGAATAAATTATATGTGTTGAACGACGCGCCACGAAATCCGGTCAATAACCTCGGCCGGTATTGGGATTCTTATCCAACCTCTTCTGAAAACGGCAGCGGCCATTTATTAAGTCCCCGACTGTACCTACTGAGCACTGATAAGGAGGAATGAGGCGCGGCCGCCGTTGTGTTTCGATGTATACCGTTTTTTAGTAAAATTGCCAAAAATCTGTAGATTTGGATCCAAAATCGGAGATCGAAATCCAAAATCCGTAGATCTACAGATAAATCCGTAGGGTTGGCAACACTGAGTAAAATGCATTAGTATTTTTACCTTCCTAGCCCGCGCAGCAATGGCTAGAGAAAATGTTTTATTTAGTAGTGCAGGCGCTGTAGTATGCAAAATATGAGGACAATGGATTCTAGCTGATAATAGGTCACAGCTTAACGATCTGTATGTTGCCAAGCCAGGTTTTGGTCCAATTTTTTTGTTATCTCCTCTTCTCTTATAGTCGTGTTCAAATTTCTGAAAATTTAACTAAGTTGACGCCTTAAAGCCACAATGGCACAGAGATGCATCATAAATGTGTAAAATCTAGCCTTAAAATAAAATTATATTAATTTTTTAAATTTTAGCTGCAAAAACCCCCTGGACCCCCAAAACGTGAAATTTTAGGGAAAAATACCTATTTAATTACCTTTATTGTAGACAATAAAATGTCCTTTTCAACGATATACAAGTCAGAGGGGTACGACCAATGACACACTCTCCAGTGGCGTCCGTTTATTGAGGTATTGTAAAAAAATTAAAATAAGAAATTGTTTATTACATGTTTTTCCCCATTTTCTTGAAACCTAAGCCCTTTATCAAAAACGGTGTCCTATAGTCGATTGTAGACGATGAAATTTTCTTTTAAATGATGTATAACAAAACAAGATTAGTTTTATTTGTAACAATTTAATGTAGTCCATCAATTACATCAATTTTGAAAAATCACTAAACTTACCAATTTACAATAAAGTGATACAGAATTTTTTTGGGTTTTTTGCAGCTAAAATTTAACAAACCAATATAATTTTATTTTTAAGTTGGATTTCACACATTTTTGATTCATTTCAAGATCGTTAATCTTTGACCTTTTGTCAGCTAGAATCCATTGTCAAACTGCGGTCATCATATTTTGCATACTCAACTACCGACAGCACCTGCACTATAGGTGTATTATGACCTATTTTAGCCATATCGTCGTGACGTCTGTCCGTGTAAGTGTGTATGTCTGTCCGTAACACGATAGCTCCTAAACTCCAATACTGTGTGAGAGTAAAATCTAATAATGCCAATGACAGATTTTTGACAGTTTTGAAATTGAAATTTTCTTAACGAAGCATCGCCTCAATATACGGTTCTCGGAATATAGTGAAACACGTTATTCTCAATAACTTTGTTATTACTAAAAACTTCGCAGGAGCTTCTTTTTCTAAGATATGTACAGAAACTGTTTTCAGTGGTCTAGGAAGGTATCAGATCATTTTTTTAAATTAATTGTGTTCATAAACGTCCGAATGGACGTGTTATTCTTAAAAAAAACTTTTGAAAGTGTTTTATAAAATTTTATACACAATTGTCATCTAATAGAGTCTAAAATTCTGATTTATCAGTTTTCAAAACCTTCACAAACACCCAATAGATTGATATAAAAGAAGAAACACAAGCAAACGTAGCAAATGTTCCTGTTTTAAAGGAAACAGCAAATGCTGGGACATTATCAAAGTTCTTCAATGTTCATATGCAGCAATTGTCGTGCTCGGTAATCGTCATGCGCGGTGATTGTCATGCCTGGTAAATGGTTGCGCGGTGATGGTTTGCGCGATAATGGTTTTGCGCGGTAATGGTGTGCGCGCATTTTAACCAATTCGCGTTTGCTCCATTTTGTATTGTACTTGGGGACTTAATAAATGGCCGCTACCGTTTTCAGAAGAGCTTGGATAAGAATCCCAATACCGGCCGAGGTTATTGACCGGATTTCGTGGCGCGTCGTACAACACATATAATTTATTCGCATTCCTGGGTTAAATTTAATTATGAAAAATTTCGCTTAGGTCTGTATTCCGTTTGAATGTTCGGTTAAAAAAATACACATAATTGCAGAAAAAATTAGCTTTGGTCTGTAGTCCGTTTAAATGTTCGGTTAAAAACTTAACTTTGTAAAAATATGTTTTATAATACATTAAATTAAACTTTTCGGTGCCCTCTATATCACCAATATAAAAGGTAAAGGACAAGTGTTTATAATAATGTCGCGAGAGGCCGCCAAAGTCACTTCAGTTTTGAGTTTTGGCAATTTAAACTTTTATTTATTTCTTACAAACACAAACCTTTAGACCAACTTTTGGGGTCTTTTTAATTTCTTTGTGAGGCAAGCAATAAAAATACAACAATTGTTTTGACGTATATCCAATAGCAAAAAAGTTGACTTTTTTTTGAAAATTTTGAATTTTTTGAAAATTTTCAACTTTTGATTCTATTTTTCTCGATAACCATTATATCTACAACTGTAATATTTTCAGGTTAGTATAAGGGACTCGGTAGCTTCTTTGTGGCACAGTATCAACAAAATGTTTTTTTTGAAATTTTTGATGAAAAATTTTCCTGACCAAAGGGGTACCCAAAAAGTGCAGTTTTTTAATTTTTTTAAATTGCTAACTTTGTAAAAATATATATTATAATACACTAAATTAAACTTCTCGGGGCCCTCTATATCACCATATAAAAGGTTAAGGACAAGAGTTTATAATATTGCCGCGAGAGGCCGCCAGAGTCACTACAGTTTTGAGTTTTGGCAATTTAAACTTTTATTTATTTCTTACAAACACAAACCTTTAGACCAACTTTTGGGGTCTTTTTTATTACTTTGTGAGGCAAGCAATAAAAATATAACAATTGTTTTGACGTATATCCAATAGCAAAAAAGTTGACTTTTTTTGACAAAATTTTTAATTTTTTGAAAATATACAACTTTTGATTTTATTTTTCTCGAACACCATTTTATCTACAACTGTAATATTTTCAGGTTAGTATAAGGGACTCGGTAGCTTCTTCGTGGCACAGTATCAACTAATTTTTTTTTTTAATTTTTGGTGAACATTTTTCTGACCAAAGGAGTACCTAAAAAGTGCAGTTTTTTAATTTTTTTAAATTGCTAACTTTGTAAAAATATATATTATAATACATTAAATTAAACTTCTCCGGGCCCTCTATTTCACCATATAAAAGGTTAAGGACAAATGGTTATAATATAGCCGCGAGAGGCCGCCAAAGTCACTTCAGTTTTGAGTTTTGGCAATTTAAACTTTTATTTATTTCTTACAAACACAAACCTTTAGACCAACTTTTGGGATCTTTTTTATTACTTTGTGAGGCAAGCAATAAAAATATAACCATTGTTTTGACGCATATCCAATAGCAAAAAAAATACACATAATAGTGATTTTTCAGGATTTTAATTTATTGTTTTTTATTACATACTTACATAGAGAAACACAAATGCAACATGTTTGTATTCCTAGCTATTTTTAAAATGGTAAGTTTTAAAAGTGTAAAGGTAAAAAAAATAAATACAAGCAAAAATTGGTTATTTCAGTAAGGGTGATTCGAAAACAGCTGTGAAGACGGCCTTTACTTTAAGATTTGAATTGTTTTAAATGTGTAACTCCCCGACTTCTGGATGCACAAGAACACTATTTTTGGAGGTGGCTAAATAGTCCAGTCATTATAGAATTTTAGCTTGCAAAAGGTGGTGTAGTCGCGATTTTGACATATGTTGTTGACATTGGAGTCCTAAAAATAAACTTGAGTTTTCGACCTTGGGGGGGCGGCCGGCCACACATCCAATGCTAATAAAGAAGAAATCAGCTAAAAAAAGAAATGTGTGTATCCAAAAAACGTGTATGGCTTAGCCCGTTTATCGGCCAATATTCCAAATAGTTATTAATTTCAATAGCAAAAAGTGCATTGCACAAAAGTGCACAGCGACAGCCGATCGACGTGGAGTCGAAGGAATGAAAGCGCGCGATACGATGTTCAATAATTAATTCATTCATAAACCTCGCCCGGTATTGGGATTCTCATCCAAGCTCTTCTGAAAACGGCAGCGGCCATTTATTAAGTCCCCGACTGTACCATAATTCATTTATATTTTGTATTTATAAAACAGATATTTTTTTTCAGGTTTCTGGACCTAATGGAACGGATCAGAATAGCTTGGCAATACCAGGCACTTACACCAAAAAGACAAAATACTTCAAGGGCACGGAAGAAAAAAGGTCTCGTAAAAAGGTCAGTTGATACATTTAATTTACTAATTGCTTTCGTTTGAATCCAAATAAATAAATCAAACCATATATAGACCAGTCATTATACAGGGTGTCCCACAATTTAGGCGCCATAGGGCAACAGGTAATTTCCGATAAAAAAGTTCATATGGGTCAAAAACTCTTTCTTTATCGCATTAAAAACATGAAATTTATTGTCATGTACTAGAACAAGAGCAATAATTCGATATAAAAATAATTAAAAAAATACGTGGTCAAATTTTTTCAGGAAAAACTAATTTTTTGCTATAAATTTTTATAAATATATTAAACGCAATGCTTTTCTTGATGTTTCTTTTTATTTAAATTAAGTCTTAAGAGAGAATAAATAAGCAAAAACAGCCCGCCCAAGTAACATTTCATGTTTTATAAGGGTTGCTACCTTAAGTTTTATAGCGAGGTGGCTAGAACGTTATTGGAACCCTTATGCCACTCTTATAACTCTTAAATGAAGAATTATATAAGGGTGGCGGCAACCTATTTATAAACCTCTAATAAAACCTAAAAGATTTGAGTTATGGTGACGGTAACCCTTATATAACCCTTATAAAACCAAATAAAGCATTTTGGTTTTATTGTACTACTGACTTCCTCTACAAGAAATTTTGCGAATTAAAATATTTTTTAAGAGTTCTGAGGTAACCAAATCACGGCTAGGTATATATACAATAGAAAGGTCGGTCATAAAGTAACGATTCTAAATAAACACGCATAATAGTCTTCGAAATCAGGTGTGTATACCGTTAAAATAATTGTGGCCCCAACTTTACTATGAAATAACCCTTATGCCACTCTTATAACTCTTAAATGAAGAATTATATAAGGGTGGCGGCAACCTATTTACAAACCTCTAATAAAACCTAAAAGATTTGCGTTATGGTGACGGTAACCCTTATATAACCCTTATAAAACCAAATAAAGCATTTTGGTTTTATTGTACTACTGACTTCCTCTACAAGAAATTTTGCGAATTAAAATATTTTTTAAGAGTTCTGAGGTAACCAAATCACGGCTAGGTATATATACAATAGAAAGGTCGGTCATAAAGTAACGATTCTAAATAAACACGCATAATAGTCTTCGAAATCAGGTGTGTATACCGTTAAAATAATTGTGGCCCCAACTTTACTATGAAATTTATAGGTTCTGGGTTCACAAAACTCGCGCGCACTGAAAATTAACAAAATTTAGTCATATTTTTCACAAAAATTTTCACACAAAAACAAGTGACTCCTTAATTACATATGAATATTTTTTTTCAAAAGAATATCGTCTAATATGATTAAAAGACACTTTAACTTATTCTAAAACAATCAAATTGTGAATATATTTCATAGTTCTGACATTTCTTGCACGATTGACGATTGTTTACGCCGCCATTTTCAGAGTAACACGGTTTTATAAAAAAACTTGTTGACCAAAACTCTCTTAAAGAACCCTTATAAGTGTTGGCCAAAGTCCCACCACCCTGCGAAGAAAACAAGAAAAGCCTGAGAGGCAGCGTTGCCACATCCAGTGGTTTTCTTCTTTTTCGGTAGTTTTTAACAGTTTTTTAGCGACAGATTTTCTTTACTGGATTTTATTATATATATATTATATGGAAATAGCATTACCAATAGAATCATTGAAAAAAATATTTTAACATTTTTTTTTTTTATTTGTCAAACACACTGTGTTTATTGTATTACAATCTAGTCAATAAGACTAATTAGCAATTTTGTTTTAACTTAATTTACTAGAAAAGTCAGATTTAAACTTAGGGTTCACTCAACAGTTCTCCCTGCTTTGTTTAGTCTGTAACTCACAATTGTGTTGTGTTTATAGCATTATTTTGTTTTATGTGTAATTCACTTAGTTTACTAGCTCAAACGGCTTCACTCTTTTTAGTCGTCGAACTAGCATATTATTGTCTAGAAGCTGAATTGCTTCTACATTCACATGCCGATGGAGTCTATCTTCATGGCTTTTTGCGTACTTTTTTATAGTCTCTGCTACAGTTTCGATTTTTAGATCTCGATGAAGGTCACTATTTCGAACGTATCAAGGTGCATTCACAATGTTTCTTAATACTTTATTTAGAAATCTCTATACAACTAGAATGTTACTCTCTTTAGCACAACCCCATAGTTGAATACCATATGTCCATACTGGTTTCAGTATTTGTCTATAAAGCAGTAACTTATTATGAATTGTTCCTTCCTTCCAATTAGCCAGTTCATTTTTCTATACCTTATCTCAAGTTCTTTTTTTTTCTTAACATGTGCTTTCCAGCGCAATTTGGCATCAAGTGTCACACCTAGATATTTAGCCTGATTTGAATATGGTACGGGAATGTTGTTAATTGTAATTTGTATGTGATTTATATTTTTGTTTGTAAAATCAACATGAATTGATTTGGTTTCATTTAATTTTATTCGCCACTTTGTGGTCCAACTGTGCACTTGGGTGACTGCATCCTGAAGTTTTTCTATGCATTTTTCAATAGATTTTTCTACCGTCAATAAACCAGTATCATCGGCAAATGTTGCGAAGTGGAAATTTTCTGGCTTTGGGATATCACAAGTGAATAATAAGTATAGATATGGGCCTAGTACGCTACCCTGGGGCACGCCTGCTTGAATTTCTCTTAAATTTGAGTATGAGTCTTCCTGTTTTACTCTAAAATGTCTATCAGATATGTATGATTCCAAAATATCCGAATATTGTTTTGGCAGAAACCGTTTTAGTTTAAAATTAAGACCTTCATGCCACACTTTGTCAAATGCTTGTGCTACATCTAGAAAAACTGTAGAACAAACTTTTCCCTCTTCTAGTGCTTTTTCTATTATATTAGTAATTCTGTGTACTTGATCTATCGTGGAATGCTTGTCTCGAAAACCAAATTGATGAGACGGAATTTTAACGTAACGCGAAAAATTCCTAACCTAACCTCACCCCTTTAAACAGGGGCGGATCTAGAAACTTTATTTGGGGGGGATATAATAAATATTGCATAAAACTATTCTGCATAGTGATCAGGAGGTGTATTCTGTGTGTCAAAATTAAATATTGTTGGAGATTTGGGTGAGGGGGAATTTCTCCTTTTTTCCCGTCCCATAAATCCGCGCCTGCTGTAAAATGGATTTCCAAAAAAAACAACATTTAAAAAACATTGAGTAACATGCAAGGGTAAACCCTCTCCCCCCCTTGAGCGTTATGTAATTTAAAAATGGCCCTTAAAATAATTTTTACAATAATTCTATTGTTGATTGCATTTTTACATTACTGCAAGTTATAAATTAGAATTTACCAAAATCTACTAAGAAAAATCTGGCTCTGTAACAAAATAGCGCGTTTCGAAATAGCGCATTTCGAAATAGCGTGTACCAAATGACGTATTTTCAAAATAGCGCTTGTCAAAATAGCGTTTATTCAAAACTGCCTTATTAACTTCGTCTTAATATCTCGCGATTTCTACAGCTTGTTATCTTTGACTGGCCCGTTCCGCAATGTCCGGCGGCTTATATAGCTTTCTCGATCTTTCGCGAACTATCTATCCTATTTCGACGCTAGAACATTCGCGTATATGGACGAGCGTGAGTCATAGATAACGCAACTAAAGTATTGTTCATACTCGTCTTAATCTTTTGTTTTTGATTAGTCTTTGTCCTTTGATTAGTCTTAGCTGTCTTAAACAAAATCGGGTGTTCATACTCGTCTTTTGTTTTTGATTAGTCTTAGTCATAACCCACTGAAAAAAAAATCAATTTCAATAAAAAGGGCCCTTTTCAAAAGTCATTTTCTACACAAAACAATCTTATTTAACCTAATCTGTGCACGAAACACAGAGACGAAAGAACAAAAGCGAAAAAGAAAATAAAAACAAATAAAATTTTGAGGTTAGGTTGAGATTTTCTGTTAAAAACATGATTAATGGCGGTAAATTCAAAATTTCGGCCGCGCGCTTGCGCTCTTCGGACGCCTTGTAAAAAAAAACAACAAATATCAGCTGATGTCTGTCACTCGTCTTAGTCGTTGTTCTAAGGATTGAAAGTTGGCAACTCTTAAGACAAAGACTAATCAAAAACAAAAGCAAAAATATTGTATGAACACTCCCATAAGAAACAGTGGTTTTAACTTTCTTATGACAAGACATATGACTAAACCAAGACAAAAGACGAGTATGAACGATCCATAAGACCCAGAGTATATACAATATATACAACCATAAAAGAAGTCAACCTAATACTACACTAAACCTAAAAAAATTCTGACTATAAAATTTTCAAAATTTGTAACAATATGTATTATTTTTTCAGGAGCAAAACAAAAACGCTGCTACTCGCTATCGTTTAAAAAAGAAAGCTGAAGTTGAAGAAATTTTAAATGAAGAAAAAGGTCTTTTGGCAGCTAACAACATATTGAACTCCAAGGTTACCGATATTCAAAGAGAAATTAAATATCTTAAAGGTCTTATGCGCGACCTTTGCAAAGCAAAAAAGATTATTACCTAATTAAAAATTTCACTAAAAGAAATTAAACCAAACCTAAACAAAAAAAAAATTGGCAAATTTGTAAACATATGCGAAAATATATTATTTCTGAACCTACAGGGTGTCCAATTCAATTCTCTTTATTTGAAAAATAACGAGTGCGTGAGACAATGTCGGGATTTATTTTTTTTAAGGCAGCGGCGCACGGTGGTCAGCTTGTCGGTTCTGGACGATCGAAATTATTTTATGGTTTTAATTTTGACAAATTGATGCTGAAAGTTAGGTAATGTCAACTAGCGTTTAAAAAATGTTATTTTAATATACTGTGCATTCTGGAGATGGTACAGTCGCCTCCAAAAATAACGTTGAATATCGTTTTTTTTCTCTTAAGCAAAAAACTTGAAAAATTGATACTTTGAGAGTGTGTGTACGTAACTAGCTTATAGCTTTTTTTATTTAACATAGCTTTTTTGTAAAAATTTATTAATCTTGCTATACTATATATCAATTTTTTACCACGCACTGTTATTCTTTATCGTAGTCTTTATATTCACTATTTTCACATACATAGTTCAAAACGGATTGATTTTTATCCTGTGAAGCCAGTGTTTTGTGCCATATTTTAAATAAATTACGTCGGCCAATCCCATGCGCCAACGCTGAAACAATAAATCATAGCTAATACAGCGGCAAGAGGCGGCAGCTTAATGTAGAACCTATACAACCCTTGATACATGGTTGAAATAATAAAGTCACAAACGTAATTGATACGTACCGATCCAGACTTTTTCAGTCCAATATATATAATACATATTTGCAAAGCAAAAAAGATTATCACCTAATTAGAAATTCCACTAAAAGAAACACAAGAACGTAAACATCAAACCAAACCTAAATAAAAACAAAAATTGGCAAATTTGTAAACACATCGAAAATATATTATTTCTGAACCTACAGGGTGTCCAATTCAATTCTCTTTATTTGAAAAATAACGAGTGCGTGAGACAATGTCGGGATTTATTTTTTTTAAGGCAGAGGCGCACGGTGGTCAGCTTGTCGGTTCTGGACGATCGAAATTATTTTATGGTTTTAATTTTGACAAATTGATGCTGAAAGTTAGGAAATGTCAACTAGCGTTTAAAAAATGTTATTTTAAAATACTGTGCATTCTGGAGATGGTACAGTCGCCTCCAAAAATAATGTTGAATATCGTTTTTTTCCTCTTAAGCAAAAAACTTGAAAAATTGATACTTTGAGAGTGTGTGTACGTAACTAGCTTATAGCTTTTTTTATTTAACATAGCTTTTTTATAAAAATTTAACTAAATTTATTTATCTTGCTATACTATATATCAATTTTTTACCACGCACTGATATTCTTTATCGTAGTCTTTATATTCACTATTTTCACATACATAGTTCAAAACGGATTGATTTTTATCCTGTGAAACCAGTGTTTTGTGCCATATTTTAAATAAATTACAATACATCATAGCTAATACAGCGGCAAGAGGCGGCAGCTGAATGTAGCACCTATACAACCCTTGATACATGATTGAAATAATAAAGTCACAAAGGCAATTGATACGTAACGATCCAAACTTTTTCAGTCCAATATATATAATACACATTTGAAAAATTATAATAAATCAATACACAACTTTAATTTAATTTTTTTAGTAAGCAAATTAAAACTTTGCAAATGGCTTAATATTAAATTAAAGATACTACCCAAGTAACATTTCTTTATTTATAGCACAAGCTAAAAGGTTGCCAGCGCCTTTCCTTAAAACCATTAGTTTCAATGTTTGGTCGCTAGCACGTTCCCATTACCCGTATATAACCCTTAGACCTCCTAAATGAGACTCCCCAATTGGTGGTGGCAACCTATGTATTAAACTCACTATAAAACTATAAGAAAAAAACTCCAGCTTCGCCCTCTAGCGGTTCGACCAGTATAGAACCTTTTAGAGCCTAAAGCTATTATGCCAGGTTCTAAAAGCAACTCAGAAACGTCCTCTATCCTATTATAAAACTAGATTTGGTAATTTGGTATCCTGGCGATTCTGTTGAATACCATAATACCTTTATAGTAAAGAAGTTTTCCTATAAAAGCTATGGCGATATTTTACATTCAAAATGTCAAAGTCCCAAAATTATTTTATCACATAAAAATATACCGAGTTTGTCGTTTTGTTGATGATCAAATTGCCTGCCAGATTTATTTTTCTGATAAAATCGTATCTGAAAAGCTCTCAAAACAAGCGCGCCACCTCAAGAATGCTTTTTAATAGTTTTTTGATAACAAAATAACAAATATTTAAAATTACAAAAAAAATCATTTACACTATTTACCATTAAAAAAGTCTGTAAAGTAAAATTATTGTTAAAAAACACTGCTAAAACGACTAGATAAATATTTTCTCTTTACAATATTTTTTAAATAAATTTATATACGCCATTATGGTTTTATAGTGGTCACTTGATTTTATTTGTTACTGTATCGCAACTAGGATTTTTGAGTGCCCTTATGAAACCAACAAAAAAGAACAATGTAAACATAGTCAACGTAACCTCACTTAATTTTTTTGTATTTGTTTTTAAATTGTTTAAAAGCGTATAATTGAAAACTTTTAAATGTTTTTTTCGTGCAATTTCGACACAATCGAGAGGGCCAGTGCAATGATATTCGTTGTGCCTGCAGGTTGGAGGGCAACCTCTTATATTGGTCGTCTAAATAGGCCTTATCTAGGCCTGGGTGTCCTACCCAGGAGGACGGAAACTCAACAATTATTAATTATTGGGCTTTAAATAATCAATCTTGCAATAGGTAGGTACTAATCTGTACCTAGGTATATCTATTATTTTTACAAGAAATACCTAAAAAAATAAAACACGAAAGTATTTACTTACTTCTGTTAGAACCCTTAAGGGAACAAGGTTTTATATGGCCGCCTATTTAAATAGTATTTAATATACAGCTATGGGTAACTATAAATACAAAAGAATTAAGTTTACCTTGAAGCCTTCCTATAAAACCTTTTTAAAATGCCTAAAAATAATGGCAAAAACCAAAAGTCTAAAGTTTATATTTACCACTCTTAAAAACCTTAAGGAAACTAGGTTCTATATGGCCGGCCATCTAATCATATTTACTTTTAAACTACTGGTAACTATAAAAACAAAAGGATATAAGATAACCTTTTAGCTCTATTATAAAACACTTTTGTGATGACCTAAAGTAATGAAAAAAACTAAATGACCAAAGTTTATATTTATTTCTTTTTAAAAACTTTAGATAAAATGGTTTTATAAGACCATCTTTATAAATCAGAAATCAATAAAACAAAAAGTATCTAAAAGGAACAGAAGGAATATCAGTTTTATTATACTCCCTTTATAAATCACTTTTTGGTTGTATACCACTCCTTTAGGTAATTGGTAATATAAATTACCTTTATGTTGCCAAATTGATCCTAAAACCCATAACAGCACCCTCTAAATAACCTAGGAACCAAATTAATAAAACCTTGAGTGGTAATAATGTTACTTGGGTAACCCATATTTTAAATATACGTCTACATTGGGGTCTACTAATAAGGCAATTGGGCATTTTTTTAAGACTTAGTGGTTATGATAGAAAATAGTTCGATATTGAGGTTTCGATCGTCTAAATTAGACAAGCTGACCTACGTGCGGCGGCGACAGACTCGTTACATGTCAGTACAAGACGCTAGCCCTACCAAGTCCACTTCCAATCCCTGACTTCGCATGTGTAGATCTACCAATATTATTTACCTCATGTATTAGAATAGATGTACAGGGTGATTTTCACTTGAATGATTCTAACCACATGAAAATAGAAAGTTTCAAAAACCTAACCTAACGAAACCTAATCAGATCTAACCGAACCGAACCAAAGCAAACTAAACCAATATTTTTTTTTCAAAAAAAAAAACTTTCCTGACTTCCTACCCGGGATCCTAAAGGATGTGAATCCGAGCTGGACCGTACCGAACCGAACCTATCCAAACCTAACCCTACTTAACTAAACCTAATAAGCAGTACGTGTTGTAGTTTAGTTTGGTTAGGTTAGGTTTGGTTCAGTTTTGTTAGGTTCGGTTCGGATTCACATCCTCTAGGATCCCGGGCAGGAAGTCAGGAAAGTTTTTTTTTTAAAAAAATTATTGGTTCAGTTTCGTTTGGTTCGGTTCGGTTAGATTTGATTAGGTTTTGTTAGGTTAGGTTTTTAAAACTTTCTATTTTCATGTGGTTAGAATTATTCAAGTGAAAATCACCCTGTATTCATCTATTCTAATACATGAGGTAAATAATATTGGTAGATCTGCGCATGCGAAGTCAGGGATTGAAAGTGGACTTGGTAGCGTTAGCATCTTGTCATGTCAGTTGCATTACATGTAAAGAATCTCAATCAGTCGTTACTTGCTTACGACAAGCGCATGAGTTATGTGATCAAAACTATTCAACAAGTCAGTTTCTACCTTTAAAAAAGCTATGTCAATTAAGAAATCTTTCAATTTATTTTTTTAGTACCGGTTATTATTTCTTATTTTTTTACAACATCACAATGGGGGTGATGTAAATTGGGGGCTATGGTAATTATGTCGAATATATTTTAATACTTATTGTTACTGTAATTTTTGTGGGTATGATAAAAAGACAACACAATAGAAAAATTGTTTTAACGTAAACTTCTATGTATGTTTATAAATTTAGAACCTTTGTTGAAAATATCTAATTATTGTTTATGTTTATTACGAATAAACAATAAGCTTTCAAGTTTACAAAGTACCTATCTAATGTTTTTAGAAAATCAGCTTAAACAGTTTTTTTTAATGCATAAAAACTACTGTCAGTAAAAATCAGTTTTTATAATTTTTCAAGAAAGGTTTTATAAAAAGTATACAATTTTTATTAGTAGTTTTATAAGAAAAAATATGTTAATATTTTAAGATAATACTACCAAAATCACTAAAATATGTCTAGTGCATTTACATCTAAATTTGGTAGTCAGGCATTGTTTTTCGAAATTTTTGACAATTATAGTTTTAAAACTATTTCATTCAATAAACGTTTTTCGATAATCAATGTCTTTTTATTTTTAAGAATTTAGCACCTAAAATTTTTAACATTTGTTTGTAGTACATCATTATTTTACTAATTAACTATATATAGGTGGGACATTGTATTTTTATTTTCTTGGAACAATAAATGTTTAACAAAAATCTTTTAACTTATTTTTTACCAATTTGGTTAGGATTTAATTAAAATAAAGAAAACTAATACACAGTGTGCCTGAACGAAGTATAGGTTACAGAAAAATGGTTCCAAAAACTAATTGCACATTTTGAATATAAACTCTTTCCTGACTTCAGAGCGATATTCGTATAAATCCTAGCTGATCCTCTTCTCGAAATTTTATTAATTTTTTGCCATTTCTCTAGTTAGTCTAGGCAAAAGAATTAAAATAAGAAAATTCAAATAATACCCATGCTAATTTTATTGTAGCAACAACATTATTGACATTTGTTTTTTTTGTTACATAGAAGGCTTTAAACCTTTCACAGAAGAGGATATTGAAACTTTATGTTTTTAAAATTCGATGGATGGTACCCCTAAAGACTGCCTTAAAGAGGGTGGTTTCTAAAACTACAAGATTACACAAAAAGTGAATTTGCAGCAAAACGATGTATCCTAGCGAAAAACGTTAAGAATAATTTTTTATAGTACTTTTAATTCCGCAATTTTTAATAAAAAGATCGATTTTGGGGCGAAAACATGGAATTTTTATAAAGTTGTATATTTTAGCTGGCTTGTACAGCTAACTATCAAAGCTAGGGTGCTAAGTGATACATAAGAAGGATGCATCGTTTCGCTGCAAATTCACTTTTTCTATAATATTGTGAACTGTTTTAGAAACTACCCTCTTTCAGGCAGTCTTTAGGGGTACCATTCAACGAACTTTAAAAACATATAGACAATATCCTCTTCTATGAAAGGTTTAAAGCCCTCTTTGTAATAAAAAAAAACAAATGTCAATAATATTGTACCTACAATAAAATGAGCATGGTATTATTTTGACTCGTTCGCGAGCGGAAATAATAATAATCCTGGTATATCTCAAAAACTACGTAATTTACAAAAAATTGTATTATGACAAAATTTGTTTGCCTTTCAAAAAGGAGTAAAACAAGCTTTAAAAAGTTAAAATAGGACCACTGGGTAGGGAGATACGTTTAAACAAAAAATCTTTTAATTTGGCGGCCATTTTCAAAGAAGGCGGCCAAACGACCATGAGTTTGACCACGTGACCAAACTTTTTTAATACACCCAGGGCTATCAAAACGAACGGGCCACGATCCTCCACTTTGTTGACGTCACATCCGGGGCTGATTTTTTTTTGATGGTCACATGACGACGCAGCTGATTGTCTTTAAAATATTGAAGTTGGAATGACGGTTCATGAATATTTAATTTTTTTTAAAATAAAGCCGGTTTTTAGATTGTTTTTACTATATTCTTGCAGAACAATTTTTTTAAAATGTATAGTAATCCTTAATTTGTCAAGGCCGGTTCATTAGCTCACACAAAAATTAAATTTAAAGCAGACGCGAATGTGACAAACGCAGATGACAAAGTCAAATACATGTCAAATATAACAGTTGGCATGCGGTATATGGCGGGTAATTTGAATTCAAAATAAGAAATGCTAAATCTTGAAGATTTTAACCTTTTAATCATCTTGCATTCTTACAAAAGTTTGGTAGAATATCGGGATGGTGTCTAAGAATATTTCACTGAAATTTCGCGGAAATCTGTAGTGCCATTTTGAAAATATCCTAAAAAAACGTCTGATCTCCCATAAGACCCATTGGCATTGGCGTAGCTAGGGGGGGGGGCCAGGGGGGCCTGGCTCCCCCTGAAGTCCCTCAGGCCCCCCCTAAGATATTTTAGGCCTCCCCTACCGATTACTAGTAAAAGAACATGACGCTGAAAATACATACTTTTCTATTATTATTCGGGAAATATTCAAATAAAATAGGTGCATTAAAATTTAAAATCATTCAGATAATGTTTACATTTCAGGAAAAAGCCCTTGTCTTGCGGAATTAGGCTTTTTCTCTTTAAATTATCGGTAACTTTTCTGCACTTATGCAATTTCCCGAAAATATTTTTTAAATTTAAACATAATAATCTTGTAAAATATTATAGATGTGTAAGTTGAATTTCGCATTTAATAAAGACAGCGACCTTTGCCCCTCTGTTTCCGAAATCCGGTTGTAGATGTCGTAAGGTTATAAAAGACCTTTTTAAACTGTTTTTCTAAAATAAATATAATAATCTTTTTAGTTTTTTGAGGTTAGCGTTTAGTGTCTTATGAAAATTTTCCGATTTTGGTGACAATTTCATAACCATTTTCATATTAAGTTTTCCCACGTCGTTAAATGGAATAAATTCGTCGAGCAATACCGGGAAATTTTTAATATTAATACTTCTGCTCTAAGAGCAGAAATGACCGTTTTAAAGAATTGTATTTTTCGGTTAAATCAAACTGTTAGTCATGATTCTATCAAACAACATATAGCAGAAAACACCTATCCAAACCTCTACCAACTTTTTAAAGTTGCGAGTATTCTTCCAATTTCAAGTGCAACTTGCGAGAGGTCTTTCTCTGCCATGAGGAGAGTTTTTAATTGGCTTAGAACAACTATGACTCAAGAGAGACACTCAGGTTTGTCATTGTTATTCATAGAAAAAGTTGTTGAGGTCGACTTAGACAGTGTGGTAGACGCTTTCAGTCAGCGACGTAGAAAACTTTCTTTGTAGAATTGCTGAATTACATACTTGCTGTGTATACATATAAATAAGTTGGTAAATGTATTATTAAATTTGTTATATCAAAATATTAGAACATTTAATGCGCGTATTTTTTTTTATTCATTGCACACTTTGCACGACTCTTTAAAACCTATGTTTGCTTTTTGTTCAAGATAGACCGGGGCCATGGCCCCCCCTGAAAAGCAAGGCTAGCTACGCCAATGCCCATTGGAAAAGTCAGCCCCCAGAGAACAGCTGATTTTTTCAGGGTCGTGGCCTCTATTTTTGTGTTGGCCTTGATACACCTATGGGTGCTTAACAAAGCCTTGCAGTCAAACTGAGCGCACATATTAAGTCACACGTGACAGGAGCCAGCGCCTAGACTAACTAGAAAAAAAGCAAAAAATTGATAAAATTTCGAGCAGAGAATCAGCTACGATTTATATGAATATGGCTCTGAAGTCAGGAAAGAGTCGATATTCTATACTTCATTCAGGCACACTGAGATATACCCGGCTGATAAAATTTGTTACCAAAATATGTACATAATATTTTACAGGATCAATATGAATTTTAAAAATCATAACCAGTCAGTTTTCTAGGTAAATAGGTGGTATTAAACTTTAATGTTATTAACAGAGACCAAAAGCCTCGACCTTGCATAAACCACAGATTACTAACCACAGAAATAGATTAGACACCCCCATGTTCAACTCTTAATACAATTAATGGCTAGGGTCACTGCATCACGAAGACGTAGTGTCTTCTTTGGGTAGCGACACGACAGCTAAATATTTTTGGTTATATGACGAATCTGACACTGTCACGAGTGTAGCTTTTTTTGTTTTTAAAAAAATAAAATGGTTTACAAATGTTACGTAAATAACTGTCCGTCACACTCGGTATATATATGTTATATGAAAATATCCTGCCTACACTTAGAAGAAACCAGAACCTTCTATGAAACTCGAGAACCTTCCAGATAAGAAGCTTATTCTGCTGACTTGCGTTTCCCATGAAATAAACAACACGTGCATTCAAGCCGAATCAGCACTTTATTTCTCAGAACCTTTCAAGATAAGAAGACCATTCTGCTGACTTGCGTCTCTCACGGAATAAACAACACGTGCATTCCTGCCGAATTGCACTTTAGTTTAAGTCTAGAATATTAAGGAATTATTCCATTGCTTAATCAGCACATTTTCTTTATATAAACTCAAATCATTGTAATGTTAAGTCATTCTCTTTAGAATCGTTCTTAAGTACACGTTCAATTATAACGTTTAAGTCCTATATTGTATTTAATCAAAATAAAGTTTTTTTAAAAAAGTTAAAAGTAAACTTTAAAGTATAACATATATTTAGACTGTCCAAATAAACAAACCATTCAAATAATGCTTTTCAGATTGTCGAATAAAAACGATGTTTTTTATGATTTCAATATTTACCCACATAGCGCAAGAAACCAAAAATTATTTGACATGTTTTATAAAATATAGAAAACTATTGTTGGATTTATTTTAGGGTATAAAACTGTAAGTTTAATCCCTTTTTTCATGGACTTAGGTGAATAAAAGTAATTTCTTAAAAACTATAAAGGAAAAATTATAGGTTTTTTTGGATCATTTTATTTTATTAATATACAAAAAACAAAAAGCTATCATAATACACGATAACGGTTATTCTGTTGCTTCCAGCTTGGCAGAAGTTACTGTACTTTGCTGACGACTTGGTTGGTTTCGATTATTATTGTGTCCTTTGGTATAGCCTTCATATAAAGGAAGCATTTCACTTTCTAGACTTCTCCAAGATTAAAAACAGGAATACCTTTTCGGTGAAATTTTTTACATTCTTTTTATTGCATCATTTTCGGTACTCTGAAAGCTGCTTTCTTTGGCGGCCTTTTCAATGTCCATCTCAATGTAGGAATTATTCTTTGGTCCCTCGTTTGTTCAATCTTAAGAAATTTAATTCAAACTTGTTCTTATTTAGTTTGTTATGAAATAAATATTATTTTTTTCACATTTTTTTCTATGTTTGTTAGCGTCTGACTGACTTTTGTTTAATATCTACCATAGCAACGCGCCCAAAGCTCACCAAAAAAATGAAAACTATCACTGCCCGCTGTATTATTATATACCGGGGGTTGACATGCTAAAACTAGAGTACCGGAGTAAGTGGCTTAATATTTATTTATTTTATGATTATTGTTATTTTTAGTATATAAACATTGGCATTAAAGTCCCTTTTAATCACTTAACAAATTATAGCCGTCCTTCCGGTCGGGCTTAAAAAATCTTGCCGCGGAATTAAAACTAAACACAGCATATACCTATTATTTTATTACGGTGTCCAAACAAAAGCGGGCGGCGAAGAAAACGTCGAAAGAACAAAATGTCAAAGACGCGAAAGGTCGAAAGTATAAAAGGTCGAAAACATAAGGTCGAAAATACAAAAGGTCGAAAATACAAAAGGTCGAAAGTACAAAAGGTCGAAAAACAAAAGGCCAAAACTTCAAAAGGTCAAAAATACACAAGGTTGAAAGTACAAAAGATCGAAAATAGAAAAGGTCAAAAGTACAAAAGGTCGAAAGTACAAAAGGTCGAAAATACAAAAGATCGAAAAACAAAAGATTGAAAAACAAAAAGTCGAAAATCGAAAGTAGCTATACTGTAATGATTGCAAATAAATTGGTAATTTTTTTTTTAAATCACAAGCTTTTATAAAATGCACTAAAAATTTAAAAATAGTTTTCTAACATTCTAATATTATGATAATAATAAAAGCGATGGCCGACTGATGGAAATTTTGACGATGTTAGCACGATAAGATATCCGTATCAATTAAATATCACTATTTGCAAAAATCAATCTAGCAGAAAAATGCAGAGGTACCAAACCCACCCAACCCGACCCAAGATACCCCAGAATTTCTCTGACATAAGTATAGCAATGGCATAACATTGCGGCACATCAAACATATCTTTGATGACCTGCTATGTTGAATATTCTTTAAGTGTTTAGATCACAAATTTAGATTAACTTATGCTTTGATTTCCGGCCATCGCTTTTATTATTATGATAATATTAGAATGTTAGAAAATTATATTTTAATTTTTAGTGCATTTTTTAAAAGCTTGTGACTTAAAAAAAAATTTTTACCAATTTATTTTCTATTTTTTAGTCTATTTACTCTATTAAATGAAAATAATTGTTCAATAACAGAATAGAAGAGTTTATTCTAGATTATTATGAAATCGCTGATCGTGAGTTGTTTGGAAACTCATTTTTCTATTGGGGGAAGGAGAGGGTATATTGCCATCGGACCTTTATGCATATACCAAATTTTATAAAAGTCATTTGAAGTGAAGTGTGTCAAAAACGCATTTTCTATGGAAGGGGGTGGGAGTAGGGGTAGGAGGATATTTTTTTAAATGTTGTATTGTCATCGGACCACTATGTGAATACCAAATTTCATCCAAATCGGATAATGGGAAGTGTGTCAAAAACTCATTTTTCTATGAAAGGGGGTGCGAGTAGGGGTGGGAGGATATTTTTTTCTTATTGTTGTATTATCATCGGACCACTATGTGTATACCAAATTTTATTCAAATCGGATAACGGGAAGTGTGTCAAAAACATATTTTTCTATAAAAGAGGTGGGGGTAGGGGTGAGAGGACATTTTTTTCTTAATGTTATAATGTCATGGGACCACTATGTGTGTACCAAATTTCATCCAAATTGGATAATGGGAAGTGTGTCAAAAACGCTTCACAAGATTTGATAGATAGTTAGATAGTTAGACAGAACATCTGAAGCTAAATAAAAGCTTGTAAAAAAGGCTTTACTATAGACACAGAGGCACACACACACACACACACCTAACGCACACACACACAAACACATACACGCACACACACAGACGTCACCACGATATTGCGAAGAAGAGTCAAAATACACCCAAATAAACACATTTTCGGCGTCATTTCAGAAACATTTTTTTTCTTCGAAAGCAATACCTTTTCTAGCCATTATTGCACGGGCTAGGACGGTAAAAAAAATTCAACAATCTAAAAATTCAAGGTCTAAAAATTTTTTTTGTACCATCTCTAGGTATTTTTTGGGTAGCAACACGACGGGTCGCGGAACTTTGTTCGAAAACATTTTCTTCAAACGGAAAATTGTCAAGAACGGTTTTTTCGAACGGAAATTTCTTTGAAACAAAAATTTGCGATCAATCGGTGTTTTCCTAACCTTTCTCAATTGATCGCAAGCGTATTGTAACCGGTACAGACACTCTCTGACCTTTTTCCACCAAAACACTGTCTTCAGATCACAGGTTTGCTATCAATTGAGAAAGGTTAGAATAATAGAAAATATGTTTCGGTTGGTTCGGTTTGGTTTCGCACTCTCTACCCAGACAGCACAAGTACGTACTATGTACGTAAAAACTCGTACTAGGTACGACATGGTACATCGAATTAAACGTAAAATGTACGTACTCTAGACGTACATGGTACTAACATGGGACATCAAATTAAAATAACAAAAGTGTAGAATTAAGACTAGGTACCATTAAAAACTATTCTGGCTTCCTGAACATTCCTACTTTAGAGTGGTCGTCCAGGTTTACCTTAAGGCTCGAAGTCTCGATAGTTTTGAAGTTTGTTTTACTTGATTTAATATTTAAGTAATGTATCTCTAACAATGCCGTTAAATGTTATAATTTAAAGACTGTATGTTATTTTAAAAACAAATAAAGACTTACTGATCGATGTAAAATACAAAAATAAAAGTTTTGGAATATTTTTAAAAAAATCATGTTTTTGCACAAAGTCAACCTGATTGGAAGCACGGCAGAACCACAGTAATGACTTTAGAAACTATAAGAAATTTACAAAAGGAGCAAAATTTAGGGTAACCCCACAGAAATGATATTTTTTATGATTGTAGTTAAGTACTATAACTACTATTATATCTAATAGTAAAAGTGTATGCATTAAATTGTTGTAGTATTTTTTGTATTAATTTATATTATAAAAATAAAAAGTTGGTCAAAAACTTAAAATATAAGTATGGTCTTTAATTTTTTTTAAAATATTTTACATACTGTAGGTACTCTAAAAATTCTGAGATCGCTTCTTCTACAAAAATTGTAGGTACTCTAAAAATTCCGAGGTTAATTTACAATATTGTATAGAAATTGCGTGTAGGTACTCTAATTATTCCGAGGTAAGTTGACGAGTCGCCCATGGAAATTCCGAGGCAGGTCACGTGGGCGTGTCGCTACCCATGGAGACGCTAGGCTTCCAGGATGCAGTGACCCTATTAATGGCATTTGAACAGCGCCATCCCATAGCTGTCTGTTTGAACTAATTTTTGCGCTCTGCGTCTTGTATATTATTATACAGGTCAGTTAATTTTTAATTTTTTGTTGAAATCCTTTGTTTTTTGAAAGATAATAAAATTATGTCAAAAAAAATAAGTCCAAATTTTGCATAATAGAATAACAATTTATTTTAATCATAATTTATATTAGTATGAATACATTAAAAATCAGTAACTATTACACTTACACCGAACCGAACCACAACACATTCTAAACCTTTTTTGAGAGAAGTCATCGCTCTGCTCTGCAAGATTTCACTTTTCCGTGATAAAACGCAAACACACCGATTTTTTTGGATTTTTATCTCAAAAGAAATGTTAACAAAATTCCACTTCAACGCGAACAACAAATTTGACAAGTTTTATGAGTTTTATCGATGTGCACTTCAACTGCTTGACAAATTCAAATTCCAAAAGACATTTAAAGACACGCAGGATACAGGGGCTTAACGGTGCATTTTGTGCTGGGATAGCGCCATCGCGGAGCTATCGGCCTGAACTAAAAATACGCTAAAAATATTTGGCGGGAAAGCCGATTTGTCATTACTATTTTTTAATTGGTGTACTGTGGCATAAACGATAACGATGCTGCGTATTAGAAAGAGCTAAAAACAGAGTTAAAATTGGCTTTGTTCATTGGCGGTGTTCGGATCTTATATACAGGGTGTCTCTAAAAGGTCTGTACAAACTCTTAGCACATATTCCTGAAGTCAAAATAAGTCGATTTAATGCAAATTACCTTAGTCCAAAATTGCTCCGTTTCAGAGATACAGATTAATTTTTAAATTAAAAAATTTTATGAACGAAATTGCCGAAAAGCAACAAACTTCAATAAAGCTTTGAGAATATTAGTCAGTAGAAAACTGGCCGTTGCTATGACATTTTGCCAGTATTTTAATTTTAATAGTCATTCAAAATAATTTCAGTATTCCGTTGCGGTATCGAACACTAAAAACGGAAATATCTCGAAAACGACTTACTTTAGCGCATGTTAACAAGAGTACCTTTTTGGCTTCAAAAGATTCAGCAAAATATTTTCTTAACAAAAAAAGTTAAAAGTTACACTGAGAAAAAAGTTACCCAGGTAGCAATGTCACGTTTTTTAAACGTCAAAAACAGGTCATTTTTAAAGACCATTCACGTCTCTAACCTGACGTGTAAATTACCTTTAAATAACGTTCAAAAGACACACCCAAGACGTCAGCAATATGACGTATTTGGGACCAAATCAGAACATCAGACACACACAAACCTATTTATGACTTTTTTTAAACTCGTCTGAATATATGAAATATTCCCTGCAGTTGAGAACACAGAAGGTGACTCTTCTGTGACTTAGACCTGGAAGTACAGGAACATGTACAGTGGTGTTCTGTGAGGTACAGAACAAAATAGACCTAAACCTAGACTTACACATCTCCACCTTGAAGCGAAAGAAGCCTCGAAGTTTGTCTTGTTATAATATTTAATTTATTTTACATACGTACCCCCACATTCCGTATAAATCCGGTCAAATACTGCCTGGGGTACCATCTATGTAAGTATGAGTGTATGTCCCTTGGTCAAAGTGTGCAGTGTGGGTATTGACCGAGGTATTGACCAATTATGATGAAAAGACGTCAAATAACTGACGCCTTAAATACAACATTTTTTGGTAGATGACCTGCTGGTCATCCAAAAGACCACTTTTCGACGAAAAAAAGACGTCATTTGAGGACCCCTTGCTACCTGGGTATAGTCATTTTAAACTATAAAAAGAGCATTGTGAAGCGCCCTCTAACGGCCACAGTGAAAATGTATCCATATTTAGGTTTCGCATCCCAAAAAACCCCTGAGTACCAATTTTTAAAGTAATGCGTTGAGAAATGTTCATAAATTTTAAGACAATCGATTTTTAAATTTACCACCCTGTATCTCTGAAACGGAGCAATTTCGGACTAAGGTAAGTTGCTTTAAATCGACTTATTTTGACCTCAGGAATATGTGCTGAGATTTTGTACAGACCTTTTAGAGACACCCTGTATATATTTGTCGAATTTTTCACGTCACTTTTTTTTAAACAAAAGTCAGATATGATATGAACAACTAATATTTTTTGAATTTTTTGAAAACTAAGGCAATTTTCCTACTGTTTTTAATACATCCTTAAAAAATATAATTTTCTAGACGTATTGTCGTTATTTTTTTTTAGCCCGCTTTATTTTTTATTACACAAAACCTAAAATATAAGTCAAACTGAATGTGATCGTTTAGTATCAAAGGTAAACCGAGGACTTGGGAACTAAACAAAGAGGTGTACGTTAGCGGATTACTTTTGAAACTGAAACGAACACATTATTTTCTTCGAATTTTATTTTTTCTCTAAAGAAAAATGAACCGGGCTAAAAAACATAACGACTGGTATGTCTCAAAAATATTATTTTATAAGAATATACTATAAACAGTAGGAAAATTGCCTTGGTTTCCAAAAAATTTTTTAAATATTAATTGTTCATATCATATATAACTTTTGTTTACAAAAATCAGCTGGACCACCAGTGACGTGAAAATTCGACATACACAGGGCTCGACTTTACTCGACTAAAAGAAGACTCGGACGTTTAGCCTTATGAAAAGCGTATAAAAAGAGATGAACTTATGGAAAGCAAGAAGTCAGCGAGGGACCAAAGACGCGCATATTCAGGAGCGTTTGCCGCTGTGCCTCAAAATTCATTAATAGTTTTTTATTACTAAACAGGAGCAAGCACAGTAAGATTTCCACTTTTAAAAGACGAAGAAAGTCATTATTATTTATTTCGTTATTTTACCTTTAATCAGGAAACATTAAATCGAGAAATATTCAGTTTTTTAATAATTTTTTCTTACACAATAACCTTGCTCTTTTATTAAAGTCGCACTTAAATGCCTCTCAAGTGTTCGATCTCCTGGCGGCGGCTCACGAAGTCAAGGTGCTAAAAGTCAACATACACTATCCAGGAAACAGAATAGAGGACAAAATTTTTGGGGGTAGGGATGTACGACAGCCCTAAACCTCTTTCCCCTCTACTGGTTTCAGTCTACAGATAAAAATGTTTGTCACGTTTTACTACTCCTTTTAAAATTTTATTTTTGCCCTTTAAATGGAGGGGTCATTCTTCTTAAAAAAAAAAGAATAAGTTGAAATGCGGTGTTCTGGTAATTGCAATTATTTAAAAATAATTGAAAAATTATTTTATAAATATAATGAAATTACAAAAATGCAATTGAATTACTATAGTGATTGTTATTACTTGTAAAAAGCTATTTTGCTTTTATTATTTAAAGCAATCCACGTTTCGTACTGAATTTAAGGGGTAGGTTCGGAATGTATTACAAAGGAAGAGGCCTCCTAAATTAAGCATTTTCACATTTTGTAAATTATGAAAAAGTTTTTTTTTTTTTTTGCAAGTAGGAAATTGATAATTAAGTTATTTTTTGTGGTAATTAATTACACAGTTGTCTAAGTACATTCCTGTAAAGTAATTTGTAATGTAATAGTTACTTTTCAAAGTATTGGTTTCTAACTCTGGTTGAGAATAAATCGGTACACATAAAGACCAAGAAATTTGTTATCCATAAAGTTGAATTTGTGGAATATTTTGTTTGTGCGTTTAGTAAACTCCTTTAACATTTTTGCCATGTTAGAAAGCTCTACCTGTACACTCAATTACGGATTCGCAGTATTGATTATTAGTCATACAGTTCAAATGATATCTAAGAGATGACGCTACAGCAATTAAAATCAAGTGGTTTTAAGGATTTTATGCATCGCCGTCTTTGGCCTACTCAGTCGGTAAGAGTAACGTCATTAGATCGCGAAAAGAAAACCATTTTCTTGAATTGCTAACTTGACAACAGCGCTAAACGATTTATCTCTCTTAGTGCCATTTATTTAAATAGCGATCTTGCTTCAGTTCTCATATTTTTCAATGGCCAAACGATCGTTGACGAACCCTGTATATATATAAGATCCGCACACCGGTCTTTTCTAGGCACCGTGGGCTTTAACTCTGTTGACGCCCATACTCTCTGGTAGACAAGGCATACCATTAATAAATTTCCTATAATTTTTCCCACTCATAATATTCAATGTAATGAACTAATGAATAAAAAAGGGACAGATAAATATATATAAATTAATCTTTGTTTTGGTCTAGGTCTTCCTTTAGCAATACCGCAATTTCCGTATGCCTGGGATTGATGTTAGCATATTGACGTTATTGGCAGTGGCGGAGTAAAATTAACAAATATATTTTAAATATAAAAACGTATATTGTCGGTAGCCGAACTATCCTAGGTACATACAAATTCTGTCTTTTGGAATACTTAGGTAGAAATTAGTCAAGAACACGTTCATATTAGCTGTCACTTGTTTTTTCTATTCACATGCGAAACACTTTCACTTTTCGCACTGTTTTTGGACGAGTTTTAGTGCGAAAAGTGAAAAATACTTTTCTGCTTACACCCTACGTATTTTACACAGGTAATTGTCTTAAAGCTCTTACCACCTTACTAAGGCAAAAGCAGTTTGAAAGTGTGGAAAAAAAGGTTTTTCTACAAGTGTTTTTTTGTTATATTCTGAAACTTGAAAAAAAAAATATGAAGATTATTTGAAATAAAATCGCCCCCTTAGTGCAACAACTAGATAACTCGAAATTTGTGCATTTTGAGTTATCCAGTTTAAGCAGACCTATTTTTCATCTTTTCTCTTTTGATTTAAAGACTTAAAGAGTGACAAGACATAGATAACTCCAAAAATGCATATTTTATAAAAAGACATAGTTATTGAGATTTTCTTAAAACTATCAATTTATCTAGTTGTTGCACTAAGGGAACGCAGAAATTTAGTTTTTTTGTAACGAATTTTTAAGAAAAATCACATTAAAAACCATTGAGTGTAACACAAGGCCAAACCCCCCCTCGGCCCCTAGAGCGTTACGGAATTTAAGGACAGACCCAGGGCCTGTCCTTATAAATTACGTAACGCAAAAATCCTGAAACTTTGATCCCCCCCCCACTCCATTGGCGTAGCTAGGGGGCCAGGGGGGACCTGGCCCCCCGTGAAGTCCCTCAGGCCCCCCCTAAGATATTTTAGGCCTCCCCTACCGACTACTAGTAAAAGAACATGACTCTGAAAATACATACGTTTCTATTATTATTCGGGAAATATTCAAATAAAATAAATGCATTAAAATTTAAAATCATTCAGATAATGTTTACATTTCAGGAAAAAGCCCTTGTCTTGCGGAATTAGGCTTTTTCTCTTTAAATTATCGGTATTTTTTCTGCATTTATGCAATTTCCCGAAAATATTTTTTAAATTTAAACATAATTATGCATATTGAATATTTCATACATATTGGCGACATCTTGTAAAATATTATAGAAGTGTAAGTTGAATTTCGCATTTAATAAAGACAGCGACCTTTGCCCCTCTGTTTCCGAAATCGGGATGTAGATGTCGTAAGGTTATAAAAGACCTGTTTAAACTGTTTTTCTAAAATAAATATAATAATCTTTTTAGTTTTTTTGAGGTTAGCGTTTAGTGTCTTATGGAAATTTTCCGATTTTGGTGACAATTTCATAACCATTTTCATATTAAGTTTTCCCACGTCGTTAAATGGAATAAATTCGTCGAGCAATACCGGGAAATTTTTAATATTAATACTTCTGCTCTAAGAGCAGAAATGACCGTTGTAAAGAATTGTATTTTTCGGTTAAATCAAACTGTTCATCATGATTCTATCAAACAACATATAGCAGAAAACACCTATCCAAACCTCTACCAACTTTTTAAAGTTGCGAGTATTCTTCCAATTTTAAGTGCAACTTGCGAGAGGTCTTTCTCTGCCATGAGGAAAGTTTTTAATTGGCTTAGAACAACTATGACTCAAGAGAGACACTCAGGTTTGTCATTGTTATTCATAGAAAAAGATGTTGAGGTCGACTTAGACAGTGTGGTAGACGCTTTCAGTCAGCGACGTCGAAAACTTTCTTTGTAGAATTGCTGAATTACATACTTCCTGTGTATACATATAAATAAGTTGGTAAATGTGTTATTAAATTTGTTATCTTGAAATATTAGAACATTTAACGCGCGTATTTTTTTTTATTCATTGCACACTTTGCACGACTCTTTAAAACCTATGTTTACTTTTTGTTCAAGATAGACCGGGGCCACGGCCCCCCCTGAAAAGCAAGGCTAGCTTCGCCAATGCTCAGGGCCTGTCCTTAAATTACGTAACGCAAAAATCCTGAAACTTTGATACCCCCCACTCCCTGTAACGCACCTGTAACGAAACCGCTGACCCCCTAGAAAATTACGTAACGTTTTCCATCAACCCCCCCCCTACTTTATATATTTTTATGTTTATTGAACAAATGTTCTAATTATGTAAATAGGTGAAAAAGCTTTATTTTTTGTGGTGGTGTAGTCTAATACCCGAGAAGATCGCTCTTCTTGGCTAATGATTTAGCTCTAATAAGGTGAATTACAATGTAAAAAAATCTCTGTAACGAAATAGCGCGTAACAAAATATCCCCATCCCCCAATAATTTTAAAAAATAATTTTTTCTAAAATTTTTTTAAAATTAAGTAATATAAAAAAAAAAGGTTTTTTTATAAATAATTGGTTTATGGAAAAAGAAGCTATTTTTAAAAAAAAACTATTTAACAAAAAAAATTGTAAAAATGTTTTTTTTGTTTTTTTTATAAATTATTTTTGTGAAAAACTACTTATTGCAATTTTTTTTTAATTTTTTTATTTTTTTGTAGGGATATTTTTTTGCAAAATTGTGATCTACAAACCGGTTAGGAGTTGACCACTGTTAGGTTTAACACAGATTTTGATCTCCCAACAAGAGGACAGGAAAGCTATGATTTAGGAAAAAATAAGTTAAATTAAAATAAAAATTAAACAAAAATTCCACGATGAACCGGCGGCGAATTGTCCCCGCGGTGAATCGGCCGCGGCAAATTGTCTCATACCGTTTGATATACCGGCAGTCGTACAGGAGCCATGTGGCCATGCCTCATGGCCCCCCTAAAAAATTATCAACAAAATAAACCCTTAAACCTCCCGGTGGTCTTAAGCCTAGCATCCCTTGCAGGGTCATAGGATATGATGGATTGAACATACACTTATTTGATAGACGCCATTTAAAACACGCGGTATTTAGACAAGCGCTATTTGAAATACTCTGCCAATCCATGGGCACCTAAGCTCACACTAGGTACTATAGTTATAGTGTACGTGTGAGCTAATATAACTAAAAACTGAAATATATTTTATTGAAATCCAGACTCAATTACCTTTCGTTTGATACCACACAAACCATGTTTTGACTTAAACTTTAATTTTTTAAATCTACCTCCACCTTTTTTTTTAAACTAAAATGAATTTTGTTTAACTCCAGACTCAATTACCTTTCGTTTGATATCACACACGCCATATTTCCACATAAACACTAATTTTTTTAATTTACCCCCACCCTTTTTTTAAAGTAAAATGTATTTTATTTAACTCCAGACGCAATTACCTTTCGTTTGATATCACACACGCCATATTTTTACATAAACTCTAATTTTTGAAATATACCCCCACCCTTTTATTTGGCCTGTGTTTGGTGGATTTTGTTCATTTTTAAATGGGACCATCTCGACCCAAAACCCAGCGTTGGTACCAAATTTCATTAAAATCGGGCAAGCGGTTTTTGAGTTATGCGCGTTGGTCGTTACAGACAGACAGACAGACTGACAGACAGACGGCGCAACAAAAAAGTTTCAAAATCATCTGAAACGCAAAGATATATAAAAAATTTTGAAATCGGAGAAACTTTTTTTTTCTCGTAAAAATTACGATCACTATAGCTCACACTACTATAGTATAGTAGTAGTGTGAGCTAACACTACTATAGTATAGTAGAGTGTGAGCTAAAAATGCTGTTTTGATACGCGCTATGTCTAGTCAACGTCCTCATACCTAAAAGGTGCGTTTTAAAAACGTTCAGAATGGAACGTTTCACAAACGTCCAATTTGGTCCATGTTCAAAACTTACCAAAAAAACGTTTTAAAAACATGTAAATCAAAAAGTTTTCAAAATGTACTTTTTTGGTACCTTTCGGCCCTCAATTTACCCGTACCTACAAAAACCCTAAATTTTGCATATATAAAAACTAAGTTTTTGTAACGTCTTAAAGGACATTTTAAAAACGTAACGTACTTTTAAGGTACCTTAGGGTCCCAAACTTTATGTACTTAAAACGTACGTTTTCAAACCGTCCCAACAAGAACGTTTTAAAAACGCGCAAATCTGGAGGTTTTTAAAACGTAATTTTAAGGTCTCTTAAGGCCCAACCTGTGCGTACCTAAAAATGATTTCCTATGTGTTTTTAAAGGCGCTGGGTCAATAGAGTGCGTAGGTCATTTGCGCGCGTACAAATGCGCGCGCAATAGCGCCCGAAAACCGCGCATTGCATGCACATTTTTTTTATCAGAGTACTAACCAACCTATAACCAAGTAGAATTGCCCTTTCCAACCGAAGTGGACAGAGGCCGAGGATAGTTGAATTTTTTCATATACTAACTTAACCGAGCCAGGTTCAGTTCGGTTCGGTTCAGTTTTGTTTCACACCCGCTAGGATCCCGCAAAAGAAGTCAGGAAAGATTTTTTTTTTTGAAAAAATATTTTAGAAAGAGACCCCTTAGTCAAACAGTTGCTGTTTTTAATGAACAAAATGTTTTCGAACGAATTTCCGTTCGAAGAAAACGTTTTCGAACAAATTTCCGTTTGAACAAATGTCCTTACGAACAAATTTTCGTTCGAACAAATTTTCGTTCGAACAAATTTTCGTTCGAACAAATTTTCGTTCGAACAAAATGTTTTCGAACAAATTTCCGTTCGAACGAAATGTTCTCGAACAAATTTCTGTTCGATGAAAATGTTTTCGAACCAATTTCCGTTCGAAGAAACTGTTTTCGATCAAATTTCCGTTCGAAGAAAATGTTTTCGATCAAATTTCCGTTCGAACAAAATCACTTTCGAAGAAAATGTTTTTGAACAATTTTCCGTTTGAACAAGAAAATTCGAAGAAAATTTTTTGAAGAAATTTCCGCGACCCTAACGGTTGCGCGCAAATGACCTGATGCGCGCTATTAGTTTTTTGAACGTAGGTTTTGCGTACCTAAAAAGTACGTTTGTATACTTGACAACGGTTAAAGATACTTAATCACGGAAACGTCGAGTTTAAAATAAAGACAATGGAAGTCCGAAATTTTTGTTGGGATAAAAAATCAAATTTAACAAACGTCCGAAAACATTCTTAAAACGTTTAAAAACATTCTGTAGGGACGTTTTACAAACGTAATAAAAACTCTCAAAAACGCACTACGGACCTTTTTCGGATATTGAAGTCCCTAAACGTACGTTTTCAAAACGTCCTCGTAACGTTTCTCAAATGTCGCAGGTACATTTTTTAAACGTCCCTAGTACGTTTTCTAGACGTCTTCGAAACATTTTGGCGAACGCCCAAAAAACGTTCTTAAAACGTCTTAAAAAAGTTCTGTGGGAACATTTTAAAAATGTAAAAAAGACCCACAAAAACGTTCGAAGGCCGTTCCAGGGACTTTTTCGGACATTAAGGTTCCTTTACGTACGTTTTTAAAATATCCCCTAGGTCTAACTTAAATTTTAAGATGGCGATAAATTTTGATCATGCTCTTTAAAAAGCAATCCATTCTCACCAGAATGTTTTTTATTACATCAAAATCGGTTCAGTAGTAATGAATTTATAAGGAAATAAATGCAGACATGATTGGCAAGGCAATCGTATAATATGCAAAACAATGGTTGAAACAAAAATATTTTTTTTAGAACCACTAAACCGATTTTGCTGAGTCGTACCTTGTTGTGCGTGGCAAGAATGCATCTTTCTTACTAATTTAAAACAATAATGAAAACATGTTCGCAACACAAGAATAAACGAGCATCTTTGAAGGGTATAATTTCATTTCGTCCGCCATCTTTAATTTTGCGATGGCGGACAAAAAAATATATTTAGTCAAAACTCTGATCTATTCTCTACCAAGTGCAGTTTGTCCCGTTAAAATCGATTGTATAGTTCAAAAGTTATCATGAAAACAATTGTCCCGTTTTTTTTGGTCCACCCGGTTAGTCACTAAAAATTTCCGACTCGGCTCTTTTGAAACTAATACAAAACTTTTTCATTTCACAAAAATTATTTAATATTAATTTACTTTATTTTTAAAAATTTTCGCATACGGCACATTTTATTTGCTTGTGATGCTTAACTTTAAAGCTAGAAATTTTGCAAATAACGATTTTTTTTGTAAACATTTTTTTTTACTTGTGTTAGTGCTTAGCACGATAAAGAATCTTGAAAACTTGAAGAGGCGAACGTTTCACCCGTGACATCACCAAAAAATTGCTTCCGTGTCCCGCCAAAAATTCGATTCCCGGCCTTGAATATCGGTGGTTTCGGCACACGAAAAAAGAATAAGAATAAAATTTAATTCATTTGATTTGGGTTCATTTCTAGACGACGCATATCTAGACGACCCACACTGTGCCGGAATCACATAATTGAATGAAAAATATTGAACTCTTTAAATATATATTTAATTTTTGTCGTATAATCAATAAAAATAAAAGTAAATAAGATAATTTACTATCTAAATAGCTGAAAGGACCCCACAAAATTAAATTAGATTGTGAAACACAGTTAATTTTAAGTAGATTTTGCTATTCTGAGAGCATTAATGCCCTGCTAATCTAAACCCCCGTATTTGATTTTTATTTGAAACGGAGTAACTCGCGTTTAAATGTTTAAAAATACATAGCGCCTTACAAAAAAAGAAAATTTTAAATTATATTTTAACTACTACATTAGCATTAATCAAATTTAAAACTAAGTCGACATTTTGGGTCGTGTATTTTACACTTGTTACCGTTATTGTTATTACTGAGTCTGCGCATTAGCAGCTTCTCGCTCCTTTTTTGTTACTTACAGTAACGGTGCCCGGTACTTACGGTGGGCGTCCTTTTAAAATGTTGTTTAACTCAAATTGCACACAAACAGTTGCTACAACACTTTAAAATCGCTAATGACGTTTTTTGGAATCTCAACTCAATCAGTGGTTTTTTCGTATCTGTATGATGCCACAATACTGCAACTCGGTGCTTTTTTTGATAAACTGTATAGTTTGTAAAATATGAATTTTCAAAGTTTTGCCATTTTGGCCTTATGTGTTTCCCTATACTAAAAATCGTTAAATGACGTTTTTTGGAATCTCAACTCACTCAGTGGTTTTTTCGTATCTCTATGACGCCACAATACTGCAACTCGATGCTTTTTTTGATAAACTGGTTTGTTTGTAAAATATGAATTTTCAAAATTTCACCATTTTAGTCTTTAGGATTTCCCTATACTAAAAATCGTTAAATGACGTTTTTTGGAATCTCAACTCACTCAGTGGTTTTTTCGTATCTCTATGACGCCACAATACTGCAACTCGATGCTTTTTTTGATAAACTGGTTTGTTTGTAAAATATGAATTTTCAAAATTTCGCCATTTTAGTCTTTAGGATTTCCCTATACTAAAAATCGCTAAATGACGTTTTTTGGAATTTCAACTCACTCAGTGGTTTCTTCGTATCTCTATGACGCCACAATACTGCAACTCGGTGCTTTTTTTGATAAACTGGTTTGTTTGTAAAATATGAATTTTCAAAATTTCGCCATTT
The DNA here is from genome assembly GCA_963576565.1 of Aspidapion aeneum. NCBI lineage: Eukaryota > Metazoa > Arthropoda > Insecta > Coleoptera > Brentidae > Aspidapion > Aspidapion aeneum. The sequence continues at coordinate 119,758,867 of OY755043.1, forward strand.
TGGTCTTTAGGGTTTCCCTATACTAAAAATCGCTAAATGACGCTTTTTGGAATTTCAACTCACTCAGTGGTTTTTTCGTATCTCTATGACGCCACAATACTGCAACTCGGTGCTTTTTTTGATAAACTGGTTTGTTTGTAAAATATGAATTTTCAAAGTTTTGCCATTTTGGTCATGGGTTTCCCTATACTAAAAATCGTTAAATGACGTTTTTTGGAATCTCAACTCACTCAGTGGTTTTTTCGTATCTCTATGACGCCACAATACTGCAACTCGATGCTTTTTTTGATAAACTGGTTTGTTTGTAAAATATGAATTTTCAAAATTTCGCCATTTTGGTCTTAGGGTTTCCCTATACTAAAAATCGCTAAATGACGTTTTTGGGAATTTCAACTCACTCAGTGGTTTTTTCGTATCTCTATGACGCCACAATACTGCAACTCGGTGCTTTTTTGATAAACTGGTTTGTTTGTAAAATATGAATTTTAAAAATTTCGCCATTTTGATCTTTAGGGTTTCCCTATTCTAAAAATCGCTAAATGACGTTTTTTGGAATTTCAACTCACTCAGTGGTTTTTTCGTATCTCTATGACGCCACAATACTGCAACTCGGTGCTTTTTTGATAAACTGGTTAGTTTGTAAAATATGAATTTTCAAAGTTTCGCCATTTTGGTCTTATGGGTTTCCCTATACTAAAAATCGCTAAATGACGTTTTTTGGAATCTCAACTTAATCAGTGGTTTTTTCGTATCTGTATGACGCCACAATACTGCAACTCGGTGCTTTTTTTGATAAACTGTATAGTTTGTAAAATATGAATTTTCAAAGTTTTGCCATTTTGGTCTTATGGGTTTCCCTATACTAAAAATCGCTAAATGAGTTTTTTTGGAATCTCAACTCAATCAGTAGTTTTTTCGTATCTGTATGATGCCACAATACTAAAATAAATAACTCGGTGCTTTTTTCATAAACTGTATAGTTTGTAAAATATGAACTTTTATAATTTTGATATTTTTGTCTTATGGGTTTCCCTATACTAAAAAATTGCTAATTGACGTTTTTTGGAATCTCAACTCATTCAGTGGTTTTTCGTATCTGTATGACGCCACAATACTGCAATTCGGTGCTTTTTTTGATATATTGTATAGTTTGCAAAATATGAATTTTCAAAGTTTTCCCATTTTGGTCATGGGTTTCCCTATACTAAAAATCGTTAAATGACGTTTTTTGGAATCTCAACTCACTTAGTGGTTTTTTCGTATCTCTATGACGCCACAATATTGCAACTCGGTGCTTTTTTTGATAAACTGTATAGTTTGTAAAATATGAATATTCAAAGTTTTGCCATTTTGGTCTTTTGGGTTTCCCTATACTAAAAATCGTTAAATGACGTTTTTTGGAATCTCAACTCACTCAGTGGTTTTTTCGTATCTCTATGACGCCACAATACTGCAACTCGATGCTTTTTTTGATAAACTGGTTTGTTTGTAAAATATGAATTTTAAAAATTTCGCCATTTTAGTCTTTAGGATTTCCCTATACTAAAAATCGCTAAATGACGTTTTTTGGAATTTCAACTCACTCAGTGGTTTCTTCGTATCTCTATGACGCCACAATACTGCAACTTGGTGCTTTTTTTGATAAACTGTATAGTTTGTAAAATATGAATATTCAAAGTTTTGCCATTTTGGTCTTTTGGGTTTCCCTATACTAAAAATCGTTAAATGACGTTTTTTGGAATCTCAACTCACTCAGTGGTTTTTTCGTATCTCTATGACGCCACAATACTGCAACTCGATGCTTTTTTTGATAAACTGGTTTGTTTGTAAAATATGAATTTTAAAAATTTCGCCATTTTGGTCTTTAGGGTTTCCCTATACTAAAAATCGCTAAATGATGTTTTTTGGAATTTCATCTCACTCAGTGGTTTTTTCGTATCTCTATGACGCCACAATATTGCAACTCGGTGCTTTTTTTGATAAACTGGTTAGTTTGTAAAATATGAATTTTCAAAGTTTCGCCATTTTGGTCTTATGGGTTTCCCTATACTAAAAAATTGCTAATTAACGTTTTTCGGAATTTCAACGCATTCAGTGGTTTTTTCGTATCTGTATGACGCCACAATACTGCAATTCGGTGCTTTTTTTGATAAATTGTATAATTTGCAAAATATGAATTTTCAAAGTTTTCCCATTTTGGTCTTATGGGTTTCCCTATACTTTTTTTGAGCGGAAAAACAAATATCTTAGAAAATTTTTTTGTTTGTTAAATATTGTGAATGAACCAAGTTTTGTTAAACTGACATTATTTTTGCAAAAAAAAAACAAAAAAAATTACGGATTTTTAAATCTTTATGGCCTATAACTTTTCTGTATGTTACTTTTTTCTCCATCGTCAACTTTCGCCGTAAATCGCAATATTACGATTCCCTGTTCCTTTTTACCCCCAAAAACTTAACCCATGCTCACGCATTTTTTTTTTTAACTTCGTTTTTCACCGCTCTACAATTTCCAATGCTTTAAGTCCTGTTCGGTTCGGTTCGATTCGGTTTTTTTTTTACCTTAAAATATGGTTATTCTACTGGCCTATTTGTGATTTGTCATTAAAGTGTCTGTCAGTATATTATTGAAATTGTTTATTTAATTTTTTTTGTACCGTCTCGCAGTATATATCCAGTTATAAATTAAAAATCAAAAGTCCGCGAACTTACTTTCAAAACCACAGAATATCATCGGAGAGTAAAATTGAAAAAGGAAAGGTAGCAGCTCCTGCGCTGCTTGTTCTCTCTACAAAAAATATCAATATTTTTGCCTCCCTTTCCATATATGTAAAGGCCTATCCAGTTTTTATATATATAGAGATCATTGGTATTTACTAAAGGGTCTACCGTGCTAAGTGCTACAATCCTAGGTCTACAAGTCTGGATTTTGGTTGAAGGTTTAACTTCTTTTTGCCGTGAATGAATACCTTGCGATATGGGTCATCTTTTTTTATTGTAACAAAAACATTATTTTCCTCACAAAGGTTAGAAATAGATAAAATTAATATAATATTTTGGTTTAAAAATGGTAGCCATATTTAAACCTCTGAACGTCACTAGGAAATGTTGAATAAAAACGGTGTCACCAAAGTCATTGTCAGCTGTCCGCTATATTTTACGTGTTAATTTTTTAGACAAGTTAGCGATGATTGAAAACGGGTTCTAATATATTTTGTGCTTTTTACAGTATTTAAATATTGATGTATACGTATTTAATATGGTTATGCATTTACAGATATAATTTTAAGTTATTTAATATGTGTTATTTAGGTTTGAAAAATTTTGTATATGTTTTTTATCAATCATGGATTATTTCTACTGTTTTTTTAACTTTAACTTTTTTTACTACAATTTGAGAGTATTTTTAACGGGAATCCTACGACTGCGCGGACTAAATTTCCAAAAAATGACATTTCGTTTATGTGGTTTTTCTTTATTTCTAAAGATAATTTAAATTTATATGAGATGAAACTCACTGAAACATGCTTACTAGCATATTGCACATTAGGGTGAACCAAATCTTTGCAGCTATTTGACCTGTGAGTATTAAAAAAATATACTTAAACCGGCCGATATTAAGTCTATAGACTTGATACTTAAATCCGGTCTAAAATGCTAAGTTTTAAGGTCTTAGTAAATACTGATGTTAAGGACCACTAAGGACTGATAAGCACCAGGCAGGGATCCCTTGTATTCGCCCCATTGTGTGAACCCCCACCCCGCAAAGGGATTCACCAGGGTTTTAAGGAGCCAGTCACTGCTTAACCCAACTTATCTTCCCTGTCAAAACATACAGGGATGCTCTAAAAGATGGACAAATACTATCCCTTAGACATTTGTCAGAAGGTCAAAATTGTTGGTTAAATCTACTGTTTCTTTCTCGCTCGTCTGACTTTGGCACGCTCGCTTTCTGACACAATTTGACATTAATTCTACTTTTTTTAACTGTCAGTTTACATTTTGTTATAATCAGCTTAAAATACAAAATTGCTAAATTACTTTTTTTTGTAGCTAAATAATAGCAATAAAAGCTAAAATTTATATTATTACAAGTTCTGGGTAATATTACATCATAGCCATTTGACCCATAAAGCTACCATCAAAAATCTATAGCTAAAATAATTTCTTAACTACAGCTAGCTGTTTCACACAAAAACTTATAACTTTGTGATATAGTGACCTTACAGAAACTAACCTAGCACAACACTTTCATAGCAGATTTTTTTCTTTTAAAGTATAATGTCCAGTTTTTGTCGATTGGTACAAATATAAATAAACAAAAAGTTGAAGGCGTGTGAAACTACTAAATTAGCGTTTGTGTTATGCTTATCTTTAGTGTTTCAAAATCTATCTTTTTTGCCCTGAATGATACCGTTATTAAAGAATTATTGAAATAAAGCCAGGCTATAATAGTGCCAGGCACAATTTTGACACCTTCACATTGTAATATCAGCTGTGATCTTTCAACACACGGCCTTTGTTTACTATATGAACCGGAATAAATAGTGCTTTCTTTTATTAATTGAAAATAAACTACGAAAGTTTTAAATTCGATTTTGGTATGTCAATTTTGAAGGATTAACTGTCAGTTTTCAATGTGAATGTGTCAAAATAGTGCCTGGCACAATTATAGCCTGGCTGTATTTCAATAATTCTCTATTTTCAGTAACCATAACGGTAACAACTGTCAAATTGAGGAGGCTGTTCCTGTGTAGAATAAGTTAAACTTTAGATTTATAATTCTTGATTGGTAGGTATAAGATTTAAACTTGAAGAGCTCTCAGGAATCTCCTCTGCTGGTAAAATTTAATATTTATTAATCGTTTGTAAGCTAAGCCTATCTATAATTTTTGTAAATCCATTTTAAACAATTAAAAAAATAAAATTGCAAAATTAAAACTTGAGTTTTTCTATCTTTGGGAGATCTCTGGCCCACAGTGCGGCGCGTAGTTTCTACTAACACGCCCGCCCAAATGCATACCATAGCTTGATCCTTCATTTTGCCGTGCGCCTCGTAAAGTAGTCCCATATAATTTCTCAAATTTTATTGATAGTACATTACGACACTTTACGCCAAGAACATTGGTATATTTGCAATTCCGTGTGAATCTTTGTTGGTCAATTGATAATCGCAAATCATGTTTCGTTAGCCTAAAAAATTTATCTTCAAAGGGATTGACGCGGCTGCACACGCGCAGTTCGAATTTGCCGGTCAAAAAACCGGCATCACCGGCATTTTGTGGCGTTCTTTCACTTTTAGTCTGCTTTAAATCGCTTTTTGGTGAAGACGTTAGTCGTCTCGTTTCTTGAACTATTTAAATAAGCATGTATACAAAGCTCAACTTAGATTTTAAAAGGCAAAATTGGGCATATTCTAGCAAAATCGTCATTTTGTCGTCTATTTCGTTTGTGCTTTATGTTCCGTGTGTGAGAAAAAAACTTTTTAATTAACTTCCTACGTGTGTCGTGCCTGCCGGCTTATATTTCAGCATTGTTGGTAAGTAAAAGCTGGTTAGACTGAGGTGCCCACTCATATACAGTTCACCTAGGGTAGTTCTACGACTGTCCGATCGTACGACGTATATATTCTGAACCGAGACCACCAACACACACATTCTGAACACTACTTTCTCAGAATTCAGTTAGGTAATGGCGGGTAATGTCCACCTCATCCTAGTTTAATTCGAGGAACAGCTACCGGCAATAACTACATGTACAGTTTTGTTCATAAAAAATGGGGACATATATATTTATAAGGGATCCCTATTTATAATTTGGGAAAATGTAACACCCTTTATTATTTTACCCATATGTTAAGGTGACCGGTTTGGCTGGGAGAGTTCCGACTTTCAATCATTTTTCCTGGGGAAAAAAAATCTTTCTAGGATACTGATAGTACGAAATTCTCAGCAAAAGTCCCAGTTTTCATACCGCTCAATTTTGTATCTTTAAAATTACTGCAAATCAAAAAGCTGATGTTTTCTGTCATCATGATTTAAATTGTTTTTTAGTTTTGCAAACATATTATTTGCAGGAAGGTTCTAAAATATTGACCAGTCACTTAATAATTAAAGACTACACACTTCCATTAATGTCATTGTAATGAAGTTTGGCATACAGGTTCATGAGGTTAATGTAACCATTCCGTGAAAATTTTAACTACCCCCTCCCCCTCCATTAGGGATCTAGGGCAAAAATATTGCATTGACCATAGTTTTTCGGAAGGATCATGCACTTCTAATAATTTGGTTGTGTGGAAATTTGGTAGACATGTTCGTGAGGTCAGTGCAACTATTCATTTTAGCCCCCCAGGCTCTCAATAAGGGAGCTAGGGCAAACTGACCATAGTTTCTGAGTGACCACCCACTTCTGATAAAGTGGTTGTAATGAAATTTGGCATACAAGTTTGTGAGGTAAATGCAACCATTCAGTGAATATTTGAGCCCCCCACTCCTTCTCATAAGGGTGCTATTGCCCTGGTCCAGTGGAGTATATAAGGGGGGCCGGGCCCCCCAGAAGCTAAATTTTTTTTAGATATTTTCCACATATTTCATGAATACAAACATAAAATAGCATAAAATACAGCCTCATGGGGTCTTTGAAACTCTCGGCTCCCCCCGAAATTTTTTTCTATATATGCCCCTGCCCTGGTCACTTAAATAATGACCACACACTTCTAAGAATGTAATTGTTATGAAACTCAGCACACAAGTTCGCAAGGTAAATGTAACCATTAGGTGGAAATTTTAGCTCCCCCTGCCCTCCATAAGGAAGCCAGGGACTGGTCACCTTAATACAGCCCACACACTTCTAATAATTGTAATAAAATTTGGCATACAGTTTGTGAGATAAATAAATGCAACCCCTCCATAAGGGAGCTAAGGCCTGGTCATTTTAATAAGGACCATGGACTTCTAATTATGTGATTGTAATGAAATTTAGCAGAGAAATTCATGAGGTTAATGGGCTCCTTCAGAAAAACTATGGTTATTGCGATTTTTTTAGCTTTTTATGGGGGGGCGTGGGGGGCTAAAATTTTTACTGAATGGTTGCATTTACCTCACACTTGTATGCCAAATTTCATTACAACCACTCTATTAGAAGTGTGCGGTCCTTCAGAAAAACTATGGTTAATGCGATTTTTTTAGCTCTCTTATGGGGGGGCGTGGGGGGCTAAAATTTTAACTGAATGGTTGCATTTACCTCACAAACTTGTATGCCAAATTTTATAACAAGGAACCACTCTATTAGAAGTGTGTGGTCCTTCAGAAACTATGGCCAATGCAATTTTTTGGAACTAAAATCGATTTAAAAATTAAGAAATCCGCCATTTTGGATCCGCTATTTTGATTTATTTATGAGTTTGAGTCAAAAATCATAATCAGCTACTTGAAACACCACCAAGTTCTATATTTGATACATATCGATGCATAAATAAGAAAGTCCACCATTTTGAATCCGCCATTTAAATTTTTTTAAGTTTAGAGGATAAAATTGTATTAAGTGATCTAAAGCACTGCAACATTTCGAGTTTGAGACAAACCTGTTAAAAAATAAAGAAATCCACCATTTTGGATCTGCCATTTTGAATGTTTTATGAGTTTGAGTCAAAAATCGTAATCAGCGACTTGAAACACCGCCAAGTTCTATATTTGATACATATCAGTGCATAAATAAGAAAATCCGCCATTTTAATTTTTTTAAGTTTGAAGATAAAATGTATTAAGTGATCTAAAGCAGTGCAACCCTTCGAGTTTAGGACAAATCGCTTTAAAAATAAAGAAATCCACCATTTTGAATCCGCCATTTTGAATGTTTTATGAGTTTTAGTTAAAAATCATAATCAGCGACTTGAAACACCGCCAAGTTCTATATTTGATACATATTGGTGCATAAATAAGAAAATCCGCCATTTTGGTCCGTTATTTTAATTTTTTTAAGTTTGAGGAAACTGTTATAAGTGATCTCAAGCACTGCAAACTTTCAAGTTTGAGACAAATCGGTTTAAAAATAAAGAATCCGCCATTCTTATAATCAAAAAAGTAAATTTTATGTTACCAATTTCAAGAAAATTACATAAAGGATTTTTTAAAGATGTTTTTGCATAAATAATAATATAATTTAGTCTGGCGCCGAGTTGGCCCGGCGTCCAGTTGGCGGCGCCGAGTTGGCCTGGCCCAGTTGGCGGCGCCCAGTTGTCCTAGAACGGTCATAGTCCCTTTTGGGTTAAAATTTTCACTGAATGGTTGCATTTAACTCACGAACTTGAATGCCGAATTTCATTACAACCACTTTATTCAAAGTGTGTGGTCCTGCAGAAAAACTTTTGTCTATGCGATTTTTTTACCCTAGCTCCCATATGAAGGGCTAAAATTTTCACTGAATGGATTTGCCTCGCGAACTTCAATGTCGAATTTCATTACAATCACATTATTAGAAGTTTTGTCCTTCTTTAAGTGACCAGTGTCATAAACCCTTATGGGGTGAAATTTCTACAGATGCTAACTTTACGGACTTGGCAAAAAGTGGCTGCAACTCCAAAACTCAGTTTTAAATACCAATCTTATTGATTTTTTGTTTTTTTTAGAATTTGCAGCAAGTAATCACAAAGGCAGAAGAAAGGGTAGCAAGGTGCTTGATTATAGAGATATATATTTGGTACTTACGAAAAAAGCGAACCTAAACTTTAAATATGATTGTTAAGACGGAGCCGTGTTCTGACATTGAATCAATGCCTTCTGTATCCTTGAGCCCGTCAGAAAATGCACATGCTGGAGACGTTGACGATATAATACATACAAATTCTTCTTTACTCTCTGACGATATTTGGAAAAAGTTTGAGTTGGATTTTCCAGACTTATTAAACATCGATGATATTTTTAATGAGATCGATGGCAGTCGAAATAACTCTTTAAGCATCGACTTAAATGATTGCATAATGCGCAATCATGATTGCATGTGGGCGGGAAATTGTGCCAGTCAAGATCACCCCACAGAACCATTTATGATGCAGAACTTAAATTTTATTATTCCAAAACCACCAGTGCTTGATACTAAAGCAGGCCGTGGCATTGCCAGTAAACCTGGTCATCAACAAAGTGTACTTAAACCAGCATTGCGTAATGCCTATTTTAACAATAGTGTCATAGTGCTGCCGTCTTTAAACACTCCACCTGAAAGCGACAATGAAGATGATAAATGTAAACCTAACATCCTTCAAATTCTAAATGAAGCTATAAATGAATATGACGTTGATGATAGTGATCTAACTGAATATTTTGAAGATAAGGATATTAAAGAGGAGCCTTTGGAGCCTTTAGAGATTAAGGAAGATCCAGTTAATGTCAAACAAGAAGCTGATATTGAAGATGATGTGGATACACCTCTAAAGGAAATGTCCGCTTTTCAAATGCGCAATTTGAAACTAGCAGCTGAAAATGACCATAGTTACCACCAAAAGGATTCTTCTATGATGAACATGAATTATGGTTTAGAAACTCCATCTGATTCCGGTAAGTGATGAATATGGAGATATTATACCCCGTTAGTTAAAAGGCGGCATAAATGCTTTGTTGTTATTGCAGCCTTTTAACTAAAGGGGGCAGAATGGAGAGGTATTGGAGATCTAAATGCTCTCAGCATTTAACAAATTAAATTCCTTTATTGTTTAGTTTTGATTACTGTACAGGGTGTTCAGTACCACAACCATTTCACTAACCCTCTGTAGCAGCTCCAATATTAACAAAGTTTATAATAGGGCCGACTTGACCTAATTTTAGCTCACACATATACTATACTATAGTCTATAGTAGTGTGAGCTATGGTGATCCTAATTTTTTCGAGAAAAAAAAAGTTGCTCCGATTTCAAAATTATTTATATATCTTTGCGTTTCAGATGATTTTGAAACTTTTTTGTCGCGCCGTCTGTCTGTATGTCTGTCTGTAACGACCAACGCGCATAATTCAAAAACCGCTTGGCCGATTTGAATGAAATTTGGTACCTAGGCTGGGTCTTGGGTCGAGATGGTCCCATTTAAAAATGAACAAAATCCACCGAACACAAGCCAAATAAAAGGGTGGGGGAAGATTTCAAAAATTAGAATTTGTGTGAAAATATGGCGTGTGTGATATCAAACGAAAGGTAATTGAGTATGGAGTTAAACAAAATACATTTTAGTTTTTTTTTCAAAAAGATTAGATTAAAAAAATTAGAGTTTACGTGAAAATATGGCGTGTGTGATATCAAACGAAAGGTAATTGAATCCGGAGTTAAACAAAATACATTTTAGTTTTTGTTTTTTTAAGAGTGGGGGCAGATTTAAAAAATTTGAGTTTAAGTCAAAACATGGCTTGTGTGGTATCAAACAAAAGGTAATTTAGTCTGGAGTTGAATAAAATATATTTCAGTTTTTAGTTATATTAGCTCACACGTACACTATAACTATAGTACCTAGTGTGAGCTTAGGGGCCAATATATTGGCAGAGTATTTTTTATTGTGGTTGCCACTAGGTTTTTTTTTTATAATGGCGGTTTGTTATTGGCATTTTATCATTTAAACTAATGGAAATATGTCATGACAGCCAAAATAAAAAAAAACGATACCGCTGATTATATTTGATAAAAATTCCGGGAAGCGTTAAAAAATTTGTTCAACAAAACCTTATTGGGTCTAAGGAAACTAGAGAAACATCTTTGAGTAAAACAGTTATCCCAATGACCCTTTTTTGTGTAAAAACGAATCCCGCAAATATCCGCACAGGAAAAGTGCACATGGAAAAATGCGCCCTCAGAAAAATACTCGCATGGAGAAAAGCGCACAAAACAACATAATTTTCTAAAATTTAAACAAAAATTTAAAAAATTATAATTTTTTTTTTAAATATTTTAAAAAGTTTAAACAATTGTATATAATAACGGTAATATCGAGGCTAATCTTTATATTTTGTTTGGGCCCTACATCTAAGATTTGAGTGATATACTGGGTCTAATGAGAAAAACAACACACTTGGTATGAATAGGGGTTTGGTTCCCTCCATTTAAATGTGCTTTTTGACAATTTTTTTGCTGATAACTCGAAAATTGTCAACTTTTTTAATGTATTTTCTATAGGTACATTACATTTCACAATTATTTAATTTTAGTAAATATAAAATTTAACATTAACACTTAAAATAAAAGAGTAAAATGTTGAATATAGAATTCTCGATGGCATTCACACATAAGATATGTACATATTGTTACGGATTTACAACAACAAATAAAGTAAGAGTAAATGGTACTTAAACTCACTAATAACTTACAACTTAAATTGGCTTATTAACTTCGTGTTAATAGCTCGTTATCTCTGACTGACTCGTCAGGCGAT